>OX465178.1:25209264-26409264 GCA_949987655.1 Polymixis flavicincta | reverse complement strand
TAGATTTAATTTATCTTTATTGCTTCAGTTGCATTTTGTTACGTTTTTTGGTATAGTAATTTTATTCTGGATGCATCGTTTTCACATATAATTATATAATGAATGTACTATGATAAATTGTATGTAAAACATTTTAAAAGAGTAACGGTGGAGTTTCTTGCCCGTTCTTCTCCATACGAAACTACATTTTTGAATGGGCGATTAGAATCAATTCCGTTTAAATGTAAATGTTGACGTTCAAAAGTGCCCAATTGAAATAAATGCTTTGACTTTGATTTCCTACGTTACGCAGTACGTTAAATATTGTGTACCTAGTCAGCGTTATAATACAGACACTAGGAACCAGCTTGGTTGTTGCAAACGCCCGCTGCTACACGCCGGTTTGAGGTGTTAGCCGTGGACCTGTTCAGCCCTCTACCTGAAACAGCGAAAGGATGCAAATGGATCCTGATAGTTGAGGACACCTGCACGCGCTGGGTGGAGCTGTTTGCCTTCGCTTCAGCCACCAGTGAGGAATGCGCAAAGGTACTTGTATCAGAAGTATACTTACGGTTGGAGTCCCCAGGCGCCTTGTCAGTGACAACGGTGTTCAATTTATCAGTACCGAAGTACTTTGCCCTGTAAGCGGTGACCACCGGGCAGGTTAGCAGCACATGAGCTGCTGTCTCGTAGTCCTCTATCTATGCATGGCACGCTATCATTCACCGCTATTAAAATGATGTCTATCACTTATTTTATTAAAAAGATGTAGATTTTTTCTTACATACATGATATTTTCATAAATGAATTGGCAACGTACTGTCATAATATTAATCGTTTTAAACAGTTCCCTGAGGGATTCGCGGCGACGTAGATTATAAATGGCTCTGACAGCTCTCTTTTGCAAAATAAAGATGGATTAAATGTCAGCAGCCCGGCCCCACAGTAAAATGCCATACGACATAATGCTGTGGAAGTAGCTAAAATAGACCAAACGCGCGGTTTCTACATCTGTTAATCACACTGCCATCTTTTCACATCTTAAAATTAATCGCATACTGTAGGTAAATAAAACAGTTCATAGGCAAAATATGTTATATTATACAAAAACTAACCAAACAGTGCACATTTAAACGATAAATAACATTAAAAATATTTATCTAACCGTACCTGTAACGTAATTAGCAACAACAAATACATAGCAACATAATGAAATGTTTTTGATTAAATGCGTAATATAATTTGCATTATTGTTATAGACGGCTCAATATAATATTTAATGTATTTTATTTAACTTAACTATTAATTAGAAATAAGTTGTCTATCTATTAAAAGATCTTCCAAATTCTTGAACTTGATCCATAAGTTATCTATTTCGAAGATATAGCCGCACCATTTAAGACGAAATAAAAATCAAGAATGGCGGCTAAACCAGTATGCTCGTTTTCAGTGACACCTTACTGTATTGCCTAATAAAAGCGCAAAGTTGGATTTACAACTCTTAGCTCAGCGCGGAGTGTTGAAACTCCAACAGCGCACGTGTGTTGTGAAAACGGACTATAAAGATACAAGATATGTCTTACATTACATTTTTATTGTTTTACCTACTTACAAGACGGATTTTCGAGAAGCTGCATGAACATTTTATTTCTCAGTCGGTATATAAGCAACAGGCAAACATTAGGGACGTTGTTTGACAAATAAATATAATTATATATTGGTGATATTAAATATCACCAAATAATACTATGGCGCTAACATAGGAATGTTCCCAACGTAATTGTACTGAAAATCGTGTCTTGTGTATAACCTAAATGATTTGTGCCACTTATTTAAATGTATCGGGAATTTGTGTAGGAGAGGGTGTTCTACTCCTTATTCATAAAACCTTCACAAAAACACCCTTTAAACTAGTTTTTTTATTGGCAATAGCAGCGCTCCGCGGTTTCACCCGCGTAGTTCCCGTTCCCGTGGGAATACGGGGATAAAATATAGCCTATGGCACCCGGGGATAGTGTAGCTTCCCAACAGTGAAATAATTTTTCAAATTGGTTCAGTAGTTTCGGAGTGTAATGTATTGATATAATAGTTATGAAATTAATTACTGTTACTGGTGTATAACCGTTGTAATTAATAATAATAATAAATAAATAAAGGAGCCTATACAATGCAAACAAACAATCAATCAAATCTTTCCTCTTTATAATATTACTATAGATGAATTTGAATTGAGAGGCAGTCGTTACGAGTCGCCCAGTTACTGAGTCGTAGAGGTCAAGATAGGCAGTCGCTTCATCTAAAATACAGGTATTCCCGATCCCAACATAGTTGAGAAAAGGAAAAGCCTATCGATTGAATTGGCAGGGCAAACTAGCGAATGTGTTAGTGGTTTTCAGTATGATTTTCTTACGAATAAAGGGCATTTTTATTGATGTTATTCAAATTTGCCATTTTTTTTTATCGCTAACACTGTTAAAAAGGATCTAACATTGGTTTTCTAAGGTGCATTGAAAAAGGCGTACATATCTGAAGTTGTAATTTTTATAAATTTTTTGGTTTTTATATTTATTGGTAAATTTTACGTGAAAGTGTATTTTATAGATATAAATAGTTTAATATGTGTGTATAACATCGTCTTGGGTAACTAAGATGTTGTAGTTATTGGTGTTAATAAATAAATATTTATATCGTAATGACTATAGGCAAGGTCAAAGGGCAAAATGTACTTGTAATATTTGTAAAAACAGAAATGCTGCAATTAAAGCTATTGATAAAATAATTTATTGCTATTGCACTGGCTCAGTTAAAAATTTCACTGTTATGTTAATTTGAAATCATTTCATATTTAATAAAATCAAATTTTAATCAAATATTTGTATATTAATACAAATATTTGATTAAAAACATAACCGCCAATTTTTTATTTTATACAATTTACCACATCGATATATCGAATAGCAAAACATCCACAAAACATAGACTGGCCTACACTACGATAATATACAATAACATTATAAATAGACGCGGCGAGATGTTGAATTATTATCATAATGAACAATAGGTTAATTGTTCTTGGTGAAAGAGACTGCAAATCTTGAAGCAATCTTAGTACACAATCGAGACACGGTCTCAGAGATGCTTTCCCTTGGCAACACGAGTCTTTTGAAAATATTGGCAGCCTTTGAGGTCTGAGCAAGAACCGATACAAGGATACATAATATCTCGAGACAAATGTCTCGTGCGAACTTTAACTCATACAGATAGGTACAAGGTTTTGTTCAAGAGACGGTTTGTTTCAAATAGCTCGTGAGTGCTGACACCAAGATATTGAAATATTGCTGCCCTTTACAATAAGGAGGATGCTCAAAGGTAGCCCGCAAAATTAAAATTTTCTTATGTTTTCGGCAATGTTCAGGGCAGAGACCGTTGTATGTTGATAAACATATGATTCCGCCGGGTAACTAATGTTTATTTATAGAGTTATTAACATTAAAATCATCAGTACAACTCTCTACTTAAGCGGAATCCCTTAAATATAACCGTGTTGATGCATATTTTCTCTTATTTCCTCAACTTACGCAGTAATTACAGTTATAGTTACAAGATATGACATTTCCTCTTCAAATAGTAACAAAATTATCCCGAAGTGTTCGCCGCGCCATATAAAAGCTACATAATATTCGCACGCCGTGCTAGGCAGCTAGTTGATGGCGAAGTTCTGTGTGAAGTCGTACTCGATGGTCGGTATGACAGTCTGCACAAACTTCAGGAACACTATGAGGTAAGAGTGCACGCCCATCTCGCCGCCGCTTTCTGTCACAGTCTCTATTATCTTCTTCATTACTTCTGCGTGCCTATAGATAGTTTGATGAGTTTAATGCAAAGCACAGTAAAATAAATGACAGTGGGTGCTAATTTGGTGCATCATCAGCCTATAATGTTCCCACTGCTGGGACACAGGCCTCCTCTCGGTGAGAGGGAGTGGGCCGTAATCCACCACGCGGGCCCAGTGCGGGTTGGTAGATGTCACATGTCTTCGAATTTTTGGTTCTAGGACATGCCGGTTTCCTCACGATGTTTTCCTTCACCGTTTTGAGAGCAGTGGCGATGAAATAATTTACACAAAGTAAAGCGCCTGTCTAGGTTCAAACTCACGACCTACAACTCGTAAGTCGCGGCCGGTACCACTTGTTATTTATTTAAACTTCTCGCACACAAAAAGGTACAAAAGTGGACTTAATGCCTTAGGCATTCTCTACCAGTCAGCCAAGGGTGGTGAAGAGATTAGATGGCAGGTGCTTAGGATGAAAGGAACAGTGATAAAAAACTATAAAATATATCATTATAGATCACAAATAAGATTTGGTACAGTCGCCAGCAGATCAAGCTATCCTAAACTGTCAAATGTTCCCAATTGAACATAAACCTTATTCCTTTGTAATAATGTTGAAAAACTATCAAAGAAATTTGACAGATTGGGGTAGCTTGATGTGCTGGCCTCTGTACATAAATAGGTTATAAACATATAATACACATACATGCATACATATCTACTATGATATACAATTTAAAAAAAAATACTTAGCGTTAAGAGATTACTAAGTCTTATGTCTGGTGTGGTGCGATGTTTAGACACCGCACCAAAGGAGGTGGGATTTCTGGGCCTGATTGTAATAAGTTGAGGTATGGTTTAAAAAAGGGTTATATTTTTTACTATTTCAAAATGTGAAAAAGCAGCCCAATTTAAAATCTAGAAAATGAGAAATCCAAAAACTAAGTTAAGGTGACGAATAAAATAAAAACCGATTAAATTATAAATCGATTAACGTGACAGAACTCATAGCATAAAAAAATGCAGACCCAAGATTTGAAAGCGTATCCGTCTCCTTTCAAAATCTAAAAACCAAATTGTAGATAAATGCAAGTTCAATTTGGACGATGACCCCTAAACTAGGCGTTTGCCTGTATCTTGGGGTTCACAACAGTTTAATTTAGATGATGAAGTGAGTTGCTGTATTGTCACTCACCGGCAAGGATGCACAGACGCCGTGCTAGGTCCAGACACATGAGGGTGTGACTCCATGGTCACGGTCTTCTTGGCGTGGTCCTGAGATACATCCTCGTACATCTGCTCTACACTCAGCAAGGTGCGATCCTGGTAAGAATATTTGTTTTTATATAGTCTTTGGTTAATTTAATGCGCGGTAAAAGTCTTCGCAGTTTATAAATAGGTATATATTATATGTCACCGTAAGATTGTTAAGACCGTTAGTTTATCATCTATCTCGCGAAATTGTAAACCGTCGATAAATGGTGTACTTGCACCATATTGCTTACCGACCGAATAGGTTAGGTTAGAACTGCGACCAACCACGCTACTTCCAAGTTAGTGGCAGTTACTTGACTATTTAGTAATTTTTATTTATTTATCAAAATGTACTCACATCAGTAGTTTTCCACAGAATTTGGGTAGAATTTATATACATAAAAGGAGAAACTGACTGACTGATCAATCAACGCACAGCTACAACTACTAGGACTAGGAACGTGAAATTTTGCACGAAATTTCGATTTAAAATGTAGGGGAGCACTAAGAAGAGGTTTTTGAAAATTCGACCTGTAAGGGGGTGAAAAGGGGGGATTTTGTTTGCATGAAAAATCTTTTTCCTTGAGTTAATAAACTTGAAACTTGGTACAAATACTTATCTAAGTAAATTATAAAGTTGGTCATTTATTGTTTTTCTAAACTTCACCCTAAGAGAGGAGGGGGAAAGTTTATATGGAATTTTTTTATCGCGCGGTCTGATTAACTCGAAACTCAGTATTTATACCTAAAACCAAAAATAAAGAATAACGTGTATCAGGATTTTTCGAAAATCTACCCCTAAAGGGGTAAAAAAAGGGTAGTCCGTAATATTATAAATGTGAAAGTTTGTTAAGATGATTGGGTCTTTGTAACTCAATCACGCAAAAACGGCTGAACGGATTTAGATGAAATTTGCACACAGATTATAACCTAGATTAATACACAGGACTTTTTATCCTGGTAGTACGTTCCCGCGGGATAATTTCCGACTTCCACGCGGACGAAGCTGCGGGCGGAAGCTAGTATATATTATTACATTAACACCCGTGCAGTTTCATTGTTTTGTCAACACTAACCCAACCGGTCTAATTTAAGGATACTAAAGGGAGAGAATGCCAGGTAAACCAATAGGGTTTACGCAAATAACACAATGTTATCGGCACTCTTTTGTTAAGTAGCGGCATCGCCGGCGCATCCCCACCCAGAGCCATGTTATATCACGACAAATTTTAAAGTAAACTAAGAAACAACGATTAAACATACACGCACAAAATTATTTAGTGGGACGAATGGCACTAATCTTAGGACATATTCCCATTCGTCCCTCTAAAATCCCGAATGAGACTTAATATGACCACCACTGTATATCCAACCAACCCGCTACCTGCCCCTGCTTCGTGGTTTTACGACTTGACAAAACATTGAAATTTCTCATCAATGTATTATTCGCTTAAACCTTTCGAAATAATTTTTCTAAATTATAGTGAAAGCTGCATCAAAATTCGTTGCCTTTATTAGAACAAAGAATTTTATTTATAATATTGTCTAGTATAGAATAGATGACCAAAAAATTTAATTGCGTTTATAATTACCCCTGCCTAGATAAGAAACATGTGGCTTTGTGGCGATACCTACATGATTCGCGATTTGTACTTGTAATAGGTTGTGCAGGTCCGACAGGTACTCGCTCCATGTAAAACACTGGTATTCAGCTGCATCTGCTTAGACTGGAAGCCGACCCAACATAGTTTGGAAAAGGCTAGGCAGGTGATGTATTGAAAATAGAAAAAGGAAATAATAATGTACAGCGTATTAAAAAAAACTTGAGACTTATCAACTAACCTCATCATATCCAATGAGCCAGAGCCTCGGCGTCTGATAGTACTTGTCGTACGTTATGTGCAAATCGTACGTCCTCGTGCGGATGATATCGTCGCCGTCCGACTTCGACTTCTTGTCCGACTTCGGTTTCGGTTCTTTACGCTGCGCTAGGTCGGTTGACTGGAAAAGCCATTTTATTGGAATATATAAATTTTTTACTTTTGGTGCATGAAGTATGCAGGCTAGCAGGGACACCGACGCGCAAACTGAAGCCATGCATTCAGCACGTGACTCTAGACCGAAGAATTTTTCGTTATCAAAAAGTAATGTTATCAAAAAGAATCTGCTGTTACATAGAAAAGTACATCACGCGGTCAAAATGTATGGCATAATTTAACAGCTAATTTTATCTGCTAATATTTGTTACGTCGATAATCGTCGAGAAATTTCAACGCAGGGGCTTCACAATTATTCACAGAATCCATGGTTTTGCGGCGATGTCTCTGCCACCCTGTGTGTTGTGGAACAGTTACACCTAATATACTGGTGTAGTAGTAAATTAATAATGAAAACTCATTCTTAATTCACTGTTTCTTTCTTGCTATTTTACAGTTAAAGTCCATAAATCAGCACACACATATTAAAGAAGTGGTATAGGATAGAGTTGTTTGTATTTGAAACTAACATCTACTATTGTCAATTTGTTTTCTTAAATATGTACTTTTAGGGGACGTTGCCCAGATACTTGGTTAATAATAACATTGAAGTGCTGATAAACTGTAAGCAAACCAATAAAGGTGAAACTATTTTGTATGTTAACATCAATACAAGTTATCAAGGACACAAACTATAATGAATATGTGAGAGATAGTGGTTATGGCAACCAGATAAATAGGTCAGTTTAGATACTTGTATAAAAGTAGCCAACCTACAGTACTGTTTGTGCATACTGGACAAAAACATTTGGTATTATAAAAACAAAATGTTGACTTATAACCAGAGATAGCACAGATGATGATGATTTATAACGCCAAATATTTTATCCTTTATTGAAGTACAATTATACTACTTACTTTCATTAAAAGTTCAAACGTCTAATTAGGCACTGATGTCATCTAGGAAAATACTCTAGTCATACTTTACAGAGCAGGCACAAAGCACATGTATGCACAAAAACCTTAAAAAAGAAATAACAAAAATATTGTTAAGCCACTCTTACTGGGTCCACTTCATCCAGTAGTCCCGACTCTTGGAACTGCTCCATATCCTCGGCTTCTCCTTCCTCGTCGTCCTCTTCATCATCATCGTCTCGGTCACCTGCCGCGCCTTCACCGTCGCTGTCACCAGTATCTGCAGCTTCTAGTGTCATCTCACATACCTGGTAAAGATTAGATTTTGAGATTATTTTGGCAGAAAATAAGTCTGTGAAGGATAAATACTGTATCGCATAACGGGCTGGTGGTCAACAATTCCTCGTCCAAACGCGTATTTTGCATATGGAAAGAAAAACCTGCCAAGTGGGAGTGCCTCGCACATGAAGGGTTCCATCCCTACGTATAAATAAATTTTATTGACACAAAGTACAGGTGTAACATACGAGTACCTACTTAATTAAAGCCCTGGCTCTTGAGCTAGGTAGCAACCTGTGTTATAGGAGCCAGTGTCTTCACACGTTCTTGACATAGTCTGTGCGCGTGCGTGCGTGCGTGCGTGCGAGCGTGTGCGTGCGTGCGTGTGTGCGAGAGTGCGTGCGTGCGTGCGAGAGTGCGTGCGTGCGAGAGTGCGCGCGTGCGTGTGTGTATGTGTGTGTGTATGTGTGTGTGTGTGTGTGTGTGTATGTGTGTGTGTGTGTGTGTGTGTGATGTGTGTGTGATGTGTGTGTGGGTGTGTATGTATGTGTGTGTATGTGTATGTGTGTATGTGTGTGTGTGTGTCTTCCGTCCGGTGATAATACAGTGTTTGAAGCCATGTGGAGATTTTATTTTTAATTTCTCTAGTTGTTAACGGGTATTGTTTATTTTATTGTAAATGTATGTGGCCATGTAAAAGTGCACTGCAGTGGTGGCCCAGTGGTAACGGCCGTTACTTACGAGTTGTAAGTCGTGCGTTCGAACCCAGCCAGGCGTATTACTTTGTGTAAATAATTTATTCATCACTGCTCTCAAACGGTGAAGGAAAACATCGTAAGGAAACCGGCATGTCCTAGAACCAAAAGTTCGAGGACATGTGACATCTACCAACCCGCACTGGGCCCGCGTGGTAGATTACGGCCCATTCCCTCTCACGGAGAGGAGGCCTGTGTCTCAGCAGCGGGAACGTTATAGGCTGAGTATGTATGTATGTATTTAAAAGTGCTGTCGTCTGGCGGAAGCTGTTTTACATATGACTGGGCTACTTATGTCCGTACGAGTAATGGTTGTCTTTAGTTTTGTGGTATGAATTACCGGTAGAATGTGATGTTGTTTCATAGTGAGATAAAGAAGGTACAACTGTCTCACGGTAAGTACTTTACAATTTTCATACAGACCCCCCCCCCCCCCCTTACAATTTTAACTTTATTTTACTTTTATTATTTATTGTTATAGCGGCAATAGAAATACACATTCTATAAGAATACGGTATTTGGATTACCCAATACTGGATCGCGGAAGTCACATAGGAATTTGCTCCATCTAAAATACTAGTATTCAGAACCTAACCCAACACGGTAGGAAAAGACTCGGTAGATGAGATGATGGTATAGCAAGTTTGGTTGAGGTAAATAAATTAGTTGCACCAATTAATAATTTATAGTTACTATTTAATAACTTTAATATTCATAATTAATTTGTACAATTACCTTTTGATTCTAGACCTAATCAAAGTATAAATATTTGGAAGCAAATAATGAAAACACACAACAGGAAAAAACAATGTCTTGCTACTACTACATACTTGCAAAATGTTGTGGAGTAACTAAAGTATATTATTTACCTTTTCTTCAATTGTAGGTGACCCTGCGTTGTCATAGTGATGTGTGTCTACCCAGCCTCCATCCTCATCTGCCTCATCTTCAATTATCTTTTCCTTATCTTCACAGTATTCTATCTGGAATAGAAAACACATTACAGCATTCACTGAATTAAATGAATGATAAATGATAAATGATTTTATTTCTGTAAGTAGGTTTGTACAAACACTTTTACACGTCAATCATATTTTTTAAACTAGATGAGGTCGGCGTTTCCTATCTGACTACTCTGAGAAGAAAGGTCGAAACAAACTCAGAGGTCACAGTCTCTTTTAAAGTCCAGACATAATCTTGGTCAGATCATGTGAAGACCATGTGGATTGGTGTCTGAAACGGTCTTTTGAGGAAAGAACCACACAGGTTGAGTGGACCTGTCCATTCAGTGCACGCATGTATCAGTAATCATACGGCTCAACTCAGAACTTGAGGAGCTCAACGATTTGACGAACAATACCAAAGAAAGGACATTTGGGTAGGCCGCATAAAGTACTCAAACTGCCAGATTAACATTAAAAACGAACTGAGAAAGAGACGAAACACGAAAACAAAAATACCACATAGTCCTCACATTCACAATAATTAAAGCAAAAATAATATTATACTTCTCAAAGTAAATATTCATGTCAAAGTGTATATTATAATAATCATATGTAAGTGTAAATAATAATAATCAAATGTCAAAGAGCAAAACAAAGAAAAAACAACATTCAGTATACAAAATTGGAGCAGGTCAATCCCAAGCTTTTTTGTCCTCAATATAATCTTTAACGGTATAAAAGGCTTTCAGGCACAACTTACGTTTGATGAATGATTTAAATTTATTGAGACTTAGATCTTGAACATGGCTTGGAAGTTTATTATAAAAGCGTATACATTGACATCTGAATGACCCACCTATTTTCTTGAGCCTTGTTGATGGTACAACAAATTTGTGTTTGTTCCTAGTATTTATACTATGGATATCACTGTACTTTTTAAACAATTTAATATTTTTATGAGCATTTAAAAGATTTTCATAAATATACTGTGAAGGCACAGTCATTACATTTATCTCCTTAAATCTATCTCTGAGAGAGTGTCTCGGACTTAATTTATAAATTGATCGGACAGCTCTTTTCTGCAAGACAAAAATAGTCTGAATGTCGGCGGCATTTCCCCACAATAGAATACCATACGACATTACACTATGAAAATAGCTAAAGTACACTAAGCGGGCTGTCTCTACATCAGTTAAATTACGAATTTTCCTAACAGCGTATGCTGCAGAACTTAGCTTTTTCGACAATTTAGCTATATTTGGGCCCCACTGAAGCTTGGTATCCAAAGTTAAGCCCAAGAATACAGTGCTATCTTCAGGATTCAATTCTTCGCCCTTTATCAACACATTAGTTTTCACCTGCTTAACGTGAGGTAGCGTAAACTTAATGCATTTGGTCTTTTTTCATTAAGAAGCAAATTATTAGCATTGAACCAGTGAACTACTTTTGAGATTGCGCTATTTACATCGTCATTAACAAGTTGCTGACGTTTAAGTCTAAACAAAAGTGAAGTGTCATTCGCAAACAACACTATATCACGATTATCCTTTATGAGGTAAGGCAAGTCATTAATATAAATAAGAAACAAGAAAGGACCAAGAATTGAGCCCTGTGGGACTCCCATTGACACTACGGATCCCGGAGATCTTTTTCCGTTTACATCAACACACTGAATCCTATTACACAAGTATGAAATAAGAAGATCCAGAGCGGTGTTCCGGATCCCGTAGTGGCGGAGTTTCCTGATTAGAGTTTCATGATGCACGCAATCGAAAGCTTTAGATAAATCGCAAAAGATGCCCAAGGCATCGTATTTATTTTCCCATGCATTGTAAATATGCCCTAAGAGTTCAACACCGGCATCGGTAGTTGAACGACCTCTTGTGAAACCGAACTGTTTGCTATGTAATAAATTATGTTTATTAAAAAATCTTTGCAGTTGGTCTAAAATTAATTTCTCAAAAATTTTACTAAAGGTAGGTAGTACTGAAATAGGTCTATAATTAGAGGGGTCTGATGTACTACCTGATTTAAACAAAGGTATTATTTTACTATTCTTCATTAGGTCAGGAAACTCCCCGCAGTCTATACAATTATTAAATACAAGATGTTGATTTGCATCCTAGTCAAATTCAAGGACGTTATTATGCTAATGATTCTCGACCCAAATCAACAATAAAATGGGTAGGTATTTTTTTAAATATTTTTTCCTGTTTACTAAAATCCGTAAGTGTGAACCAGCCGTATTTAAATGCGGCCCGTCTGTTACTAGCCTAACCGCGCTTTCACACACAAACGCAAACAATACTCGTACATTCATTCACAACGCTTGCGCGATCGTTCGTTCGGGCGCCGCGTGCGCGGCCCCCCGCCCGCCCCCGAACCAACAGTGTGTTTGATGTCGCCGAAATGTGCGTGCGCGTTTCTCAGTTCTCGGTAAATTGTTGAGACGTCATTCGATACAAAGTGCAAGATGACGGACAATTACACTAATGTCGAGTTGGTGGAGATGGTCCGCCTGTAGGTATGCCATCAGTGGAGACAGCCTACGTGGAGCCATCCGGATGTTCACGGAAATGTTTCCCGATCGGGAACCCTCATCACAGAGCGACATGCTGGCTGCTACGCAGAGACTGCGGGATCATCGGCAGTTTGACGTTCCCCGGCATGCTCAAGCTCGCGGCAGCGTAGGTAGGCCTGCCTGTCGCCTTGCAGACATCCTGGAATACTTCCAGCGAGAACCACGGGCAAGCACGCGGGAGGCTGGTCGACGCTTTGGAGTGCACCCACCACACCACAGTGTACGTGCAAGGATCATTATCATTAGTGCTTTCGACACTTTAAAACGAATGTGTTAGTGTTACGTAAACTAAAGGAAAACCAGCAACGTCGTGCTCGATTGTGTCAAGAGTGTGAAGGTGGCAACTTTGAACAACTCCTCCGGGTAACTTAAGTAGGTAATTTATTTATTTGTACATTTTGTAAATACGTTGTTAGCTTAATCAATTTTATTAGTGAAAATAAGTTGATTTTAAATTTTTAACTACGCCAATAATACCTAAGAGTCGAAAGTATCACCACCTACTTACACATAACTAGCAAATCTTTCCATTTCCATCAAACCTAAAAAACATTTTTAAACTTAGTAGATCGGTACACCAAGGTAGGTAGGTATTATTACCGGTCCTAAGCCCGTTAAGTAGTAAAGAAAATTTCAAATCAACCAATTTAATCCACAAATAAAAACAAAATCATTACGAAAAGTTTAGGCTGAACGATAGCATTAGAGCAAAACGAACATTTTATTAATCATCTGATACCAGGTCAGTGAACTTTTCTTTGGCGCACTAGTATTACTGTCATTAGTAAGATTTCCGTATTCTAATGATGCTTAAAAAGAGGTAATTATCAAACTAAATTTATGACAATAATGTAGGTGATTTTCGAAATAAAATTAGGTAAAATTATTGCTACCGGTCGCTCAGGTCATTCATTGCTCGCCGCTCGGTCGCGCACGCTTGAATTTGGTTCGTAGGTAAGACGTCGACACTCACGCACACAGCTGCATCCTCGCTGTTGCGTAGTCGGGTGATTCTCTCTTATTTGTATTGAATTAAGGGTTTAATTCTGAAATACTGTTAAATTTCAACAACAAAAAAAAGCAGCGCTTATTAGTTATTGCCCGGTACTGTACTTTCAATTGATTATTTATGTCTTTTATGACAACTACCTGAAATTTGACGAGGATGCAAAACAACATCTTGTATAAGAGCTAAAGTAGGTGCTACAATGTCAATAATAGACTTAGCAACTTCTACAGAATTACCCCACAGATCTGCAGTCTTTTTTACATTTAAAGTGTGAAAGGTTTTAATTATATCTCTACAGCTAATATGTTCAAAATGAAATTCTGAATCACAAACATTAACATTTTCCTTAAGCAAAGACTCAGCAACAGAAGGTGATGAGTTTTTGATTTTGTAGTTGAAACGGGAATATCTGCAAAGAAATTTTCAAAAGCCGCGGCGACTTAAAGATATTAGATAAATTGATCTTTCAGGGACCAGGCGATATAAGACACTGCATGTTAAGCTTCCCTAACATACCTATTGTTATTCTTTATTTTACACATAAATTACAGAGACATCGTTAAGATAAGATAATATAAACATGTATCGCACATACAATTGCATGCATGTCTTTATGCATGCAAGATGGTAACAACAACAATAGAAGTACAGATATATTTGCCACATGATGTGACGTGCAAATGTCAACAGATATTTTTAATTAAAACATTCTCCTAAAATAACAATAAATTTGCTAATGAATAATAGTATTGCAATAAATTTGAAATAACAATAAGTCAAACAGAAAATAAAAAACAAAAATAAATTATTAAGACTGCCTAGTCAAAATACAAATCTTTCCTCTAGGAACTCGTTCATGTTATAGTACGCCTTATTTACTAAATATGTCTTAAGTTTTCTTTTTAAGTGTAAATTCTACTTGTAAATGCTCCTTCCAACTTTTAGGCAACTTATTGTAGACAATTGGAGCCATACGAAAAACACTTACGCATAAGTGCAGTCCTACAGGGAAGTCCACATAGTTGAGTTTGGTCACGCCTGGTCCTGGGAAATTGATTTGCTCGGCGCGGAAATAATCGAGGATTGTTCCTGACAAACATGTACGGTTTCAAAAATCTATAAGGATGGCAATGTGAAAATTATATGCATTAAAAAATAGGGTTTGCAGCTGTCCGTGGTTTTCAAATGAAACATTGCTCTGAGGCATCTCTTGTGTGCTTTAAATGCTACTTCTTTATTAGTCGAGTTACCCCAAAAAATAACACCATATCTGAGAACGGATTCAGTCAGACCGTAGTAAGCTGTTTATAACGGCTCTCTATTGATTTTTCGTGACAGCAAGTTCAATGCATAGGCACTAAAAGAAAGAAAATAAATTTATTTAGCACATACTAAACAGACACACAATAAATATACAGCAAAAAATAAAACTAAAAATTCAAACCAACAAAAAGTGTAAAGTGCGATGTTAAATCTAGCATTATTAAAATGTGCCCCACGGCTGCGCTAAAAAGGCCCAGTTCAGCAAAAATGCCAGACAGCTTGTGTATGGCGCTGGTTTTCAACTGGACCTGTAGTGTGAGGTGACGGATGTAAATCAGCTTACTTAAATAAATTTGTGTCAGTTACAAATAAATAAATAGCAACGAGTAGTACATAACTAGTGAGATGTTGATATTGATATAATTTGTATTTGTGTAAGTACTTAGATTTAGTACTTAACGGCGGTGCTTAACAGAATAATAGTTGTGTTTACTACTATGTATTCTTTTACTCAGAGAGTCAATGTGATCCTTCCAATTTAGATGTCGGTCAATAATTAATCCCAGAAACTTAGTTGTATTAACCGTGTCAATTGTTATACTATTAAATGTTATGTCAAGATTGGACAATGGCAATATACGCTAGCTAAAATGCATAATTACTGTCTTACTTAAATTATTTTTTAAATTATTACTGTCTAACCATTGTATTCATTAATGTTTTAGAGATATGAGTAACGGGGTGTAACGTTCGCTCATACTCTATTGGTAAAGGAGGATCCTCCGACCAGACGGGTGTTGTGTCTGGTGGGCAACTGCCGGACAGTTGATGTCGGGATATTGTATCTATGCGAGTTTCTTGGTAAACTCTGACTGCGCGATGTAGGATTTCTTTGCGTAGTTCGTATATGGCATTGTAGATGGCGCCACTTCTCTTTTTGCGTTTCAAGCTTTTTCTTGCGAAGTATTTTTTTATGTAGTGCCGCTACATCACTCCCCACCGGAGACCGGAGGTCGATAGTTGCTTGCCAGTGCCAGCTGTGGTTCCAGTGGGTCGGAACCGCGTGTCGCCTAGATCGGGGTGAGTCGGAACTGTCTGCGGTGGTGCGAACCCCAGTGAGTCGGGGCCGGCGCTGCTCAGGTGCGTCGTGGTACAGCACCGCAATGTGGCTGACTGCTGTTGTCGACCGGGAGATCGAGACCTCGTCCGGCCGAAGAGCAGTCGCAGCAAATCTCGCGAGATTGGGGCTCAAGCGAGATCCCGCGAGTTTATGAATAACAATACTGCGAGATCTCGCGAGATTGGCAGTTTTGTGTGTTTTTTTACAGATAGTCACAATATTTGAATAAATTAGGAAAAAATTATAAGATAAACATTTATTTTCACGAATTTTTTCAATAGACTTTTATGAATCAGACATTGTTTGACGTACGCGCACCGAACGAAACTGACAGATCGCAACTCCGTCCGTGTCAGTCCGTGCTTCGAATAAGACGTTTTGATGCTCGAGTGCAATCTCGATAAACTCGCGAGATCTCGCCTTTTTTTCGTCCGAGATCAATCTCGCTAAAAAAGGCCGAGATCTCGCGAGAACGAGATCTTGAGAGAACGAGATTGCATTCCCTAGTGCCGTGGTCGCTTGTTGAGGCTGAGGGTGCTGACCAGGTATGTGCTTCCGCGGCATACTGGTGGTCAGGGATACCCATTTGTAGCTGGGTAGCTATCTGTCTCGCTGCTTGAAAGCTTGAGGAAGTGGTCTTAATGATGATGATGATGATGATGACGTCACGCTGAAGTGTTGCACGAAGGCTGCGCTGACGTTCGTTCTCGGGGTGACCAATTTATAGGTATGAGGAACAGGGTGTAAAGTTCACTCATACTCTATTGGTAAAGGACGACCAGACGGGTATTGCCCACCAGACACAATACCCAGACACGATATTTTATGTAGTGCCGCTACAATGTATTATTAGTGTCATATTTATACAACCTTATTTTTAGTATATGCGAACCCCGAAACACGTGTAGTATTCTGATGTAAAGAATCTACGTACAAAATTTGAAAGCTGTATCATGAAAAATCACAAAGTTATTAGCTTGTTATGTTATCTAGTTTTCTACACAAAAATGGTCATCATAGGCCCCACGCGCCGCCCGCGCGTCCAGCGTCGTATAGTGCTCATTCTCATTGATCATATTAGGCAGTAGGTACTTAACCATATGGCAATTGTTTTGTTAGTAACTAAAAAAAATTGGGAATAACATGGTGTAAAAACTATTGGAATCGATTCAGTTCCTTATTCTGAACAAACTATATTCATGTTTCGCATATTTTATTACAGGGTATAGTTATAGTACTGTCGTTCGCGAAAAGGGTCACAGGACAGTCAATTGCCTTTGGAAAGTCATATATGTAAATTGTAAAAAGTGACACTTCCTTGCGGAACTCCGTAGGTTACGTTTCGTTCCTCCGATAGAACGTTTTCTAATTTTCTTGGTTTTAGGGTTTAGTCTACTTATTTCGTTTATTTGTTTTCTGTCGTTCAAATATGATTTTATAAGTTCAAGAACATTCCCTCTAACACCGTACGCATCCAGTTTTTTTAGTCACAAAAGCAAATAGCACACACCGGAGTATTTTTATCCATATTAGTCATAATCGATTACAAAAAGTCCTAAACTGCCATATTTATTGTTTTCTTTTTTCTGAAATAAAAACTAAGTTGATTATAAATATAGTATTCAATTACTTTTGAGAACATTGGTATTAACGCAATCGGCCTACAGCATTCCATTAGTTCCCTGTCTAGTTTTTAAACAATGGCTTTTTTTTATAGATCTGAAAAAATACCTTCACTAATACACGAATTTATAATATGACTGAAAGGGTGACTTATTTCATCAGCTACTGTTTTTAGTATTTTCGTACTGATCTCGTCATAACCCACACTATTTGTATTGTTTAGCGCTAGAATGATTTTCCCGGTCCCGTATGGTGCCGGGCGTAAAAGTATAGCACTATCCCATTTCTTTCAGTGGGTGTCGTAGAAGGCGACTAAGCGACTTCTTAGAGAATGGGCAGCAGCGTTCTCTATGCATTTTACCACCATACTGCGAACGCCAACCCGCCTGCCAAGCGTGGCGATTATGGCAAACCCCCCCCCCCCCCCCCCAAATGACAAGAGCAGCCCTACAAAACAGCCCCTAGTAGCCGGCGGCCCGCCTACGCTTGGCTACGGTAACGGCCAAGGTTACGGTGAGGCAAGAGGTGCGAAGAATCTTCGGAAGAGATCTGGCTACCACAACAAACGAAAACAGCACCTGGCAACTTACAACACGCGTACACTCCGGACCGACGAGAAGATTACCAAACTCGAGGAAGAACTGAGCAGGTTACGGTGAGGTATAGTAGTGTTATCTGAAGTCTGACGAGAGGGGGAGGACTCAATAATCTTCAAATTCCGCAACCTGCTCTATTTCCGGGAGGGCGACCAGCAGTCCCAAGGTGGGGTCGGGTTTATTGTCCATAAGTCCCTTGTGAGCAACGTGGTGAAGATCGAGAGTATGTCGACCAGGGTGGCGTACCTTATACTCAGAATATCCGCAAGATATTCGCTGAAGGTCATACGGGTCTACGCCCCGACCTCGTCAAACCCCGACGATGAGGTGGAGACCATGTATGAGGATATATTCAAAGCCATGCATGGCTCTAAAACTCATTTTACCGTTGTCATGGGGAACTTCAACGCGAAACTGGGCAAACGGGACGATGATGAGCTGACAGTGGGGCAATTTGGAGTTGGACGTCGCGGTCGGAACCACTAGGGTCACTAACTGGTCAGTTTTATGGGAAGGAAGGCCTCTTCATGATGAACTCCTTTTTCAGAAAACGTGAGCACAGAAAGTGGACTTGGCAGAGCCCTGATGGTTCAATTAAAAACGAGATTGACTTCATTATGTTGACGAAGAAGGAAATATTCAATGACTTATCATAAGTTCGAAAAATATTTGACCGAATTTCATTTCACCTAAAACTTTTCAACTATTATCGTTTTGATTTTTTTTACTTCATCGAAGTCACGTCTGCCACAGTATCAGTTGACCTATTATCAATTGCCCTGGAGTTGCACCAGGGAGGCACTCCGGTATCACCGCGTGCCGACCTACCTCTGTCGTGTGGTCGAGGCCTATTTGACGGACAGGCCCGTCATCTACCCCGGTCACCTCAGAGAGTGGAACCAGCGAGAGATTTCGTGCAGTGTCCTACAGGGATCGGTCCTGGAGCCGCATCTGTGGGACATAGGGTACGACTGGGTGCTGCGCGCCGACCTCCCTAACGGTGTCAGTGTAGTTTGTTACGCTGACGACACGCTGGTCCTGGCGCAAGGGAGGTCGCGCCAGGCGGCGGCCGACTTAGGGACACACGGGATTGCGACAATCGTCGATAGGATCCGGCAACTGGGACTCGAGGTGGCCATGCACAAGTCCGAGGCCATGTGGCCACCGACGGGTTCCCAGATAACGGTGGGAGGGGTTCACATCGGGGTCGAGTCGACGATGAAGTACCTAGGACTCGTCCTCGACAGCGGAGCATTTCCGTAGTTTGGCTCCCAGACTGGAGCGGGCCGGGGCTGCCTTGAAGCGGTTCCTGCCCAATCTAGGGGGCCAAACGGTTGAAGGCGTCCCATAGGGTCATGGCCATCCGAATTAAACGCCGGGGCGTACCTCCGCTACCGCGGGAAATCGCGGCACAGCGGACAGAGCTCCGGGGGGATCTCATGGCTACATGGAAAGTGCGATTGTCGCAACCCAGTGCTGGGCACGCCACGATTGCGGCGCTAAGTCCCCTCTTTGAGGAGTGGCTTGAGAGGCGGCATGGCGTCCTCACCTTCCGCATGACGCAGTCCTCACCGGGCACGGTTGTTTCGGGAGGTTCCTGTTTAGAATTGGGCGGGAGGAAACGCCTGGGTGTTTCCACTGCGAAGATCGCCCTGAGGACACGGTGGAGCACACGGTGGCGGTCTGCCCGGCTTGGGCGGAGCACCACCGTGTGTTCGTGGAGGCGATCGGCAGCGGCGATCTCTCGCGTCCGGCCCTGGTCCAGGCCATGTTACAGAGCGAAAGTGCATGGGTAGCCGTCACCTCGCCGTCGCCTTAGCCACCGTTCAGCGAAGCAGTAATGCTCGCGAAGAGGGAGGCGGCGCACGTGAGGGAGAGGCAGTAAATGCGCCCTCACGGCCCTAGCCGCCGCAGGAGACGACCTGGGCGTTGGGAACCCCAGGCTGATTTCCGGCCACCGTAGGCGTGGGCTTGCAGACGGCGAGTAATGGGTAGCTCGCTGCCTCGCTGGTAAGGACCAAGCCCAGGTCGACGGCGCGTTGTGTTCCACGCGCGCCTCAAAGAGATGTCAGCACAAAGTGATAGGGCCCGCAAGGGCCGATGCCTGCCAGGGGTGCGGGTTTGTTCGAAAGAGATACCGCCGCCCCTGTAATACAGGCTACTGAGGGAACACGGGTGAATTTTAGTCAGTAAAAGTCTGACACGCCTTCCTACTCCACCCAGAACGGGACCCCCCCGAGTGGGTTCCCGCATTGTCGTTGCGGGGGGGCTTAGTAACCGTGGTCTCCCATCCACGGTGAAGCCAAGAGGAACCCAACGGTGGGGCCGTTCGTCAGGGCTTTTGCCTTCAAGCCATTGACGTAGCGGCCAAAAAGTAGGTTGCGGTGAGGTGCACCGCAACTGAGGTGGGCCGCGATGTCGAATGGGAGGCATCGCGGCTGAGGGTTACAGGCTGCGGTAGAGGAGGAGTGCCGGTGCTTCTGAGCAGCGCTCTTCCCTTCCGTGGCCTGGACGGGGCCGCCACCGTTTGATGGCGGACGCGGTGGGGCCGCAGGGGAAGAGGAGTGTCGGTATAGCGTCAGCCGCTCTCCCTATCCTCTGCGGCCGAAAAGTGGTAGACGGGACGGCGCGTTGTGTTCCTCACGCGCGTCGTCAAAGATGTCAGCAACCACTGGTGGGGTCCGCAAGGGCCGATGCTTGCCAGGGGTGCGGGTTTGTTCGAAAGAGATACCACGGCCCCTGGCATACGGGCTACTGAGGGAACACGGGTGGGTTTTAGTCAGTAAAAGTCTGACACGCCCTCCTGCTCTACTCAGCAGGAGAAGTCATTTGATGATTTCCCACCCAAAAAAAAAAAAAAAAAAAAAAACCCAGAACGGGAGAAGTTATTTGAAGATTTCCCACCCAAAAAAAAAACCTAGCCCCACGCGCTCCACCCCTCCGCGCCTACGCGGGCTTAAATTACACTCTAGGGGTAGGGCAGACAAGACTGCGTGAAGTCGGTTTTACACCGATTCGTTTCTCACAAAATTCTTCACAAAATCGTTGTACCTTTTCTATCATATTAGAATATTTTTAATAGAAGAGATTCCACACCGCAACCGCGTACTCCAACTGAGACCTTACAAACGTTTTATATAGGTATAAATAAGTACCAGGGCGTTTAAATTCCTGAGTCGATCTCATAACAAAACTGTACATACGAAAAGCATTGCTCACAATTTTAGTAACATGAGCATCAAGATGGAGTTTTTCATCTAACAAAACACCAAGATCACGAACTACTGTTTCTCTTGCCAGATCTGTATTGTTCAATGATTATGCATGTTCTATTATGTTTTTATTTTAAGTACAACTAATGAAATGGCATTTGGATATGCTAAATTTAAGTTTATTTTTGATACAATATGCAGAAAATCTTGCAAAAGTAAACAGTCACGTAAATTAATAATCGGCCTAAATACTTTTAAATCATCTGCGTATAGCAATAATTTAGAATTTTGAAAACACGTCCCTTTGTCATTAATGAACATAACAAACAAAAGAGGACACAGTACAGAGCCCTGAGGAACACCGGAAGTAACATTCAGGGTAGCAGAACTAAGACCGTTTATCACAACTCTCTAAGATCTGTTAAAAAGTAAGACGAGAACCATCTCAATTCTCAATAGGTCGCCACGTATACCATTAAAGGAAATTTTACTCAAGAGCAATTGATGGTCCACTTTGTCGAAGGCATTTTGGAAATCCGTATATATAGTACCAACTTGAATACGAGAGTCCATACTGTTAAATAAATAGTCAACAAAGGTTGGTGGTAGTTGATCTTTCTTTGACGAATCCATGTTGTTGTGGAATTATGATATTATGTAGTAGAGGATAAAGTTTATTATGAACTAGTCTCTCAAAAAGCTTTGACAAAACCGATAATATCGATATAGTTATACCTGTCCGTAAGGTAGGGTCTAAGGTCTTCAAGACCCGTCGTACTAATGGCAAAAAGAAATTCTCTGATCCTACTCTGCAGCTAATCGAGTAGAGGCGTGATATGATCCTGCAGTCTTCAGACGACGCGCTAAAGTACCGACAGCTCAATAGACAGATCTCTAAGTCCTTGAAAAGCGACCTTCGCTGTTTTAATACGGACCGCATACAGGACGCGATAGAGCGGAACAAGGGCTCCAAGGTCTTTTCAAGAGATCTGTCTATTGGGCAGAGTCATCTTGCCAAACTGAAAACCAATGATGGCAGGATCGTATCCTCCAAGCCTGAGCTGTTGAGAGAGATCGAGAGTTTCTATAGACAGTTATACACGTCAAGAAGCAACCCCGTTACGAATCTGGCAAACGACTCAAGAGCCAGATTGACCCGACACTACACCGAAGATATCCCGGACGTTAGCTTGTACGAGATTAGGATGGCTCTGAAGCAGCTTAAAAATAACAAGGCGCCGGGTGATGAAGGAATCACGGCCGAACTCCTGAGGGCCGGCGGAAAGCCCTTTCTTAAGGCCCTCCAGAAGATGTTTGATTCCGTCATACTCGAGGGAAAAACGCCACAGGCATGGAACAGTGGTGTGGTGGTACTTTTCTTTTAAGAAGGGTGACAATGCCCTTCTTAAGAATTATAGGCCCATCTCACTTCTGAGCCATGTCTACAAGCTGTTGATCACAAACCGTCTAGCGCGCAGGTCTGACGAAATCCAGCCTACCGAACAAGCCGGGTTCCGTAAAGGCTTTAGCACCGTAGACCACATACATACGCTGCGGCAGGTTATACAGCAGACCGAAGAGTATAACCTGCCTCTCTGTTTAGCGTTTGTGGACTACGAAAAAGCCTTTGATTCGATCGAGACATGGGCTATACTGCAGTCCCTCCAACGGTTCAAGATCGACTATCGGTACATCGAGGTGTGGGAGTGTCTGTACGGAAACGCCACTAGTGTCAGTCCGACTCCAGGATCAGACCTCGAAACCTATCCTTGTGCAGCGAGATGTAAGACAAGGAGACGTTATCTCTCCGAAACTTTTCACCGCTGCACTGGAGGATGTCTTCGAGGTTCTGGAGTGGAAAGGGGCTGGCATCAACATCAATGGCGAGTACATCACTCACCATCGGTTTGTCGATGATATAGTTGGCATGGCTGAGACCATGGAGGACCTCAGTGCAATGCTCGATGACCTCAATAGAGCTTCCGAAAGAGTGGGTCTTAAAATGAACATAGAAAAGACAAAGGTCATGTCGAATGCCCATGTGACACCCACTCACATGACGATCGGAGGCGCTATACTCGAAGTTGTGGACGAGTACGTTTACCTAGGACAAACTGTCTGTGAGAAAAAAGAGGTCAATCGTCGAATCCGACTCGGCTGGGCAGCGTTCGGGAGGCTTCGCAATATCTTCGCGTCCCAAATACCAGTGTCTCAAGACGAAAGTCTTTGACCAGTGTGTGTTGTCAGTGATGACCTATGGTACAGAAACGTGGTCGCTCACATGGGCCTTATCAGAATGATTAAAGTCACCCAAAGGGCAATGAAGAGAGCTACGATCGGAGTTCCCCTACGCGATCGATTCAGAAATGAAGAGATCCGCAGGAGAACTAGGGCAACCGACATAGCCCGACGAATTGGCAAACTAAAGTGGCTGTGGGCAGGGCACATTGCTCGCAGAACAGGTGGCTGATGGGGCCGAAAGGTTCTAGAGTGGCGACTGCGTACTGGAAGGCGTAGAGTGGGAAGGCCTCCCACAAGGTGGACCGATGACCTTGTGAAGGCCGCGGGAATCCGCTGGATGTGGGAAGCACAAGACCGGTCGAAGTGGAGGAGCCTGGGAGAGCCCTATGTCCAGCAGTGGACATCTCATGGCTGAAATGATGATGATGAGAATGATTGTCAGTATGTCATTTGGCAAACTTAGAGCAATTAACATAGAATCCTTTCTATTCAAAATATTTTTTTAACTGTATGCCCTGAATTTTTCGAGGGTTGAAATTTGTCACTAAAATAATTGTTAAATGAATTAGAAATATGGTTTGGATCTGAGATAATTTCATTATTCCATCTAATTTGAGGGATATTATTCTTTGGTATAATAGGTCTTTACCTATGAAATTGCCGTTTTGTATGAAAAAATTTAAACGAATTTTTTTCATGAATTTTTTATTTGTATTAATCGAAGTAATCACCCATGCAATCAATGCATCTTTGCCATCGCAGTGGCAGTTTATTGATGCCCTTCTTAAAGAAATCAGCTGGACGGGAGGCAACAAATTCTTCAAAGGCATTTTGTACTGCCTCTCGGGTATTAAATTTTTTTCCCGCCAAGAAGTTATCCAAATTCTGGAAAAAGTAGTAGTCTGTAGGCGCAAGGTCTGGTGAGTAGGGCGGATGACGGAGAGCTTCCAACCCCAGTTCTTGCAACTTGGAGACCGTCTGCTGTGCAGTATGAGGTCGCGCGTTGTCGTGCAGGAGCAGCGGAGACGAGCGATTGACCAATGCTGGTTGGAGATGCGCCAGCTTCTCCATCATTGTGTTCAGTTCTTCACAGTACACATCTGCAGTAATGCTCACCCCGTTTGGTAAGAAGCTGTGATGAATCACACCGGCGCTAGACCACCAAACAGTGACCATCACTTTTCTAGGGGTAAGTTTTCGTTTAGGGCATTGTTTAGGTGCTGAACCAGGATCCAACCAACTTGCTGAGCGCTTACGGTTATCAAACAGAATCCATTTTTCATCGCAGGTAACAATGCGGTTCAAAATTCCTTCATTTGTGTGTCTGTTGAGCAGTGCAAGGCACGTCTCGACGCGTACTTCGCGCTGGCGATCATTGAGTTCGTGGGGCACCCATTTGTCAAGCTTTTTTACCTTGCCAATTTGACGCAAATGGACCAATATTGTTTTGACGCTAACGTCGAAACCTGCTGCTAATTCAGCCGTAGATTGTGTATCATCAGCTGCCACAATCGCCTTTAATTCGTCATTGTCGACCAAAGTCTTCGGACGACCGCGAGGTTCATTTTTCAGGTCGAAATTTCCAGAACGGAAGCGAGCAAACCAATAACAGGTGGTGCGTTGGTTTGTAGTGTTAGCTCCGTAAACGTCGTTGATGTTGCGTGCCGCTTGTGCCGCGTTGCTGCCACGACGGTACTCATATTCCATAATTACTCGAATTTTTAACGTATCCATGATGACGAAAAAGATTGAAATGCGATGAAAATTTAACACTAATCAATAAAGAAATGACTACTTTTAGAAAAAAAAATCCATGTTTTTAAAATAAAATTAATTTTATATATATATAAAGCCAAACAAAAATTATTTTGATTTGAAATGGCCAGTACTGCAGAACGGCAATTTCATAGGTAAAGACCTAATATTTAATTTTGACTGGTTTATTATTTGCCAGGTAGTTTTGGATTTATTTATTGATGTATTTATTTTGTGCTTTCTGTGTTAAATTAATCATTCTTTTAATTGTTTTGAGTAATTCCTAAATCGCGTTTTATTCTGTTGTGTAGGTTTTATTTGATAACACCAAAATAATTGTAGTTTCTTCTCACTGCATTTTTTAATAAAATGTGATACCCATTTTTGTTTATTGTTACAATATTACAAGGACATCTAATACAATTTGTGCTTTTAAATAAAATTAATCTTGACTACAGCATACTAAACAGCAGCTTTACACACTGAAATATTCAAAAGCTATTATAATTACCTTTATAGACACACAAAAAAACACCTACTTATTAATAGTTTAATTTTTAATGTCCACACAGGTAAATAGAAGTTTCCCGAATATTTAGATCATAATATGTAAAAATAACTACTGATATGAGTCATAAATATTTTTATTATGTAAAATCACATATAAAGTAAAAAATTCAGTAAAATAACAAATACCTATGAAAGATTCAAATTTATTACCTGTTTACACCTCCTATAGCATGGCACATTCCTAGTGATAAGGAACTGTTTATCAGCAGGCAAGTATGGCCTGACCTTCGCCTCCTCACCCTTGGCCCACTGCCAGGTGGGGCAGTGGTGGACCAGGTGGTCTCCAGCAGCTACAAACTCCTCAGGAGTTAGGACCCCCGTCTCTTGAAACTTTGACTCCTAGTAAAGGAAACAGAACTTGATGGTAAACTTTAGTTTTAAATAAATAAATATTGTTAGAGTTCAGTACCCAAATTATAATTCATTGATTACTATTGTATTTGAAATAAATTTTATTTAACTTCAGTCAAACAAAGATGAATTATTTAAACAAAGATAAAACTATTCGATATCAGAAGACATTCTGGAATGTGTTTAGCTGTTCATTCTTATTAAAAATCTATTCAAACTGAAAATACTAACAAAACATCACATGCCTTAAGAAGTAAACATCATTATTGAATATTTCAGCATATCAATAATTTTGAATGTATTTTACACGGTATCAACTTACTGTAAACATTGTTATCTAAAATAATTTTGTTACGAAGATAATAGTACCTTGAGCACCGGCGTCAGATACCCGGCGACTCCGAGGGCTGTGCCCTTTACCGTGTTTATCATACTCTGCATTTTAGCGCAGTTTGGTCACAGGATTCCAAAAATGCGCTGCGGTAGCAATTTTATTCACGGCGTTTTTTTAAAAATTGATGATGAACAGGATGAATTCCACACACAAAAGAACATTTGACATTGACATTGACATTTGATGGCTGTAAAGAATAGAGTAGCTAGGGCACGTTCCGAGCTACGAGAATATCGATTTGAGCGCGCTCACACCCGTTCCCAATCTACCGATGTCCCGCGCATCGTCATAGATGACCTCATAAAATGTGCCGTGTTGAGGTAACGCCGACCATGCGTTATACTAATCACCGAGCGCAGCTAAGGAGCGCAGTCAATTTATTTATCACACACATGTACCCTTTGCCATTACAGATAATAAAATCTAATGCGACAAAGTAACTTAAAATATACTTTACTAAAATAAAAATGACAGTTGTGCTGTTTTGTTTTGAGTCGCGTTAGTTAGTCGAGAATTTTGAGAATCGGTCCACAAATGGGGGAGAAATCGATGAACATACATAAAAACAAAAAAATACATTGTGAAATACATACAGTGGAACATCCCACCGTCTCCTTTTTGGAAGTCGGTTTTAAAGACTGTGTTGGGTGCTGTTTGCAAACATTAATTTGTGAACTTGCTTGGTGAAATTGTCAGGGTCAGTTTTTATTTGTGAATCATATAATTTGACTAGTATTGGAAATAAAATAAATAAATATACAAATATTAAAATTAGAATATGTTATTTCTCCTTACTAAACAAAATGTAAAGAAAAAGGCCGTATTCCGAATTATAAAAATAGCGCAGCGGTCACATCGATATTTTGCGTTCCGAGTCAGAAATCACGATACAACAATACGGTTACGGAACGCTCGTGATCACGATAAAAGTGTTCACTTCACTAATACGATGCGACTCAAAACAAAACAGAACAACTGTCATTTTTAATTTTGACTGCGCTCACGGTGATATTAGTATAAACGCATGGTCGGCGTTACCTAAAGATACCATTTAATGAGGTCATCTATTACGATTCGCGGGACATCGGTAGATTCGGAACGGGTGTGAGCGCGCACGTGGCCTAGCTATTCTATTCTTTACAGCCATCAAATGTCAATTTCAATGTCAAGTTTTCTTTTGTGTGTGGAATTCATCCTGTTCATCATCTGCCGTGAACAAAATTGCTACTGCAGCGCATTTTTGGAAGCCTGTGACCACAGACGCCAGCACATCAAGCTACCCCAATCTGTCAAACTTGTCAATTTATGTTTTGGGCCGTGTAAATTAAACAGCTTTGTAATGAGAATGCACAGTTAAGTTTTTATTTAAAACATTTTCCTGATCCCAACATGGCTGTCCATATCCCCGAGAGACAGACTAGTGCTGCGCTCACTAGTTACTAGAATCATGAAGATATAGATAAAAATGGAGCCCACACTCGGAACAACAGCTTGAGTCAAATACCTACACATCTCTATCTCACTCTCTGTGGGCCGACTTCTCTTTTTGGTGTGGACAATAGTATTGCCATCTCCTTTTTTGAATCTCCTAGTAAATTCTTAGGATTACTTACCACACTAACCAAATCAGAAGTAAACACTCTCAAATAATGTTCCTATTAATAAATAGTTGAAATGCTATAAGTTGAATTAAAAATCCCAAAATTTTTGGTCTTAGGCATAGCTGGGTTGGCGGATACTGGAATTACAATCCCCTTTCCCGAGGATTCGATAATGTGGCAACATTAGCCCTAAGTCAAAATAAATAAATAAGAGCCAATATGGCGGCTGTTTACTTTGCGGTTTACAGCTTTATTTGGAATTTTTCACGATAGTAATTGTTATAATTCAAGAAATGGTGCAAAATTGTATTGTGCGTGGTTGCGGAAGTAGGTGGTGTCCAGGAGGTGATATAAGATTTCACCCGTAAGTGATTTATGACATTGAATCATTGCAAAACATATTTCTTTGTATTTTCACTTTATTTCTTCATAAAACGTTTTAACAGTGTTCTCAACATATTAGTAAATGATAACTATGTCAGGATCAAATAGTTTTACAATGTTTTACATTGAATTTAATTGACTATGTGCAATTATAATGTTTGTTTACGGTTTTAATTTTGTTTATGTCATGCTGAAGTAGTGTGACCATATTGAGGATATATCTGGGAATTTCCGTGGAACATATATTTTTTTCCTAATCATTGTACATCGCATTGGCATACTGTGTTATTTTTTAGATATTTAATTTTTGTTTCTCATTATTTTAACTATTTTAATATCCATGAAATGTTTTTTTTTTAGATTTCCTAAAAATAGTACTCGGAGAAAATTGTGGTTATCCATTGTACCATTGAAAATGACGTTTTATGAAAGTGCACGGATTTGCAATTTACATTTTCTTGAATCAGATTATTATTCAACAACAAGGCGCTTAAAACAAACAGCAGTTCCTAATATAATAAATCAAGAAATAGTATCACCAGGCAAGGTAAACATTTAACATGATTATCTATATTACAAAATATTATATTTTTAGAAATATAGTCCAAATGTATTGCAAATACAAAGTTTGTGTAAAATAAATTATGATTTTCAGACAGTAAGTTCATTACATGAACAGCTTATGGTGCAAATAGCTCCTGTAGCTGTACCAAGCACTAATTCTGACATTTATGAAGGAAATTCTCCACTTAAGGAAACAGCAGTGAAACGTGCTGGCTGCAATATTGAGGAACAAACTAATAAAAAACAATGTCGAAAAGTTCTTGAAAATATAAGCAATCTTATCAAGTTATCTGTAAGTTTCCCTTTCCTTTACTAAATATAAATACAGTCGTTTTATGTCAATTATTTGTGTATTATATAATACAAAATTATGTACAGATTCAAATACTACTATTTAAACGCGTTAGTGCTGACCGTGGCGTGGTAACCTTAACTACGACACGAAGCATGAAGCTTCTTATTTGACGCTTAATTTATACTTACCTACCACGATGACGTCTCTTTATGTCTAGTGTATTATTATTTTTTGCTAATGGAGGCGCCCCTAAATGTCTGGTGCATCATTTTTGCTTACTCATGAAGGTACAGAAAGGATTCACCACATTATTTAATAGAGCGCGCCTTCAAATAATGTGGTGTGTTGTTTCTGTCCACGTATGAAAGCCTTAATGGCCTCTGCCTATAATCCCACTACCGGGACACAGGCCTCCTCTTTTTATGAGAGGGATACGTCCGAGTTTTTTGGTAGAGCGAAAAATTCGCACATCGGTTTCCTTACGACATTTTTTCACCGTATTGAAGATATTGGGGATGAAATAATTGACCCAAAGTTAAATGTCTGCTTGGGTCGAACCCACATGACTCGTAAGTCGCGGCCGTTATCACTGCTCCAATGTCATTATGTCATATAAATGCATACTCATATTATAAATCTGAAGACTTGTTTTTTTATTGTTTTGTTAAACGTGCTAATCTCTGGGTCTACCAGCCGGAATTGAAAATCACTTTTTGCATTTGTTAAGGGGAATCGAAAAAAATCGTGGAAATCGTTTTGTTTTAACGTTTTGTGCTTTTTTCAGGTCAAGTTGTACGTTGATTAGAATATGATTAGTGAACGTAATAAATACGGTTTTATAGAATAGGGTCAGCAATACAACTCCTTAAGTTAGACTTGGCCTCAAATGTCATGATTTCATGAAATTAGGAAATCATTCGATTGGATAATATGCATTTAGAGAGATTTGAATTAGGTCGAATTAAATTATGAACATATATATGTCCATAATTTTTACGACTACAAATCATATTTAGTTCAACATGTAGAATGATACTGACCTGGAAATTGCAAAAAACGTAAATAAATGTATTTCACGGGCTACCCGGCTACGGTTTCACCTTAACCGAGTTCTTCAAAATGGCTATCTACCATCACTCTAGGATCCTTAGGAGCGGAGCAATGTGGGTAAAACCACGCGGCACTACTTGTATTTAATAACGATTAATAAAACAAACAAATAAATTAATAACGTAAAGTACTGATTTCACAAAGTTTTCTTGTTTTCTTAGGTCAGCAGTGAAGATCCCGTTCCCGCAAAGATTGATAGGGGCGTGCAAGTGAAAATAAAGTCAACTAAAGAACAAATACTTCAGAAGAGAACTAAGATGCTTAAGCAAAAAGTGACGAGGCAAACTAAAAAACATCAAGATATGTCTTCCTTGATGGCAACGGTTAAAAAGTATACGCGGCAGTCAGAAATTGAAAATATTATCCAAGGGCGTTTTGCTGATATCTGTAAGGAATTCAAAAGACCACCAAGTAATCCACATGGTGTTCGATATAGTGAGGAAGTGAAAGCCTTTGCTCTAACTTTAAATTTCTATTCACCCAAGGCTTATGAGTTTTTAAGAAAATATACAACTTTGCCTCATGTAGAAACAATACGACGATCTTTGTCACTCTTCAATTGTAATGTTGGTTTCTTATCTGAAGTAATCGAATATTTAAAAGAACAAGTCAAATTACCGGAAAAAATTTATTTAAAAAATGTTGCTTTAATATTTGATGGCATGGCATTAAAAGAAAATTTAGCCTATGATCAAAAATTGGACAAAGTCGTGGGTTACGTTGATTTAGGACCAATTGCTGTAAGTGATCCAGAAAAATTAGCTTCTGAAGCTCTTGTATTTCAGATAGTTTCATACGGTGTACGCTTTAAGTGTCCAATTGCATATTTTTTTATTGCAAATAATTTGCCTGGGGAAATGCTATCAGAATTAATAAAAACAGCAATAATTGTGCTTGATGAAATTGGTGTCACCGTAAGATCTTTGACCTGTGATGGTGCATCATCCAATATAAAGGCTTATGAATATTTAGGCTGTTCACTTGAACAAAATAATTTAATACCGTTCTTTCAACATCCCAACGGGAAGAGCAATATTTATTGTCTGCTTGACGCTGCTCACATGTTAAAACTTGCAAGAAATGTGCTGGCTGATTTTGAAATGAAGTCCAATACCGGCGATATTTCGTTTAAATATATACGAAAGTTACACGAAATACAAAGCAAAGAGGGTTTGAAATTCGCCAATAAATTAAGCGCTTTACATGTAGATTTCAAAAACAAAAAAATGAATGTTAGGCTTGCTGCACAAGTACTTAGTTCATCAGTTGCTGATGCAATAGATTTTTTGAGGGTTAGTGGTCATCCTGACTTTCTAAATAGCGAAGCGACTTCAGAGTTCTTGCACGTGATTGATAGACTTTTTGATTTAATGAATTCAAAATCACCCTTCGGAAAAGGTTCAAAGTCTCCATTATCGTTAAAAAACCAACGTTATTGGAAACCAATATTTAATGAAACTGGAACCTATTTAAAATCCTTAATGATAGATGACACAGGTATTTTAAATCATCGTAGAAAAACTTTTGCATTAGGGTTTTTAATGAATATACATAGTTTGTCATTACTTGTTAATGATTTGTGTACATTGGAGCAAAATCCAATGAAATATTTGTTGACTTTTAAGTGTTCACAAGACAACTTGGAAATATTTTTTTCATGCATTAGGGCTCGCGGCCGGGCTCAAGATAACCCGTGTCCTCTCGAGTTCCGATATATAATGCGGAAGATGTTGTTCAGACATTCTATTCAACCGTCCATAAATGCCAACTGCATAGAAAATGGCTTTGAGACTTCACAAGTCTTCGATTTCAATAAACCGAAAAGTTTGTTTCAACCTCGGGAAGACTGACTATCAACAAGACGTTGAAAGAGTATTTCAAAATTTAGACGCAATTCATACTAGCCCATACCAGGAAAATATATTATATTATACTGGTTACGTTATTAAACAAATTCTTACCCACATTTCTTGTGAACATTGTTGTAATGCGTTAGTAGCACTTCAAAATCTGCCAACAGATCATACATATTCTATCATTATAAATAAATTTAATTCATTTACGACCTTTGTAAACCGAGGCAAACTGTACTTCCCTTCGGTAGCAGCTTACAAAATTGTAAAATATTGCGACAAAGTTTTTCAACAGGCTAATTTGATGGGCCAACTTAGAGCAAATAATATAGAAAATAAATTAATTAATGTCGTATCACAACATTTTACTCCTCTGTTGCAGGAAATGTTTAACCATCCGATCACAGACTCAATTTATTGTAATGATTTGCATGACACTAAGTTAGTTAAGCAAATAGCAAATTCGTTTTTTAATATGCGTATACGTGCTCACTTAAAGAGACATACAGAAAATATACTCAGTGATTTACGTGGTAAGAGACAGAAACTACACAGAACAATGATATTTAGTCATGTATAATTGAAAAGTTATGCAAATAAAGTTTCATAAATGATTTTAATTTGGAAAATGTTTTTGTTTCCTTTTTAGACTTCAGACCGTTCCTATTACAATCCCGTATAAAATAAATAAATAATATTAATTTGCGCACTGGCTAAAAAATTCCGAACGCTGACTAGCCCAGAATACTCGAAAAAATCTGCTGTCTATTATGTTCAGTCAATAAACAAAATGAATTAAACATCTTATTTCTTTTTCGCCATTTGTGGATTGGTCCCATAGAAAAAGTAAAGTGTGTTACAATCTTTAGAGGCTAGAATCTTAGTAGTAAACAGTGATGTAGAAATGTATAAATTACCAAATGTAAAGTAAGTACAAGCTTGTCCCAGGAAAAATAAAATAAAGGTTACCCTACTTAGAAAGGGAGGATCTGCCCACGGAGAGCGAGATGGTGATACATAGGTATAGCTTCAAGTAGGTATTCCAAGTGTGGTCTCCATTTTTATCTATATCTTCATGACTAGAATACACAATAGTGATGTGACCTATTATGTCACATCTTTCCTTTCAAGGAAGCAAGAAGTTAAAACAATGTTCTGTTTAAATTCTAGGTTTTTATACAATGTCTATAATCTTTTAGGTAGGCAGGAAGTCTGATTGTTCTACCTCTACTTGACACTCTACCATTTAGATTCTCCACCTCAGGTTCCCCTACATTCTGTTTACCACCTCTACCTTCTGCATACAATTGCTCTTTGTCATCATTATTTAAATAATCCTTACATTCTAAGCTATTATTAAGATCTGCACTATTATCATTTCCAATATTTTCTAATTCCGAAAACTCTGTTTCACTATTTTCCTTGAACGGACAAGTTTTTGAACTACTTTTTAAATGAAATCTATTTCTACATAAAACATTGCCTGATTCTGTTAATAAATTATAAGATCTTGGTCTATCTGCAGGTCCCACAACTTTTGCATGTCTATCATAGGTGCCATTATCATGATTTTTTATTAATACTTGATCTCCAACCTTTAATTCTTTGAGGGGTCTAGTGTGTCTATTGTAATATTTTTCTTGTGCTACCTGTCTTTCCATTAATTTTGCATGTATGTATTCGTTACTCTGATCCAGCTTTGTTTCCACACTTGGTATTATTCCTCTGACTTTATGACCCAGTAATACTTCATTAGGAGACTTAATCTCACTAGAAATAGGACAATTTCTAAATTCTAATAATGATAGGTACCTATGGGTCTTTTTTGTCTTCAACACATTTCCTCAATATCCTTTTTATTGTTTGTATGTGTCGTTCCACCATTCCATTACTTCTTGGATAATAAGGTGATGAAAAAATGTGCTGAAAACCCCAAGTATTTGCAAATTTCTTAAAATTTTCAGATGTAAATTGTGGTCCACCATCACTATGTAATTCTGTTGGAATTCCAAATCTTGAAAAACATTGTTTAAGACTCTTTATTGTTGAATCTGCAGATAAAGATTGTAAAGTTATCACTTCCACATATTTTGAAAAATAGTCAATTAGTAACAAGTAGTCTTTTGAGTACAAATGGAAAATGTCAACTCCTACTTTTTGCCATGGTTCTTTAGGTACTTCATGTGGTTTTAGTGGTTCCTTACAATTTTCAGAACTAAATTTGGTGCAAGTATTACAATTTTTTATATATTCATCTATATCTTTAGACATGCCTATCCAAAATAAACATTCTCTAGCTCTTATTTTTGTTTTTTCTCTACCCATGTGAACATAATGGAGTTTTGACAACATTTCTTTTTGCAAAGATTTTGGTACAATTACACAACTGTTTTTAAAAATCAACCCCTCTATTACATGTAGATCAGTATGAAAGGTATGATATGATTTCAAAACATTTGGAAGATCTTTGGAATCTACTGGCCAACCGCCTAGTATGTATTGCTTCAATAGTTTACACTCTTCATCTTTATCTGTTTCTGTCTTGAATTCTTCATATCTTTTCACACTCATTTTTTTTTGTAAGTCTACTAATAATATGCTACAATCAAAGTCATCATCATCCTTAACTTTAGTTTTTAAATAATTTCTTGATAAATAATCTGCAAGTTGTAATAATTTACCTGGTTTATATGATAATGTTATGTCATAGTGTTGCAATCTCAATCTCATTTTTTGAAGTCTGATTGGTATTTCTGCTAGAGGCTTCTTCGAAATAGGAATTAAAGGCTTGTGATCTGACTCAACCAGGGACCGAAACCGGTATGAAAAATACCGGTATTTTTCGGTTACAACCTTTATTTTTTTTACCGGTATTTTTAAAGGTTACCTAAATTCTTCAATTTCATACAACCAGTATTAATACCGGTTACCGAAATAAAAATTACCTCTATCTTACACGTGCCGTCGGCATTAGTCAAAGGTCGCGTTTGTGTGTGCCAGAGTCGAGTCGACCCGCGCGCAGGCGGAGCCGATCGTTTGATCGGCGCCGCCACACTGCATGCTTCTCAATTTGCTAGCGAATGTTGGATTGTTTGGTTGGCTTCGTAAATAGATAGACAGACCATTTATTACTATTTAATAAAGGTACCTATGTGGATTTATATTTTATTATAGGAGCATAAGTAAAATAAGATATCTGGTTGAAGATGCCTATGTTTTATCACTCATGTCGTCATCACTGTGGCTGACATGTTTCTTTATTTGCAATTTATGCTTTCGAGCAGATGAAGGTAGTCAAACAGCTCACCAATCGTTGCTAAAAAATATGCATCCGCTGATCCGCATGATTATTTTTATTTCATAAATTATACGAAGTAGAATTGCATCTTAGGTACTTCCGACGTCTTCGAGCTTCATTCACGTGTTGATTTAAGTTGTTTGACTGTTGCTTGGGTTGTATCTACTTATTAAAACCCCTTTGGAGAATACGGGCGCGACTTCACGTTTGCATGTTTTCTTATTGTCCATAACACGAACACGGTGTGCGACAGCTAAAAGTCAAGCTTACGATTTTTTTATCCTGAACTGATTCAAACCTGAACTGCATGAAAATAATCATTAGCTTGATTAGTAATGGAAGTAAACATACGAATAAGAACTTTTTAAAAATGAACCTACTAGTGAATGGGTAGGTAGACAACGAATAAACAGCTGACATAGTTGTAACCTCCCAGAAGTCAATATCTAATTCGAATTCGATTTGCACCCGTCATCTCTATCTCTAATTGGAAGCGCAGAAAGCTGGATAATCTTATTCCGGAAAGTGAATTGATTCACTTATTTAAACCGGGTCCGGTACCGGTTCACCTTAATTATTCCTTTGGCACCGGCCCTCATTCGCTCATTTTGGTTCCGCGGTTCCCCTAAAGCATTATTATTCATTCCGTTCACTGGGTCATTTGGCACATTTTGATTGGAACAATACATCATTTTATGCATAGTGAAATAAACACGATTGAAATTGCGGACAGCTTAAATAACCATTTTAAACTCAATCAACTCAGCCTATCACAGCCCATTGCTGGACATAGGCCTCTCCCAGGCTGCGCCACAACACTATCCTCCGCCTTCTGCATCCAATCTATCCCAGCCACCTTTTTAAGGTCGTCGCTCCATCTAGCTGGGGGACGTCCCACACTACGTTTGCCGATACGCGGTCTCCACTCCGGGACCCGTCTGCCCCACCGGTCCTTCGACAGACATGGCCAGCCCACTGCCACTTCAGCTTGCTCACTCTACAAGCTATGTCAGTGACTCCGGTTTTTTCCGGATAATTTCATTCCTGATTTAATCCTTAAAAGGAACTCCGAGCATAGCCCGCTCCATAGCGCGCTGAGTGACCTTAAATTTGTGGACCACTCCAACTGTCAGTGTCCACGTTTCGGCACGCACTGGTTAAAGACCTTAGTCTTCAAGCATTGCACAATAGGCGACGAAAAGACTTGACGTGGTTTTCCAAACGCTGCCCAACCCAACCGGATCCTCCCCTCCTGTCAGCTTCTTTCTCAAAGTTATGTCTACCGAGCTGGATGACTTGCCCTAGGTAGACCTACTCCTTCATAACTTCGAGAAGCGACCCTTTGATGTGGATTGGCCTCGGGATGACGGGAGAATTGCACATGATTTTCGTCTTTTCCAAATTCATGTCGAGGCCATCCCGCCGAGAGGCTCCGTTTAGGCTGTGCAGTATCTGGTCTAACTGTTTTAGAGTCTCTGCCATTATGACGATGTCATCGGCAAACCGAAGGTGTGAGATGTATTCGCCGTTAATATTGATACCCTGTCCAGTCCAATGTCTTAAAGATGTCCTCCAACGCGTTGGCGAATAGTTTCGGGGTTATAACATCCCCCTGTCGCATCCCTCTGAGCAGTTGGATGGAGCTTGTTTCCTTATCCTGGATCTGGACAGTCATCGTAGTAGCGTCATACAAACATCTTAACACCTCGATATAGCGCCAGTCAATTCGACATCGTTGCAGAGAGGCCAGAACTCATATTTCGATGGAGTCGAAGGCTTTGTCGTAGTCCACAAATGCCATACACAGAGATTGGTTGTACTCTTCAGTCTACTGTACAATTTGCCGAACAGTATGGATGTGGTCTACGGTACTGAAGCCTTTTCGAAAACTGGCTTGTTCTGGTGGCTGGAACTCGTCAAGTCTTCTAGCGAGACGATTCGTGACGACCCTCGAGAATAGCTTGTAGACGTGGCTTCGAAGTGAGATGGGTCTACAGTTCTTCAGCAAGGTTCTGTCACCTTTTTTGAAGAACAGAACCACCACACCTCTGCTCCACGCCTCGGGCGTTGTACGCTCTTGGATGACGGAGTTGAAGAGACTCGCTAGCTCTCTTAGGACTGAAGCCCCGCCCGCTTTAAGGACCTCTGTCGTTTTTCCGTCATCACTCGGTGCCTTGTTGTTCTTAAGATGCTCGAGAGCCACCCTAGTCTCGCACTGGTCAACATCGGGGATGTCCTCCGTGTAGTGGCGCATTAAATCGGCTCGGTGGTCACCTGCACTATCCTCCGCTAGTTTTTCCGTCCGCGTTGAGTAAAGGTGCTCGTAAAAATCCTCGACTTCCTGGAGTATCTCGGACTTTGAAGTTATGATTCTGCCATCCGCAGTTCTTAGTTTCGTCAGATGGGACCTCCCTAATCGCTGAGCTAACACTTTCGACCCTCGGTTTTGCTCAATCGCGACTTTAATGTCGCGGATGTTGGAGCACCGAAGGTCGCGTCGCAACAGCTTTCTTATTTTTAGATTTAAGGCCCTCTTCTCTGACGAAGATGGCTGCGTAGATGGCAGTTCTCGTCTTTCCCTCATAAGTCCGAGAGTCTCCGAGGAAAGTTTGGACACCTTACTTTTTCGCTGCGACGAGCAAAGTTTGCGGGACACGTCACGTAGTGCTTTGACCACCTCGTTGGCTTTTTTCGTCAACCGTGCCTGTGGTTTCCAGCAGAGAGAAACGATTTTGAAGTTCCAGTGGAACTTTTCGGATCCTAGTGCAGTTTGGAGCTGCGTAGGTCAGAGGGTAGGCCTCATCATGCGGATTCTCTCAGCCCGAAAATTTATTTTTAAAGTGCCTTGCTTTGGCAATGTCCTCGTACAAGGTCTCGGCTGTTTCGTCAGAGCATGTCGAAGTTGGCGCATATACCTGTATCACTTTCAGGTAGTACCTGTCAGTGAGCTTTAGTACAAGGTATGCTACCCGTGTCGACACACTACTGATTTCCACAACGCTGCTAGTGAGTTCTTTGTTGACCAGGAAGCCTTGGGACAGCTGATCACCCTCGCGGAAGTAGAATAGGTCGCCTGACTCCAGGGTTATCGTATCCTTCTCCTGTCTTCGGACTTCAGATAATCCCAGTATATGTCAGTTAATGCGACCTAACTCTACCTCAAGTTCAGCGAGGTGATGGTCCAGCCTCATCGAAAGTCCATTGTACGTAGCCAGATGTAGTTGTCGATGGCCTGTCGTAACCCGGAGATTCTTCGCACCCCCGTCCCGCCCGCCGTTACCGTAACCGCTACCTTAGCTAGGAATAGGCGGGACCACCGGGAACAGGGGGCCGTAGTTTTGGTACTTTATGTATGGGAGGTTTGATGCCCATATTCACCATGCTGGGCATGCGGGTTGGTGACCGCAGAGCCAGTCCTTTCGCAGACGTTTCGATGACGCTGCTGCCCGTCATCGCTCTGTAGAATTTAGATTGGCTTGTTGGATGGTTATACTGGCATCGGTCGGTCGCCAGCGCCTCGTCTGTCAGTGGCAGGGTGTATCGCGCGCAGGTGAGGTTGACATTTGGGGAGTCCCAGCAAAAATTAATTGAACTCAATCAATCCATATTCAATTCTTTAAACAAATATTAATACGAGCTCTACTGATTATGTTCATCATTGCATCACTTTCATGGAAGAACCCAAACAATTTTAACTCTAATATCATAACTCCAAGGGCGCTTATCGACAGACACTTCGCGGCGGTGTCGTATCTACGACGCGTTACGAGTGAGCGAGTGAACGATAGTGAATGCGCGCTCGGTGGCGCTCCAGGAATGTTTTGGCACCGCGGTGCCGGTAAGGATTGTGAGGAATAAATAAGGTTCACGTATCCGCGTTTGGAACTGGGAACTTTATATCAGTACCTCCGGAGTTACCAACCGCTAACTCAATGCCCCAGCCAGGGCGAACTTATTACATTAATAAGGGGCTGCACGCTAAGGACACCCCCTGTGTGGTATACTAACGAACCTCGGCTTAGGGCGTCGGTGGGACTACGACTGCATAATGGGACAGGCTGGATCTGAACTGGACAATTATTATTATCAGGGTATGCCAAGGGCTCACTTGAGGCGCGGGCTAGTACTTCATCGTGGCAGGGTCGGGGGACACGATATTTGGTTATGATGTTTTGTTTATAGGTGGACCAATGCCTTTTTAGTTGGCGTTTTTTTTGACAACTGTTCTTTTTAGTAGGCAATTTGAAAGAACGTCATGTCTTTGCAACGTTTCAATTTTCCGCTGGCATAAACTTATGAGTAAAGAACAAATGTTTGGCCTACCATACATCACCAAGGACAACAATATTTACTGGGCTATGAGAATGTAAAAGGCATAGCGTTATTCCGGATGACGGAAATGTTCATGGAAGAAGCTGGGCTCGTTCACGTGCGACCTGGAAAGTTTAAACTAACCCTACCAAACTACGCCATGGGATCTGGAGGCAAAGGTCCTCGCGCACATGTGGCAATGGCGTGAGAAGGCCAAATGCCGGGGTGTAACTCCGCTGCCGCGGGAAATCGCGCTGTACAGCGGACAGAGCTCCGGCGGGATCTCATGGCGACATGGAGAGTGCGATTGTCGCAACCCAGTGCTGGGCACGCCACGATTACGGCGGTAAGTCCCCTCTTTGAGGAGTGGCTTGAGGCGGCATGGCGTCCTCACCTTCCGCCTGACGCAGGTCCTCACCGGACACGGTGGAGCACACGGTGGCGGTCTGCCCGGCTTGGGTGGAGCACCGCCGTGTCCTCGTGGAGGCGATCGGTGGCGGCAATCTCTCGCGTCCGGCCCTGGTCCCGGCCATGGTACGGAGCGAGAGTGCATGGGTAGCCGTCACCTCTTTCAGCGAAGCAGTAATGCTCGCGAAGAGGGAGGCGGCGCACGTGAGGGAGAGGCAGTCTATGCGCCCTCGCGACCCTAGCCGCCGCAGGATACGGAGACGCCCTGGGCGTCGAGAATCCCAGGCCGATTTCCGGCCACAGCAGGCATGATCTTGCGGACGGCGAGTAATAGGCAACTCGCTGACCGGTAAGGACCAAGCCCAAGTCGACGGCGCGTTGTGTTCCACGCGCGCCTTAAAGAGATTTCAGCACAATTTGATGGGGCCCGCAAGGGCCAATGCCTGCCAGGGGTGCAGGTTTGTTCGAAAGAGATACCACAGCCCCTGGCATACGGGCTACTGAGCCACACGGATGGGTTTTAGTCAGTAAAAGTCTGACACGCCCTCCTGCTCCACCCAGAGCGGGAGAAGTTATTTGATGATTTCCCAGCCAAAAAAAAAAAGTACCTACCAAACTAGCAATCAGAGACGTTTTTTGCTCCAGAGCCCGGTATCTATGCGCTGTTAGCACGCTCAAACAAAATGCAAGCTTAAGTTTATGCGCTTTGTTTACAAGGAAATGATGCCCTCTATGAGAAAAACGGGCGTACGATTCTCTGCAAATTAAACAAACCCAAATTACCGAGTTGGTTTCTATGGCAGTTTGGCGAGAGAAAAAGATAAACAAATGGCATTCTACCAGTTTACAATGTATTCATGTGTAATATTATCATACTCTGGCTCATTTCCTTTTTTTTACTTTAACTCAAATACTCCACAAAAGGGCGAACCAAATAAACGTACACAGCAGCACGACGATTCGTCTAGTAATGTAGAGTGTTTTCTAATGGAACGAATTGTCGGCAGTGCGATATTTCGTTTCTTTCTCGTAATCAAGGACATTTTTCGGTAACCGATATGAAAACGGTAACCTAAATAGAGGTAACCGGTTTTATTTTTCTTGGTTACCCAGATAACGGTAACCGTAAGTCGTAGAGGTAACCGAAATTCTTCAATACCTGTACCGTAATTTATAAAGGTTTTCGGTCCCTGGTTTGGCGAGAGAAAAAGATAAACAAATGGCATTCTACCAGTTTACAATGTATTCATGTGTAATATTATCATACTCTGGCTCATTTCCTTTTTTTTACTTTAACTCAAATACTCCACAAAAGGGCGAACCAAATAAACGTACACAGCAGCACGACGATTCGTCTAGTAATGTAGAGTGTTTTCTAATGGAACGAATTGTCGGCAGTGCGATATTTCGTTTCTTTCTCGTAATCAAGGACATTTTTCGGTAACCGATATGAAAACGGTAACCTAAATAGAGGTAACCGGTTTTATTTTTCTTGGTTACCCAGATAACGGTAACCGTAAGTCGTAGAGGTAACCGAAATTCTTCAATACCTGTACCGTAATTTATAAAGGTTTTCGGTCCCTGGACTCAACTTGAAAATTCCTGCCCATTATATAAAAATGAAACTTTTCACAAGCAAACACTATGGCATACATTTCCTTTTCAATCTGTGCCCACGCTTTTTGTGTTTCTGTTAACGCCTTAGATGCATATGCTACTGGATAACCGTTTTGCAAAAGAACTGCACCTACCCCATTGCTACTTGCATCAACACTTAATAAACATGGAACATTTGGATCATAATATTGTAGCACTGGTGATGATGTCAAATATTTTTTTATCATTTCAAAACATTTTTCCTGCTCTGGACCCCATTCCCAATTCTTGTCTTTTTTAAGCAATTCTCTTAATGGAGCAGTTAACTCAGCAACATTTGGTACAAATTTAGAAACATAAGTAATCACACCTAATAAATGATAATGATAAATGTTAAATGATAAATGATTTTATTTCTGTAAGTAGGTTTGTACAAACACTTTTACACGTCAATCATATTTTTTAAACTAGGTGAGGTCGGCGTTTCCTAACTGACTACTCTGAGAAGAAAGGCCGAAACAAACTCAGAGGTCACAGTCTCTTTTAAAGTCCAGACATAATCTTGGTCAGATCATGTGAAGACCATGTGGATTGGTGTCTGAAATGGTCTTTTGAGGAAAGAAACCACACAGATTGAGTGGACCTGTCCAATCAGTGCACGCATGTATCAGTAATCATACGGCTCAACTCAGAACTTGAGGAGCTCAACGATTTGACGAACAATACCAAAGAAAGGACATTAGGGTAGGCCACATAAAGTACTCAAACTGCCAGATTAACTTTAAAAATGAACTGAGAAAGAAATGAAACACAAAAACAAAAATACCAAATAGTCCTCACATTCACAATAATTAAAGCAAAATAATATTATACTTCTCAAAGTAAATATTCATGTCAAAGTGTATATAATAATAATCAAATGTCAAAGTGTATATAACAATAATCGAATGTCAAAGAGCAAAATAAAAATATACAAAACAAAAAAAAAACACTATACAAAATTGGAGCAGGTCAATCCCAAGCTTTTTTGTCCTCAATATAATCTTTAACGGTATAAAAGGCTTTCAGGCACAACTTACGTTTAATGAATGATTTAAATTTATTGAGACTTAGATCTTGAACATGGCTTGGAAGTTTATTATAGAAGCGTATACATTGACATCTGAATGACCCACCTATTTTCTTGAGCCTTGTTGATGGTACAACAAATTTGTGTTTGTTTCTAGTATTTATACTATGGATATCACTGTATTTTTTAAACAATTTAATATTTTTATGGGCATATAAAAGATTTTCATAAATATACTGTGAAGGCACAGTCATTACATTAATCTCCTTAAATTTATCTCTGAGAGAGTGTCTCGGACTTAATTTATAAATTGATCGAACAGCTCTTTTCTGCAAGACAAAAATAGTCTGAATGTCGGCGGCATTTCCCCACAATAGAATACCATACGACATTACACTATGAAAATAGCTAAAGTACACTAAGCGGGCTGTCTCTATATCAGTTAAATTACGAATTTTTCTAACAGCGTATGCTGCAGAGCTTAGCTTTTTCGATAATTTGGCTATATGTGGGCCCCACTGAAGCTTGGCATCCAAAGTTAAGCCCAAGAATACAGTGCTATTTTCAGGATTCAATTCTTCGCCCTTTATCAACACATTCGTTTTCACCTGCTTAACGTGAGGTAGCGTAAACTTAATGCATTTGGTCTTTTTTTCATTAAGAAGTAAATTATTAACATTGAACCAGTGAACTACTTTTGAGATTGCGCTATTTACATCGTCATTAACAAGTTGCTGACGTTCAAGTTTAAACAAAAGTGAAGTGTCATCCGCAAACAACACTATATCATGATTATCCTTTATGAGGTAAGGCAAGTCATTAATATAAATAAGAAACAAGAAAGGACCAAGAATCGAGCCCTGTGGGACTCCCATTGATACTACGGATCCGGGAGATCTTTTTCCGTTTACATCAACACACTGAATCCTATTACACAAGTATGAAATAAGAAGATCCAGAGCGGTGTTCCGGATCCCGTAGTGGCGGAGTTTCCTGATTAAAGTTTCATGAAGCACGCAATCGAATGCTTTAGATAAATCACAAAAGATGCCCAAGGCATCGTATTTATTTTCCCATGCATTGTAAATATGCCCTAAGAGTTCAACACCGGCATCGGTAGTTGAACGACCCCTTGTAAAACCGAACTGTTTGCTATGTAATAAATTATGTTTATTAAAAAATCTTTGCAATTGTTCTAAAATTAATTTCTCAAAAATTTTACTAAAGGTAGGTAGTACTGAAATAGGTCTATAATTAGTAGGGTCTGATGTACTACCTGATTTAAACAAAGGTATTATTTTACTATTCTTCATTAGGTCAGGAAACTCCCCACAGTCTATACAATTATTAAATATAAGAGCTAAAGTAGGTGCTACAATGTCAATAATAGACTTAGCAACTTCTACAGAATTACCCCACAGATCTGCAGTCTTTTTTACATTTAAAGTGTGAAAGGTTTTAATTATATCTCTACAGCTAATATGTTCAAAATGGAATTCTGAATCACAAACATTAACATTTTCCTTAAGTAAAGACTCAGCAACAGAAGGTGATGAGTTTAGTGATTTTGTAGTAGAAACGGGAATATCTGCGAAGAAATTTTCAAAAGCTGCGGCGACTTGCGAGTCTGATGTGATTATGTTGTCATTGATAGACAGGCTGTAGTCAGTATTTCGGTTGCTAGACTTTCCCGTTTCACTATTAATAATATTCCAAGTCGTTTTAATTACATTACTACTGTTTTTAATCTTAGAACTCAAATAACGCGACTTGGCCATCCAACAAACTTTTTTAAATAATTTGGAATAATTTCTAACATATAAATTAAATTCAGCAGTGTTTACAGAAGTCCTTTCATTGTACAGCTCATAAAGTCGTGTTCTACTTTTATGAATACCAATGGTAGCCCAATCACTGAAAGATACGTTACTATTAATCGAGATAGTCTTGGGAATAAAAGTGGAATTAAATTGTTTACAATACATCTTAAAAAAATCACCATATAGGTGATTAGGATCAGCATTTGCAGATAAAACGGGTAATTTATTTTCAAGTTTAACTTTAAAGGCCTCTAGGCGAAATGCAGTTTTGGGGTTAACAGTGATATCCTTTTTACCCATTTTTTTATTTTGATTTTGAATGGTAATCCGTTGCCCGCAATGATCAGATTCTAGTAAATTAATAATTTCTTTGTGGCTCGGTACAACATCTGTATAAATATTATCTAGGCATGTGGCACTACTAGGGGTTATTCTTGTGGGCTCCATAAATAAGTTAACAAGATTGTACGACTGAAATAAACTTATTATTTTACTACTATAACCTGAGTTATCTAATAAATTAACATTAAAATCACCGCAAACAATAATAGACTTGTTCGAGTTACAAATCTTGTGTAATACTTCATCCATTACCTTTTCAAAGCAGTCATACAATCCTGAAGGTGGTCTGTACACACTTAATACAACAAACCGCTCCAATTCTATACAGGCTATTTCAACTGTCCGCTCAACAGAGAGGCTCACGATATCCTTACGTTCTTTAAATTGTAACAGGTTACTTACTAAAATTAATGAGCCACCATGTATAGCATTTACTCTGCTGAACGAACTACCAACCTGGTGATGATTAAAATTAAACATGAATAGTTTTTGAACCCCATTAACATCTATAGGTTTTTCCATTTTAATTATACTTTCAATTTTATCCTCATCAATTAGTATACCCTTGTCCGTAAAAACATGTCCCAAAAACTTTAACTTATTAGTATTAATTATACATTTTTCTGAATTGAAAGTAATATTATTTTCAGCTGCTGTTTTCAATACCTTATGTAATATTTCATCATGTTTTTCTTGATTTTCTGCCCATATTATCATGTCATCGATAAATATCTCAACATTACTTATGTTTTCAAACAAACGAGAGAATTGTTTATGGTACACTTCTGAGGCTACTTTTACCCCATAAGGCATTCTCAAAAAACGGTATCTACCAAATGGTGTTTGGAATGTAGTCAATTTTGAGCTTGCCTCGCTTAACTTTATCTGGTAAAATGCTTTACTGCAATCTAATTTACTAAAAACCTTAGCTTTAGCCATTTTAGCAGAGATTTCTTCAAACGTCGGGAGTTTATAATGTTCTCTTAACAAACAAGAATTGAGATATTGTGGGTCCAAACAGATCCGAAGCGATTGATCATTTTTTCTAACTATTACAACTGCATTTACAAACTCAGTGGGTTCTTCTATCTTACATATTATGTTGCTCTTTTCCATTTCCTGTAATTCCTTTTTGTAGGCATCCAGTAGTTTCATGGGCACAGGTCGACAAGGTATCACTTTCCCAGTATGATCAGGAATCAATTTGAAATCATAAACATAGTCTTTTATTTCGCCTAATCCAGTAAATAAAGATGGGTATTGACTAATGATATCTTCCTTATTAATGTTACACAACCTAATTATCAAATTAAATTTTTTGATTATAGGCAGTCCCAACAATGGGGCAGAATTACAATCAACAACATGAAATTTAATTATTTCTACCTGGTCATTGATTTCACATTTGAGGTCTATTGTTCCTAACAAATTTATTTTAGAATTGTTGTAATTCCGCAATACAGAATTTGAGCTTTTCAATTGTCCTTTTATTCCTAAATTATCTAAAGTTCTCTTACTAATTACATTACAACCTGCACCTGTGTCTAATTTGAATTTTAATTTTTTGCTACTATTTATAAAATTTACCTCCACTGTCCAGTCATTCACATTAATGCTGCCCAACATGTACTCCTGATTTGTAGCGTTTTCCTGTAGCTCTTGATCAATTTCTTTTACTGTGTGGTCGTTTATTCTTCTTTGCATACATACTGTTGCATGATTTTGTTTTTTACAGTAATTGCATACTTTCCCATATGCTGGGCATTGGCGAGGTTGATGTTCAAAACCACATCTTTTGCACTTGAATTTTGTTGAATTTGTATTTGAGTTTTTCTGTTGTACCTGAGTTTTCTTCTTGATGTTATCTACATTTGTACTTTCCTCTTCTTTAAGTTGCTTTATATAACCTGTAGCAATTTCCGCTGTTTTGCACATGTTAACACAATGTTCCAATGTTAGGTTTGGTTCTCGGAGGAGTCTTTCCTTTAATTTTGTTTCTTTTATACCTCCTATTATGCGATCTTTTATCAAACTGTCTCTTAGATTTCCAAAATTACATGGTAACGATAATTTCTTCAACTCGCATAAATATTCTGCAAACTTTTCTTCTTCTTTTTGATTTCTCTCGAAGAATAAATGTCTACTTATTGTTTCATTACTTCTTGGAAGGCAATAATCTTTTAGTAACTGAAGCACTTTTTCATGATTTTTCTTGTCCTGTTCAGTCACGTCGAGAGTCTCAAATTTGTCTAGGCCTTCTTCTCCTAACAAATGTAGTATTATTGCAGCTCTGGTCTCAGTCGTTTTTTTGTAGCATTCATTTGCCGCCATGTATATTTCGACCTGGCGTAGCCAAGTCTTGAAATTTTTTCCTAGGTCTCCTTCAAATGATAATGGCGGTGGTTGGGCGAGCGTCATAGTCGGCGTTGTATTATCCGCTAATATACTCACTGGCCTGGTGCCAACAGGAACGTTGTTTGTTTCCGGCTGCGCCATGTCAATTTATGTTTTGGGCCGTGTAAATTAAACAGCTTTGTAATGAGAATGCACAGTTAAGTTTTTATTTAAAACATTTTCCTGATCCCAACATGGCTGTCCATATCCCCGAGAGACAGACTAGTGCTGCGCTCACTAGTTACTAGAATACACAATAGTGATGTGACCTATTATGTCACAAAACTTTGATAGTTTTTCAACTTTATACTATTAGCATTAGCATACGCAGGGCCCGATCTAAGGGGGGGCAAGCCGGGCAAATGCCCAGAGCGGCAAAAATGAGCGGCGGCAAAATGTATACTTACAAACATACCTACTCTCATGAATTTTTGTATACTTGTTCAGAAGCCGTAGTAGACTAACGTATGTGAATATTATATAGTTAAAAGAATATCACATAATAATAGTCATACCATCTTTGGTAGAAGCTCATGACTTATATGGTGTTAGTGCAAAGGGCGGCGAATGTTATTTTTGCCCGGAGCGGCTAAATAGCTAGATCGGGCCCTGAGCATACGATTCTTGTTCAATTGGGAAAATATGACGGTTTGGGGTAGCTTGAAATGCTGGCGTCTATACAGACCCCAGCACATCAAGCTACCCCAAACTGGGAGTTTTTGGCGGGATCGCGTTGGATCACGTCGCACGAATTTTCATTTTCATGTAATTTTGTGGAATAGTGAATTAAATTGTATAATTTTGGTCGTGAATTATGAAGGTGAAAACAAGTGACTAACGTGGACTTTTCGTGTTCCCCAAAAACTCCTAAGGTTGTTGTAAAGTTACTATCGCTTTACAATAACTTTGACTTGACTGACTTTGGACGACTATGACTTTTTGTAACTTAGTGCCTGATAACGGGCCATTTACTTGATCGAAAATATTTTTTTTGAAGATTCATTACTTGACACTGGCTAAATACACAAACCGTGCGAAGCCAAAACACAAAAAAAAAAATACCCCAAACTGTCTTTGAAGTAGATCCGTGAGATTGGACCAAGGAATCACGTTGTCCCATACAAACTTGTCCCCTGTTTTTCACCCCCTCAGGGGTAGAATTTCGGAAAATCATTTCTAAACGGATGCCTAAGTCATACAAAGAACACGCCCTCCATGTTTTAAGTCTCTACGATCAGCGGTTTAGGCTGTGCGTTGATCCGACAGTCAGTCATTCAGGACAAAGCATTTTACATGTATAGAAAATAGATGTGCCGTATGGTGTATATCAGTTTTAACGTTGAGTGAGCACTGTTAGCGCGTTCACGAGCGTTCCGTATTGATGAGAAAAATGACAGCTCTTAGCGATCATAATCGTGACATCTAAATCGGAACGTAGAATATCGATGTGAGCTCTCACAGCGCTATTTTTCTAATGCCTGCTAGACATGTAACATGTAACGATCAATCGTAGCAATTTCAGACTGTGCAGATAAATCGAACGTTCCTAGTGGCTCCACACGCCTCCGATAGTGGCGTCGATCATCAGTTCTCCGCAGAAGCTCATGCAAGAAACATGTCATCCACGATGGAAGATGATGACGCACTTGCGATATTAGGCCTGATTATATGTTAGAAGAAAAAGGCGTGGAGTATAGGTTTGGTGTACAGACTGGCTCATAAAAAGGAAGCTATATTAACCATACCAACTTATTAAATGAGTTTAAAATCGCTCCGAAAGATTGGCATAATTATTTGAGGATAAATGAAGAGGCATCTTTAAATCTGCTGGCTTTAGTTACTCCAATATTATAGAAACAAGACACTGTTACGAGAAAAGCAACAAGTCCTCATGAAAGATTATCTGCTACACTGCGATTTTAGCAACAGGTCGTTCCTACGAATAATTCAATAATTTATTTATTTAATCAAATAATAACGTTAACATTAAATTAAGTTCGTTAGTAACATAAATGGGTCCACTTGACTTAAGCTAGTTAACAAACAGGTAGGTGCTGCAACCAGCACCCTTACTAAGTTATAGCCTGTATGGGCCGTATTTTAGTAACAAAAAATAATTGCAGCCAGAACAAGTATTCTAAAGTTAACATAGAACCATAATTGCAGGATTCGAAATTACAGATGCTAAGGTTTTTTTTTTTAAATATATTTTTATATTTCATTTGACATTTGAATAATTCGTATTGGTGCGTTTCTGTGTGTTTATGTGTGGGGGTGAGTGCGTGTGTGTGTGTTTGTGTGAGGGTGTGTGTGTCTGTGTGTGTGTGTGTGAGGGTGTGTGTGTGTGTGTGTGTGAAGGTATGTTATGTTTGTAAGTGTGAATGGCGAAGTTTTCAGGGTGGGTTATAATCAGAGAAAAGCAGGCGTTCTGTATCCAGGTAGTTATTTGTAAGTAGAAAGTTTGTTACAGATTTCTTGAGGGAAGAGGTAGAAAGAGAGTAAAGTCTCAATTTCCTATTGAGTTTATTATATAATTGTGGCCCTTGGTAGCAAAGAAATCGTTTGGTAAATGAGTATTTACATGTGTAATTCCGACAAACTATATCTTTACGTCTTTTAGTGATTGTCGCGTAAGGGGTATCTTCTGCCAGGGGTGCGGGTTTGTTCGAAAGAGACACCACAGCCCCTGGCTTAAGGGCTACTGAAGGAACACGGGTGGGTTTTAGTCAGTAAAAGTTTGACACGCCCTCCTGCTCCACCCAGAGCGGGAGAAGTTATTTGATGATTTCCCACCCAAAAAAAAAAAAAGAAAAAAAAGGGGTATCTTTGTGCTGTAATATGATTGTATTAAGAATAAAGAGTTGCCTAACAGAAAGTACTTTGCAACTTTTATATAGATCTTCTGTTGGGAAAAGAATCGGGCGAAATGTGCTTACCTTTAACACGGCTCTTTGGGCCCTCTCCAATTTTAACATTGTGGTCTTAGGAGCACTACCCCAGACGGAAGAACAATATTAAAGAAGTGTCTGACAGAGGGCAAGGTAGACCCTTTTGACAACCTGTGCTCCTGCCACATGACGAAGAGTCTTAAAGACGAATATTAATTTTCTAACCCTTGCAGTCAGTAGATCTATGTGTGCTGAGAAACTCAGATTGTCATCAAGAGTTACCCCGAGGTATTTGATTATGGGAGTGCGTGCGAGTTTAGGGCAAGAGCAAGCTGCGGTGCCTAGGCAGAAGCTAAGCTTGAGTGAGTGATTAGGGAATATGAGTTCGGTGGCTGTGTACATTGGCGTAGGGTAAAGCAGATTATTTTTGTTTTATCCGTATTGAGGGTGAGTTGATTGCCATTAAGCCAATTTAGCACTTGATCTAGTCCTCTCTGCGCCGCGTCAAAAGCCTCCTGCCAGGTATCGCCAGTAAAAGTGAGTGCAGTGTCATCAGCAAATGCCGTGATTTATCTAATATAAATTGCAACAGCTACCGATGAACGATCATCTGCAGCGATTTTTATACTTACGATCGATACGTTCCGTGATACGATAATATCGATTTGAGCGCGCTCACACCCGTTCCGAATTGGCGTGAGCGCGAAAACGATTTCTCGCGAAACGTCATAGATGACGTCATGACATTCGCCATCGACCATGCAATTTACTAATATCACCGTGAGTTTGAAATTGTGCTTCTATCTAAGAAGAAGAAAAACAAGTCTAATATCGTGAAAATATGTTTTAACGTTGAGTAAGCACTTTAATCGCGATCACGAGCGTTCCGTATTGATGACAAAAATGACGGTTCTTTACTGTCAGAATCGTGATATCTAACTCGGAACGCAAAATATCGAAATGAGCGCTCACAGCGCTATTTTTCTAATACGGAAAGCGCCCCGTGTCGTTACATGTGTAGCAGGCATAATTCGAAATGCGGCTATTGTCGTTGTTGTCAAACCGTCAAACGTCAAATTCGTCAAAACTTTGATTTTTCAATTTTCATTATTGATAACGCAAAATAATGATAATTTTCTTTTTCGAGATTTAAATTCTAATACTATTGAATTCTACTTAACATTTCTACTCCGAAATCATCATGGAGGACGTTCTGGATGAGATAGTATCTTCGGAAGATTTGCAAGTAAAGTGAAAACTTGTGCAACTTGTATTCGTGAGTCATTGAATGTTAATACTGATTAAGTATTCTTGAATTTTTATGATTTAGAAGTTCGAGAAAGTATTCCACGAGCAACTTCACCAAGGAAACGTGACGCACAAGGCGCAGTTCGAGTACGCGTGGTGCTTGGTGCGGAGCAAATACCCCACAGATATACGAAAGGTACTGTACAACTTTGTCGTATCATTATTATAATCGTGATCATTTTGACGTCATTTATTGCCTTTGTTGGGTATATAATTTAATATTTTCGCTCAAGATGGACAAAGGATTAAAATTAAACATGAACACACAAATGTTTTAGGTACTTAGTGAAAAAATAAAAAACAAAAGTCACTCTCACTATATATATATCTACACAACTCATTCATAGAGATTTCTTTCGCAAATCAATATGCATCTCAAGTGAGAGGTGTCAAGATCTTGGAGGATTTTGAGATCATGTCTTCCTTGACCTAAAATTACTCAGACATGATACTGGCAAGAGTAATTTAATAAAGGTCTCAAAACAAAAAAGCTTGTTTGGAACAATATGTTGATTAAACAGTACATGCTTCTAATTGTATAATAAGTATACAAATTAATAGTGATACACATTTAAGCATGATTTGGGCTATTTCTTAATCTATTACTGTCAATGACACCAATCATTATTTATTTTTATGTTCAAAGAAGTGGTTGTTTGAAACACTGGATTTGTTTTGTGGTAATTCTTGATGTGTTTTAGCAGTGTATGTGTTTGACTGGTATATGAGGATGATGATTTCTCTCCTTTGTTGACAAACATCCACCTATCGCATCCCAGCCCCGTCCCCTTCTTGCTTTTCTCTTTTAGTTTTCTACAGTTGTTAAATATCTATATCTCCTATGTTAAACCGCAACTGTACAGCCCGAATCGATCTTTGTGGTAGCTCGGAACATCTCACGCAGCAACTCACCTTGTGTTACTGCATAGTAACTTGTCAGCTGGAGTGAGGAGTGACGTACTGAACAGCAAGTAGTTCACTGCTGATGTTCCACTTGCTTTTGGTTTAATATGACCAGATAAATAATATTAAATCACAACTCTGAGAAGTCGACTGAGATACAATAACAACTTCGAATGAATTACATTTTTAGGGTATCCTGCTACTCAAAGAATTGTTCAATTCACATCCTGATGGCAAAAGAGATTACCTGTTCTACCTTGCCATAGGCAATGCAAGAATCAAGGAGTACAACAAGGCCCTACATTATGTCAAGTCGTTCCTAGAAATTGAGCCTGCCAACCAACAAGTTTTGGCTTTAGAGGTTAGTATTATCTTTCATATTTTACACTTTGGCATGCAAATATAAACATATTTAAAATATTATTCTGTTTTTGGCTTCTTCAAATAGTTGTCAGACAATGTTTTAAATAAGTTTAGCGTAAATTACATTAGTGACTTGTGGTGCAAGCAGGCCTTTATTTGAATGTTATTTAAACTAATAGAATGCTTTTATAATTTTTTAAATAACTTGTGTGCAAAACTAATTTCTTTGTTTCAGTGAATGTTATTAATTTTGTGGTCCCATATATTTTTTAATGTTCCTTACAACAAATGAAATGAATACACCGGATGACATTCTTTAGCGTCTTGACAACAATATGACGTGTCGTGTAAGTAGAATAGAACTCGTATACGCTGACCTTTCCCTGGTACCATTGATTTAATAAAAGTTCAGAATATCCTTAAAATACATGAAAAAGAATACATCCTACGACACTCGCGTAAAACTAATAATAGCCAAAATAGTAATAGTAAACGACCGTCAGCTGCGATCACCCATGAATGAAGAATGATGAAGTGTACATCTTTGCAACTGATCCCTATGCATACATATGCGCGTGTACCTACACACGTCACCGTGCTGTGTGGAGTTGTAGTAGGCAAATAATTTGATACACTGTGTGACGCGTTTCTTGAAACCGTAAACAAAATAAATTACGTCTCGTAAGATCGGTAAAGCTTTGATAGAAAAGTAAACAAACCTGTTGATATTAAATTCTTATAACAATCACTCACATTCATCTGTATTTCGAAGGTTTTAGCGTGATGTGTAAAAAAAAAGAATCCTAACAATTATTATTGTAATCTAAAACCATTGAAACAAATGCGTAGTGGACTATGCGAATTGCCTAAAAATACGGTAAGAATAAGACGGCTCGTTTAGTGAAGTGGTTCAGCAATTATTTGCGTGTTCTTTTATTTTATTTGGGTTTTGAAAACTCAACCAGTGCTTATTGTGTACGTTGTAGATACCAACGCGGGTAAATATGGACTCGTCGGTCCATAGAATGTTCTCCTGCGGTTGGTTCTGCAGCCAGCGACAGAACTCAATACGAGGTCCAGGATCCAGAGCATGCAAAGCTTGCACGCGTAAGAAGTGGTATGGATGCATATCCATTGAATGGAGTAGCTTCCATACCACATACTGGTTTACGCCAAATCGACGAGCTGCTTGCCGGGTGCTCCTCCTCCTCGGTTGTTGCTGGAAATATTCCAGGATGGCGTCTTCAACATGTATGGACAAGGGTGGCTGGCCTCTGCCCCTGGCATGACCGGGAAGCTGAAACTGGCCATGGTCAAGTAACCGCTGATAAGTGCGGAATATCAAGTCTGTGTTGGGGTTCCGGCGGTCAGTGATTCCGTTACGTCTAAGGGATTGTGGGTATTCTTCGTCGGCGTACATTCGCCTCGCACCATTTAAATTTTCACCGGACAAAAAATAATACCTCATCATGGCAAGGTACTCTACGCTGGAGTATGCGTACGTCATTATGAAAATAATCACTGGGCAGTTGAAGCACACGCAGAAAAAACAGCGATAGACGTCACGCTGTGACCAATCGCAGGTGACTGGAGAAACGGAGAGCGGCGCGCGCGGGCGGGAGGGGATGCGCATGCGGTGAAACGTGAGCGGTACCTACGCCTGCGAAAAAAGCGGCCGGCTTCAAAGGTTTGAATTTCGCTACGAATTTTCATTGATAATTTCTGCACGTAGAGTAGGGTGCCTATAAATTGGATTTTGATATTATTTGCCGATATTTTTTTACTTTTTTTTTTTTTTCGTATGAAAAGTTTACTACAAATAAGTAATAGTATTCATTCATGGGTTAATTTCATTTTAGTTTTGAAAAAAAAAGGGTCATTTCCGTACCACAGGCTTCTACCCCGTTCACCTATTATACCCAACTTTTTTCCAACCGCTAAAAAAAATCAGCCTGTATATATTCATAAACTCACGACTTCTCCCCACGGGGGTAGGCAGAAACTACGGAATGTCGTAACCTGTTCACAAATGAAACACCAAAATTTCAAACCATCCTGTCTCTGCCGTTTTTCAAGTTACGACCTTAATTTTTTGCACCAAGATAGACAATTTAAGTAGTCATCGCATCGTATATATAAAAAATACTTTACTTTTATAAGTATATTATAAAAAAAGCTTTTTATAAAAAAAGAACTTTGTTTCATTGTGTCCATGTATGTGTATTCAATGAAACACCTGAATTTTTACAATGAAACAGGGCTAATCAACAATGAAACAGTGTTACTATTAGCTAACTAATTCTTTATTTTCTTTCAATCAACTAGGTAAGTATGTAAGCAATAAATTACAGAAATTTAAATGAAAAAATATTTTTTATGCATAGTAATTTTTAGGTACCTACGTTATACATCAGACTTATTTAATCAGACTTAAACATTAACAGTGGTAATACTTAATGGTTCAGGAATCAGGATTAACAAAACAAAAAACAATCGCCCTGGCGCTGTCTTACAAGTCAAATGATTAAATTTCAAAACAAATACTTAATTATATTTTTCGCAAAAAACAATCTAATATAGATATTCCTCTTCTTAAAACTAATCTATGTTGTACGAGTTGCAGTCTCCATGATTAAACCCCAATCTTTAATTATATTCTTTAAGTTGAGCTTCTTGTTCTTCTGTAAATACTCTGATAACGTTATATGTTATTATATATTTTTTTCTTTTCTTTCTTATAGTTTGGAATATTAACCTTTGATTCTTCAAATCCGTGTCATTGACATTCTTATTCTTTTTAGCATAACGGAATAATGTGGGGTAATGAACACTGCATTTTCTTAGACTCCATCCCTGCCTTAGAAGCTGAATAGCTTTAAGCATGTTAGCGGTCGAATGATCTCCTTTTTTTCTTAAAATAGCTTTAGTACGTGCCATCTGAAAAAAAAAAGACATTATCTATGAAATATTTACAAAGTACGTACAGACGCCAGCAGCTCAAACTGTCAAATTTTCCCAATTTAACATGAACCTTATTCCTTGGTAATAAAATTGAAAAACGGTCAAAGAAATTTGACAGATTGGGGTAGCTTGATGCACTGGCCTATGTGCCTAGTTACTAAATACCCAAGTGTACTAAAGGCAGCTACTTATAAGGAAGTTGCTTGTGTTTAGAAAAACTATCGTTATGGTTATTTTCTACACGGCTTACAATGAAACAAGATAGTACACAATGACACACTGTTTCATTGTATACAACATGCTTTTGTTTCATTGTAAACCAACAAGGTAATTTTTAATAACTTATAGAAAAATTGCAACAAAATGTGAACTATTTTCATACGGATTAAGGTCAAAAGACACTTCGAAATGTACAGAATGCAACGTAATATTTAACTGTACGAAATTATCTTCTGTAATTTGCTAGAAAATCACCAAACATTACCAAAAATTCTTACTTTTTTGTAGCAATATCCGTTATGTATCACTAAAGACGTCCTCTCCCCAGCGGCGCGCTCGCAAACAGTGTTGCCAACTAGGCTAAAACGAAATGTGCTAAAGTGCTAATAAAAAAATGCCAAAAATATGCTAATTTTTTAATAAAGTGCTAAAATAATATGCCAGATTAATGTAAAATTTTAATCAAAATTATTAAAAATATACAGATTAGCTGTACGTAGGATTACACCAAGTTTTGAAATAAACAGTCGATATCTTCTTGATTTTCATCAACAGTACCTGTAGATGTGGAAGGCTGAGAGTCCGAATCATAAGTCTCTTTGGTACCTATACAGCGCAGTACGTCATCTGGCACTGTATAAGAATAACAACATTTTCCTACCCTCTTCAGGCCAAATCTGACATATAAAATGGCATTTAAGGTTTTCACCGCTAAACGATTCCGAAGCTTAGTCTTTACCAGATTCATTTGACTAAAAACACGTTCAATCTCCGCGTTCGAATGAGGTAACGACAGCATAGATATTGCAAGCTGCGATAAATCCGCAAAAGGGTTATTACCAGCTGCATCTTGATATTCAATGACTTCATTCCAGAACTGTATGGTGGAAGATGTGCATTCCCATTTTATGTGTACTATGTTTACCCATTGAGATACAAGCCTATCTATTGTGGATGCATTTACTCTGAACTCTTCGGCTATTTCGACAATGGAAGGCTTGACCACTTTTAATGTTTCCTGTACAGAAAACATAGATATTTTCTGTAGCATTTTGAAATTAACGGGTAATCTCGAACGTAGTTCTTTTACAAGTTTCAATGTGAAATTAATGCATCGTTGACGTAAATTGTTTGCTACATCAGGTTGAAGATTATATTCACGTAAAGTGGACTCATAAACATATCCCATATATGGTCTAGGGTCCAAATAATCATCAATGTTTTGAGTAAAAATATCTACCCTCGCTGTAGGGTTCAGGATACGCCGACTTGTCGATTCCACTAAGCTACTCAGATCCCTGTAAAGTTTTGTTGGATCAACACCGTTGCTTTCAAATAGTTTGTTTACAACTTGAACCTCCTGTAAGATAGGTTGTAAGTACAATAAGTACAGGTGATTCACTGGATCGTTATACATGTTGTATAGAATTTCTGCCATGTGGCAGTGTTCATCCCGTCTGGCAACTTCAAACAGGAGCTTTAATTCCAACCATTGTTTTAAAATACGACTGACCGCTGGTTCAATTGATATCCATCGGGTGTTGCTCATCTGTGGAATTCTCAATGGATCGGAGCCACCGTTGATCGTTTGGTATATACTTTTGTAATAGAGTCGGCGGTTTGAAGAGTGGCTAAACCAGTTGTAGGTTTCTCGTATAAGAAAATCCACATTGCGGGGTAGAGTTTCTTCTGAAGCGTGCGACATAGCCAACTGTAACGAATGACACACGCAGCGAACTAAGACCAAATTATTATTGTCAGTTGCATTTTTCAACAATGCGTGCACTCCGTTGTTAATTCCTGTCATCACTGTAGCATTATCCGTGCCGATACCGATAATTTTTTTTATATCTATATTTAATACTGACAATAGTCCCTTAATACCGTTGACTATGCTCTCTGCCGTGCCATTTTCAATTTCCACCAACCCTAAGAAAGTGCAAATTATCTTTTTAATGGATCTGCTGAAATATCTGATAGAGACTCCCAACATTTTACTAACAGAAATATCTGTAGATTCATCGAGTAAGAGACTGTACTCTTGGTCTTTTAAGTCCGAAACAATTTCTCTAATAAAATGCGGCGCCAAAACATTTTTTATTATGTTTGTGCATTTCGTGCGATGTACTTGTAAGCCGCCACTTTTGCTGTCTCCGAATCGATGTTTGCATAACTCCGATAAATGGTCAATAGACATAATCGCACAATGTTCGCACACGAACATAGATAATGAAGATTCTGCTTTCTGTGTGCTTAAATCTTTTTTAACAACGGGAAAATTTATGGTTTTTTGACTTTTCGTTGGCTCTATTGCTTTTCTGTGTTTTACTGATATAATATGTTGCTTTAAACAATACAATTTTGCAATAATATCGCACTTGCAGTACTTACAATAGGCTTTTGTCGTATCTTTTGCAACGGGCTGCAACCACTCTTTGAAATCGGACATTTGCTCCCACTCTGACCGGTAATGTTGATTGTACTTAGGAGGCATTACAACGACAAACAAAAACTATTAAAACTCGTTCCGTTATATCTCGAGAGACACTGCTTCCACTTTCATTTGTTTTAAATTTAGTACTTCGGTAGGTAACGATTTGATTAAAGTTATTCTTTGTCCCTCATTCCTACAGAGAAGAGCGAAGTAATTTTGTTTGTCTATGGTATCCACATGTCAAAACGAAAAAGTTTTAAAGGGGAATCCCAGTCCAAAACAAAAGAGATTGTTCGTTTCATGTTAATATTTTATTTTCATAAACAGTCGTTCGTTTCATGTTCTTTTTTTAATTTCAGTTAATATGCTAAAAAATATGCTATATGCTAAACGACAAAATAATATGCCAGACAGAATGAAAATCTGCCAAATTTAGCATATAAAATGCTAAATTGGCAACGCTGCTCGCAAACTGGGCGCGTGCGTGGGGTCTTATTTGAGCATGTCCTTCCTTGCTATCCTGCTCTATCTGACAACGTAGTGTTTTAGATATCGCAAAGTTTCACTGTGTACGATTGTTTCAATGTTGGACAGGTGACCTCTATTTTGCCTTGTTTTAGATCATTTAAAGTGAAATTGATTTGCTACTTTTTGCACAATATACAGGCTGATTTTTTTTAGCGTCTGGAAAAAAGTTGGGTATAATAGGTGAACGGGGTAGAAGCCTGTGGTACGGAAATTACACTTTTTTTTTTTTCAAAACTAAAATGAAATTAACCCATGAATGAATACTATTACTTATTTGTAGTAAACTATACATACTAAAAAAAAAAAAAAAAAAAAAAAATATACAAGATGTTGATTTGCATCCTAGTCAAATTCAAGGACGTTATTATGCTAATGATTCTCGACCCAAATCAACAATAAAATGGGTAGGTATTTTTTTAAATATTTTTTCCTGTTTACTAAAATCCGTAAGTGTGAACCAGCCGTATTTAAACGCGGCCCGTCTGATACTAGCCTAACCGCGCTTTCACACACAAACGCAAACAATACATCCATTCACAACGCTTGCGCGATCGTTCGTTCGGGAGCCGCGTGCGCGGCCCCCCGCCCGCCCCCGAACCAACAGTGTGTTTGATGTCGCCGAAATGTGCGTGCGCGCTTCTCAGTTCTCGGTAAATTGTTGAGACGTCATTCGATACAAAGTGCAAGATGACGGACAATTACACTAATGTCGAGTTGGTGGAGATGGTCCGCCTGTATGCCATCAGTGGAGCAGCCTACGTGGAGCCATCCGGATGTTCACGGAAATGTTTCCCGATCGGGCACCCCCATCACAGAGCGTCATGCTGGCTGCTACGCAAAGACTGCGGGATCATCGGCAGTTTGACGTTCCCCGGCATGCTCAAGCTCGCGGAAGCGTAGGTAGGCCTGCCTGTCGCCTTGCAGGAAGACATCCTGGAATACTTCCAGCGAGAACCACGGGCAAGCACGCGGGAGGCTGGTCGACGCTTTGGAGTGCACCACACCACAGTGTACGTGCAAGGATCATTAGTGCTTTCGACACTTTAAAACGAATGTGTTAGTGTTACGTAAAATAGAGGAAAACCAGCTACGTCGTGCTCGATTGTGCCAAGAGTGTGATGGTGGCAACTTTGAACAACTCCTCCGGGTAACTTAAGCAGGTAATTTATTTATTTGTACATTTTGTAAATACGTTGTTAGCTTAATCAATTTTATTAGTGTAAATAAGTTGATTTAAAATTTTTAACTACGCCAATAATACCTAAGAGTCGAAAGTATCACCACCTACTTACACTTAACTAGCAAATCTTTCCATTTCCATCAAACCTAAAAAACATTTTTAAACTTAGTAGATCGGTACATCAACTAAGGTAGGTAGGTATTATTACCGGTCCAGAAAATTTCAAATCAACCAATTTAATCCACAAATAAAAACAAAATCATTACGAAAAGTTTAGGCTGAACGATAGCATTCGAGCAAAAAGAACATTTTATTAATCATCTGATACCAGGTCAGTGAACTTTTCTTTGGCGCACTAGTATTAGGTACTGTCATTAGTAAGATTTCCGTATTCTAATGATGCTTAAAAAGAGGTAATTATCAAACTAAATTTATGACAATAATGTAGGTGATTTTCGAAATAAAATTAGGTAAAATTATTGCTACCGGTCGCTCAGGTCATTCATGGCTCGCCGCTCGGTCGCGCACGCTTGAATTTGGTTCGTAGGTAAGACGTCGACACTCACGCACACAGCTGCATTGTCGCTGTTGCGCAGTCGGGTGATTCTCTTTTATTTGTATTGAATTAAGGGTTTAATTCTGAAACACTGTTAAATTTCAACAACAAAAAAAAGCAGCGCTTATTAGTTATTGCTCGGTACTGTACTTTCAATTGATTATTTATGTCTTTTATGACAACTACCTGGAATTTGACGAGGATGCAAAACAACATCTTGTATATATCGGCAAATAATATCAAAATCCAATTTATAGGCACCCTACTCTACGTGCAGAAATTATCAATGAAAATTCGTAGCGAAATTCAATCCTTTGAAGCCGGCCGCTTTTTTCGCAGGCGTAGGTACCGCTCACGTTTCACCGCATGCGCATCCCCTCCCGCCCGCGCGCGCCGCTCTCCGTTTCTCCAGTCACCTGCGATTGGTCACAGCGTGACGTCTATCGCTGTTTTTTCTGCGTGTGCTTCAACTGCCCAGTGATTATTTTCATAATGACGTACGCATACTCCAGCGTAGAGTACCTTGCCATGATGAGGTATTATTTTTTGTCCGGTGAAAATTTAAATGGTGCGAGGCGAATGTACGCCGACGAAGAATACCCACAATCCCTTAGACGTAACGGAATCCCTGACCCCCGGAACCCCAACACAGACTTGATATTCCGCACTTATCAGCGGTTACTTGACCATGGCCAGTTTCAGCTTCCCGGTCATGCCAGGGGCAGAGGCCAGCCACCGTTGTCCATACATGTTGAAGACGCCATCCTGGAATATTTCCAGCAACAACCGAGGAGGAGGAGCACCCGGCAAGCAGCTCGTCGATTTGGCGTAAACCAGTATGTGGTATAGAAGCTACTCCATTCAATGGATATGCATCCATACCACTTCTTACGCGTGCAAGCTTTGCATGCTCTGGATCCTGGACCTCGTATTGAGATCTGTCGCTGGCTGCAGAACCAACCGCAGGAGAACATTCTATGGACCGACGAGTCCATATTTACCCGCGTTGGTATCTACAACGTACACAATAAGCACTGGTTGAGTTTTCAAAACCCAAATAAAATAAAAGAACACGCAAATAATTGCTGAACCACTTCACTAAACGAGCCGTCTTATTCTTACCGTATTTTTAGGCAATTCGCTTAGTCCACTACGCATTTGTTTCAATGGTTTTAGATTACAATAATAATTATTAGGATTCTTTTTTTTTACATATCACGCTAAAACCTTCGAAATACAGATGAATGTGAGTGATTGTTATAAGAATTTAATAATAGGTCTTTACCTATGAAATTGCCGTTTTGTATGAAAAAATTTAAACGAATTTTTTTCATGAATTTTTTATTTGTATTAATCGAAGTAATCACCCATGCAATCAATGCATCTTTGCCATCGCAGTGGCAGTTTATTGATGCCCTTCTTAAAGAAATCAGCTGGACGGGAGGCAACAAATTCTTCAAAGGCATTTTGTACTGCCTCTCGGGTATTAAATTTTTTTCCCGCCAAGAAGTTATCCAAATTCTGGAAAAAGTAGTAGTCTGTAGGCGCAAGGTCTGGTGAGTAGGGCGGATGACGGAGAGCTTCCAACCCCAGTTCTTGCAACTTGGAGACCGTCTGCTGTGCAGTATGAGGTCGCGCGTTGTCGTGCAGGAGCAGCGGAGACGAGCGATTGACCAATGCTGGTTGGAGATGCGCCAGCTTCTCCATCATTGTGTTCAGTTCTTCACAGTACACATCTGCAGTAATGCTCACCCCGTTTGGTAAGAAGCTGTGATGAATCACACCGGCGCTAGACCACCAAACAGTGACCATCACTTTTCTAGGGGTAAGTTTTCGTTTAGGGCATTGTTTAGGTGCTGAACCAGGATCCAACCAACTTGCTGAGCGCTTACGGTTATCAAACAGAATCCATTTTTCATCGCAGGTAACAATGCGGTTCAAAATTCCTTCATTTGTGTGTCTGTTGAGCAGTGCAAGGCACGTCTCGACGCGTACTTCGCGCTGGCGATCATTGAGTTCGTGGGGCACCCATTTGTCAAGCTTTTTTACCTTGCCAATTTGACGCAAATGGACCAATATTGTTTTGACGCTAACGTCGAAAGCTGCTGCTAATTCAGCCGTAGATTGTGTATCATCAGCTTCCACAATCGCCTTTAATTCGTCATTGTCGACCAAAGTCTTCGGACGACCGCGAGGTTCATTTTTCAGGTCGAAATTTCCAGAACGGAAGCGAGCAAACCAATAACAGGTGGTGCGTTGGTTTGTAGTGTTAGCTCCGTAAACGTCGTTGATGTTGCGTGCCGCTTGTGCCGCGTTGCTGCCACGACGGTACTCATATTCCATAATTACTCGAATTTTTAACGTATCCATGATGACGAAAAAGATTGAAATGCGATGAAAATGTAACACTAATCAATAAAGAAATGACTACTTTTAGAAAAAAAAATCCATGTTTTTAAAATAAAATTAATTTGAAATTAGAATTCTTAGCCAAACAAAAATTATTTTGATTTGAAATGGCCAGTACTGCAGAACGGCAATTTCATAGGTAAAGACCTAATATCAACAGGTTTGTTTACATTTCTATCAAAGCTTTACCGATCTTACGAGACGTAATTTATTTTGTGTACGGTTTCAAGAAACGCGTCACACAGTGTATCAAATTATTTGCCTACTACAACTCCACACAGCACGGTGACGTGTGTAGGTACACGCGCAAATGTATGCGTAGGGATCAGTTGCAAAGATGTACACTTCATCATTCTTCATTCATGGGTGATCGCAGCTGACGCTCGTTTACTATTACTATTTTGGCTATTATTAGTTTTACGCGAGTGTCGTAGGATGTATTCTTTTTCATGTATTTTAAGGATATTCCGAACTTTTATTAAATCAATGGTACCAAGAAAAGGTCAGCGTATACGAGTTCTATTCTACTTACACGTCACGATATTGTTGTCCAGACGCTAAAAAATGTCATTCGGTATAGACAGTTGCAGACTATGACTAGACTTATATTTAAGAGTACATGTAGCTTACTCTTATTAACACTATTATTTCCTTACAATCTGTGTTCTGGCTTTATTGCTAAAGATATAAAAAGGAAATGCATTGATTGAATGATTAAATTCATAAACATGTTTGTAACACGTGTCATACTCATACTTTAGCCATGTATTGCAAAAATATTTATATTGTGCGCCACAGCTTCGTTTATCTACAAATTAAACCGTTATTGGCATATTGAGTCTGACAATTTTCTTTTCTTTTGAAATAAAAACATACATGCATTATAAATACTCACGCCTTTTCTTGTATTCAGAAACAACAGAGGCCTTAGTGTGAGTTTCATTTTACCATCTCGATCAAACGCTACGACCGCGGCGCGCCGAACGCGCTCGATGCGTTTGATCGAGATGGTTAAATAAAACTCACACTAGGGCCACAGAACGCGACTTACTACGAATAAAACATGCTCCTTTTGTTTAAGAATCGTCATAAAACTGGTTGTAAACGGCGCCACTCGCGAGGACCACGCGACTGACCTTTTTGAAGGGCATCAGTTTTCTTTTTCTGGATCGCAATTATAACATTAAAGCCTGATGTAGACAAAGATTAATCCACCAACCAAATAGCGTAACATACTCTCAATTACCACCAGTTTTACCAAAGGGAATCGTGTCACCCATTTACTCGTAAGTTAAGGCCGACAGGCAGCTTCTACAGGAAAACAATGTCGGTATCGAGAATATCGAGATGGAAGCCGAGAAGCCGACCCCAATATACCTGGGTAAACAATTGACAGGTGATGACGATGACTGTTAATGTCACCTTCATTTTAACTACCTAAAACAACATCCAATGCATGTTCACGTTGATCCAGGCCGTCCCTTGTTGCCCTCTACCAGCGGCGCCCTAAGCCGAGGTCAGCACCCACCGGGTGCCGTTAGCGTGTAGTGGCTAAGTTTTAGGATTTGAAGCTGGAGGCCTTAGTTTATTGAAGCAGCCACGGTCAAATCCAGTTAAGCATCTGAAAACCTCCTGGGTTGACCTGCGAGATGTCTTTCGTAAAAAAACAAAAACCACGTATGTACTCAAAAGCTTCCTTCCGCCAATTTCAGCGCCAGATCAACAAGCGTATGGAGAAGGAAGGTCTGATCGGCATCGCGGTCGCCAGCGGCGCCGTGCTGGCCATCGGCGGCATCGTCGGACTCGGCATAGCACTGGCTAGCAAAAAATAGCATTTGGCCTTCCTGTGAGTACGATACAAACTTTTTGGTGCTTGCATATTTTGTAATACGCTGTAGTAGAAGAGGGTTCTTGGATATTAAAAAAGGTGTTGTTTTTTAACTTGTGGAGATGAGATTGGTAAATGAAGAAAAATCTAATATAACGACTGTATTCCTTAATGGAATAGGAAGAGGTTATACAGCAGGACGACGGTAGCTCAGCATGACAGTTTCTATTTCTACTCTACTGTAGAATAGAAATCCCTTGTCTACCCTTCTCGAAATCTCTTCTTCTCGAGCACAACGTCACACGTAGACTCTGGTGTCTTTGTAGACTGTGACTTTTCTATAGCAACGGAGTTAGTTGCTAGTAATGTGTATTATTATCCAATTTTACCGTATTTTTGCGTATCCTTCTAAAACAAATACCTAATATGAAGCAGTGTTTGAAACGAATCTTTCTTCAATTCAAACTCAAAGCATTCATTGCAAATAGACCAATTATAGGCACTTTTGAATTGTCAAGGTCGGTGAGTTAGAAAGATGAAGCTAGTTGCCCATTCCAAAGCGTAGGTACCTATGGAGAAGAACGGGCAAGAAACTCCATGGACACTCTTTTAAAATCATGATTTTGTTACAAAAAGTTGGTTTCATCATTATTTTGAAATTATCAATAACGTAAGGCAAACGGTTTATTCGATAGTTTTCCCCCTTATTTATAAACGGTGGTTAAAGTTACGAGGTGTTAAACGTCAAGAATGTATGGTATAACAGCCAAACTTTAAGCAGCGTTTATAAATAAGAGGGATTATGTCTTAGATATTGATTAATAGCTGGTGCGCGCAAAATTAAAAACACCAAACAAGTCTTAAAACACATTTTTTGTTTTGCGTAATACAGTGCCATAATTATACCATTTTGAAGGCGTTGTTATTCATAGTTGTAGGTATTCTTTTACGTATAATTATATAATTTGGTTTTCTCTAATAGTATTTCTTTCCCATCTTCGCTCAAATTTTCTATATAAAACCATTTTCCAAGTAAAAATAGTACATTTCAGAAGCAAGTGTATCATTTGTGTTTGTACTAATGAAAACAATAATGGTATCTCTGACATCACAGATATTTATGTTTCCAAATCCAGTTTCGTTTGACAAAATGAATGTACGGTTATTTTATTTACTTCAAAGTTTAGTTTATTGATACTCTGGCTTGATAAGAGGAGCTATTGATGAATGTGTTTGGATAATGTTTGGTGATAAGGTTTATCCTAAGTACACATGTAAAATAACGCCTGTATCCTCCGTAGGTACTCGTATAGCCAGAAGTGTACAGGACAACATCATTTCGAAATTTATGTCACAAGTCCTATGTAATTTTTGGCGAACCTATGGAAACAAATATACACTTACACAGTTCTAAGGCAAACTGTGAACTTAATAGTTTCCATCAAAGTGAAATAAGTATTGATTCTAAAAACTCAATACACTTGAACTGCCTGAAACTTTTAACAGTTAATAGTGGAACGTTGCCGTGAACCGCTCAGTTTTTGTTAAGTTTTATAGCGCGCTAGCACGCGATCCAGTAATAGTAAGGCGCTTATCACGTTTCTAACGTCGTAAACGTTAGTCGGGGAATAAGCTGTGTTCATAAATAACACACGAATTTATTTTTAGAACAATCGATATGGTACCTGAAAGGGGAGGCTCCACGTAGCCTGCGAAAATGAAACTGCAGTCACTACTACTTCTTGAAAAAGTAATAAATGAACTTGGATGGTTCTCTTTACACTCATGTTGTGGTCGCGGATCATATTGTGTTCAACATACAATCTGACTCTGACACGCAAAAATAACATTAATAGCGCATTCAGTTTAAAGTGTACTTGTGTGCTTATGTAAGTGGATCAAAGAAAAGATGGATAGGCTGCGTGGACATGATATGGTTAGGATGGAACTGAATTCTGAGATGATGGCCCATCTCTCATCATCATCATTGCAGCCGGAAGACGTCCACTGCTGGACATAGGCCTCCCCCAATTTCGGGGGCTTGCCATAATCGCCACGCTTGGCAGGCGGGTTGGCGATCGCAGTATGGTGGTAAAATGCTTAGAGAACGCTGCTGCCCATTCTCTAGTAAGTCCCTTAGTCTCCTCCTACGACACCCACGGGAAGAGATGGGATGATGCTATTCTTTACGTCCGGCACCACACGGCCCATCTCTATGACCCATCATCTCAGAATTCACTTGGAATGGAAGAAAAAGATGTGCTGTGTCAACCACAACTATATCCGAATAAAGGCAGGAACTGTGCCACGCAAACAAACGAACAACGTATAATGTGCGTACGATCTTGTGTCAAGACATGCAATGGTATCAGCATGCGATTGTACCACTGTTGTGGTACACTGTAGGCTCAACCTAATGAGCATTAGTACAATTGGAGTAAGGGTACTTCGCGAAACACAAAATACTTCTACTTAAATTAAATGATTTTTTAACATCAACAGTGTTTCATTTCTCTGTTTTCCAATGGACACGCGGGTGAAGTCGCTAGGTTATTAAAACGCCAAAAATTTAACAATCTCATCTCCCTACGACCGTTCGACAATATTCTGATAGGCAACATATTCTATTGTTACAGGCTGAACGCTCTGTTGGGCGCTCATTACCTCTTTAAGAAGAAGCAGTTAAAAGAGGATTAATGGACGAGTTTCGAATGATATAAAAAAAAAAAAACACTCTTTTACGCGGCTTAGGTTTATTTTTTTATTTATCTATGTACAAATTCATCCATGATAATTTATTTTGTTCCAAAATTAAACTATGTTCAAAACGCTTTTAGATTTAAACAAAAAAAAAAAAAATTGTGTGGTTTTTGATTATTAAGTAGATTAGTTTTTTTAAGAGTAAAATAGCAAGTAGATAGTGTAAAATGTACGGAATAATAATAATAACAATATGTGTACTATATTTATTTCTCTAGCTTTAGGCATTAATGTATATGTAAGAGATGGTTATAATATATTGAAGGAGGAAACGTTTGTCAAAGATTCCATTAAATAAATAAACTTTTCTGTTTTGGTTAAAAATTCTTATGTTGACCTTGTATAATAAGGACCCTTCCTAAAGCATGCAAGTATCGTGTTTGTGGTTTTCGCAATAATTAGTAATGGTGTGTTTTAATATAATTCTGACACAATAACAATTTACTAGTCTTTGTTTAACCTTTGAGTCATACGTCTGCCTGATATATGACACAGTTTTGGCTAAAATATTGACTGCTCCAGTCGGATTTATACGACTAAAGAGAAAACCAGGGTAACCAGTGTCGTTGGATATAGTTAAGTGTAGTAAGAAACCCATGCATGTTTTTGAATGAAATTTAATTTGTTAAATAACTGTTTGTTTACTATTAATTCCATTAAATTTTATTCGAAAACATCCATTGGTTTCTTACTAATCCGACTATCCTGGTTACTTAACTTTTGTGGTTGTACAGTCGCCAGCAGGTCAAGCTATCCCAAACTGTCAAATTTTCCCAATTGAACATAAACCCTATTCCTTTGCAATAAAGTTGAAAAACTATCAAAGAAATTTGACAGATTGGGGTAGCTTGATGTGCTGGCCTCTGTACATACAGTAATATACATAGGGATCGGGTATATAGGGTCGTTTTTAGATATAATACCAAGCCGTTAATACTGATAATGTAGTCAAGAGTAATTTTTAATGTTAATCGTACGAATTATCAGGTTTCAAGGGACGTGAATGTTACTTTATTCATTTGCAGCGCCATTAATGAGTAATAAAACAACACATTCAAAACAATTATTTTATTATTCTTGTATATAGTAATGTAATGAAGCAGCGTACAGCTAGTACTCTAATGTACAATGGCTCATGCGTGGTTGTTCCAACTATAAAAATATACATCAAATAATATCTACTGTCTCAATTAGGTATATCTCTATCAAAATCATAACAATACTGAATGTCCATCCACTGAGATGACGTCATCATACAATATGGCGGCTTGTATCGTCATCCCAATCGTACCTTAATTAATTATTGCATAAATACTTAACCATTTATGTAAGTCCAATGATTTTGAAAAATACACCTAATTAGTACAGTTCAGAGTCGAAATTATCTTGAAGGAATGGTGGCTACGCTTTATGCAGCAGTCGTATACAATAGCGCCACCAGAGGAAGAAAGAGATGACAAATAATTTACGGGGACTTTGCGAGATCATCTGAACTAAATTTTGAATATTTTGTGATGATGTTTCAGATAAATTACGACGATACAATCAGCAATGGATATTATGTTTATCAAATTGCCTCCGTAGAAAAGGTCGGCCCTGCCTTGACTAAATGTCGCAGTACTACTGAATTGTACTCTGGTTCTATATACTCTATTTGTTGATTCCATCGCCTTCCAAATTTGCTTCAAACGAAACGAATATTTAGGCTTCAAAAAATTGTGATGTCAACAGTGGTTTCTAAACGGTTGAAATAAACAAACTACCTGGTATTGCCACATAGTGAACAAACTTAATATCTTGTGCTCCCTAACATAAGCTAGGTCCGTTCGAGGCACGCCATTCACGACAACATACACATCTATTAACATTGAAACATTTTGCAAGAATATTAAACATCTGTACTACATCAATTCATTATTTTGTACTTTAAATGTGGCTTTATTATTTCCTACAGCTACCGTAAATTGCGTTATACTCGAACAGACAAAAATCAACATTATACTGTGCGTTAAACGAATAAAAAAGTTTTACATGATAGGTCATGCTAATGAGGTATATTAGTATAACCAAACAAATAAAGAAAAATGAACTTGCAGTTCACAAGGTAACTAATCGTAAGTATTATATCGAGAGCATATCATTGACTTATAGTCCTAAATATTCATTATTCTCCACTGGTATATAATATTCTGCATAATCAACAACTAACTGTACAGTGCGGCGAGGGGTGTGCGGCGTTATTTTAGTTTCAGACTTGATGAAGTCTAGTAAGGGGGTCTACACACGAGGTGGCAGCGTTTGTGCGATGACATAAGGGTAGGTTGTGCCTGCGCTGGATGCTTTGCTGCAAGAACACAATTGTTAATTATCAAGTATATCAGAACAGCCTGTCACATCGTGGTGTAAAGCCCCTCAGGCTACGATGTATACCCCCTTATTATTTATCTGTATTTTAAGTGGCATGTGTTGAAAAAATATATATATACTTTCCTTAATCACAATCTGGTAACTGACTATTGTTTAATGTTAAATACGACGTGCATCCACTCTATTTATCTAAAAGAACTATAATGAGTAGAATGTAGTCAGAGTAATCTAAATAAAAGATACTTGCATCTATATCATAATAATCAAAAATTAAGCACTCATTTCCTAAACAAACAAAACTTATTTTATATACAGTCGAAAATTATTACTCACTATGGCAACACTGTTAAATGTCAACAAGGTTATATTTGCGCAAACCAAACTGACTTGATCATCAATTCTCACTAACACACTAAACCAAAAATATTTTCAATCAACCCGTAGAACTTATTCTAGTAATAATAATAATCTATGAATTTCCTTGCGATGGCCACACTCGCGCAAGTGTCAAATTGACAGCTTTACAAGCCCAGGTGGCAAAGTGAGATATCTCAATAAATTCATAAATGTAATATCTCTCATATAAAAGGTTAAATGCTTTTACCTATTGCTCTAAATACTTAAATAACGTGAATCCTAACGTTCAGGGGCGGGAAGTAAATATAATTTTGTGACTCGCTTACGATTATCTTATAATATACTAAATAACTATAACATTGTACTCTAAAAAATATGTATAAGTATTGAAGGCTAACATGAGATTGTAATCACAGTAATTGTTATTTAAGTAACGAGCCCACATCATTACTTCAAAATAAACCTTCACTTGTACACTATAAGGTTCATATTACCACAATACCAACGCAAACCGTTCACTACCCACGTATTTACACAAATTCGAAGGCAACGTCAAGGTATACTTTATTTATTGCTTTTGTTACTATTTATTTATTTATGTACTTTACATATCACCTCAATTTATATACATGCATATTATCGTCTTATCTTAATATATTGTTAAGTGTCAATTTGAACTTTTGACGAATAGCACGCATTGTGATAACGCGATAACTGTTCATCCCTTGGATGAAATTCAGTCTCAAGGGGATGAAATACAGGTAACAATTTAGGGCAGAACACTCGCGAGTAACTCACACTTAAATATATTGAACGTAGCCCTTCCAGACATGCCGACAATGTTGCAATGTAAATCTTGCCGATATATTAATTTGATCCTTAAATGTTTTAATCGTTATACATCGTGTTCTTATCGCGTTAAAACTTCGCCGTCCGCGATTCAGTATACGCACATATATGTATATTTACTTTAATAATAGTATTATTTAAGCTCTGTTAAATTTGTTCGTATACAATATTCTCATCGTATAAAGTTAGTGTGCTCATTGATATCTGAGGTTTATGTTCATTACTCGCTACGGTCGTGACACAGTCTAAAGTTCGTCTAGTGAGTGCGTTCTATAACATAACGGTTACGTACGAGTACCTACGGGCAGCACTAACAATGACCTAATGACTTGCATATATTTACCTACGATATACTCTATATAGTATATATATAAATGCAATCTGCAAAATGCATAAAACAACAGTTATTTTATATCTATAAATTGTATAAAATATTAAATAAAATCTATTGAAGTGAGGTAGATGGATGGAATTTCACAATTTGTGTGGATATTTTTTTTACTTTATAACGTTTGCCGCATTGGCCCAAATGCTGAGGTAGATGGATGGAATTACTATGTAAGAGGCCCTACTACGTGACCGGGACCTTTACATACACAATACAAAAAACACTACTCACTAGTCTCATTAACTACTAAAACAATCTCACAATCTTGTGGCGAGTCGATCTGAACTAATGTGTCAGGTAAATGCTAAATTGAATTATGGCTGTGTATCACATCGGGTATAAAATAATGTCTCACTAACAGGTTTATATTAAAAGTACAGTAGCGCGGCTATCCGAGTCCACTGTACGGCGTGCTCGGGAACGAACACGGGTCAACCCACGCAGAGATTCATGACCACATATCTGTTCGTTCGTAATACCAGCAATACAGATTCGTGATATCTATGCAAAGTAACCAGACTCAACCTAGCTGCAACCAATCTAACCCTAAAACTTTAAATTTACATTAATATCGGAAATGGCACCAACGACATTCCACGGGTCAACAATTAAAACCGTTATTACAAAAACGAATCAAGCTAATGACCACAAAACATAACACTCAAGCACCTTTTGATAATTTCAACAAAACATTGTCCTATCTGTGTTACACGTAGTCTACGTGACTATTCCAACACACTTATACTTAACACGCCTTCATTTCATGAGTTTTTGTTGTGTTCGTCCTCTGAGTAGTCTGCGTCATCCTGTCCGTTGTTCTCCGGGTCCTCAGAGGTCACTCTCCGATCATCCTCGTTATAATCTTTGTAGTAATCTTTGCCGTTGTCCTTGTCTGTTATATCGTGTTTGTCAGTATCTGTCTCGCTTATGCTTTCATTCCGTTGTCTCTCTTTGCCGAGATCGAGAGGTTCATCTGTGTCCCGCATGATGTCAGGTTTGCTCATGTTCTCAGTGTACTGGCGCTGCATCTGTTTGAGAAAGCGCTGGTGTGCGAGGTTGGTCGGTGGAGGTGGTAGAGACCCCATTTGTGGAGACGGTTCCTCATAGGATTTCCTGTCGATGTGCATTGCGTTCATTTGTGCCAGTTTCGCGTTCATCCCTGTTGGAAAAAGAAAGTTATAGAACTCGAAAGATTAATTTTAAAAATCAATTACTTGTCATCTTTAAAATATTAGGTACAAATCGTTACGTACCAAACATATTCTCTCCGATGTACTGCAGGTAGGTGTCAAGTAGTGCTGAGCTGCCTCCATACCCCGGTGGGTAGTCATCATGCTTCATGCCGGCAGTTAGTCCATGAGGAAGGTTCTCCATAGTCTTAGCGGTCACCGCTCGCACTGCCGGCACTTTTGTGATCGTCGTGTTTGCCAGGTTGTTTATATCTGAGGAATTAAATGGTCTTTATGAAAATTGTGTCCTGAAAACTTGGGTCTTTTTTTAGGTTTTGTACTGAGTTTAAAGGCCGTTATTTATTCAACCCTGATATAAAAGTATCAGTTTACCAATCCATGATTTTTGCCAAAAAATGATGATGCAGTTGGTCTACCTGATGGTAAGTCCGTCATGCATTGCATAATCCTTCTTTAAGTCTTATAAAGACCAATTCCTTTGTCAACTTACGTGGTGGCGAGACGGGTATGCTGTCCTGGTATCTCGACTGGCTCAAGTCGTCGTTATCATTGTCCCCGCAGATGGAACTGCTCTCTGAGGCGGCAGACTTGGCATCCAGTTTGATGTCGGAGCGACGAGGGCCAGTTGGAGAGGCACGCGCTCGGAGCTGTTCGGGTGAAACTTTCACACCGGCTTTTGCTAGTAACCTAAGGGGGTTGGAATTATGTATTAAAGTTTTGGCTTTCTGTGTAACAAGACATCACGCTTGTTTACCCCAAGAATTGGCTGAGTGAGACACCTACATTTCACTAGTTATATTGAAGTCTCATGTGATAGGGGTGAGATTATTGCCAGGCGCTGAAATAATTTGGTTTTGTTATATAAACTCCTCTTTATTATCTTTCCAATCTTGCAAATGGACATTATTTTTAAAACAGCATTTATATTCTAGTCAAAGACTAGGTAATCTTGCCTTCAGAATGTTATTCATAAGGTATGTTATACCTAAGAGATGTGGTCGCAATTTTCAGCAAGGAACATCATCTACGTTCTAGCAAAATTATACAAAAATGTTCCAAAGAATACGTACTGGCTGGCAAGTTCAGGGTCGAATCTGGTGGGCATCTGCAACACTGGCAGGTCTTTGGTGGAGATGCCGCGGTGTTGTCGCGACATGTGAGAGTGCAGCGAGTTGCGGGACTTGGCCACTGTACCGCAGAGTACGCAACTGTGGGCAGAAAAGATTGCATTGGTCACTTAAGTTAGCAGTTTTATTTCAATAGACGTTCAGGTTGTTGTTCATGTTTGGATAAGAACTGGCTGGATGAGCAAGTCGGTCCGTTGTTCTAAATTCCAAGTGTAATTTTTTTTTTATAAGACGGCTCTCCATTTGTCGCGGTTTCTAGGTTGTTTTAGTGGCACTGCTTAAACTTGATAATCTGGTGCGAGTATATTATTTTTATAGTTATAGTAATTTATGTAGCTAATGTCAAATATGTACTGACCGATAACCAGGGCAGACAGTATGTTTGTCCTCAAGATGCGTCCGCAGCGTGTGTGCAGATCGGTAGATTTTGCCGCATTTAGGACAGGGCCGCGGGTCAGTAGCTCTGACACGCAGTAGGTCTTGCGTCCTTCGACATCCTCCTGTAACAAAAAATACAACATAATGTTCCATGTCTTACGGGTCGAAGTCCTGGGATGTTAAGAGTACTCCTTACCTTGTTTTCATAATAATGTAGACTAGACTTAAGAAGTAGTTTGTTAGCAGATGGAATTAGTTTTAGTAATCTGTTCATAAATGTAGAGTCAATTGTTGTCCAAAGGTTTGATCAAATAAAAGAAACCTTTCTACTTGGTAGTTTTATTGTTTATGTATTCATATAAGCAGACACTTTCTTCTGGTAAAAATTAAGTTATTACGTATATATCGTATCACTAATACATTCGTAACTACAATCGTTTACTCACATTGAACATTTGGTTATTGAGTGACTAAGTTTACGCTTAAAAATATTTTTAATTTTTTTATGTTTTTTTTTATAGTTATGATTAAGATATACGACAATGCCTCTCAGGCGTCAGGAACAATTTCATCTACTCGCTAATTTAACCATTTTTTTTTTCGTTCTGGACATCTATGAAATGCATCCGTTTCCATCGCATATATTTTGATGGCATCTTCGAAAATATTTACACGAGCTTAGGAAATGGACTTGAGACTTTCCTAAATACTTTATATTTTGATGCTAAGGCAACGCATGTCTTCGCGGGTACCTAAAGTATACAATGAACGAGTCTAGCTGTACGTCTTTTGTTTAACGCTGGAGTAACATTGTATTTATTGCTTTCTTAAGGCTAAATTTTCCATGTAGGAGCGGTATATCTTTGGCAGGCAGCAGCGATGCGCTTGCGCTGTCACGCAGTACGCAAGCTGCTAATATTTAGAACAAAAGCATTTCATGTTTCGTTCAGGAGCTGTGCGCTTTAATAGTTGCGCTATATAATATTTCAACAACATTCAATAACAGAATAAGTTTTATTTTTTGGTGTATTTCCCTTTTTATTTACAAAAATATATGCGAATGGAATCGTCGATTATTATGTACATTTTAAAATAAATCCTCCGGTTGTCTACAATGACTAGATATGTTTTAGATTGTGCACGACTTACGTACAGAGCATCACGAACATCATTTAGAAAATAAATTCTCTATGACTTGGAAGTGAACTTATTCTTAACTATTGCATTCAAAGGCATTTTATTCACTTTCATTACAATCTATTTCGTATTGTCTTATCTATGGTCAAAAGTATTCATATAAGGAGTAGCACACACTGGTGCAATCGTTCATCATAAATCTTGTATATAAGTCATTTAACACCTAAATATTGATTGTATATAAGTATAGTCCTTTAAAAATAAAAATGTCAACCGAATATATTATAAAAACAACAAATGTAAAAAATTAAACTCCCAAGTAGATAAACTATTGCACCGGTTATGTTGTAGGAGAGAGTGGCAGAATGATGTCCCGACTAAAGGGGTGATTGAACCTCCGCGAATTGAACCAACTAATGCTACGCTTATTACCAGGACACCAGAGCCTAAGACGAACAGCTAATCGAAGAATAATATCAATCGCTTATAAGCGTTGTCTGGACAAGCGAATCTGGCACAATCGGACTTCAGCTTTATTACAAAATCTGAACCTACAAGGTACTTGGTTGAGTGGAATAGCGTCAATTGCTTTAAATAGTCTCCAGACGTCCCAAAATTTTCACCAAATCAGCAATTTTTCATTGGATAAAATTTTCCTGACTGTACATGCAGATTACAGATCAAATAGGACGTTTGTGGACTCTTTCAAAAACTACAGTCAGCAGTATCATTAAATTGTACGCCAGACGACGCTTATAATAGAGTGGCTAAAACCGTAGAAGCAACAATGGAAGTTACAGGCGTTCAGAAAGTGATCAGAATGATCGACATTCATTAGTTGCACTTCGTATTCTATCAATGGCACCAATCATCACATGTCATAAATGCACTTATAATATAAACCTTACTTAAACAATATCAGTCTATTCTACTACAAAAATAATTTTCAGTCGATTTATACCTACTGCTTTATACAATGTTTTATGAACATGACAGCGTTATATGAAAAAATGCATCCAGGAGATCATTATATTTTCTGGTTTAATTACGAGCCCCCTCGACTTAGTTCCGTTTCACAGCCGTTGAAATTTTAACTTTAGAAAGCCGAGTGTCAAACGAGTCGCGTTCCCGATCGGTTAGTGCAGTTTCAGTTAGCCCAGCCACAACTCCACTTCAAAGTTTTCATTTTCTCCCACTGGCGGCGGTGCTTGATGCGCATGTGGTTGCGCACGGAGTTGGGGTGCGCGAAGTAGCGCGCGCACGAGGTCACGGGGCACACGGGGCTGTCGCGCGGGTAGTGCGCGTCCAGATGGCGCCGCGCCTGCGCCAGCGAGGCCAGCGCCGCGTGGCACAGCGGGCACGTGAGGCGCGCGCCCAGCACCGCCTGCGTCACGAGCGCGCTCTCCTCCAGGTACCTGAGCAACTCGTTTCCTCGCTCCGCCCTCTCACTCGGCACGGTATCGCTTACCGCCGGGTTTGCCAACGCGCCCAGCGCCGCGGCATCTGCAATGCCGACAGCACCATGTTACACAAACTATCTACGGGCAGAGCGGTTGGCAAACCCGACCCTAAACTCGTCATTTCGAACCGTTCGAACGCAATAAACTCTCTAAAAATATTACGTCATATTAAAATACAATATATAGATACGATAAACAATCCCGTTCCGATTTCGCTTCACGTAGGTCCTTGGCACATCTATTCCTATTATTGTATGTATCGCGTGTCGTGTCGCCGGCGAGGCGAGCGGCGATGATCACCACCACGTGCTGAGCGAGCCGAGCGAGCCGAGCGCGCAGCCCGAGCCGAGCGGCGGCAGCCCGGCGTCGCGCCGTCTCTAAGAGTTCTGCCGCTGCCTGATGCCGTGGGCTTGCAGCTGGTGGTTGATGAGGTAGTGCTTAGTCTTGCACTTCTTGCCGCAGTGCTGGCACGGGAACCACTGGTCGCGGTCGGTCTGCGAGTGCACATTGAGCATATGCTGGCGCAGGTTGGATGTGGAGGAGTACACGCGGCCGCACAGTGGACACTGCGGCCGGTAGCCCATCGCCGCCCCGCCCGCGAGAGCCGCCCCTGTAACACAGAGGCGGCGGTTAGACACAGATCCGAACAACATCGTTAAGCGCTATAGTGAGTGTATCGGTCGCAGCGGTCCGCGGACGGGGCGGGCTCGCGCCTCCTCTGTTTGACGCCGTGTATCGAGTTCATGTGTATCTGCATGTACTGGCGGGTCTTGAACGCCTTGCCGCAGACGGGGCACGAGTGCGCGAGCTCGTGCGCCGCGTGCACGTTGAGGATGTGCTGCTTGAGGTTGCTATTGTTGCTGTACAGCTTGCCGCACTCGGGGCACGCGGGCCTGCCGGGCTCACCGGGGGGCCGCTCGGGCAGCTCGCCGCCGCCCGGCCAGGTCGCTCCTGGGGCAGGGAGGTCTCCGTCAGTGCGCGATCCTACCAGGCACTCGTCTGACTTTCGACAATACGTCTAGAACGATCGGTCGCTACGTAACTTCCACGATTGCCAAAAATTTTCTAACCTATGCGTAGATATTATGTTTTAGGGTGAAGTACGTATTTGTCAAAACGATTATAATAGAGTAATTAAGCGCTTTGGTGTCGTTCTCTTTATTTAATTGTTAGTGTTATTACATGCAGTAGGTACATGACTCAATAATGTACAATTAATGATTTTATTTGGTTCCTTTGTTCTTTTAGGTGTCATTAATATTGTAGATTGGAAATGGAAATTATTCTAATAGATTTTAATTATTCAGATTCTACGGTGATTGTGATGTGGTATTGAGTCATATATCATTAGAGATTTTAGTGTGAGTTAGGAATGCACTTACCGTAATTGTCGGGCATTCCTGATGGTCCTGGCAGGCCGGGGAAACCTAGAAATTAAAAATAATCACATTACATTAGAATTACAACAAACATACATACATCAAATAGCAATCATTCAATAAATGGTAAAATATAAATGCTATGTTGTATTTAACTTATATCCAGTTCTAATACCTGGTAGATTGAGTAGTCCGGGGAAGTTGTGCGGCAGGGTACCGTTGGTATTGGCCATAGTGGCTGGGTCGTCGTAGTCGATAGGCTCTTGTTTGGCGCGGGTCTCGCCCTCGGTGTCACTGGCGCCGGCGTCAGATGACGACTCCTCGCCATCCCCAGACTGTGCACAAAAGGACATAAATTAGTTGCTTTCAAAACGACTGTCGGTGCAAAAATCATGCTTGTTGCATGAATTGTAAGAAAACAGGACGGTGAAATACGCGATGATTGTAAGCAGTACAAGAGCCTATTCAGACCACATTGCTGCAACTTCTTGCAGTTGCGGCTAGGTTGCATTGTCGCTAGATGTGACGTGGTTACATTGTGGACTTGTGGCTAGTGTTTGCAGACAGATCGGCTCCGGCCGTAATAGTGTCAGCGTGTCGAAGCTACGTTGTGGCTGCGACCTATGTGGTCAGTATCGCCCTCACGGTTGATTTTGACGAAATGTGTTAGGTGTGAATAGACTATTCATTTCCATACAAATTAGCGCCCGTCCACATGGTCATCATGGTGGAGTTTTGCTTGTGGTATGTCTGATCGGCCCCTTATATAGCGCTCGAATTTTGTTGAAAAGGTATTAATCGAAATGGAAAATGTTAAGACTTAACTCAACTAGGTACTTACTAGATTGTTAGAGACTCCAGACAGATGCGGATTCTGTGAGGTATCCATAGCCTGGCTGAACATGGCCAACTCGTGCCCGTTAGTGCCCAGCCGTTCCGGGCTCGCCGCCTGCACCGTCAGTAGCTGTTCCGTCCTACACCAATAATTTGAAACACTCATAAATACCACAAACTCCCATGACATGTAGAAAAACATTTAAATAAGCAGAATTATATTAATTTATTAACAGGAGAAGTAACATCATAACCTCCCTAGAAAGGTCCTGGTTAAGTTAACGACCCTTATCAATGCCGTACTAAGGCTTAAATATGTACCAGAATTATGGAAGGTGGCTGAAGTAATAATGACAGCTAAGTCAGGGAAACCGGCTCATGAAACATCATCATATAGGCCTATTTCCTTGCTACCAATCATGTCTAAGTTATTTGAAAAGCTATTACTCAAAGGGCTTAAACTTATAATAGATAGTAAAAACATAATACCAATGAATTTGTTTTTCGAGAAAAACACTCTACCATCGATCTAGTGCATAGGATCACAAACGTAATAGAAAACGCCCTTGAAGACGGGAAAGTATGTTCTACTGTATTCCTAGACGTGGCGCAAGCGTTTGACAAAGTATGGCATGAAGGCCTTTTACACAAATTGAGGCCTGTTACCGAAACAGTTTGCAGGAATATTAGAATCCTACATTCTAAACAGAGTCTTTAGAATAAGACAAGAAGACGCCTACTCAGAACTGAAACAATTTAACGCTGGCGTACCGCAAGGAAGCGTGTTAGGTCCGGTCCTGTACCTACTATACTCTTCCGATATTCCTGAATTAGGGTAAAACACGATTGGGACCTTTGCTGATGATACGGCTATAATGGCTGTAGGAAACAGCCACGAAAAAGCAGTACAAAATGTTAAAAAGGCTGTAAATCAAGTTTATGACTGGACCAAAAAATGTAGGACAAAACTGAATGAATCTAAATCAAGATAATAAGATTAGGGTCCATCCTATTGAGTTAAGTATACCTATGTCTATGGCCATGTGGTGTGAAAAAAGAATAATGTATTTGTCAAGGTAATTCAATAGAAGATGGCTCACGTAAAATAAATATTGTAAACCTAAAATAATTGTTTCTCTAACAGTATGTCCTCAGCTATATCATAAAAGGTTATGGGCCGCAAATTTGTGCTGATATAAAGAAGAAAAATGGTAAATGAAATGGAAATATAAAAATTAGAAGAGAATTTTGAGCTGTCAAAAATGGAAATGAAAAAATATGAGGCGATGCCATTTCTGAAAGAGGAAGTAAATTTTCAAACATGGAAATTTCGAATAAATTTACTATTGGAGGAAAAAGGAGTTGTAGAAGCGATAAAAAGTGAGAAATCAACTAAGGAAATGGATATTAAAGCAAGGTCAATAATCGTACAATGTTTATCAGATAAGTACATATCATATATAAAGAAGTGTACAACATCATTAGAAATGATGAAATGCTTAGAAGCCATCTTTGAAAGAAAATCTGTTTTCAATAAATTGCAACTAAAGAAAAGATTGCTGAATTTGAAATGTCAAAAAGATACAAAGCTTCAGGACCACTATCTAAAATTTGATAACATGATTAATGAAATTGAAATTGGAGAAAGCATGTCCGAGTCTGATAAAGTGTGTCACTTATTATTAACACTGCCAGATAATTATGAAAATGTAATAACATCACTAGAAACAATGTCAACAGAAAAGGAAATCACAATTGATTTTGTGAAAGCAAGATTATTAGATGCTGAGCTAAAAATGAAAAGTGATAGTGAAAATAGAAATCACGAGACAAGTTTTACTACGGAAAATATAGTATGCTATAAGTGTAAGCAAAAAGGACACAAAGCATATCAATGCAGGAGTAACCAAAGAGGTGGTAGATACTTCAGAGGAAATATTTTTGGAAGAGGCAGAAGAACTGATAGAGGTAGAGATGGACAAGCGAACATTACAAAACATATGTTCACAGCATATGATGAAACAATAAACATAACAAATGAGTACATTGAGTCAAACGTAATAGAGTTTATAATAGACTCAGGAGCTTCAGACAACATGGTACAGGATAAATACAAAGATTATATGACAAAAATTAAAACATTAACAGAACCAGTAAGAATAAAAGTCGCAAATGGCGAATATTTAAAAGCAAATGAGAGAGGAATATTAAAAACAGAAGAAAAAGGCAGATGCATTGAAATTGAAGCCTTAATTGTGCCTAATCTAACGCAAAATTTACTTTCAGTAAGTAAATTAGTTGAGAAGAATAGTTATGTAATATTTCAAGGAAATGTGGTAAAAATTATACAAAACAACTTGCGAGTGCATGGAGAAAAATATGGAAAATTATATAAACTGCAATTGAAAATTAAAACAGAGAATGAATGTTATACAACAGCAAATGATACAAACCTATGGCATCAAAGACTAGGGCATTTGAATAGAAATGGGTTGAGGACTTTAAAGTTACCAAACAATGAGAAAAGATGTGATTTATGCATGAGAGCAAAATCAACGAGATTACCATTCTATCCAGTAGTAATGCCAAGATCAGAAAAGGTATGCGAACTTTTACACACTGATATTGCAGGTCCAGTAAATATTCCCAGCATAAATGAAGAAAGATATTACCAGGTGATTGTAGATGATTATACACATTTTGGAGTCGTATATCTGTTGAAGTATAAACATGAAGCAACACAAAACTTAATAGATTATGTGAGATATTTAGAAAGACAGAAACAAAATAAAGTAAAAAGGATAAGATGCGATAATGGTGGCGAATTTAAGAATAGAATAATAAAAGAATTTGCGACACATAATGGGATAAAAATGGAGTACACGAACTCCTACAGTCCACAAATGAATGGAGTATCTGAAAGAATGAACCGAACTGTTTATAATAAAGCAAGAGCATTAATGATGGAATCCAACCTTCCGAAAGAGTTATGGGGAGAGGCAGTTAAGTGTGCTATGTATCAAATAAACAGATGTCCATCAGCAGCTATAAAATTTAAAACACCAGCAGAGTTATATTATGGTAATTATGATATAGATCATATGAAAATATTTGGATCGAAAGCATGGATGATTGTATTGCCAAGAAAGTCAAAATTTGAGGAAAGAGCAAAAGCAATGAGATTTATTGGATATAGTCCAAATGGATATAGATTGTGGGATCCAGAAACTAATGAAATTAAAATCTCGAGAGATGTACATTTTGATGAAACAAATGTGAGATATGATAGAATAAGAGAAATAGAAAGAGACAATGAAAGGTCAGTAATATACAGAGAATTAGATGAAAAAGAAAGCAAGCCAAGTACATCAGGACTAAAAGAAAGAAAAGATAAAGGTGAGATTAAAGTTACACAACGTCCTACTGTGACTGAAAATGATCAAGACAGTGATGATGAGGATAAATTTGATGATGCAACTGAACAGGTGAAAGAGGTAACAGAGGAAAAATATACAAGAAGTGGAAGAAGAATTGTTAAACCAAAAATACTACAAGAATATGAGACACACTATGCTTATAATACATATATGGAAGATGTTCCTAAAAGTTACAATGAAGCTATAAAAATGGGCTGGAATGAAGCAATTGTTAAAGAGTTGAAAGCTTTAGAAAATATGAAAACATGGACAATCACTGATTTGCCAAACGGAAAAGAAGCAATAGATGCTAAATGGATTTTTGTGAAGAAAGATAATAACCTAAAGAAGGCGAGACTGGTTGCAAGGGGCTTTCTTCAAAGAGATGATGGTTTTACAGTTAAATATTCCCCTGTCGCAAGAATGAGCACTGTCCGCACTTTCTTATCACATGCAGTGCAAAATGATTTTGAAATCCATCAAATGGACATTCCGACAGCATTCCTAAATGGAATACTAGAATCAGATGTATACTTAAAGATACCAAAAGGAGTAAAATGTCAGCAAAAAGATAAAGTTCTAAAGCTGAATAGAAGCTTATATGGACTGAAAGAGAGTCCAAAATGTTGGAATGATAGATTAAATGATTTTATTCTGAAAATAGGACTAATAAGATCAAATAATGATTTTTGCATGTATTATAATGATAAATGTTGGATTATAGTTTTCGTAGATGATATTTTGGTAACAGGATGTACAAAAGACATAAATTACGTAAAAGAAGAGTTAAAGAAAGAATTTCACGCAAAAGATTTTGGTGAAGTTAATAAGTTTCTTGGAATGGAAATACAGAGAAACGGAGATATTCTAAAGATAACACAAGAAAGGCAAATAGATAAAATGTTGAAAAAATTTAATATGACCGAGGCGAATGGAACGAAAAGTCCAATGACGAAAGGTTTTCAAGCGGATTCAGATAGTAAGTGTATTGATGTACCCTACAGACAATTGATTGGAGGTTTAATGTTTTTAGCGACGGTATCAAGACCTGATATTGCCTTTAGTACAACATTTCTGTGTCAATACTTAGATAAAGCTACTTTAAATCTGTGGACACAAGCAAAACGAGTTCTACGTTATTTGAAACAAACAAAGACAAGTGGTTTGACCTATGTCAAGAATAACAAGAAGAATGTTATTGAAACCTACTCTGATGCAGATTGGGGAGGTAATCACATTGACAGAAAAAGTATCAGTGGATCTGTTACTTTGTTAAACGGTCATGTGGTAGCATGGTTCTCGAGGAAGCAGAACTGTGTAGCTTTGTCGACAGCAGAAGCTGAATATGTCGCTGGAGCCACTAGTGCGTGCGATATAATAAATATAAAGGGACTATGCAAGAATCTCAACGGAAGCCAAGATGTGAAATGTGTTCTCTACGTGGACAATAAAGGTTCTATTGATATGACTAAAACTTTTGAAAATAGTAAGAGAACTAAACATATTGACATAAAATATCATTTTATAAAAGATTTAATATTCAAAAAGGAGCTAGTAATTGAATATGTAAATACTGTTGAAAATTTAGCTGATATTTTTACAAAAACTTTAGGAATAGATAGATTTCAACAAATGTGTGAGAAGTTAAATATATGCTAAAAATATATTTTAAGTTTTCGTATAATAGGGTGACCAGTAATTTTATTTGGAAAATGTAGAATGTATTGATTTTATTTTTATTTATTATTTTAAGCGATGAAGAATGTTTGATCTTCGATAAAACACTATTAATCGAGGTGGGGTGTTAAGTATACCTATGTCTATGGCCATGTGGTGTGAAAAAAGAATAATGTATTTGTCAAGGTAATTCAATAGAAGATGGCTCACGTAAAATAAATATTGTAAACCTAAAATAATTGTTTCTCTAACAGTATGTCCTCAGCTATATCATAAAAATGAACCCTAGGACAAAGGAAAAATAAATAAGCAGAAGACTGATTTTTGAGGTGTTAAGTTTTCAAGAGGGATATTGTCTAATATACTGATTTCTTGCAAACAAGTTATTCATAGTTATTATTTGAGGATTTTGGTTTTCAGCGTTAAACTTTACTTTGCTATAAATGGTCTGTCAGTTACGCAATCATGGAATGCTCAGTAATACCTGGACTTCATCTGCGCCTGGTACAGGTCTGAGGACCTGGCTCGCTTCGGTGGTGGTGTGTTGGCAGCACCGTCGTCTGGTTTCCGTGGCCGCCTGCCTTCGCGCTGTTGTCCACCTCCCCCCTCTCGGCCTTCACGTGATCCTCCGCTTCCGGTTTCAGTCCATGAAGATGCTGACTATTGAAATTATTTGGCATTTAGTAATAATACTACGTTTTCGGAGAAAAGGATGTTCAAAGGTCTTCATGAAATTGTTTAATAGAAAACAGTCGCTTTTCATAACTGTATGCTTAGATCTTTTAAAATGAATCTTGTCGACATTTTTCCCATACAAACTTCGGGAGTGTATTACTCTACTGTTCGGCAATGTACATCAAAAATTAAACATGGTATAGTTTTGTCTTATTATGAATATTGTCTGTACGGAAACAGAATATTAATTTAACAAGCCATTAAAAGTTATGAACCAACAAAGATTCGTTTTTTTGCTAATTTAACCAAACTTTGGACGTGTTTAAGTAATAAAGAAGTGCAAAATGTCCAAAACAAAGTCGGTACCGACCTCAGGTACCGACAAAGCTCAAATAACGAATATTTCAATCAACATTATTGGTCATTGATTAATGCGATCTTCCTAACGACTTTTCTTATTTTTTTACGCGCCTGTTTTACTATAACTGGTCCTAGTAATCCTGCATCTCACTCAATGTTGTGAGTGTAGACTAGCGTCTATCTGCTCATCACGGGTACTACCTCTGTCGGACACGATGCATGGTGAGACAGCGTGCTTTTTAGCCAGGCCCACTAGTGAGTGCGAGCCTGCGACTAGATGCCCCTTAAACTCCGCAACGGATTTAATGCGGCTTTCATCAATAGACGAGAGTGATTCAAGAGGAAGGTACGTATAATACACCGACCTCCACGCGAGCGAAGCCGGTTGGAAAAGCTAGTATTGTATAAACTCACATTGTTAAAACATTATAAAGAGTAACGGTGGAGTTTCTAGCTCATACTTCTCCAAATGAAACTGCATTTTGGAAGGGGCGACTAGAATCAATTCTATTTTAATGTAAATGTTGACGTTCAAACGTGCCTTTTAAGTGCCTATCTATATAAATCTATATATATAAATAAAAAGAAACGTCCTGACTGACTGACTGACTCGTCAACGCCCAGCCCAAACCCTTGGACCCAGAAAGCTGAAATTTTGAACAGAGGTTCCCTATGTAATGTAGACAAGGAATAAGGAAGGGTTTTTCGAAATTCAACCCCTAAAGAGTTAAATAGGGGATGAAAGTTCCGCGTGGGTGAAGCCGCTGGCAAAAGCTAGTTTGAAATAAATGCTTTGACTTTGTTAAATTCTGAAAATATGGTTTTGAAATTATTAAAGGGTTCATAATCAAGTCAGCGACTTACTGTAACCCAGCATAGAACTCTTAGGGTGTGTCCAGACCAGTGTTGCTCGCGTGCGGTTGCAGCCTACGTTTGGGGCGCCGCTCTAGTGTCAAACGTAGGCTGTAACCGCACGCGAGGCACGCGGTTCGCGGGCGGCTCGCGAGCGGTTCGCGGGCGGCTCGCGAGCGTTTCGCGGCCGGCTCGCGAGCGGTTCGCGGCCGGTTCGCGAGCGTCGCATTCGCCAGGTCTGGACACACCCTTAGAATATACGTTCTAATAAAACTTTGAAGTGTAGCTTTCTCAGATCTAGTGTTCATTTATTTACAAAGGAACACTTCAAATGTTGTTACAAACAACTTTTGAATAGAGAAAATATTGTTATGCGCTTTTCAATGGGTTCATGAAATGGTCCCGTGCTGGGCGCCCAACATAATACCAAAACGGTTTATTGGCGCCCACCACGGGGCTAATACTAAGTTCTAATAAAGTCTGAAATCTTACTGGTGAAGCCTTCTGATCTAAAGTGGTCATCGGTGCTGGTGCTGGCACGTCGGTTAACCCCCGCACTTGTAGCAGTTGAGCTGCTCTCAGGAACTCTTTCAGCTGCTCTTGACCGATGTGCACCTCTCCTTGGTACATGAATCTAAACGGGATAAAAATTATTCCTACAAATCCATTGTGTTACAATTTCAAGTAGCGCATAGTCGATACAGAAATTCTCCAGAATAGGTAGTTTTATTAGTGATGATCTGACCAAGATTATGTCTGGACTTACTAAGTATTTGTACCGGTGCCGTTTACACAAAGTTGACGTCACATGTCACATGATAAAAAGTCATCGTAAGGAGCGTTTTGGCGGTAAATTCAAAACAACGAAAAATAAATTTGATTTTAATCGTTTTTAATTGAGAAAATGTGTATTAATAAATTTATTTTTATTTTTCTGTTAAATATATCGTCCCAATTTTCAAATTCAAATAGTTTTTATCAAATTGGAAAATACCCTATTGTTATCTACTATCGTCCGCTTCACTTTATCTTTAGATCTCTGTCTAATCAATAGACTATGTTATTTGAGGGTATCCATTAATTTAACTTAGGTACTTACGTTTTCTTTATAAAATTAATCCCTACCCTCAAGTTATATCTACAACGTTTGATGTATACGTTCACCTAAAACGTCTGTATACAGGGACGACATGACATGACAGATGACGTGACCTTTAGTTAGTTTATGTCAATCTAAAATATTTGTAGCGCTTCCTATTTTATCGTTTGCGTTATAAGTGTCTAGGGGCCCGTTCGTGTCAGTCGGCAAAATATGTATATTCAAGATCAAAGTTTTGTTGAATAATAGCAATAATATGTATTATGAAATGATTATGGAAGTATTTAATTAATCTTGATTATTAAATTCTTTATAAATATTACTAAAACAAAATAGAAAAAGACTTTACATTAAAAAAAAAATGAGTGTCATAAAGCACGTTTCGTGCCTAGGATTCGAACCTCCAATCTTATGAACGGCAAGCGCTCTTGAAACCGCCGATCTAATTAGACGTTGAAAACCATTCCGCATATTCAGACAAGGTAATTATAAAATAAAATGTTTTTGCAAGATACAAAAGTAACTTGGGCTTAGCACGGATTTGAACGCACATGTCTTTTGGGAGGGTAACCACTTAATGGAGCTGTGTACAAAGCTACTTACAGAAATAAAATCATTAATCATTTAAAAATGAAAATAAATCACCTAAGCAGACTCTCCATATCTTTATCGTGGACGTCACGGAGAATCACGATGGGATGTTGACAGGGATTCGCCTTTAGTAGCCTCCGGAAGTAAGGACTGCACGCTGACAATACCACCTGGTATAAAAACATGTCAAGTAAGTCAGATATTCCAAGAATGCACGTGTGAAAGTTGGACCCAATAAAATTAATCTGGCGAATGTTTATGACAATTGTGGGTCCCATGTTCGTGATATACATTCCTGATAGTTCTCGGAAAATTGCAAGAAAGTATCAAGACCGATTCCCATGCGGTATTGACGTGCAATAGGTACCGCTGGCTTGCACTTCCAAGATTTTAAATATGCAAATAGGTATTTATTGGAAGTTGCAGTATTGTAAATCGATTTTATATCGAACTTTCACGGAATTGTGATTATTATTGCGTCACAATTGTAAATCGAAATAATAATATAATTATGACAATAATAATAAAAAATAAAAAAATTGTCACAATCATAATCATTTTTTTAAATTTGTTTTTCGTGGGTAGTGAATACAGTTCCTAAATTAAAGTTCATAGGTCGTATGTCTGGCACATACCTATTAGTATGCCTCTTGGCATACAAATATGTTACATGCGAAATTAAAATATTGATCATGCGAGAGGTAAACATAAAGGGGCATATTCATAAATGATGATTAAAGTTAAGAGGTGTTTAAACATCAAAAATGTATGGTTAATCAGTCGCTAATCATTACTTAACTTTAAGCAGCGTTTATAAATAAGGGGGAAATTAATTGGTATGTAAAAATTAATAGAATCATGATAAATAAATAAAAACAAAAAAAAAATATGTTACAATATGGAATAATTTCTATAGTCAATGCATAATCATAAATTACAATTACTAACAATATTCAATAAAACAATTTTATTTTTATTTTATTTCTCCAATTATTAATTTAATTGTATCTTACCTTGTGCGCGGTAAAGGTGGCGCCGGCGCACGCAAGCGTGACATCGACAAAGTCCTCCTCATCGCGCAGACGCCTGAAGGAAGACACCATAGACGAGTGGAAATCATTCCATCGCAGGGAGTATTGCTGCTCGCCGCCGGCCGCGGCGCCGCCTGCGCCATACAGAGCGGTCAGTGTACCTTACAATTTATTAATATATTTTAGTCCAAGAATAACTGTATTTTCGGGAATTGTTTGTTTTTGGAGTGCTGGAAAGCCTTAGTAATGCCTGGACACGGCGAGGGTTTTTCAGCACTCATCATTACTAAAAAAAAATATGTAGTTAATCTTGAGTATTTTCTCGTAAGTATTTATTTTTGTGTAGCACATGCTAAACGAATATAAATTAGAGAAGAAATTTACATTATCAGCCTATAATGTTCCCACTGCTGGGACACAGGCTTCCTCTGTGTGGAGGGAGCGGGCCGTAATCCACCACGCGGGCCCAGTGCGGGTTGGTAGATGTAACATGTCTTCGAATTTTTGGTTCTAGGATATGCCGGTTTCCTCACCGTTTTGAGTGCAGTGGTGTTGAAATAATTTACACAAAGTAAAGCGCCTGTCTGGATTCGAACCTACGACCTACATCTCGTAAGTCGCGGCCGTTACCACTGGGCCACCACTGCTCTGAGAAGAAATGTATCTTTCTTAAATTATATATAATGTGTAAAATAAGAATGGCTTGTATTTATTTCAACAATTTACGTAACGGTAGCGCACAAAAGTCACTTGAAAGTTGACCAACTTATAAAAAAATATATTAATAAATAGTTTTTGAATTCAAATCACTCATTTTAATTTGCGCTAAAAATAATTAAATTCTTTTAGCAATAATTAATTTCCTAACCGGCGCGCGGATGATTGCTGTCATCAAGTTTTGTTTTTCAATAAAGGAGGTTATATAAATAAAGTCTCAAATAACATTTTATTAGCATTATCTAGGCGTAAGAATATCCTGCCTTTCACTGAATTCTAATTTATCAAGCCTTAAACTTTTTCACCTAACCAAAACTACCTTCAATTTCGCAAAATTGCTGAACTTGGCGAATTTGTGTAGCTGGTGTTGTTGTTATTTGTAATGTGTCCGGTATTATGAACCCATTTCTCATAATTGCTTTGCTTAGTCCAATTAAGTATCTAATAAACTATTATTTGATTACCAACGTATTTTCGTTTCAAGTTAATTTAACTATAGCTTACATTTGGCGCATGGTATGGCATCGGTAATAAATATCTTGTGGTGCAATTCGCTTGATTTATTTGTAAGTAAAAACGCTCGATGTAAAAGATTCCATAAAGCACATTTCACAACCACAGGTCATGTGGTTCGTGGAAGAAACGTTAGAATTAATTTAATGTATATGATAAATATCTTTGAGCTTGTGTTACCTAAGAGCAATAAAAAGTGCTACATGATCGCTAGATATTTATAATCTCCTATTCATGTTTTAGGAACCAAAACTGCAAAAGCGTTTTTAATTTATTGTTTTGTTTTAAAAAATATACAATTTATGACAAGTTTCAAAACTTGTCATAAATTGTATATTTTTCTCGCAAAAAGTTTTAAATATCACCTTAAGCTGTAGATTACAATAACGGTGACATTTAACACGTATATAAATATTTACTCACTTATTACTTTTTATTTATTAACTAGGACGATATATGTTTTACACAATCATATTCTGATTTTTCCGCAAATATGGAGGCAGGGCCATGGACGCGCAAACTGTTGCCATTCATTCAGTACATGATTCTGAAACCCAAAGTTTATTTTTTTTCTTGTTTAAAAAAAAATACATATGCCTGTTACTAACATTTTTAATAGGTAAGTACACAATATTTGTATGATACAGCAGAGTTTTATTTTTTAAGAGCCACCGAACATTCTTTCAAAATGATGAGGCCTCTCATAATAGGGTATTTTCCAATTTAACAAAAACTATTTTAATTTGAAGATTGGGACGATATATTTAACAGAAAATAAAAATAAATTTATTTAAATCCATTTTCTAAATTAAAAACAATTACAATCAGAGTTCGTTCGTCAAAACGCTCTTTACGAATACTTTGATCACGTGACATGTGACGTCAACTTTGTGTAAACGGCACCGGTACAAATACTTAGTTTGGCGCCGTTTTAGAAGTATTTGTGCACAGAGTTACAGCTCACCAGTAATATCATTTTCTATCCATTAAAAATCCTGTTAATTATAAACTCGACATTCACTTATTTACTTACTAACTACTTAAGTTTACACAAAGTTGACGTCACGAGATAAAAAGTCATCGTGAGGAGCGTTTTGGCGGTAAATACAAAACAACGAAAAATAATTTTGGTTTAAATCGTTTTTAATTGAGAAAATGGATATAAATCAATTTACTTTTATTTTTCTGTTACTTATTTCGTCCCGATCTTCAATTTAGAATAGTTTTTAATAAATTGGAAAATACCCTATTATATAGTCATTATCATCCCTATTAGATGACAGTCGCTTCAATTTTGTAAACAGAATTTTACTAACATTAGATTAAGACTTTAACTAACAACATATGGATTTTGATCTGAAATAAAATATTTATTATTATGTAAGAAACTATTCTAAGATATTCAAAAGATTCTGCGCTCACGCTAAATCTAAATTAATGAGTAACAAAAAAAACTTCTCGGATATAATTTTATTCGCTGATGATACTTAAAGACAGATACGAAATGTCTTAAGTTCTCGTTACCAAATGTACCCCAAGTAGGTCTAAATTTAAAACTTGATGGCACGAAACTAGATGCTATTTCGGAAACTGTATTTTTGGGAATTGCTTTAGATTCAAAATTGCAATGGGTGCTCACATTAGAGCTCTTTCAAGTAGATTAAGCTCAGCTGCTTACGCAGTAAGAAAAAGAAGGCAGTTGACAGATGTAACCACAGCTAGGTTAGTTTACTGTGCTTATTTTCACAGTATTATATCTTATGGCGTTCTGTTGTGGGGATCGGCAGCTGACGTAGATTACATTTTCATTTTACAAAAGAGGGCAATCCGCTCAATCAATAAAATAGGGCCTCGCGAGACTCTTAGAAACAAATTCAGCGAAATTGATGTTCTAACTCTGCCGTCTCTTTATATCCTAGAAAATATCTTGTATGTTCGCAAAAACTTAGGCCTTTTCAGAAAACGATGCGATTTCCATAATCTGAATACACGTAGTAAAGATGAAATTGTGATTCCAAAATTTAGACTGACTAAAACTAGCAAGTCATTTCTAATAAACAGTATCCGCTTCTATAACAAGTTGCCAAAGTCGGTTACAGAACTTAGCGATGGAAAGTTTAAAACGCACATCAAACGTGTCCTTATCAAAAAAGCATATTATAAGATAAAAAAAAAAAAATTTGAAGATAGGGAAGTTTGGCATTAATTCCTTCTGCACGTGTGGCTTCCCTGGTACCTCATTAACAGCATAACTACATATGTGAAAGTCTATTAACTGCTCCCAAATTACAATGTTCTTTTTTATTCTCTTTATTTTTACAATGCTGTCATATTCTCGTCATTATTTGACATTATACATCTATTTAACTATCGACAATTATAGTGATTGTCATGGAAATCATGTCACTTTGTTTAAATAGGTTAATTTAATTTATGTAGATTATTTTACATATTGTGAATGAGAGAACGTTGTAGGTCTTACAGACTGTAGATTTGTAGACGATTTTCTATTCTGTATTTTCATTCCTCTAAGTACCTGCTACTTATTGACAGGCCTGCATTGTCCTCGCACATCTTATAATCGCTGTAATTTGAAAACATTGTTAAAGCCAATTATTTTTAAAAGAGTAACCGTGGAGTTTCTTGCCGGCTTTTCTACATAGAAAGCAACAATTTGGAACCGTGCACCTAGCTTCTGACATTTCATAAGTGCCCATGCAGGTTTATACGAAATAAAATATTTTGATATGATTTGTATGCTGCAAAATATCAGTCTGTGAGTGTGAAAAACGCATTTCATCCAAGCAAAAAGTTTAAATATTATTTCCACGTTAAGTATACCAAACATAATTTGATGTCACGTGCACGTTTACTGAGATTTTTTTTTGATTAGCTATCGCTGAAAGAAAATTCATTCTACGTACATATGTACTATTATATTAATTACTAGTGACTGACGGCCTTAATTCGCTACTTTACAAAGTTATGAGGAGTGAAACGTAACAGTGAAAAATAAAATTGAAACATAAAACAATCAATAATCCGTAGAATGTATTTTTTAAACACATTACCTGAAGTTTGGGGCTGTAAAACTGTTTTACGTACGCAAAAATGTTAAAGGATTGAAAGACGAAAGTTATTTAAATGTGCAACTTAAGGAGACTCGTAAAAATAACTTTAAATCAACAACTAAGAAATTGTGTGCTTCTTATAACAAAGGCAAGCAATATTTAAAAACAAGGTTTTGATGATATTTATAATAGATGAGCACTCACAGGTAGTTAATAATGGAAAATGTCAAGGATCTCAGCACTGGTTGTGATTGTGACTAACGCTAAATACATTATACGTGAACTAAGAAATTATTATAATTATCCAATGTCTTCCTCAATTTTTTGGTTTATGCTGATTATTAAGAAGGTTTTACATAGAGCATATTTTTTGGAATTTTCCGATCAACTATTTTGATATTAGGTACCTATCAATTATTAACGCTGATGACGTCGAATTCAAAAGTAGACTTAAATTACACGGACACAGATTTTCAGTAATTTTTTGCGATGTGTTACTTACGTAGTAGGTACTCGTATTTGGACATCAATTTTAATAACATAAATATAAATTATATCCATGTCGTAATTCAAATTGCGTTTTAAATATCCACGTTCGAAGATGGTCCAAGTTCGTTGGGTTATAATTCCTTACATTAGAAATTTGCGCACGGTCGCGCGCAATCACATCTTGGAAACAACGGGAGAGGTTTTTTAAATAAAAATGGCGTCTTCACGAGTGTCCCAATCGACATAAATAATGTATTGTACTTACTATTAATGCTAACCGTTTTGCATGAGTCAATAACATCGGTATTTCCTTGGCCAAGATAAAGCTTTTTTTTTATGTTGTCGTTTCTTTATTTTTAACCGATTTCAAAAAGGAAGAGGTTATAGAATCAATGTTTTAAATTTTTTGTTAAAAAATAAATCTCGATCTACTTGCATTGAATTTCAAACCACTGTTTTGATTAAAGCGCTGCTTCTTAATTTTACAAATATTTCATTAATTTGTCATCAAAATTAAGAAATCATGTAACATTCTTAACACAACATCGACAGATTCGAGATATTCTTCTTCACAAGACGGTTTGTCATCCAAATCCTTAGACCGATTTTTTATAACCTATTGTATTAAATTTATTGGTCTTTGTGTCCATTCATAATCTGATAAGCTTTTGATCGACTTGTTAAAGCAGCTTTTGCAATGAAGCTCATTTGTTTTCGAAATGACTCCTAAGATCTTGTAAATGAAGAACTTATTATGATATGAAATTCTTCGGGACTGTCAGCGAAGTTTAAAATTTTAATGGAAGTTTGTAACCCGGCGATGTTGGGATTGTCGTGGTTCTATTACAAAGATTTAGGGATCTAATTAATCTCAAAATATCCATTCGAGACTCACTGTGAAGAATTGAATTTATTACTAAGTAGGCGCGCAATTTATAGACGGAAAAATAAAATGGCGGAATTTAACATTTCTTTTTAGTAATGATGTAGCATAATGCATTTTACCACTCAAAAAGAAGCTCTCGTATGGTTTTCCTTAGTTTTAGAATTTTCATTGATTAGCTGTTTTTTGTTAAAAGAACTATCAGGTTTATTGCAAAACAAAAAAATATTCTTATAAACAAACAAGGTCGTTGCGAGCGATATTCTTAAAAAAAATGGTGTGCGAATCAGTCTTTGATTTGATATTCCAAGAATCTTTATTTTTTCCTGTAGATTCGACGGCCTTTAATGCCTTTGAAGCAGCGGCTAGCTAAGATCAATACACTTAAACAGTGTCCCTAAATACCCATTCACACTGTTCATAAAAGCTTCATATCAAAAAGGTCATGATATATTTTGAGTGTGAATGCACGGCTTTTGATCCCCTGTCCGTGCCACCCCTCTGGAAGGGTGAGACTTCGAAGGCGGCGGAGTGAGCGTTTTTATGACGCGTATATCTGTAGCCAGCGCAGTATTAACCCTATGAACCGTTTGGAAATAGCGGCGAATAGCGCGTTTACGGCAGTCAAAATGGATACAATAGTGCGCTCGGATGAGTGAATAATGGATAGTTTTGATTTTTGGTTCTTATTGGATTTTGAACTCTATGCGTCTTATTCGTCTTTTAAATTAGGACTCACTCAAGTATTTCCGTTGGAAATTAGAAGTAGTATTCTAATCAGAAAACAAAATGGTGCCTAGTCTTACTGGAACGCGCGGCAAAAGAGAAAAACGTAACGTCGTTCAAGTAAAACGCCATTTCTACTCCGAAACAAGCTTCTAAAAATAAAATCTGAACACGAAAACATTTTTACCGTGAACAATTATTTGTAAATGCATTTGGCGAAAATAAAAGAAAAACTTGGGTCTCGAGTGAAGCGACGTCATTAAACAAGAACAGCCGCCCCATCCCCCTGGTCCTGCGGGGTAGATCCTGGGGCAGGACGGCGGAGGGGGGGGGGGGATATCAACGAACTCATACGGACGTGTGACGTAGCCACGCGTACGTACCATAGTATACATTCTGTTGGTAAACAATTGCGTTTCATTGCAATTGGCGTTTTGAGTTTTTAATTCAACTTTTTTTTTCGGATTGGCGGAGATTTCGGAGGCTTTTGAATGTGTTCGTATATTTGGACTGTGAGCGTTAAAAAGTTGGGACTTTCCTTTTTATTTTGGTTTTAAAAAGATTTAAATGCTTTGTATTTCGAATTAGTTCCATTGTACCTACTTATTTGTTTATTTATTTGTTTGTACTAAAATAGTAAAGTTCAATTATAGAGACTGGAAGGATTTCAAGGCAAGGCTTTAAGATGGTGTTTTAATCGGGTGGTCCATTTCAAAACTAAATCGTTAAAAACTGACGAATATTTCTACCACGATATTTCACAAACTGTTTAAACTTTAAATAATATTTAAACTAAAAATCATCTATGTTTTGCAAGTAACTTTGGCGTCGAATAAAACATTTAAAATAGAATGCAAATTCTATTCTAGATATTTAAAATTTTAGTTTTGAATTTAAATTCAGTGAGGTGGAAGACCTTTGGGTCATGACGGATATCTATCTTGAAACATTTGCTATTCTTACGTATCAGATCATTAGATATATAATCTTAGTATCAATATTAAAGCTTTCATAATTGTATTCAGCAAATATATAAAAAAGAATATTCTCTTTTAGTTTATTTTCTCTTCATAATATTTTCTCGCCGTTTTCTGTGGCAAACATGTCTGATGCTTTTTTTAAATTATGTTATCTTGCTTGCATTTTATTCTTGTACACCGTGTACGCACGCCGACATATCAATCTATACATTTCCAGCATAAGCTGAATTCACATTGTACGAAAAGTGTATACTCGTATACAATGCGAGGTCAGCTAAAACTGGAAATGTATAGCTGGATATGCCATCGTGCGTACCTACACATAATCTTTGGCCAAATAAATATATCTAATCTTGCCAGATTTTCTTACTTCTAATTCAAAGTTTCAAATGGTATACATCTGCCGATTTTCCGCAGGAACATACCAAGCTTTGGAATTCATCTTCATGTTCCTGACTGACCGACTACTTTGACAGTTCGAAAGTGCCTGTAAATTGTTTTATTGAAATAAATGCTTTGAATTGGAGTTTGATTCAGGAAGAGTGATCTACAGTTTTGGTTTCCTAGATTCGATCGATAGAAAACTATCGGTTGGTGTGTAGCGCATTTGCGATGCTGTGTCAGTACTTACCGGTGTCGGTCGCCATGGCCGGGTGCTCTGAAGGCGGCACCGTGTCGGGGCGTGCGCGCGCGCTATACGTGTCCAATCCTGCGCATTCCAACCGGGCACCCAATGCCGTCGCCACCGTAATGCCTTCCACACTGCTTCGCACTCAAAACTATCTGTTATGTACGCCGTGCACCCTGCACGACTTGCACGCTGCAGGAATTGCACGCCTTTTCTTTCTTTCTTTCTTGATCCGTACAAACTTTTCCGTCAGTTAAAAAAAAATCAAGTTTATTTTTAAAGCTTGGATTGTTTTGTTTTTGAGTATTGCGTATTTTTGGATGTTATTGTTCTGAAAAATTGTTTGCTAATTAGTTTTGATGTATAAGAATAATTGATATTTCACGCTGTGCGCCGGCAGGATCGAGCGGTGACATCTCCGTGTTTAATTATTGTAATTCATGCTTAATTTATGATTGTATACTACGAGAAGGGTGGAGGAGCGATGATAAATATTTATAATTTACACGTAGCGGAAGTTTGTTCGCTTTTCGGTTAAAATGTAATTTTAATTGACAAAGTTCTACAACTTAACTAATTAACTATACAAAGTTGTGTTACTCGTACCATAAAAATAATTTTCTGTTTATCGTTACTTATATTCCAAAATAATTGAGATTCAACGCTTGAAAACTAAAAACGCGTTTCTCGTAAGACATTTGAATTAGTAAGTATATGTTACTGAACAAAACTACAATGTTTAATAAATTTATAACAATCAATTTAACTTGTAACATAAATCAGTTAAACTGTTAATATATTACACAGTTAATATCTTTTCCAATTAATAAGTAATTAGCATTAATTGCAATCGACTAAATAACTCATGTACTGCATCCACGTGACGCAATAAATGGTAAAACTCAATTCGCACTTGGTACACGACAACACGCACACGACACTGCAACGGTTTACAATAAAGTCCAAATACCGTGTGTCCAGCCAAATCGCGGGGTGTTAATTTTAAGGGCCGGTGCAACGATCGATGGCGCGCCCTGCACCGCCACAATAAGGGAGGAGCGGGCAGATAGAAATCAATACGATGTCCATCATCGCATGCATCCACCCCCCGGCCCGCACCGCCTGCGCCATGCACACGGGAAATGCATTTTCCGCGACTCCTCCGCTCTACACCCTTCTCGCGTTTTCGTCACCGTAATTCACGAATTTATTCGAAAATGTTGACAACTGTATTTTTTGTGATGTCCGGTGTTGGATGCACCGCTCGGTCCGTCCGTGTCCGGTATATACCTTAACGCACGCGTGTGTTCGGGTGCGCGTCACGCGGGCGACTGTCGCGCGCCCCGCCACTCGGGCCGAGAATAAACAGCGTGGGGCGCGCGGGGGGCGGGGCGGTGCAGCGCCTGCACGCCCACAGCGGCCGCCCACGGCTGCCGGACGAGCGGACGCTGCCGGACGTACGCCGGACGCCGGACACTAATGAAACATGGATGTTTCAGGACGTCATCGCACTGCGACGCGTGTCATTTTGTCGCCCAGTACCGCGTGCGCTAACAATTTATTGCGGGGTTGCCTCGTGGTAGGACTTTCGCTCGCACTGTATACAGTTCGCATATACACCTCAAAGTAGAAATAATCAAACAAGTTTCCAACAGGAAATTAGTTCAATCATTTATTACATCTTTAGTAGCATTAAAATAAATGATATAAAAAGATTAGTGAATAAATTGGACAGGCTCAATAAAATTTCATATTCACTGAGAACATCTTGGTAATTAATTTGGTCGACAAGTGATCATTCTGTAATCGTATTAATGAAATCCGGTTTTATTCTAAATTTGTGATTAGGAGACCATATTCGTATGATATTTTATGTTAGATTATAATGTTAACATTTACGTTTCCTGTATGTTTGGTATCGTTAATATTATTGATAGTATTTTACTTTAATAATGTTACAATTTTATGTATATATATTATAATCAAGGGGTGTTAAAATCAAATCAATTCCCTTCATAGAGTTTTCCAATTTTGATTTCAAGCAAATGTTGGAAGCTTTTCCAAATTTTGCATAACGTAGACCGATCGTTACGGCTGTGATCAGACAGACATATACCTGCATAGGTTTGGTTAAGTGCAGTCTCTGACGTCACTAAACACTATATTAAACCGTCTGTGTTAGGATAGAAATAACGTTGAAACCAGTTCAGTGTAGGTAGTGCATCAATAATGTCGTAGAGTGACGCGATATCGAAGTTGTAAACTCTTCTTGAGTAGTATTACTATCCCCTGAGATCTAGCAAACATTTTCGAATGTGTTTACATCAATTTTACGTTCATTAATTCTGAAATAACAAACACATTTTTAAACATTACTAATCCCATTTTGCTAACAAAATAAAGCTTCTACAACATTCATTCAATCATCAAACAATTATCCAAAGACAATATTTCCTATTTTCGCCTTGAAATTAGGACTGCCCGATTAATATAGATGGGTCGCTCCCCTATCTCTAGGGACCTGCCGTCTGCATCGGACTATAGGTGATATGGTACCTATACAACACTACCTAGGTACCATGTCTGCCAACCCTCGAGGGTAGGCGAGACGAGTACTCTCTGTAATATCACGTGTGTCTGTAGTCTTTTGTTTTATCGAGCGATGAAATAGCTTTGTCATGTAGTGTAAGTGCATTGGAAACGAATTTGGGTGCATATTTTGTATTGTTGGAGTATCTACATTTTTCTGTCCTTGATCGATGAATTATGAAATGTACGCTTGTTGTGTCTCATAATGTTAATTACTTTGCCTACCTATGTTTATCTAACCAAACATACAGCTGTGCTGCTGGCGAGTTTGCTGCGCCACTTCTCCCCAGCTAAAACACTACGAAGTGGTGAAGGGCAGGCGTTTTGGGGGACTGTCTTATGTAATTTGAACGGTCGAAAAGTACTGATACTTGGCTTAATTCGAATAATTGCCTTTTGATTTTGTTAACAAAGGTTAGCTAATCAGCCTTGCTGCCTGCCCATATGTGGGAAACTACCAATACAATAATGTTTGATTAAATATATCGCTCACTCGTTTGTTATCTTCCTCTTTACAAAGTCGCCCATGATACTATCGCAACTCTACATTCGCTATACTACTACCGCTCAGCTCAACTTCAGGAGATCACCTTGGGACTGTAATACCTTGATGTAAGATCATAATTTACCCCCTGCGGGGCCACGGGCCACCTCTCGCTTCGAGGCAGTGGGCTTAGGTAATCCACCACGCGGCTCTAGTGCCGGTTCATAGATGTCACATGTCTTCGAATGTTTGGTTCTAGGAGAGGCCAGTTTCCGCAGGATGTTTTTCTTCACCGTTTTCAGAGCAGTGGTGATGAAATTATTCACATAAAGGAAAGCACCTGCCTGGGTTCGGAGCTACGACCTACAACTTGTGAGTGGGGCCGTTACTACTGGGCCACCACTGCTCTCCAATACCTTGATGGCCTATTTTAGTAGACCTTTAGCTCTAAGCGGCACGAACATGCCAAAACCAAGCTAGTGCCAGTTTGCTACAAAAAATCACACACACCCGGAACCACCTAGCACCTAGTCTATATCTACATAAACAATATCTACGTATTTGTTACGTAACAATAGTGATTTTGGTTCATATCGCCCGTAACACCTTAATGCGCTGCTGACGATTGAAGACCAATCGATTGACGCCCCGATGCGTTACAAACGGTAAGATCTTTTGTATAAATATTTTGTACAAATTGTACTAAGTGTTTTTACTGTGAAAAACATTTTGGCGGGAGACGAGATGTAAATAGAACACCCTTCGCGTGGGTGTCGGAATTTAGAACAGATTAAGGATTTTTAGAAGTTTCAGGTCGTTGGGCAGGACTCAAAAGTCAGTGCGACCTAGTGGCCAAAAATATCATGGCGTCCAAGGTCAATCCGGAATTCTGTCGGTATTTAGAAAAAATATTTTAGTGTCCTGGAGGTGACATAGGTAAGTGACTAAATAAGTGTAACATGATCTTATAAATAAATCAAATAAAAAGCCTGTTATTTCTTGCAAAAAACAAAACCTAATCTAGTTTGAATGTAAGAAAGAATAACATATGAGGTAAGTAAAGTAATTTAGTTTTTCATCCTTGGTACAAAAGAATAAGGTTCATGTTCAATTGGGAAAATTTTACGGTTTGGGGTAGCTTGATGTGCTGGCGTCTGTACCTAAGTAGGTAAGTGATTAATAATATTACATTTTTTATTGGAATATGTTTAGGCTCTATTTACACTTGCAAGAACCTCTCCGTTTATGATCTTGAAGGGTTCTAAATAAATGTTCCCAAGCTTTTCATACATTTTTGCTACGCTTTCGACCTGCTAAACCTTGCTTGTTTCATTCAATTGCTTTGCTTTCGTCCTCTAACTCTGCAATACGTTTTCCACTTCTAGTTTACCATTTAGCTGGTGCTACTCCACCTGTCATCGTTACTCGTAGGAAGGTGACCCGCCTTACACCATTTAATTTGATTACCATCCCATTAATATATTTCTTGCAGGCACCTACACCTCTATTGAAGCATGCAAATGAATCCTGCATTTGAGACAAACTGTTCTTCCACCAGAAACCAGATACAACGATAGTGCAGGGCTTGTATCTATCCATATAATACAGTCATTATATTACTGTTACTTCCTTCTAAACGGCACCCTTACCCTCTGGAAGAACCCCCCCGAGTGGGTTCCAGCATTATCGTTGCGGGGCTCAGTAACCGTGGTCTCCCACCCACGGTGAAGCCAAGAGGAACCCAAAGGTGGGGCCGCTCGTCAGGGCTTTTACCTTCAAGCCAATGACGTAGCGGCCAAAAAGTAGGTTGCGGTGAGGTGCACCGCAACTGAGGTGGGCCGCGATGTCGAATGGGAGGCATCGCGGCTGAGGGTTACAGGCTGCGGCAGAGGAGGAGTGCCAGTGCTTCTGAGCAGCGCTCTTCCCTTCCGTGGCCTGGACGGGGCCGCCACCGTTTGATGGCGGACACGGTGGGGCCACAGGGGAAGAGGAGTGTCGGTATAGCGTTGGCCGCTCTCCCTATCCCCTGAGGCCGAAGAGTGGTAGGCAAGACGGCGCGTTGTGTTCCACGCGCGCCGTCAGAGATGTCGGCAACCACTGGTGGGGTCCGCAAAGGCCGATGCCTGCCAGGGAAGCGGGTTGTTCGAAAGAGTTACCGCCGCCCTTGGCACACGGGCAACTGAGGGAACACGGGTGGGTTTTAGTCAGTAAAAATCTGACACGCCCTCCTGCTCTACCCAGCGGGAGAAGTCATTTGAAGATTTCCCACCCAAAAAAAAAACCCTCTGGAAGAAAGAGGAAACAAGTTATCAATTTTAGAATAGCGAATAAATAAAGTTAAAATTAACAGGCACAAAGAAAAAAATTAACAAAGTTTAAGATTTTTAAAACTTTCGTGAAGGCCCAAATGTTACACGTTTTTCGGTCTTGCAATCTTTGACCAAGTGAATGGAGTTTAAGGAGCTTGGTTTAAAAAAAAATTAGCAAAAAACATTCATAGTTAGTAGGTAGACATTATCGCCTGAAGATAATCTTCATTTGCAATATTATCTATAGTTTATTTACTTACCTATCAAAATATCACATTCGTAAATAGGTATGATTTGGACTTAACCCTACGCACACCTTCGTCTTTAAGCGACCTTACCCTCACGCCTGAGGCGTCGGGAATCCCAGGCCGATTTCCGGCCACCGTAGGCATGGGCTTGCGGACGGCGAGAAATGGGTAGCTCGCTGTCCGGTAAGGACCAAGCCCAAGTCGATGGCGCGTTGTGTTCCACGCGCGCCTCAAAGAGATGTCAGCACAAAAAATGATGGGACCCGCAAGGGTCGATGCCTGCCAGGGGTGCGGGTTTGTTCGAAAGAGACACCACAGCCCCTGGCTTAAGGGCTACTGAAGGAACACGGGTGGGTTTTAGTCAGTAAAAGTCTGACACGCCCTCCTGCTCCACCCAGAGCGGGAGAAGTTATTTGATGATTTCCCACCCAAAAAAAAAAAAAAAAAAACCCTCACGCCCGAGCTCCCCACTTGGGGACGGCAGAATTTAGGCCCACAATGTGTCTACGCCTATATTTGGGAATAAGCACAATAAAATTGGTAAACTGATCATTAGTTTGCAAAAATCGAAGAAGTCGTTCAAGGAAATTACATTGTTACGTTTAATATTGGACATTTTAGCTCAACTTTTCAGATAATCGGTATTGGAATGCAGTCAATAGGTACTATCTCGGTACCATCAAATGTCAAAAATAACTCGCGGCTTGTTTACTAAAACCCAACAATTCGACAGCAAACGTAGGTAAAAACTCAGTCCCCAGCCTCATGATATTTATACATATCCGTGGCCGAAAAACAAAACAATCCGTAAAGCCTTCCTGTACAAGCGAGCGGCCGGCCAATCATTCGTCAAACGCTACCCGGCCGGCTGTAAATCTTTGACGGGGTGGCGCGGGCAGGGCGCGGCCGCCCGCGGATGGGGGGAGGGGGGTTACGTAACATCCGGAAGTGCGGATTAGGAATCAATAGTGCGCTTGTAATGATAGTTGTAGTGTAATCGTAAATGCGCTGAGCTGCGCGGATCTGCCACGGATTCGGACACGACGCGGTTTTTTAGGGTTGGGTTGAGTTGTAGGACGGTGTTAGGTTAGTGGGTAATGGTTAGGTTTTAGAATTGTGTAGTGACCACCAATAAAAAAGAAAATTAGATCCCGAAATTATTTTTGTAGGTTTTTACTATCCATGATCGTTTGTAGACAGATGTTTAGAAGTTCTGAATAATATCTAACACCATTACTTTAGCCCATAACAAAATTAAATGGACAGAATTTGTAAAATGAAGAGGGTTAAAAATAAATTGTATCGGCGCTATTTTCCATTTCCGCCCCTTCGATTGTTACGCAAATTGTGAGTCAAGTGAGGGTAGCTGTAGCACTCGGAGCGTACTCTAGCACGTACGGTACGGCTCGTACGGTGCAGTTTTGTTATGTTTATAACCCTATGAGTATCATTTTGCCAAACGTTTTAGATGATACAAAAGGTTGTATGGAGCATATTTCAAAGGTATGGAGCATATTTCAAAGGTATGGAGCATATTTCAAAGGTATGGAGCATATTTCGAAACTACAGGGCTATTTGTTTGGCACCTGTGTTTATGAGAAGCTGTGTGGTTTCGAAAGCTTCACAATGATCATAAAAGTCGAATCAAGTTTGCATGTCATAGCCAAATTCTGCGAAAAATATTATCACGCGTCATCACTCATCATCTCAAACTCCAACAGAAATGGGGAGCAGCACCGTGTGTTTATGTATACTGAAGAAATGAAAGGAAATGGTTTTATTATCATAATTAACAAGTCCATTTTTTTAAACAAAGAAGGAGTTTAATTAAAATAATTTGTTGTCATTTCTTCTTATGTACCGCTCGTCAAACATTAATAAGTTCATTTTCCATCCCAAGTAGCCAAGGTTCAGCTGACGCGGCTGCACTGCATCACACGTACTCAAAACGGGGATAAGACGACCCCCTGTCCCCCTGCCATCCCCCCGCCAACCCACCGGGCCGTCAGCGCCGGCTCATCCGTCACGGTGACTGCTGCTGTTGACAAATGCTTTACTTCATTCAGGGGACATATTAAAATTGGTATTTTTTTGGCGGCGATTTCGTGTTTCGTCCTAATGGTGTAATGTCCGTTTTTTGTGGGATGCGAATTACACTTCGCGATAAATTATTATCTTTTTTATGAAAATTGTTTACTGAGAATCATTTTCAAACATGTATGCACCTGTCTCCATTTAGTGCCCATTCAATGGCACAGCGCGTCACAAGCTCTAAACATTCTCGCTACGTCAGAAGTACTCATCGACGGGCACCTCCTAGCACTGTCTGCATAGTTAGTGCGATGATGGTGTGAAGTAGTATCCAATCTTTTACTCGTTCATCCACATCACATTTAAAATATAATCTTTTCCCTCTCAGAACTTTCCCTGACTCCAAAAATAAAGCCACAATCCGAAAATAAATATCTAAACGTACAACACTGCACATAAAGTCTCAAAGTGGCGGAGAAAAGTCCGAGCTTATTACAGCTTACTATTGCGTCTGGGGTCGCCCCGCACCACCCCACCGCCCGCCACCCCGTGTCACGTATGAGGGGGCGGGGGGCTAATGATGTTTTTTTTAACAAAAGATTACTCCACCACATCATTGCTTTCCTTGTGGCCTGCAGGTTTGTGTGTAAGAATGATACGCAGTTTTCATAGTAAAGTTAGGTGGTGGATAATTAGAAGAGAGAAAAAAAAATTGGGGATATTATGGGATATTGTAAATTATTTCCTATAGAAAACCATACTGCTTTTTGACTACAAGTCTTTTCGAGACTTCAAGACTATTCGGCAGATAGTGGAAGCAGACATATAACTTAAAAATATAAAAATTGCAATCTAAATGCTCAAGTAAAATTCATACATTGTTTGAAGGCTATTCCATCAACAACTATTTAAATGGCAAGAATAGTTTGTCGCTGTGATTACAATGTTAATTTTTATTCATATCAATGTCTGACATACACGTCATTATTTGACAATAATCGGTCCCGGAAATCAATACTAATAGCGACTATTTTTAGTGATTGTCATGGAAATCATGTCACTTGCACTTTTACACAATCACACACTTTAAATAGGTTCATTTCATTTATGTAGATTCTTTTACATATTGTGAATGACAGAACGTTGTAGGCCTTACTGACTGTAGATTTGTAGACGATTTTCTATTCTGTATTTTCATTCCTCTAATTACCTGGTACTTATTGACAGGCCTGCACTGTCCTCCCATACCTACCTATTATCACTGTAATTAGAAAACATTGTTAAAAACATTTTTTTTAAAGAGTAACCGTGGAGTTTCTTGCCGGCTCTTCTCCATAGGAAACAACAATTTGGAACCGTGCACCTAGCTTCTGACGTTTCATAAGTGCCCATGCAGGTTTATATGAAATAAAATATTTTGATTTTGATTGATTAACTGAAGACAATGTTTATGTTCTTTCTCCAGACTTAGCGTAGGTACCTAGTAACAGGTTATATAGGTTTACATAATTATTTAAATATTTTTTTAATTTATTGGCCAAGTATTTTTTATTATTATTATCTATTATGTCATCAGTTATTCACATGGACTACTCATAACAATATTTTTTTATGATGATTTGTACTGCTTTATGTGGTTAAATAGCGACCTCGACAATTGATCATTCTATTCTTGCCTGAGCAACCGGCAGCAAGTTCGTCATGCTCCCGTAGATGTCACTGCTTGTGGTAGCGTCGGGGTCGGGTTACCTCCTTCCCTCAAATATGGCGAGTGGGGTGGCTGATCTTTGCGTTATGCTCGTGAACGGGTGCTACTTGTGGTGACTGGTAGTCTTTCTGACCATGATTTTGTTATTGTTATTAATAATTACCTATCTGTTTATTTATTTTACGTCGATGGTCCTAGTTTATCATTAGTGGCCTCGAGCTGTGACTCGGATCGTAATAGCTATGTGAACATAATCCAGGATTGCATATGTAAGATGTCACGCCCTTTTATACCAGGAGGCTTTTATTTTGGTATTATTCTTTATTAAAAAAAAAAACTTTGTGCTTGAGTTAAGTTTTCATTTTATTTGTTGGTATATTGACATGACTAGCTGACATATGACTAATTATTTAATTAATGTTCTGTGTCTTGTAATGTTCATTACTTTGCCTATTTATGTATAGAATCAAGTCTATCTGACTTAACAGACAGCTGTGCGGGGAGTTTGTTGCGCCACTTCTTCTTCCCAGCTAAAGCACTAGGAAGTGGTGAAGGGTGGGCGTTTTGGAGGACTGTCTTATGTATTTTGACGTTCCGTTCGAAAAGTGCTGATTCTTAGCCTAATTTGAATAAATGACTTGTGATTTTGATTATTTGACTTTGATACTTATATTAACTAACAAAAATCATTAACAAAGATCCAGTTTATAAACTCTTCCCTTTACAATTTATCTCTTGCGTAAACAACAATATTTTTGTTTCGAAGAAATGTCAATATTATGCAGCCGCTGTTCCAACTTGTCTTGTACAAGCGTCGAGTTGACCTATTTCCCTCGCTCGGCCCTCACCGTCCCTCACATATCACAAGACAAACGGTTGGGTCACAGGCACATCCTTTTTATTATTGCGTTTGGATTTGAGCCATGTCGACTGTCCATCTATCTTTGAGGAATCTGCAACTTAAAGGCCATTTTGATCTAGTTTGAGGGAATTAGTTTAGGCTAACTACTTGAAACATGGCTTTTTATTCCTTGAGTTCTATTTATTAACCAGGAATGGTCAGAATCCAAATCAACAAAATTGAAAGTGACCGATAATAATGTCAACTGACGTCATGACTTTTAAGACAGTCCCTCAAAAACCCTTCACCGCTAGTGATAACCTGATCAATGACGTTCGATTTTAAAATTAAAAAAAATGAAACATTAAAATACCATTACAATTTATTGATAGGCAATTTAAATTATCTATTACTGGTACAAATAGCCAAAACTAACAGACATCGATTAACCTACACGTAGAAAGTGCGAGTTATAACAAACGCGGAAGTACCCTCCAATGTTTACTGGAAACCTTTTGATTTGAACCGTTGTGCGCACTTGTGGGGTAGTTGGGGGCATCGAGGGGGGTGGAGGGAGGAGGTCCGGTCCTGTGCAAATGTTATTGATGTGTAGTGGTTATGATGAGATAGTATTGTTCATATCGCCCGTTTATTTTGCGGGTAAGGGATGTGAGGAGATGTATTTTTTTTTTTTGGTGTGAGCCGAATAAGGATGGGTCTTTTTAAGATTGGTTACCTACCTACCAGATTAGATACCAGCCTATTGGTGAATCACTGCAGCTACAGGCTTCTCCCATCTCACACAGAGAGGGCACGAGCATTGACCACCACGCTCAATGGCTTGGCGATTCTAGACTTTGAAATTAACTGTAAATCCAGCAGCGCAATTTCGTAACACAAATAAAATGGCAATTGAATGCAATGCCTTTCATATTTGAGCAGGCGAATTTCCGAAACCTATGAGGCAATGGATAAAAAAAAATGGAATTACCTTCAAAACCCTCGATTTTTTATTGAAATTGTGTTACGCAATTAGTGCGCTGGTTTCCTTACGATATATTTACCCGCAGTTATCGTGATTTTAAAAGTTTAGGTAATGTGACGTCTGGCTGTATAGTAGGAATTGAATGACGTCGGATCCTTTCGTAACCCCTGCGTCAGAATGTTTGTAAACCTGAAATAGAATTTACAAAAGTATTAACGTTCATAATCAAATTACGCATTTAAATTCTTAGAAAGAGATGATTGTAAGATCACAAATTCTAGAACATTTCTTAGCATGTAATTAGCAATAAGGAAAACTAACAGAATCTTAAAAAATCTAAGATATATTGTCTCCTAAATTAAATTAATGTAATTTTATAAGTCGTTATTTATGTGAACAAGATGACGCAACATATAAATATGATTTTTTCTCCGGTAAGGCGATTTGGTGACGTCACTTGTAAGTATAAAATCACGCTATTCTGGTAAGACATGGTACTAACTTACTAACGTTCATGTAAGTATTCCGTGAATCATTCGCAGGTTGTAATAACCCGAATTGTGATTCATAGCATCCTCATTGCTTGAAGGCTTTTGTTTCATGTTTACTTATAAAGCCTCGTACTTTGTAGGTAATTTGCTAATTGGAAATGTATGGGGAAATTATTTTTTTGGTTATCCGGTTTGAAACGGTAATTGTGTCAAATTCGAAACATCTGAAAGTGTGTTTGAAATGATTTAATTTACCAACCACGTGAGCTTCTTATGCCGCATGTTGGCAGTTGGGTGTGACCTTTACGAAAAAAGTATAATGTCGTTGTATGCTGATCAGGCATACGCCAAGCTGGACTTCTGCGCGAGGTGTGACATAACATCAAACAATGTTTCCACAAAGTGATGGGCTGAGGTTTACTTATAGTAGATCCACATTTTAACAGTTATGTAGATATAAGTCCCTTGTAACAGGGGGCGACCCTATTGCCATCAACCGGACGGGCTGCTACTGATAAATTCCAGATAGAAAAACCCAAAAATACTGAACAACCTGGGAATTGAACCCAAGGCGTCATGGTCAGCAGTAACGCTCGTGACCACTGGCCCAACCCAACACTGGCATCCGTAAACGTTTTGTTCTATTTTACTTCCACATAATAACTTGTAGGTATATCAGAAGTTTCTAGTCGTTTAAATGCGCTCTTCAAATACTTGAAGCCATTAGCAACGCACGTATCAGTAATGCACGTATCATGCGCAGCGTTAACTTCATCGTGACGTAAATTCTTTTATTTGTCTAGACCGGACTCCTAAACAATACTATCTACAAAATCATCAACTTAAATGCTTTCTGGAGTCTAATTTTAAATATTTATGAAGTTAGACAAAGGTTTATCGCCATTCAGTCGGCATCGGAAAGTCATGGAATTCTTTGGGGATCCGTCCATCGAGCGAGTTCCATCGAGCGAGCTCTATCGAGAGATATATTGAATGTATCGATAAACCGTCCGTTACGATAAATGTTCGTCGACGAGCCGGTAGGAGCTTTCATTTGTAAATTGAGTATGGCGGCTGTGTTTAGATTCCAGTTCTTGGTAGGTTACTAGCTTTGAGTTATGAATTGTTTTACATGAGCGGTTGTAACAAGTCTGTTGTACAGTCGCCAGCACAACAAGCTATCCCTAACTGACGAATTTTCCCAATTGAACATGAACCTTATGCTCATTGAATAAAGTTCAAAATCTCTCAAAGAAATTTCACAGATTGGGGTAGCTTGATGTGTACATATTTTAGTTCACTGGTCTTAAATATGACTACGTTTGGAAAAGTTCGCTTTGATAGGTTTTGTCTCTGTCACTCGCACCTGTCTGACAGTATCTTTCTTTCTAGAAGAGACTCGATGTAGTACACATAATTATACGGGTACCTACAGTAATTTTGGTAACATGACATAAGTAAGATAATTTAATTTAACAGATGGAAAAATGCTAGGATGTGTAAATGGAAATAATAATTATTGGAGGTCCACTTTAGGTTCTCTATACGACAGACAATTTTGTTTCGCAGAAACAGTCCCAGAATCATTCCCAATTTCCAACAATCCAAAACTAGGAAATGAAAACTTTCCCAATATTTTCTGACGCACAGACATAGAAACAAAACCGTTTCTATATGAATAGGAAGCAAGAAGGCTGAACGGGTACTTCCGGTGCGTGAGTGCGCCCCCCGGCAATGTTAGGGCGGGCGGGTGTGGGCGGCCGACGGACGCACGTACAACTACAAGTTTTTGATATTGGATTTATTAAATATTTTGGTGTGTTCAAATGGTTTGAGTAGTTTTGGGTGGGTATATGGATTAGTGCAGATATCTCTTTTTTGGTATTCTTTGTTCTGTTTCTGCTACTACATATTTAGGATGGGAAGTTCATTATGAATAACATATAAAAACAAAATCAAAAGGCATTTAATCAAATAGGCTGAGGATCAGCACTTTTTGAAATTAGGTACATATCTAACACTGTCCCCCAAAACGCCCACCTTTCATCCTACATCACACAGTACTTTAGTTGGGCAGATGAAGTGGCGCGACAAACTCTAGTTTAATAAATATTATTAATTCCGTATTTTTTAAATTAATAAATTTATTAAACGGGTTTGTTTTATTTAATGTTCCAGGTAACTAAATACTACAAGATCAAATGCACCGAAAAGCTGGACACAAGCGAGAATTACACTTCTGTACAAGAAAGGTGATCCAGCGTATGTCAACAATTACCGATCCATAAGCTTGCTACATAAGCTGTTTGGAGCATATATAGACAAAAGGATAAAGCCAAACATAGAAGAGCACAGGCTGGCAGAGCCGGATTGAGAAAAGAACGTTGTACTATCGAGTACTCTTACACCCTAGACCAGGTGATAGAGAATCACCAAGAACGGGAAGCACCACTCTACCTAATCGACATTGAATCTGCGAAGGCTTATTTATGGTTATGACTCTATATCACCCAAGGCAAGCACTTGAGTATAAAAAAATCTCCAACGCCTAGATAAATTCATTAAAACACAGATACCTACATTAAGTGTTTTTCCGGAAGTCGGTTGTTTTTTTTGGAAAATGTTTTTATTTTTCACTTTTTTTGCTATAAATTTCATCATCCTTGGGGTCAAAACAATGCATACTTATGCGATAGCAGCAATCGCGGTTGATTTGCTGTCATTTTTTGAAGAGTTTCTTTGTCTGTCTCCGAAACTCGTCATCAGATCTACATGAAATTTGAATGTGACCATTTCAGAATAAACCCCTTTCGAAAAAAAAACAAGCATTTTGCAAATCCGTCTATACATCCGTCTATTATGCTCGAACATACATGAAAAAAAAAATACATGTGGAATTGATAACCTCCTCGTTTTTGTAGTCGGTTAAAAAGATTGTTAGCCGACTGAAGCTAGACAGATTAGGTGCTGATATTAAAATTTATAGAGGTAAATATGTATACAACAGGTATCCTTTGTCTCAAAAACTGGTCATCTCTGTCTTGAAGTTTACAACGAAAGGCGCCAACTGGAAACGGAAATAATTTACATTCAAACCACAAATGACAACTAGGTCGATAGTAGTTCTTCACTCAATAATGCATGCCTGATGGACGTACGACCTCGTCCTTCATGCACTACTGCAAACAACCCAGAGGTAGTCCATCATTGGAGCATAGAAATAGACACTACTTGGAAGCATATTATAAGTTAGGTCGTGGTGTTGTTACATCGCTGAAGCGGGGCGATAGCGGAGTGTTCAGCGGGGCGCGGGCAGCACCACTGAAACAAATGAGACCCTGTTACTGGATGTATCTATAGTCGGTAGGTCCCTACACTTTTATACTAGTAAGAAACCAATTACTTTTGTATAGACAAGATGAGTAGGAATTTATCAACCAGAATTAGGTATCTATACAGTTTGCAAAAAAAATATATAAATATACTTATACTTTCTACTTTTAGTTGAGAATTAGAAGACATTAAACGTATCGTGATGGCGTAGGATAATCACCATCATGATCTGCCTAGCCTTTTCCCAACTATGTTGTGGTCAGCTTCCGGAAGCAGCTGAATACCAGTATTTTACATGGATCGACTGCCTATCTGACCTCCACAACCCAGTTACTGGGTAATACGATACCCCTTGGTAAGATTGGTTGTCAGACTTTCGGGCTTCTGACGACCCGTAACGACTGTCAAAGATCCACAAATGACAGCCGGGACCAACGGCTTAACGTGCTTTCCGAGGCACGGAGGGGTCTTGGTATGTAAAGATGGTCATCCATCCACGGACCAACCGCGGCAAGCGTAGCTTAACCTGGCCGATCGACCCGTGCAGCTATTGTTATTTTGCCACAAGCCCCTCCGTAGGATAATAACCATAAATAAATTGACCAACCAATCATCATTTCAGGAACGAGTTCGTGTAGAATCCAGAAATTGTAGCTCGCGATCTTGCGGTCTTCGTCACCTTGGCCTTAGGCCACGGCCTCGAAAGATACCTAATATCGTGAACTGCCACATTTATTAGTAACACGGCTCTGCAGTGCCTAGCACTAGTCTTCTAATATTTCAGAGCGTGGGCTTGGTTACTTGGTAACTAGTACAGCATTGACTGCGTGGCCGCCTTCTGTGTCCGAAGCCTGTGCCTACATGGAAAGATAATACGTAGGTAATATGGACTCGCCCCCTGTCTCGTGGGAACTTATACGAAGAAATACAAATTGTTAGGTGTAAGACAATACACCTATGGTGTACACTGGGGACGTGACTGTTATCTGTAGGTATATAAAAAAAAAACTGCCTTGAAAATTCTGTATTAATAGGGTGTTTTCCGATTTCATAAAAACTATTTTAATTTGAAGATTGGGACGATATATTTAACAGAAAAATAAAAATAAATTTAGTAATACACATTTTCTCAATTAAAAACGATTAAAATCAAATTTATTTTTCGTTGTTTTGAATTTACCGCCAAAACGCTCCTTACGATGACTTTTTATCACGTGACATGTGACGTCAACTTTGTTTATACGGCACCGGTACAAATACTTCGTTTGGCGCCGTTTTAGAAGTATTTGTGCACAGAGGCATTGCACACCAGTAGTATCACTTTATATCCATTTAAAATGTTGTTAATTATGAACTCGACATTGACTTATTTACTTACTATCCACTTTAGTTTACACAAAGTTGACGTCACGTGATAAAAAGTCATCGTAACGAGCGTTTTGGCGGTAAATTCAAAACAACGAAAAATTAATTTGGTTTAAATCGTTTTTAATTGAGAAAATGGATGGAAATCAATTTATTTTTAACTTTCTGTTAAATATCTCGTTCCAATCTTCAAATTAGAATAGTTTTTGAAAAATTGGAAAATACCCTATTACACATTACTTCATCGTTAAAGGAGGTATGAAAGGCTTGGACTTTTCGTTTAAAATCAAGACAATTTCACGAATAGAGATAGGCAAGTAGAGCATGAGCAGAATGTATTCGAAAATAAAAACATTTTTCTTCGATGCAACAACGTAAATTATAATGAAAACCAATTTTCGATCTATTTTCATCTCAACTAATCGAATAAAGAGAAACTTCCACACATTTCGATCCAAGTTAAAAGGCTTAACAAAACAAAATAAATAAAACTACCAAACTCAGTTGAATCTATCACCAATATATTGTTAATTTTGACGCGAAAACAAATAAAATGGCGTCAGTAGTGCACATTAGGCGGTGTTTACAACAGCGCGACAAATCGCTTTGTTTACGCGGTCAGACAGCGATGTAAACAACATCCGCGGTTCAAGGAATGGGAGAATGTCACGGGGTTAGTCCTGGGATAAGCGTGACTTGTAATACGTAGATGTTATTTGATTTTTTTGTGACCCTAAGTTGTGTTAAGAATCAGGAACTCTATATTATCACTGCATCGTCATATTCATCTTCATAAAATGTGGTTGCCATTTGCTTTACCTAAACGGAATTAGGTTGATTATTTTCGTGGCTTCTGAAACTCATTTATAATATATATTAAATTATAGGAAAAGCTATGCTATATTGTACCTATAACTTTCACATACAAACTGTAATAATCATTCACTAAACATTTACTCATCATTAAAAACCAGTCGCTTTTTTGAAGCTGTAGACATAAGGACCAACTTTTCAGTACAGTATTGTTTCGGGCTTGTATAATCGCTAGGTAGATCATACTACACTTCAGCACGTACCTTATAATAAGATGAGTTTAATAAAGCCATCCATTTTAAAGTCTCAATTATGACGTTGATCGCTGCCTCTTTAAACATTCCCCGTAAAATCCTGCCCTTCATTATTTAATCGAAATATCACCACCAGTTTACCTGGTCTCCGTGGTAACACTTACTGTTACCGCGGTAATTACGGACCGTAATAATGTAAATTGGTTCGTGTTTACTGTAACTAGGGGTAGTTCGCTTTGGGGTTCCGACCTGGCTTGATTAAATCTAATTGTAGTTCTTTTGAACTGAGTTAACTGGTTTTGGTTGGAAGGAGTAGTGGGAGATTGGTGCCAGCGCTTCTAGCGGATGGCTGAGGAAGTAATCATGAAAGGCATCGATTTCAGTGACAAAAAAGAAAAGTGTTTATTTTATAACATTGCTAGAATCCCTTTTTATTTGACAAATTTTGTTTTATTACGACTCAAGAGAATCACACCGCCACGCCTTCGTGTCTGTATTTCCCGAAAGGGTATTCAGATGTCGTTCATAGAAATGACCGGAAGTGTTGACAAAAATTCGTGAAACACAAATCGTTTTTTTTTTGAGAGAAATATTTTAACTACCACTTGGACGGCGCCGAAACGTCGATTTTAGTATGTATACATTTTACCACACTGTTTAATAATATCGTAAATTTTAAAAGATGAGATGAGTGAGATGCCCTCATTGTCCCCGAGCACTTTCTTTTAATGGTGAACGAGGTTTGAAGGTACATTTGGGGAAGAAACACAAACCCCACAATGTGCCTTCATCATGCCCGACAGTACACATTTTTCAAACACCAGATTCACCTTCCTAACCCTTTTGGAATTTCCTTGCTAAATTAAAAACGACAACTCCAATTGTAAAGAGAGATCCTCGCGGCACGAGACCATGCGTTGCTTTAAGTTTAGCGCGCTGTATTCACCTCGCCGCCCGGGAGAACTCTAAAAGTGCTTGGGAGGTATTACTCACCTTCCCTTTTAGAATTCTACATGTGCAAAAAAAATTGGCAAATAAAAAGAAAATTGTAACTAATAGGGTCCCCAATTTTTCGAATCCTTTCCAACGTTTATTGAAGAGAAAATTAAAAATTTCAAAGATGTCTCGGAACGACTTTTCAAAAATTTCTATAAAATTAATATTCATTCGGCCTTCACACTAATTCGATATGTTGCTTTGGACCAATAGATATAGCCTTCGCTCCTCCCATCTTTGGAAGCATCCATAACTTTTATAAAAAGTAGACCATATTATTAGAAACACACTAACTTCAATCCTAAATGTGGCCTTGGACGACTGAGCATGGCAGCAAGCCACACTTCCCATTCGCCTGGGTGGTCTCGGCGTCCGCAAAATTTCTAGTTTACCGGCCTTCCTCTCCTCGGTCCACAGCACAGCACGAATAAATTAACCAGGAACATTTTATCTTCCTCACTGGTCGATTTTGAAGTGCCGTGTTTGACGGATTCGTTGAACGCTTGGAAAATGGCTTGTCCCAATACGGTTTTACCTGACAACCCATCCTCCCAGAGACGGTGGGATGTGCCTCTCTGCAGTATTATACGGAATACCCTGGTAAATACGTCACCTAATACTGTTGAGCGTGCTCGTCTGCTGGCTGTGGGAGAGTGGTAGTCAGGCTTGTGGCTTCAGGCGCTCCCATCATCCACCATAGGCACTATGATGGATGACTCATCGTTTCGGCTCGCTAGGTGTCTCTACTTGGGCGCGCCTTGTGTTGCCCTGCATCGGTGTCACTGCGGTGAAGCTGTCGATATTTTCAGGCACCATGGCCTGTCCTGCTGCAGGAGTATAGGTCGCATAGTATGCCACGCCAGCATCAACGATATTATTCGTCGAGCCCTTGTCACCGCCGGCGTACCAGCGGTACTAAAACCAAACGGCTTGGTACGTGACGATGGGAAGAGACCAGACGGTATAACGTAATTGCCTTGGAAGGTGGGTGGACATCTGGTGTGAGATGCAACCTGTGTCGACACCCTTGCGCCATCTCATATTCCTAGCACGGCGTGCTGTGCTGGTGCCGCTGCTGCGGCTGCTGAGACCATCAAGCGGCGTAAATGAAATCTTATAGGTAACTATAGTTTTGAGCCGTTTGGGGTCGAAACGCTCGGGTCATGGGGCCCGAGTGCACGTCTCCTCTCTCGCCGACTGCTCGACACTTCACGTGACCCTAGGGCTGGGTCATTCTTCGGCCAAAGAATTCGGCGAATATACTTCGACGCCTAAGTGTCCTTTTGTTTTTGTATTCATTCGTTTAGTTAGTTACTCGTAGTTTTCATTTTTTATTAAAAATTTATTGTTTATAAATAAATATACAACTTTAACAATTTTCATATTTATACTGGTTTCAACTAACATCAGAAGCACTACGTCAAATAACGACTATAAAACAACCCTCGCCTCAATCACAAACGCAATTATTTTACTACCACACAGTTGCATTCAATTCCCCCTCCATACATACAGAACCCATACAAATATTCCGTTGATTACAAATTATAAAAGTAACAAGCATATCGGTACATAGCCTGCGCCCCGGCGTCGCTCGCGTGACGGCCGACATGACTCCTGCTTACTTCCGCAACTAAATTACACGTAGAAATACAACGATAGAAATAGATTTAGAAGGTGTACGCGTATGTATATGTATATATAGGTGAAGGTTAGGGGCGGCTTAGCGGTCGTATGTACCTTAAAGTTAAAGAGCTCAACTTGTAGGTATCGCTCGTCTATCTTGAGATATTGTTTCAATGTGCGCAAAACAACTTCTGCCATGGGTTTATTGTATTTGACGAAAATTGCATCGCACATTGAAATAGGAAAAAAATACATCTTATGGTCTAGTTTTCTCAACTTACAATATTAGGCAGGTACCTATTGCTAGATATAATGGTTACCTGACTAGTTTTAATTTGAATTGGGCGTTAGCACCACGTGCAGGCAAAAGGATCATCCGATTCCGTGACCCCTCTTTGTTTTGCGGATCCCAATTGCTTACGGAGGCACAGAACGGTGCAAGTTTATACTAACAAAACAAGGAGTCGTAGTCCTAATTATCGTCATCCAAATCCGCCCCAATAAAGCAAATTACCATTCCGGACATCCGCCGCTATATCTATGTTTACGTCGACGCCTGTACCTCACTCACACTGACACAAGTTCCCTAACAAATACACAAAACCCACGCACACTAGCATAACAAAAGTACATTCGAGCAATAAAGTGCGTACAATTACTCTAGGTGTCCGCGGGATGAGCCCTGATTAGTGACGGTCAGGTGGGCGCAGCGGAGGGCGGTCGATAACTCACCCCCGACCCCCCTGCGCCCCTAACTACTCCCCCACTGTTTATTGCAGGGGGGGCGATCGCCTGAACTTAAGTATTGATTCGCGCGAAACGTGATTTGTACGCACTCATCTAGAGGTTCGCTTGCGGCTTACCGAAAGTTCATTGACTGTTGTTTGGGACTATTCGATATCCATTGCCGCCCCGGGGGCTGTTCGGAACCGGGAAATCAATTTTGTATTGTCAATGGAAATTGCGTAACGCGAAAGGTTTTGGCGAGTTTATTTGGTAGGTGGATCGTACTCCGCGGTGGTGTTTACGCGCAAACCGCGGTCAATAGGCCTCGGGCCGCACCTACCGTTGTCTTCGGCGGTAATGTCGACCCGTCACGGCATCTACCGACTTATTGCCGGGTGATGCCGCGATGTTTTATTTGCTAAGTGCTTTGATATAGTTCGGTATAGTTCGGGCGGGGGTGACTTAATTGACGTCGTCATGTTATACAAATGATAGTTACCTACGATTCGCTGTTTTGGTTTCAGTTTTTTTATAGTGTTTTTTTTTTTTAATATTATCAATTTGGTCCATATGGATTCAACGAAGAAACAATCACTAGAAGTGCACTGATCGTTTGGCATAAACAAAGTCAGTAGGTAGATAGACTATTTAGGTAGATATCAATGCACTGTAAGATAAATTACCCGCGAAACTCGGCCAAATAGTCACCTTGCACTCTACTACTTACTCACTAAAAGGGTGGCAAGGAATCTTTTCATTTCAAGTACCTACAACAATGCCTGTCCAACAGTTGACATTTACAGCTAGCGCGATCCGATAAGCCTCTGATAAATACTACTTTTCTTTGCGCCAGGTCAACGAGGGAGTGCATTTCAATTTGAGGACAGGAATATAATAATCTGTGTTATATCGTCTCACTCTTTATTAATTGGTCTCTCACAACAAAATATGCCTAATTCAAGTGAACAATATTATAGTCTTTACGTAAAGTTGGCCTTGAATGTGCCGTGTATGAAAGATGAATGAAATGTGCTTGAATTAATAGGATTAGTCACCAACTCGACACGAGACAGCCTTTACTCATTCCGCAGAATTCAGTCATGAAGTGTATTCTAATTTCTAGAAAGCCCAGCTTTACTTAGCTGGGAGGTAGATAACAGGGTGCAGTGGTTACGCCATGACCATTCGACTGTGGAGCACCAGAAAGTTCATTTCTATCACTTAAAAAAGATTCCCAGAAATTAAAATATTTTAGTTATGGGCACAATAAAGTCTGCAAAAATAAAATGGACAGGGCGCGGTGATTGCCCTCGCGGCTGTAAAAGTCGTAAGGGCAGCGCTCCCTCTATCATAACGAATTCGGTGTACATCGCTGACGAACCTGTAAATGATAAATTATATTATTATTATTGTTCTTATCACCGTCATAATTATCTTAAAGACATTTACAGCTGATCGTGAATCACTGCCGAACCCATAGGACTAACGATTTTTGTAGCGGTAATTTAAATGTTTATTATATTTTCAATAGAATTGGCGAAGAGGGTGAAAGTTTTTGTAAGGGAAGCCGGAAAAAAAAATGTGAAAATATGTAAACAATATTAGTAATTGACGTGTTTGGATGAGAAGCCAAAACAAATCATATTGGGTAAGGTCTATAAGCTCGAAGGACCAAAATTGCTTAACGATTGTGGTCCTCCGAGGCGTAGCTTTGAAATCCGTATTATCAGACTGAGGGCAGGAACACAAACGAGTGGCGGAACATTGAGCGATAGATACCGCGATGATTGGTGTGGTGGAATGATACGGGCCGAAGTTTGTATGGACTACAGTCTAACGCCTTGATAAAAAAAGGAACCAATACATATTGTGTCTGTATTCTGCGGTGGAATAAGAGTTGAACCCTTGTGTTGTGATGACCAGCCAGCTGGCACACCAACCTCAGGTCGTTCACTAGGCTCGCTTTTATTTACAATTATTTTTATAGTGCAGCAATGGACTTTCAAAAAAGGAGGAGGTTCTTAATTCGGATGCTTTTTATTTTATTTTATTAATTTTGTTAGCTCAGAACTTCGTAATTGAAACCAAAGATTTTTTTTACAAATCGCTAGGTTTGAAAAATTCCTCTTTGGTTGCAAAGGGTTTACTTTTTTTTGGGAATGACATCTCGCAGATCAACCTATGAGGTTGTCGTCTGCTTAACGGACTTGCCTTGATAATCCTAATTTATTAAGATTACCAGCCAGGGGCTAAGGGTATACCTACTTACCTACCGAGTGGTACCTACCATATAAATTTGGTCAAGATCTGCTTCAGTAACACGTCTCTTTTTCACATACGACTAGTTTTGTGTATCTCGGATTCCTAAGATTCTATACTATTATATTCTATATACAACCTTATTTTTAGTATATGCGAAACCCGAAACACGTGTCTAGTATTCTTATGTATAGAATCTATGTACAAAATTTCAATGCTGTATCATGAAAAATCACAAAGTTATAAGCTTGTTATGTTACCTAGTTGTCTACACAAACATGGTCACCATAGGTCCCACGCACCGCCCGCGTGTCCAACGTGGTTTGTGCTCATTGATAAGAATTAGGCAGTAGATACCTAACCGCATGGCAATTGTTTTGTAATTAACTGGTGATCATATATGGGAAAAAATATAACATGGTGTAAAAACTATTGGAACCGATTCAGTTCCTTATTCTGAACAAACTATATTCAGGTTTCGCATATACTAAAAATAATGTTGTATATTGATTAAACACTTCTTGCGTTTAATCAAAACTTAGGTCCTGACGAATGGCAGCCGCTTGTATCGTAATGAAGTAGGCAAAAATAAGGCGGGGTTGAATGAAATAAAACAACTTATTTAACGCTATGACGTCATGCTTCAAAATAACAGAAATCATTTATAATTATTTCAAACACAATCACGAATAAAACTAATTAACGTATCCTAATTAATTTTAGCTGTATTCATACAAATTGCAATGGAACTCATTCGCGACCGGTTCTCTTGCAGACTTTGATGATTTGCAAGCAATTAGAAATTGTTATTTTTCTAATCATTTTAATTGTCGTTTTGTCTGACCTCATAACCGACATGGAGGTAATTACAATTATATCCGGCGCATATTTCACGATTTTACAATAAAAGTCGGTAGAATAAACCACTGTTTATGAAAATATTTCCAAAAAAAAAAAAAAACTTCCGGAAAAACACTACAAACTGAAAAATAACATTAATTTCGGAAGGCGGTGACAAGAAATTAATTAAATAAATATACGAAGTCACCGCCTTCCAAAATTAAAGTTATTTTTTACGTTGTAGTGTTTTTCCGGAAGTCGGTTGTTTTTTTTTTCTACCCCACACCAATTCAAAATTTCATCATCTTTGGGGTCAAAACAATGCATATTTATGAGATAAATAAAAATAACAGCAATCGCGATAGAATTGCTGTCATTTTTTGATGAGCTCCGTTGTCTGTCTCCGATACGCTCATCATATCTACGAGTACCTACATTAAATTTATATGGAACCATTTCGGAATAAACCTCCTTTCGAACAAAAAAGGATTTTGCAAATCGGTATAAACATGACGGAGTTATGCCCGAACCTTCACCTAACTCCTAACCGTTAAAGAGTTGTACCTTCCTTCCATACGCAAATGTCTCAATAGCTTTATAAAATAGATGAAAAACATTATTAATACCTATAACATTTGAGGGTTGCCCTCGATTTCCCTGGGATTCCATCATCAGATCCTGACTTGGTGCCAAAGGGACCACCTCAGAAGTATACTCTTTGAAATAAAAAAAGAATTTTGAGAATCGGTCCACAAATGGGGGAGAAATCGGTGAACATACATTAAAAAAATACAACTAACATAAAACTTCTTAAACACTTTTTTTGAAGTCGGTTAAAAACACAGCTACTATCTTAACACTGCATAAGTGCGGCTGCTGAAGGAAGATAAATGGATACTTAAACTTAGGGTTGGAATGAAATGTGCTTAGGTATTGCGAATGTGTGATGGCATATCGCAAACACACATTACATTTGTTTCGTGCGCAAATGAGGATAACTTAAGAATAACTAATTCATAACTTTTCTTGCGTTTTCCGGTTTTTTATTTGATTTAAAGATTTCGTCCGTTTATAGGTATGATGTGTTTACGAGTATGTAAGGTATTTATACCAAAAAGGTTATTGGATGAAAGTTACTTTACTACACCCCCTATAACGAACCAAAATGCAGGAAACAGTTATTATTTCATATTTCTGCTTTGCTTACCTAACATACATACTGTAATGACAAACCCGCTCCAGGTCCATCATTTGTAGTGGTAAGGAACCCATTGTTTGCACCTACAAACGCCATCTATCCCTTGGGGCGTGAACTATCGCTTTTTCAGCGCGATGCGGAAGGGAAGCAAGAAGCACTAAATGTTCCGTAGTTTATATTATTTAACTAAACGGATCCAGAAGGTTTGCTTGCTGTAATATTCTAACTCTATATATGCTTCCCTCTCTACTTTTGTGGTGTACGTAATAAAGAGTATAGGTATTCTATCTCTCTCTAGAAAATTAAACACCTCTATAAATCTGTCATCTAGTAATATTTTTTTTTTTCAGATTTCTGAAATGACCAAAAAACTGTGAAGGAAACCCAGAATTTACGAATAATTCAGACAACATCTATCTGAATCATTCGTGGCTCCTACTTTTTATTTAATTTCTTAGTAATAAACTTCAAAATAATCTTATTGAAAAATTAAATTTGCTATGTTGTTTCACGTTCTCGAATCAACCTGAAAAATGGGAACAGAATCCAAGGTCGACTAGAATGAGACAGCTTGGAAGATGCGAAACGTCCTTTCCCCTTTGCTAAACATGGGGTAGCATACCCGGAAGTGTTCTTCAAATAGACTGAAGACAGGTAAGCAGTGCCTATGTGAAAAAAGTTGCATTTATGATATTGAAACAGAAAAATCATTTCTGAAAATTATTTAGATTACTTTAAGCAAATATACACCTTCAAGAAGGGTATTAAACGATAACAAAGTTGAGATACATAATACATTAGTTAGTTTTAGCGACTAACCCACCTAATACGTTTCCGAGATCAAAATATGCGATTGAGCAGCCGCCTAACGTGTCGCCATCGCATAAAAATGTAAATACACTAAGAAACAGGTACGTCACTAATTATGTCCATTGAACCGTTACCGGCGCGCGCGCAATATTGGAAAGTTACCGCGACAACTGGCTTAGGAGACCACATACTTATAAATGTAGAATCTAATCATTTTTATAATTATTAGGTATATTTGTGACTTGCGCTGAATGTTGTCAAAAGTGCAGAAATCGAAATGATTATTTTTAAAGAAAGAAAAATGCGTTATTGGCATTACATCATATAAAAATCCTTAAAACTATTTTTTTTTAAATAATGTCAAAAGGGTGTCAGCTCAGCATAATGTCAGATGTCAACACAAGGTATACCACCCGACGCTGATTTTCAGCTGCAACCTACTACTACCATACGCTAGAATGAGAAACAGGAAAATTTGTGATTACTTACAAGTGAGGTCTGTAGGTACAGTCACAAAAGGATCAATATTTGGAGACTAGTTGTGCAATGCGCATTTGGAAAATAAAAGAGTTTATTCCACACATCACGTTAATCCCGTTATAACATATAGGTAAGGCCGATAGTACCAGGAGAAAGAAAAAAAATAGATTTTGTGTATACCTAAAGAGGAAAATCTTTTAAAATGTATTTATAGATTATGCAAAAAGTGTCACAAAGAAACACCAAAGGATAAATATGTTCAATGAACCGGTAACTCGCTATTGGAAAGTGACTACCACTCGACACCGGCCTCGTGCTCTACGAAACTGCCGTAGGTATAGGCTAGGAGCTAGGGGACTCACATAATGTTTCATTAACAATGTATTATAATGTGGTACAATATTGATAATATAATTAAACTGGAAAAAGATTGTAAAGTTATCGAGTTTTACAGGGTTCTGTGCAGTGGTTAAAAGGCAGGACTCCGATATTTTTTGCACTTATGTTGAAGGTCTCCAAGATGCATCACATCACAGTCGAAATTAACTCTACTATTTGTCACTTAACCGGAAGAACCAAGCACGCTAATGTATAGTATAATCCCGGGTAGACGGCGTGTTGTGTTCCACGCGCGCCTCAAAGAGATGTCAGCACCAACTGGTGGGGTCCGCAAGGGCCGATGCCTGGGGTGCGGGTTGGTCGAAAGAAATACCGTGGCCCCTGGCACACAGGCATCTGAAGGAACATGGGTGCATTTTAATCAGTAAAAGTATGAAACGCCCTCCCGCTCCGCCCAGAGCGGGAGAAGTTATTTGGTGATTACCCATTATAAAAAAAAAAAAAAACGCTAATGTATACAAACAGTTAGTTTTTCGTAGTACTTACAAAGATTCCTCATTTCTTACTTAGGTGTTACTAAAATCTGGGACAGCGAAAATTATACGTGTAATTTAATTTTAGATACCTTATTGTCCGTACTTACTGTCTCCGAGACTACAGCTAGTATGACCAATTAGATGGCAACATTAAAGTCTGAGATATGTATCCGGTGCGATATGTTTGGCGGCCAGTTCAGATTCATTAACGTTATTTTATTTAATGACATTACTTTATATTGATGTCCGACCTGGCTAATGCCGGATCTCTAATTGTTAAGTATCTAATCTATTAAAAGTTATCTTAATATGCTTTACGTCAGAGAGCTGTATGCACCAGATCTATGGGTTCTTGGTTAATAATTAACTACATTCTTGAATTCTTAAAAAAAGAAGAATTCAGAAAAAAGGCTGTGAAATAAATTACTGGAATGTATTAGGTCTTTACCTATGAAATTGGGGATTTGTATGAAAATTTTAAGCTTTTTTTTTATTTTAGCTAATCAAAGTACTGGCCTAAATTATCTATTTATACAATTTTGCCATTTTGATGGCAGTTTGTTTATCTGTTTACTGTAGAAGTCTGTTGGAATGGGAGGCGATGAAGTCAGCGAAAGCGTTTTGTACTGCCTCTCTGGTGTTGATTTTTTTTCCCACTTCAAAAATGTCAAAATTTTGGAAAAATTACAAATCTGTTGGGGCAAGGTCCGTTGAGTACGGTGGGTGACGCACAGTTCGATCTTTCAATGTGAATGTGTTGCCTTAATACAAGCCGCAACAGCAGTAAAGCGCTTAGGCATCCGGAACTACGGCATTAAATTCCTATCCGACAGCCTATCTGTGCTCAAAGCTTTAGAAAACAAACAAACTAACAACAAACTAATTTTTGAGTGCCATGTTGCCCTGGAGAGCTTATCGACGTCCAATCGTATTGCACTCCAGTGGATCAAAGGGCACAGTGGATCTTTAGGCAATGATGCCGCAGATGAACTTGCGAAGAGAGGCTCTGATATGAAAGTGCTAGGCCCGTACCCACTTCTCCCCCTGCCTTTCTCACAATTTCGTGCGTGGATTCGCCAAAGGTCGACCGAACTCCATAACAACAGATGGTCACGGGCAACAGACTGTAGACAGTCAAAATTGGCTTTACCGATTGTACACCCGCGATTAACCAAAAAACTTCTCAACCTGAGTAGAAATAACCTTAGAATAATAATAGGAACAATTACGGGCCATAACACACTTAACAAACACCTTTTTAACATAGGCGCCACAGACAGGCCGCTTTGCAGGGGCTGCCTTGACGCCGAGGAATCAGCCGCCCACGTCATCCTGGAATGCGAAGCCGTGGCTTCTCAACGTGAAGAAATCCTCGGAACAGTGAGGTCGCTCCGCGAAGCCTGTGAAGCTCCCAGGAAGCTTCTGTGCTTTTGGGCGGAGCTAGGCTGGCTCTGTTAGCCATGCAGAATCCCCACGCACAATGGACCGAATGGGAGTCTACGTGCGGAAAAGGGAGTCCCATCATCATCATCATCATATCGGTGGGTGATGAAGAGCTTCCAGCTGTAACTCTTGTAGCTTTGCGATGGTCTGTCGTGAAGTGTAAGCTCGCGCGTTGTCGTGGGGAAGACCGATTGACCAGTCCTGGTTGTTGAATAGCGAGCTTCTCCATCATTGTTTGCAATTCTTGGCAATAGACATCTGCCGTCACTGTCGTGCCATTCGGTAAGAAGCTGTGATGTACAAGTCCGGTACTGGTCCACCAGACAGTCACCATCATCTTCCTATGAGTAATCTTTTTTTTAGCCCACTGATTAGGTGCTGTACCCGGGTCCACCCCACGAACGCTTACGGTTATCGTACAGGATTGCATCATCATCATCTTCATCGCAGGTAACAATTCGATTTAGAATTTCCTCGTTTCTACGCCGATTCAGTAGTGCTATGCATGCTTCGACGCGTAAGTCTTGTTGTTGGTCGCTTAGTTCGTGTGGCACCCACTTATCTAGCTTTTTAATGTTTCCGATTTGACGCACGTGCTTCAATGTTGTTTTGACACTAACTTCAAGGCCCGCAGCAAGTTCAGCCGTAGATTGAGTTGGATCCGCTACCACTATCGCCTTCAATTCGTCGTTGTCGACAATGGTTGCCGGCCGACCGCGAGGCTCGTTCTTCAACTCAGTTTCCAGATTTAAAACTATTGAACCAATAATGGACCGTGTTTATGCAAGCAGTGAGGTCCGTACACGTAGGTAATGTTTCGTGTTGTTTGCGCAGCGGTATTTCCACGTAGGAACTCATATTCGAATATTGTACGAATTTCCAGTTTCACAAAAAAAAAACTTTATGTAAAAAACAAATGACTGAATAAACTAAAGACAAAAAAAAAATCTGCTGTTCCATACATTTTGACCGCATAGGTATTGCATTTTTCTATGAAACAGTCGTTTTTTTTTTGTATAACCGACGAAAAATTTCTACGCTAGGGGGTCTGATATACTGAATTCATGGTTACAGTTTGCGCACTGGTTAAAAATTTACGCTGTGTAATCCCGCAGCTGGGTAAACGTTTCCTCAATTTACGAATAATATCATTAGTTATCTTATTATTTAATAGCTTTTGCCAGAGGCTTCCCCTTCCGTGTGTCGAAAATTATGCCATGGGAACGTACTACAGGAATAAAAACTACTTTTCGTTTTAAGCAGATTATAAACTATTTGTGTACCAAATTTCATTCAAATCCGTTCAAACCCTTTTGCAGTCATTCACAAATCACATTTATATTATTGATACTGTATAGATGTCTATCCAACTGTCCGTTTTCATACGCGGATCAGTATGGATATGCAAAATGGTGATGTCCAAGTCCATTTAGCTACCTAATCACATCAGTCTGGTTTGAGTGACACAATTATAAGTAGCAGAATTAATTTCCATATTTTGTTGGTCAGTCATCTCTGAAGCGCGGAAAGCATTTTATTATAACTTTTAACAGTGAAATGTGTGTGTTGATGAAATTATAGGATATTGTGTTTTTGTTGATTCAAAAGACCCGTATAAATATTTATTTGGAAAAAACGGTAGCTCCGTGCCTAAGTTACGGTGTGTGCTAGGCAGCTGCACTGATTATAGTCTTCATACTCTAGCTGATCAATGAAAAAAAACCCGTTGTAGTTGTTTTTGACGGTTTTTTTGGGCTTAAATCGTTAAAACAACTGATATTTTCGGATTTGATTGGCACCTTTCATAACAAAGTGAATACGTATCAACGTAACAATCCAGCGCATCTTATACCAACCCTTATCACCAAAGCTCATCACCGTATCAATCCAACAACCTTCCATTTCACGCATCCATTTAGTAAACACGCAGTAGCCAAGAATAGCCAAGTCTGGTCACGGGGTGGACCCCTCCCCCCACCCCCGCCCGTAGGGAGAGCGAGGGGGCGCGGAAGGGCCGCAAATGAAAAATGGCGCAATTAGCCCCACAGACAGTGAAAAACAAGTGCACTCGATCTGCCCGCCGACTCGACGGAGCGCTAACTCATCGATAACGCACCGATGTACCTACTATGTAGGGATGCGATTAGGCGATCTTTTGTTTTGATTCTGTTTTGTTTTTATGGTGTGATTTGATTTTTTTCGGTTTGGCTGTTTTATGGTGATGAGTCAAAATGTAGATCAGAAGGCCGGTTCATCGATTTTTAAGGCACATGAACGTGAACGAACCGGAGTATAGTATATCGTAGGAGGCGTGCAAGAGTTTCTGCCTGCCCCCTATTGGATAAAGGCGTGAGTTTGTGTGTTTGGTTCCCGTCTCCCTAAGTTTCGCGAATAATTTTTTTTTTTTAAATTGCATACGTTAACTTTCACATCAGTGATGACTGATCTGATAGTAACGTATGCGCTGATGAATAACTATTTCCAAAATGAAAAGGAGGAACCGAAAACAAAAGTGGAAGAGCAAGAGAAGAGACCTCCGTCCCTGTTTTGTTACACTCTCAAGTACTGTATCTATTTCTTTTATACACACACTGGTGTTCAGAGGATCCTGGGTAAACTTCCGGGTACAACTTTTAATTAGTTAAATTCCTTATTAACAAAAAAGTAAACGAACATCCATCTACATTAGTGATAAACTTCTGAAATGTAAGGGGGTACTTGGCAATTGCGCTATTGTTTAATTGTAGAAGACATTTCGACAGCAGATATCCAGAGTACCCAGTTATTGGGTTGTGGAGGTCAGACAGGCAGTCGCTCCATGTAAAATACTGGTATTCAGCTGCATTCGGTTAGACTGGAAGCCGACCCCAACGTAGTTGGGAAAAGGCTAGGCAGATGATAAATTCGACAAGAAATCTTTGAGTTGGATTAAACGCGTAGTTTAGTGTGGTAAGGGTGTAACTATAGGGCTCCTCTGCCGACCCTTCGGGAAAAGAAGGCATGATGTTGTTATTTTATATGTATATTCGAAAAAATTATATCCTCAACAACGTAAATAACGCAATGAATGTTGTTGAACCGTCATAATGAAAGCGATTGCTACTGTTAGTGTGTTATGCAACTACCCCACTCGTCAGTGCAATCTGTGTAGTGAATTGATTTGATAGGTAAATAATCTATAAATAGTTTTATAACGAATTAGGTATAGAAACTTAAAAAAATCTACCGGATAGAAACAAACAACCAGTCATGTTTTCTTTTTGTTTATTTTCGTTCGTAAATGAACATGCTGTTTATTATGAATGGATTTCATAGTTAATATTAAATGGCATTCTATTTTGATTTGATGCTGTACCTACATTTTATATGAATGAGTAACTTCGTTGGGGTAGACTGAAAGACTGAAAACCTACCAGTGCAGCTGAATACCAGTATTATACATGGAGCGACTGTCTATCTGACCTACACAACCCAGTTACTGGGTAATACGATACCCTTTGGTAAGACTGGTTGACAGAGTTTCGGGCTTCTGACGACCCGTAACGATAAGATCCATAAATGGCAGCCGGGACCAACGGCGTAACGTGCTTTCCGAGGCACGGAGGGGTCTTGGTATGTAAAGATGGTCACCCATCCACGGACCAACCGCGGCGAGCATAGCTTGACCTGGTCGATCCACCCGTGTGGCTAATATAACGTAGCTACAAACCCCCTTCGTAATTAATTAATTACAATATTTATTAAAAAAAAAAAATGGTGATAATATCAAAGTTTACAAATAAATAGTTTAATTACCTATGTCTTTTAAAAGTATTAGGGAAAATCATTTTCCTTTCCAAAACTATTATAAAGTCACAGATAATGAGCGAACCCACTCTTATCATTTGTCAGTGTAGGTATCCATACACCCGCAACACTAAAGTGACAACTGTTTAGCTATAAACAGATTAATCGTTATCAGACGAGGCAAACTCACTTAACCAATCAATCTTTAATTTCGCTTGCAATAAATCAATAAATTCGCCATTAATTTTCGCGTACCGCACAGTCTTGGAGGCTGCTAAATAATGGATGGCCATCAGCTTTCATTAGCGCCGAGAGGGGGCGCCACCGGCGACCGGCGGCCGGGCGCCGGCCGAACAACTCCGGATCAATACCTCCCGAACAAACCCGAACACGCCCGAAAAACACCGAAGAAAAGCAAGCGCGCGCCGCACATGACAAATGTCACTGTGATACGGCGCTGCAGCCTTCAGGCCTCCCTGAAAACTGTGAAAATTCATTAGAAAAGTGCATATTCATCATACGTGTGTTATATTGTATTGTGCATACGTTGTACATAGTGAATATTGTTTGTGAAAACCGCGAAACGTTGTGTGCTCTGTGAGTATCTGACAGTTTATACTTGAGGGTAGCCCGATCCATATTTTGGTTTCAATGCGCCAGTTTTAAGCTACCCTGAGCAAGAATTATCCTTTTATTTTCGAATATCAGGTCAGTTCTGTGGATTCTGCCAGGTTTGCCCTAGTTTTTCCAAGAAAATTGCTTCATACTTCAAGCTTTTTGAGCAGACCCTCAAAGGTCGCATTGTGAATGAATATTTTCATTAATGGATGACAGATGATATAATTGGATAATGGTGTGTGGTGTGTCGTCTTAAAATGTACGTTTTTTTATAGATAAAGGCCAGCATTGCCCAAGAAAAGAAAATTAATACGATTACATCCAGGTCGCTGGGGCGCATGCTCCGAGCACGAGTGCTCTGCGTCATACGTGTTATTATCTTTAATTTTCTGTTTTACTGCAACATTAACTAATACGGAAAACTAATTCTATTCAATAAATAGGTTTTATGGAGGTATTTAAGTTATGAATATTTAATTTGGAAAATATATGTTTTTTTTTATTTTGATAACAGTAGGTAGGTACGTGCACCAAAATTGGTGATAATTTTTCGATAACGTTATAGAATCAGCCGATCTATTCTGTGAAAAACTCACCGTGAAAACTAAGGTGAAGTGAGCTTGAAGTGAGCTGTCAATAGTGTCAATTTCTAGCATCAGATAGATTCACAGCTCACTTTAAGCTCACAGCACTACTAATATATGAATTAACAAGACGGCAAGCTTTCGTGTTAATTAAGCAACATTTGTTCCTATTCCTAACTAGTCTATATACGCCCTTTTGTTGTCATACCTGTAGCTTCTGTCAAACTTTCCTAGGGAAAAAATCAATACGTTTTTCAAAACTGAAGTAATCCCTCACCTTTGCGAGTATCTATTTTGAAACACCTCGACCGACCTTGACCAATTTACATAAAAGCCTGCGGGAGGTGCTGCAGTAGCGGCAAACATGGCCGCTTCATTAAGACCCCTGTCAGTGTTCGGTTCACGTCTTCCGCCACCGTATTTACTGAACCCAAAGAGGGGCGAGGGAGGCCTTTTATCACTGGCCGCCAGTAGCTGTCATAGTGACAGTTGAAAGCTATCAGCAGGTGTGAAAAGGATGGACTTGAAAATAGAACAATCATTTTTGAATATTTAAGTATAGAAACGATGTGTTTTAAATTTTGGAAATCGAATGTGGGTGGTCTTTGTACACAGCTTTTGCCCGACCGATATCTCTTTAGGACCGATAATTAAATATATACATGACAGTTTGACATTTGGAATGTTTTTGTGGTTATAAATTAACTCGTTGTTTTGCATGCAAATCGTGCCGCTGTAGGTCCATTATAACTACTCTTCCCATTTATAACCGAAAAAATAATAGAAAAAGAATGTATCTAATTAATTTCGTATAGTAAAGGGCCTAGAGGGTCGTCTGATATTAATCACGTGGTCACACTTACGTCGAATTAACGTGAATTCTTTGGCCTGCGATTGTGGGGACATGCGGACGTTTGAGCGGACAAACAACTTTCGAACGTAGTGCGTCGTATGACCTCTGTGTCGCGGATGATACGCACCGCGGACGCTATGCTTAGGGCGAGTGGACAGTTGTCGGCAGATATATCGTTATAAGGAGATTAGTAATGGTCATTGCCTGCTTATGGTTTTCTGGTGACAAGTAGACTATGTTTCATTGGATGAGCTGGCGCTGTCTAGCGTTATCTCACGATGCCGAAGCCTGAGGATACTTATGTTAGTTAGTTTACTTTGTAGAAAGATTTTAACTACCGACGTTGTACAAAGGTTTCTAAAACTGCAAGTTGGCATTTTTTTTTTTTTTAATGCGCAGCTCCATAGGTATCTATATTACGATTTTGAAAATAATTGAAATTGGAGCTAAGTCAAGAAATACATTTACATAGATAGAGCAAAATTACAGAAAAAAAATAGTTTAAAAAAACACGCTTTTTATAGAAAACCGAACTAAAAAATAGAAAATAAATTTAAATTAAGAATAGTGTTAAAAATTTCAATAAATATTTATAAATTAATAATAGTGTGAATAAAAAAAAAAAGATATTTTATTTAAAAAAAAGCGTGGGGTCATGGTGTCAATAGTTATAAATATTTTATTGACAGATATGAGTAGAGTGATTATCATTTTGATAATATCTTAACAAGCACGCCACGCTTTTTTTTTATTTATTTTTTCACACTTTTATTAATTTATATTTATTGAAATTTTTGACACTATTCTTAATTTAAATTTATTAAAATTTATTTTCTATTTTTTAGTTCGGTTTTTTATAAAAAGCGTGTTTTTTTAGTTTTTTAAACTGTTATTTATTTTCTACTTTTTAGTTTGGTTTATTTATAAAAGCGTGATTTTTTTAGTTTTTTTAAACTATTATTTGTTTTGTAGAATTAAAGTTCTCCTTAGTATTCGAAAATTTGTCAATATTAGAGAAATCGGCTACAGATAATTATTGGAAATTAAAATTAACATCAAGTCCTGTCTTAACGACTGTAGAGAAAAATTAAAATTAAGTTTCTTACCTTATCGACGTAAATTAACAAAAATCATATTTTGCAAATTGAAAAATGGAATATTTTTTATCAAATTAGAGTAATGTCGGTCCTCGATAAACCTACAAAGTTCGAACGAAATCTGGCCTTTTAAAGTAGGTCAAAATCGCGCCCAAAGAAGTCGCTTACAAACATACATAAAGGTCCCCCCCGAGTGGGTTCCCGCATTGTCGTTGCGGGGGGGCTTAGTAACCGTGGTCTCCCATCCACGGTGAAGCCAAGAGGAACCCAACGGTGGGGCCGCTCGTCAGGGCTTTTGCCTCAAAGCCGACGACGTAGCGGCCAAAAAGTAGGTTGCGGTGAGGTGCACCGCAACTGAGGTGGGCCGCGATGTCGAATGGGAGGCATCGCGGCTGAGGGTTACAGGCTGCGGTAGAGGAGGAGTGCCGGTGCTTCTGAGCAGCGCTCTTCCCTTCCGTGGCCTGGACGGGGCCGCCACCGTTTGATGGCGGACGCGGTGGGGCCGCAGGGGAAGAGGAGTGTCGGTATAGCGTCAGCCGCTCTCCCTATCCTCTGCGGCCGAAAAGTGGTAGACGGGACGGCGCGTTGTGTTCCTCACGCGCGCCGTCAAAGATGTCAGCAACCACTGGTGGGGTCCGCAAGGGCCGATGCCTGCCAGGGGTGCGGGTTTGTTCGAAAGAGATACCACGGCCCCTGGCATACGGGCTACTGAGGGAACACGGGTGGGTTTTAGTCAGTAAAAGTCTGACACGCCCTCCTGCTCTACTCAGCAGGAGAAGTCATTTGATGATTTCCCACCCAAAAAAAAAAAAACATACATAAAGGTGGAGCTAATAAAAAGCGTGTAAAAAGGATGATTACAACTAAATACAATAAACTTAAAAAAAGGTTTTTTATGTTACGAAACAATCTAAGTTTATCAATTGACCACAACCAGGAACACGTGTTCTCACCTCCCTCCTAAATGAATTACGTTCAATAAATTATTTCCTCCGTGTTTCAAATGTTTACTTTCTTTTATTAGAGTTACCGATAGTGTGGGTGTGACGAGAAAGTTTATTTCTCGATCCACACTGGTAGGTGCTTTATAGGCATTCTGAGACAATTTATGCGACTCAAAAGACCTAACGAATGGACTAATACAGCATAATTTGCATATAAATATCTATTTTATCATAAAGATAATATAACTTTGGAATTGGATTTTCTTCGTGTCATCTTTCTGTTTGATTAATTAGATGAGTTTTAGCGTGCAATCAAGATTGGCTAACTGATTAGTACAGAAATAGATAAGTCAAAAATGTGAAATATTAAAAAATACGTTTTTTTTTTTAAGAACTTCCTTGGCAGGGAAATATTAAGTTGCCAAAGAGTTCTTACTGTAAAATCGCAACAGGTACTAGCTATAAGAGCCACGCGCGATTTTTTCTAGTATAACAAAGTGCATTAACAAAAATGGGTTGTTCCCAGCGGTCCAAATGAAAATTCATACTTTACTTCCCAACGAGTAGGTCCACGACATTTTAAAATATAAAATATTTTCTTTCCCTACTGGTCCATGAGAATATTTGGTACCTACAGTCAACAATAAAAACTAAAAAGGGATGATTTGTTGGATTTTCCTCTACCCCGAATAGCAGAATAATTAATAAACATGAAAAATAAAACACGTAAAATTCATTTTCTCATTCATTTTGAATCGCGTTCGATTTTTGCCGAGAACAGTTGTGTTACATGCCACCGCGCGCGTACCACAGTGTAAAAGTGCTTACGCATCAAAATACTGCCGTCCAGTCGGATGCACCGCAATGACCTAGTTATTGCGTAATGCTGACGGCTGTCAGCGAATATTATTGTTAAGGCGAAGTTAATACTCGCTTAACTTCTACAATGGGTTCGAAAAAGCCAACACTGAACACTATTGAGATAGACTTAAAAACAGAAACTGAACATCTGTTGTACAAGTACCTTTGTGAAGAACGAAAACAGAGTGAAGAGCTGCAAAAAAACCTAAAAGAATTAAAAGGTCAAATAGAAAATCTCCAGCAACAGCTGAAACTTCAAACGGAAAACCCACCGAAATCGGTTTCTACAACCGCCACTGAAACTTCCCCCCCGGTCGTTGAATATACCACGGACGAAGAAGAACTAGCTCGAGAAACAGGATGGATACGGCAAAAAAGCAGGAAGAAAAGAAAATTGAACACCTCTCCCGCCCAACCCATTCTGAATGAACACGGAAGTGAAGAGAATAAAGGTAAGGAAAAAACCATTAAAACTCCTTTACCACCACCTATTATAGTTGATGGTATCCAAGACTACCAGAAGTTCTATGATTTTCTATCTGAGAGCCAATCACCTGACGCGTTCAGCATCAAAATGATGAACGGCGATACAGTAAAAGTAAATGCCAAAAACGAAGATTCGTACAGGGCCATAACAAAGGCCCTCTCACTCAACAATTGCCTCTGGCACTCCTATGAGAACAAGCAAGAGAGACCAATTAGAGTAGTGGTAAAAAAATTGCATTTCACATGCATTCCAGAGAGAATTGTTAAAGACTTGCGTAACAAAGGCTATAAGATTCTAGAAGCAGTCAACAAATTGAGTTGGAAAACCAAAGAGCCACTCAATATGTTCATGCTAACATTTTCAAATGATGAAGAAACTAGCAAAATATTTAGCATCAAAACTGTGTTGGGATGTAATGTGGAAATACAACCGCTAAAGTCCACAAAACTGGTACCTCAGTGTAAAAGATGCCAGGCGTACGGCCATACCCAAAAGTATTGCTCCAAAGAACCGAGGTGCGTAAAGTGCACAGGCAAACATCTCACTAAGGATTGCAAAAAATCAAAAGAAGAGAAGCCAAAGTGTGTCCACTGTGGAGCTCCACATCCGGCTAACTACAGGGGATGTATCGTAGCTAAAGAAATTCAGCAGATTCGAAACAAAAAATCGAAAGGCAATACAACCCCTCAACAAAATACACCTACTGGAAGAGTTGAAAGCACCAGCCAGTACAAACAAAGTCAACGCACAATAAAAACCACAGATAAAAATGTGTCTTATGCCCAAGTAACTACAAGTGGCATTGTGAAGGCACCTTTGGCTGATATGGACAGTGACAAAAAGTTAAATGAAATCTTAAAGTTAATGTCATCATTTGCTGAGAGATTGAATAAAATTGAAAATAACAACAAAGCTGCTATTCCTAAGCCAAAAAAATGAATACTACACTGAAACTTATGGCGTGGAACTCTAATGGGTTACAAAAACATCAGAATGAGTTACAAGTAGTATTAGACATAGAAAAAATTGACGTTTGCCTGATATCAGAAACTCACTTCACAAAGCAATCTTACATTAAGTTTAAAGGGTACAAAGTGTACCATGCACTTCACCCAGACAATTCTGCAAGAGGCGGTAGTGCCATTATTATAAAAGAAAACCTTCAGCACTACGAAAAGTTTAAATACGAAAAGAAAGAGATCCAAGCAGTAGCGATATGTGTACAAACCAAAAAATATCCTGTTACAGTATCTGCCATCTACTGTCCACCACGGTATACGATACAAAAAGACCACTTTATGAGCTTTCTAACTCGCCTGGGAAGTAGATTTATCTTAGGAGGTGACTTCAATGCTAAAAATACTTATTGGGGCTCCAGACTAACAACTACTAAAGGAAAGGAACTGCTGAGTGCCATAAAAGAGCTGAAATGTGATGTCATATCAACTGGAAAGCCCACCTACTGGCCAACAGATCCAAATAAAATCCCGGACTTAATAGATAATAGATTTTTTCGTAACCAAGGATCTATCAACTGGGTATATAAAAGTGGAACAAAGCTATGACATGAACTCGGATCACTCTGCAATCTATTTAGAAATTAGCGAGACCATTTTGTTTAAAGAAAATAGTCCCGCTCTTGTGAATAAGTATACAGACTGGGTAGGCTTCAGGACCAGATTGAATGATGAAATAGACCTCAAAGTCCCATTAAAAACACCCGAACACTTAAACATTGAAGTACAGAATTTCATAATGCACATCCAACAAGCAGCGTGGGAAAATACACCTGACTTCAACAAGAGAACGAAGGGAAATACATACCCCTTGAGAATCAAGGAGCTCATTATGGAAAAAAGAAGGCAGAGAAAAAACTGGCATCAATCTAGGTGCCCTGCTGACAAACGAAAACTAAATAACCTGACAAAAACACTAAGAAGACGAATTCAGAATTTTAAGGATGACTCAACCAACACCTATCTTCAGAACCTAAGTAACGACCAAAAGACAGAGTATTCTCTTTGGAAGGCTACTAAGTACCTAAAAAGGCCGGTTACCCAAATCCCACCTATTAAGTGTGAAAACGGGCAGTGGGCAATTAGTAACGAGCAAAAAGCTAAGAGGTTTGCAGACCATCTAGAAAATATCTTTCAACCAAATGACGATGAAATCACTGAAGATCACACATTGGCTCATATGATGGCATCAGAAAATGAAGTTATCATAAAACTAGTAACACCAAGAGAAGTCACACGAGAAATACAACGCAATATAAGTATACGAAAATCGCCAGGTTACGATTTAATAACAGGAGAAGTACTTCATAACCTCCCAAGAAAGGGCTTGGTTAAGTTAACGACCCTTATCAATGCCGCACTAAGGCTGAAATATGTACCAGACTTATGGAAGGTGGCTGAAGTAATAATGATAGGTAAGCCAGGAAAACCGGCTCATGAAACATCATCATATAGGCCTATTTCCTTGCTACCAATCATGTCCAAGTTATTTGAAAAGCTATTACTCAAACGGCTTAAACCAATAATAGATAGTAAAAATATAATACCAGAGCACCAATTTGGTTTTCGAGAAAAACACTCTACCATCGATCAAGTGCATAGGATCACCAACATAATAGAAAACGCCCTCGAAGACAAGAAAGTATGTTCTACTGTATTCTTAGACGTGGCGCAAGCCTTTGACAAAGTATGGCATGAAGGCCTAATACACAAATTGAAGAGCCTGTTACCGAAGCAATTTGCAGATATATTAGAATCCTACATTCATAACAGAGTCTTTAGAATAAGACAAGAAGACGCCTACTCAGAACTGAAAGAAATTAATGCTGGCGTACCGCAAGGAAGCGTGTTAGGTCCGGTCCTGTACCTACTATATACTTGCGATATTCCTGAATTAGGGCAAAACACGATTGGGACCTTTGCTGATGATACAGCTATAATGGCTGTAGGAAACAGCCACGAAGAAGCAGCAGAAAAGGTTCAATTAGCTGTAAATCAAGTTTACGACTGGACCAAAAAATGGAGGATTAAACTAAATGAATCCAAATCTGTTCACATAGACTTTTCCAACAAAAAACATCAGTATTCTCCAGTTTACATCAACAATAAACTAGTACCATACGAGAATACAGCCAAATATCTCGGTATGACCCTTGACGCAAAGTTACGCTGGAAAGCCCACGTCAAGAAGAAAAAAGATGAACTCGACCTCCGATTCAAAAGAATGTATTGGCTGCTTGGAAGAAACTCCGTGCTATCCGTGCAAAACAAATTATTGCTTTACAGACAAGTCCTGATGCCAGTTTGGACTTATGGTATTCAGCTGTGGGGCTGCACCAAACAGACAAATATATTAATTATACAACGATTCCAAAACAAAGTGCTAAGGGAAATTGTAAATGCACCTTGGTACATCGAAATGATGACCTCCATCGGGACCTAAAAGTTGAGTTCATCGCAACAGTGATCCAGAAATTTGCAGAAGCTCACGAAAAGAGACTTCATCAGCATGTGAACGTCGAGGCAATCCAGCTTCTCGACCACACAAACATAATTAGAAGACTTAAAAGAACAAAACCGTTCGAGTTAGTGTTTAGTGTTAGTGAATAGTGTAAACAAACACAAGAACGAAGTGTATTCGCCTTAATAGAGACAATAAGAAAAGTGCTATTGGACACATTCTTAGTAAAGACAATTTAATAGTTTAGGTTATAATTAAATTACTTATTAGTCTATCTATAGGGCTAGATTGTAATAAGATTAGGGTCCATCCTATTGATGAACCCTAGGACAAGGGAAAAAAAAAAAAAAAAAAAAAAAAAAAATCATTTTGTGTAGGTATCAGCTTTTTAAACGCTTTATGCCTCCGAAGTACCAGGTTGTTATAACTAGGTAGGAGCATACCCTAACATAGCGGTATCAGCTAGAAACCGCTTTGCGCCGTCGAAGTACCAGGTTGTCATAACTCGGTAGGAGCATACCTAACTTAGTGGTATTAGCTAGAAAACGTTTTTACGCCGTCGAAGGTTGTCATAACTCGGAAGGAGCATACCTAACATCTGCGTGCATGCGGCTGTCGTGATCTTCTCGTTTCGTTTTGTTTTTTTCGTGCAACTTACTGTCACAAATCTGTAAACAAATGACATATTCATGATTAAATAATTTGTGAGTTTACCGTTGATAGTAGTTCACAAGCCTATTTTTATTTATTGCAAACATTATTTTACTCACACGTACGATATTACGATTATCTCTCGTCTTATTATTAACTTATACATTATACATTTATATATTTAAACAATCAAGTAATCAAATACACAATTATCAAAAAGAACGTCGAAGGCATAAAGTGCTTTCTAGCTGACAAAAGTATGTTAGATCAATAGATAGATAAATCGTTTTTTTTACCGACTTCAAAAAGAAGGAGGTTATCAATTCGACATGTTTATATATATATATTTTTTTTTTATGTATGTTCGGGCATAACTCCGTCGTTTATAAACGGATTTACAAAATTCTTTTTTTGTTCAAAAGGGGTTTATTCCGAAATGGTCCCATATAAATTTCGTATAGATCTGATGATGCGTTTCGGAGACAGACAACGGAACTCTTCAAAACATTACAGCAAATCAACCGCGAATGCTGCTATCGCATAAATATGCATTGTTTTGACCCTAAGGATGATGAAATTTCGAATTGGTGTGGGGTAGATAACTAAAAAGTTAAAAATAAAAACTTTTTTCAAAAAAATAACAACCGACTTCCAAAAAAACACTACAAAGTGCAAAATAACTTTAATTTCGGAAGGCGGTGACAAAGAATTAATATACCTACACCTCCAAAGTCACCGACTTCCGAAATTAAAGTTATTTTGCACTTTGTAGTGTTTTTTTGGAAGTCGGTTGTTATTTTTTTGAAAAAAGTTTTTTTGGTGCTTATAAAAGACAACAAACAAAGCACGATGAGATTAAACTAATTACATGAAAGCACAAGGTGCCAATACAATAAGAAAAAAAAAAAGGAAAATAGGTTGACGTAAGTATAGTGATGACACTAGGCTATGACACAATAAGTAACATTTTTACATTCAAATAAAATAACGGGCGGTGGAGTGCAAAAGTGAGGTGTGCGTCTCAAAGTTGCACCAAATGGGAGTCCAGCTCAGCATGTGTCAGGCAAATATACCGGCCGCTGATATTCTGCTGGATCCCTGCAGTGACCTACGGACATCGATCAGATGAGATTACTACGCGAGTTAATTTATTGATTTAAACTTCTTACATACGCAAAAAGGTACAAAGGTGGACTTAAAAAGACAAAAAATAAACTAAAAAATAATATTTACTTATTGATTGATTGTCTTTCTAACAAGAAATTGTTTTTACTGACTGTTTTGGATAAATCTCGTGGATTCGTTGGGAATTAATTTAGAAGCATTTATAATATTAGGTATTATATAATTTTGTCATGGATCCGGTGGGAAAATAAGAACAAAAGAATCGTGGACCGTTGGGAACAACCCATAAAAATTGCGTCGACTTGAGAACCTCCTCCGTTTTTTCCTCGGTTAAAAAGGAAAAGTGATGGGAAACGTCACTTTACACCTGACGCAAGGTTCATACTCTATTGAGTGTTAATTAACACTTATCTAAGAAATATCTTTATAATCTTGTTAGACAACGCAGTTTTTAACAATACCTTGGCGTTGACGTAACAAGGGTTTATCTCATGTCATGTTGCCGTATGTTACAGGCTCCATAGTAATATTCTGTCATGCCTGTGTTGGGTTCCTTCAATCCTTGGGTGAAATCCTAGAAAACTAAATGAAAAGTGCAATTTGTTTGATGCGTAGCGCGAAATAACCTGAAATATTGGTAGGTATCTGGTCCACGTTGACCCTATTCAAAAATACATTTTTAGCGTATCAGGATGATCCCATATATAGTAAAATACTGGAAAAATACCTGTAAATTCGTTCTGATGTTTCTTTTCAAAGATTCTAGCTGTCCACCCTGATAACTCCGTTTAAAGATTCAACTAATCATGTAGCATCCTGATAACTATAACAGCACCATACCGTTCCAGAGCGGCGCCGGTGCCGCTGGGGGCATGCGCGCGCGGCGCTGAGGCATGAGCGCGGCGCGCGCGCCGGATCCCCGCGACCCACCGCGCCATCACCGCCAACACCCACAGGTAACTAACTTACCATATTTACTAGTATAAGGGTAACTAACAACAACTGAAATCCTTTCAGTTGCTGAAAGCCTGAAAGATTCTTATGTCAAATAGAGCAGTGCTCAGACCTAAGTTAATATCTTAAGTCAGACTACTTGCTACCCTCTGAAAACACTAATGGGGTGCAAATCGCTACAAATCAGTTTTGTCTCGTCTCGTCTCGATTTTGTAACTGTTTTAACTAGTTTGCAGAAGTTTCTGGTAGTTTGAGGATGCCAGCAGATTTACTGCTCAAACACTTGGCTTTCAGAAACGGAGGATGTTGTAAGGATTTAAGATTTGGTCAAGTGGTAATTGACTGCTCAACCTGATCATTTATCTTTAATTATGAAAGAAATTAAAAAATATATACTTTAGTGTAACTTTTGAAGTCCGATATCATAAGAAGCTCTTAATTATTGGCAAAACAAGCTGTTACGAGGTTCACTTAGATATTTGCTCTGCTAGGACAAATAGCTTCAGATTATTCTTCTTTCTATGAGCCAGAAAGTATCGCTATTGAACGCACTGCCAAATTATAATTTAAGAACTTAGAAGTATTGCAAAGGAAATGCTGAAAACTTAATTGACTCTACTTGCCTACTTATAGCTTGACCACACCGATGATAAGCGTTTGTTTATTTATTTATTTATTTATTTATTTATTCATAACTTACAACTATCATTACAGGTATAACCCAATGCAATAGTGAAGCAAAACATAATATTAACAACTTATTTTCTAAAACTTATTACATGTAATGTTATCTTTGTGAATTCACTCAGTGTACAAGTAAACATGTCTATCTCCTCTGCCACAAGGTTAAGAGTGCGAAGGGCCCGCGTCAGGGGCGCCTCATTCAGCAAATTTGTGCGGCCACGAGGTACCGCCAGCAGCTGAGGCCGACGTCGCCGCCACACATACCTGTCAGGCACACTCAAACACACTAACGCCAATATATTGGCGTTATGTATCTTGGCTCTAATTACTTTAAATAAATATGAGACAAGTGCGAATTCGCGCCTAACTCTCAGTTCGTTGTATCCAACCATGCCTAATATAAACAAGGTTGGATACATAAGCGGGTAAAAAGGATATATTCCATAGAGCCTCAAGTATAAAAATCTAACAAATTTATTTTGTATTCGCTCCAACATGAGACTATATTTAGTCTCATGTGGGGCCCAGATGACTGCATTAGATTCTAAATGGCTTCTCACCAAAGTGTTATATAGAGCGATAATTGCCGTAATATTAGTGAAACCACGAGCAGTGCGTATGATAAACCCTAAATTTCTGTAGGCCTTTTTACAGCACTTCACTATATGACCACGAAAAGCTAGCCCCGCGTTAAGATTAACTCCTAGGTCCCTAACCTCTGTAACCCTGGTCATCGGCATACCATCCATGTTATAATTATGTATAATAGGACTATGTGCACGCGAGAAAGTGATGGTGACACATTTTTTGGCGTTGAATTGTAGAAGGTTTTCCTTACTCCAAGTAACTACGCTATCTATGGCTTTCTGTAAGCGTTCACAGTCATCGTCACTCCTCACTGCCAGGGACAACTTGAGATCGTCAGCAAATAATAAACAATTTGCATCTTTAACGACTTCGGGCAAATCGTTTATCATAATTATAAATTGCAGAGGTCCGAGATTAGTCCCCTGACTTACGCCAGACCATGTAAAATACGGCTCTGATTTTTTAAGATTCTGATTGTTGTAAGTTAAGCTAGGACTTGGTAGATTAGTACCTAAGTATTAGTAAGTTAGGTACTCTAATGGCCTGGCTTAAAAGCACGCTGTCTCACCAGGCATCGTGTCTGACAGAGATAGTAAGCGCTAGTCCACACGCACAATGTTATTGAGTGACATGAAGAAGACAAATTAAGAAAAGTCCTTCGGAAGTTCGAGTTTTATGAATAAACCACTGCATTAATCAATGGCCAATAAAGATTATTGAACTTTTCGATATTTGAGCTTTGTCGGTACTGACTTGGTTCGGAGTTTTTACACTTCTTTTAATACTCAAGGACGCTATCCCATTTTTGAATCAGTCAAGTTTAGGTATCTCAGTCACAACAGAACAACATTACGCGCACGCACACATTGAAACCATTGTCCGCTCGATTTTTATACAGTACTTAACTAATCTTGGTACTTTAACGTATTTCTTTTTTTTTTACTGGCATTTTTGAGCAAAATTAGTAGTAAAGTAGCTTTATGTATTTGGTAACACCTACTAAGTTTTGTCTGTATCTATGATCATCATTATTTTTGGAATAAAGTAAAATTCGTGAGTATAATAAAATCAAACAATGAAGGAAAAAATCGAAGACTCACCCTTCTTAGGTTTTTTTTTATTGCTTGAATTTTTTTTTACGTATTTTCGGATTCGCGCTCTGAGGTCTAATATTAAAATACTTTAATAATATTTTTGGTTATTAATAGTAGACTATCATTGTAATGGTTGAAAATAAACAGGATATTCATTCCCTAAAGAAAACTAAGCAAAAATGTGTGACGCCCGAATCCCACCTTTGAGATTGGAGCATGTGTTCAGAATTTTTAATTAACACAAAAGTTAATTCGATTAAAATATTGTTGATCATACTTCCAAAACCCAAAAATTGATACCCATGTTAACTTTTCATCTAAAGATGGCATCCGCTATCTTAAATTAAAAAATGAATAATACATTCGTAATCACTACCAACCCCCAAAATATCCAAAATCGATAACCAATATGGTTATAGCGGATCTAGTTTTAGAATTTTTTGAATTAAATATGGATACAACATTCGTAAGCACAATCCTAAAGATCCACAGTTAATTTAAAAAAAAATCATCTATCATCTTGAATGACATATACGTGTAGGGTTGGGAAAACAAAGTTCCTTCTTCTTCAACGATGAAAAATTTGGAAATTTTCCCAGCCACCATCTTGGATTTCTTTTTTGAGCTCACTATCAGCTTCAACACCTTCGAAAACCATGAAAACGACACCCATGGTGAACAATTTGAAGATTTCTACAGCCTCCATCTTGGATTTTCATTTCGACTTCATTTTTCAATACAGCACCCTTGAAAACTATACTTATATATAGTTAGGTATATATCTATTATATTTATAGTTTAAATAGTTTTAATAACTTAATTTCTTCTCATTTATTGCACCTACCACTGTTTGTCCCTGCATCACCCAAAGGTCGACTGGTAGAAAATGCCTATGGCATTAAGTCCGGCTCTGTACATGTGTGTGCATAAAGTATAAAATAAAATAAATAAAACCATGAAAACGACACCCATCGTGAAAATATTTGCAAAATTGCCACAGTTGCCTTCTTGGATTTTCATTTTGACCTCATTTTTCTATACAGCACCCTTGAAAACCATAAAAACGACACCCATCGTGAAAATATTTGCAAAATTGCCACAGCTGCCTTCTTGGATTTTCATTTTGACCTCATTTTTCTATACAGCACCCTTGAAAACCATAAAAACGACACCCATCGTGAAAATATTTGCAAAATTGCCACAGCTGCCTTCTTGGATTTTCATTTTGACCTCATTTTTCTATACAGCACCCTTGAAAACCATAAAAACGACACCCATCGTGAAAATATTTGCAAAATTGCCACAGCTGCCTTCTTGGATTTTCATTTTGACCTCATTATTGTTTTCAGCACCTTCGAAAATCATGAAAACGATACCACTGGTGAAAAATTTGAAAATTTCCGCAGCCGCCATCTTGGCTTTTCGTTTTGACCTCACAGTCGGCTTCAGCAATCTCGTTTATCCCTACCACAAGCTGCGCTAAAGAACTTCGTTCCAAAAATGGATGACACATGCATCATTATCATTATCACACTAAAAATTCATCCGCCTTCTTGTATTCGTGTAAAATGATTTTTATAATCATCATTACCTCCAAAATCCTGAATAATGACTATCTTAAATATGTACGAATCAAAAAAATCATTATTTGTTCAGCCATTTACTATTTAATTTATTTATTTCTAAACTCGTTATAAGTTTGGCACTCATACTTTTGGTCCGAAAAGTATCAACTTTTTCCAACCACAGTATAGAGCACGGCATGCACATTATTATGATCTTGATCGTATTTATTTTTTACACGAAAGCGATACACTCGTGCTTCCTAGGGCGCGTCGTAGCACGGAATGTCGGAATGACAGACCGCTGAGACCGCTTTTAGAAAATGTATGAAGAAATTTGAGAGCGATCTTTATTTTTTTCAAATAAAAAAAGTCATTTGTTTAATTACAAAATATTTTGTTTATTGCTTAGAGGCCTATATAAATCACAATTACTGATTATTTTGGAGTTATAATTGTAGTAGATTTAACTATAATGGTTCCTATTCAGACCCCTTTTTTTAATTTTCTGTGATTATTTTGGTGGTGAAAACGTATTTGTGTGGAAAAACATTATGGGGCTATGCAATTTTTATGGTGTCATTGTGGGGATGACTATATTATCTATAATTTAAGACCATAATTGTCTCGCAGTTTTGATTCCCCTTCATGTAATTGGTACCAGAAAACAATCAGTATTTGTAGAAAAATGTGATGGCGTCCATAGACTCAAAGTTAGGTTAAATTAGCAAGATAAACGAATCTTTGTTGGCTCATAACTTTTTAATTGCTTTTTTTTTGGTATTCTGTTTCCCCACAGGCAATATTAATAATGAGGCAAAACCATACTGTGAAGTAATACACTCCCAAAGTTTGTTTGGAAAAAAATATCGACATTAAGTTTTTCAGTTTTATTATTAATTAAATTAATTTATTTCGGACTAATAATTTCCATAATAATTGTTAATAACAAATGTCTTATAACTATGTTAGACAACAGTGACACATTTGAATGTATTATACGACTCAATAGTGACAAAACGGTCTGGGAACCAAACATGGGCTACGGTATTAAACTATCTAACACTGTAGGTATGCTAGAGATCAACCTGGCGAAGTGATATCTACTCATACCTACTTAGTTTTTTGCGCTAAGTAATTATATGAACTGTATTGTACTTAGGCTGTCAAACAAAGGATATAAAGCTATACTTTAGTGATTACTTAATTTGACATACACTGCAAACTGGGAGTATTAACTTGTTGGGAATAAATAATGTTATTCACATGGTGATTGATCCAAATCTTTTGGCTGACCTCTGACCAGTACCTGTGTTGACCTTGTCTATCTAATAATAATTTACGATGAAAATAATATAATTAAAGAAATAAATAAATTGTTCCATGACCATTAATCTATTTAATTCGCTTGACCTATAACATCAGATAAGAAACCATTTAGAAGTAAAGACTTACGAACTAAACCAATAGTTTGTCCAACTTAAAACATACTAAACAAGTAAATACCATAATACAATAAATAAACCCAAACTTGAACCACAAATTCAAATAATTACAATAAATAAACTGCAATTACGCCATTTTTTTGCACCGATCATTGTTGCAGTAACAACATCTATTATACTACGCATTCTCAGAACTGGCACGAGCGCCCAAACAGCATGGATAAATTGCGCCGACGCACGCGATATCAATCCGTTCCGTTTGTTTTTAATTGACAAACGGATTTACAATTAGAATTATACGCGACTATAAAATTCCGGTGTTATTTAGTGGCCATTTCGCGACACCCACACTGTGTTAAGGCGATGGCGATTTTTTAGGCTTGATTGGTTTTAGATTCATTGTGTATTGATTAATTACTGTATTAATGTTTGTCCTAGAAAGGTCATTATTTTTTTACTGTATTTTAGCTACAGTTTTGCATTTTCGGGTCAATTTTTAGTAAGATAGGCTGGTTTTTTTGAATTAGTTTTTCACGAAGTTTTCTCATTATCAAAACATGGTCATATTAAGGTATTGCTGACGTCAGGCTATGATTGATTCACTTCATATGCGTTTCAAATTGGTTTCCATGCCTTGCGGGCTTTTCACAATATTGAGCATCGGTAATATTTAATTAATTTAATGACAGATATTAGTTGCACCAAAATTATTGGCCTTCTATAAAAGCCTCATCTAAAATGATACATTGTTAAGAAATCATCACAGTATAGAGTTTATATGGAAATTGTTGCATTTCCGTGACAGTTCGACTATTGAATAATAAATTAAATACTGTAAATTATAAAAATATAACCATAAATCACTAAAACCCAGTTAGGATTGCTATTAGCAAGAATTAAAACTGGTTACTGTTTGCACATTCAGTAATAACTCTTTCGGACGGAAGGCAAAACGCAATATTTTATTTATGTCCATTGACACCTGTCATATTGCAGATAAACAATAAATTAATATATTAAATTGTGTAAGAATTGCAGTTACATTGATTATTGAATGAATGCGCTTTTCTTTGTTAGAAGCAAAATATCATTTCAAAACTCAATTAGCTCTTTATATTCTCACTACTGGGAGTGAGGCCTCTTCTCTGTGAGGTGGATTATTACAATACTAGCTTTTTCCAGCGGCGTTGCCTGCGTGGAGGTCTAAAATCATATACTACCGGGATAAAAAGCATCCAGGTTATAAAGTATCTGTGTGCCAGATTTTATCCAAATCCGTTCAGTCGTTTTTGCGTGATTGGGTAACAAACATCCAAACTTTCAAATGTTTACTAATATATATACATAGTAGGATTAATGCATGACTTTGAATTGACGTTAGCAAATAAGATCCTATTATTCAATTGAGCGTCGCCATTTTACCCGCACGAATACGCCGTGAAGAATTGGCACAAAAGTGTCCTCACTCATGCATAATATGCATATCATGTACAATTATTTAATACCTACCGTCGCACCTATGTGCAATAGTAAGACACTTTACACTGTTTGCAAAAATATTCAAAACCAAGTAAAGATGAAAGCCATCGGGTACGTTGGTAAATCATATTTTTTTCATTTCTTCTATCACAGACTTGCCAAGCTCGATATTTTTATAGTCTGTATTGCCACACTCCTGGGCATAAACCTTCTATTATTCTTAGTTTCCACGATGTTGCCAATTTTAGGACTGGATAGACAGAAATGGATTTTAAATTACGGTGACATCGCCTTAATAAACTCGTCATGTTTCTGCGCAAGGACAATTAACTGACATCCTTCGTCTGCGCAGATTTTGTGTAATTGCTCTGTACAACACAGTTTTGGTGTGTTTTGATGATTGTTTCTTCATTAATAGCAACACTATTTCTTTGCATTACTTTTCATTCTTATTTTGTTGCGATTCATATGAAACGCGACACTAGTACCATTTTGGGTTTTCTAGGAGCAGTCAGATTATTTCAAAACCACAATACGACAGTCCAAGTTTGAATTAGGTTTTTGAATATCAGGGATTGAAGTCACATCAGGTAGGCTGCCAAATTAATAGGTTTAACTGTGGGGTTAGATCAGAGTGTAGGGTATCAAAAACTAAAGACTGTCTAAACTATAAATCCCTATGTTCCAAAAGATTCGTAATTGCTAACAGATTTTTCCAAAATATAGAGCCATATTTAGGTCTGAGTAAATCCAAACTAAACCAAGTACAACAGTATCGACTAATGTCACCTAACATTGATGCTCATCTCTATCAATAACATAGGGTCACCTCTATCGCAAGTATTTGCAAGAAGTCTCTCAATTGCTTCATGTGCTAGCTACGAATGCTAAGACATATCTGTCATTGCTCAATTTGATTGCCCATCCCAATATATTAGATGTCGCGATATTTCTCTAGAATATCTTACCGTGATTCGTGGCCGAAATTGATGTTAATTTGATTGCAAGAATGTGTCTGTGGGAAGGATTTAGATGCAGCCATCGCGAAGGATCCAGAGAATGAGATGGTAAGGCAGACTCTTTTGTTGGTGATTCCATTGTTAGGCATCGTCCAGTTCAAAGTACAATGGTACTGAATTTATTTTTATGTGACCTTCTTCGTCAAGAGTTCAGTTATATCTTGGAAGATATAATCTGAATAGTTTTTTGTTAGGATTTCAGTGATTACCTTACAAGTTACACACACTTCTGCCTTCTGCTATTGTGGCATATTTGAATCTTATCAACATAGGTAATAGAATATCTTATTTAAGAGTTAAGTTTGTTCCATGCAGGTAGGTAGGTACACCTTTGATGAACAGCAAACACATACATAATCTAGCGCCTTTTTGCATGGGGTCGGCAGAAACTTAGCGCCACCTGCTTCAAATGGTAATAATGGTTTTGAAAATGACAAAAACTTTCTTTTAATTAAAAATTTAAAACCTTAGATAGATGGTTCCTTCTCATATTATTCTAAAATCAATGACGCATTTTATATCAATTATTTCCTCATAACATCACAAATAATAATGTAGAATTTTCCCAGTTCAATTATCTACCTATCCTCAAACATTGACGCAAACATTAAGTTTCAATTATTTTTGGTATTCACATGTTAATTAACGACACCCCTCCCCCTCTTCCTGGCGGCGGGTGTGCGGTGGGCGTGGCAAGTCATGCGCGCGCGCCGTTCCGTGAATCGCACAAGGTCGTCTGACCTACTGATATAATTTCTTTGCTGTGTTATCCGTCCGCCTGTCTGTGTGCGTCTGTGGTCAAGACCTTATTGTTAAGATACTCAACATGTTAATGCTATCGGTCATCGCACGCACACATTTGTATGTCTCCTTTATTTGAAAGTATAGAGGGAGAAGGGAGCTGAAGAGGGATGCGGCGTAGAACTGAGTTCACACAAAGGCTCTGCATGAGTGTGTCAGGAAATATTTAAGGAAGCACAAATGCATTGTTTTACTTCTGTGTCTGCCTGTCTATGTGTGTGTGCCGTCTGCAGGACCGCTAAGGAAATGTATGAACATGAATGTTTCCTAATTTTCCGTTCGCTGCGCTCAGGTAATAGGTGGGTATATATGGTTCTAGATCGTGGCCGCGCTACGGGATTTTAGGATTATTTGTTTTTTGTTGAATGCGCTCTAAGGTCGTGTGAAGCAGTGTTAAAGTTTTTCAGTTCCTATAAGGTTACAAATGGGTCGGCTCTCAAAGCTAGAATATTTGTTTATTTTTTGTTTCCAATACATGTTCTCCGATTTAATTGGGAGGTCTAACGTGTAATCTAATAAGGGCATTGTTCTATTAATCATGTTAGCCATCTACATTTTCTGGGAAGAGCTTTGAGTTATTTTTAATATGGACGTTCCGTAAATATCAAATCCCAGCTCCAAGCACATAACAACCCAATTAGACAGCCGATACTTTGTCAAAGTTTTTCTCCGTCTTACGTAAGAATATCGTACATAACTGTGCCTGTGCCGGGAACCAAAGGCGCATACCTCCGCAGCCGCGCCGCTCGCGAATAATTCAGTAGTTTCTGAGAAACAGTGGCGGCGTCGTAATAAATTTAGAGCTTCGGACCCCTCATTATGCGGTACTGCCTACATTCCGAAGGCATACAGTTTGCCGAATAAAAAGTTACGAATCCGACTATTGTTTTGGGGCGCAGTACTTAGTGGGGAATAGAAAGGGCTTTGTGTACATGTGGATTGTACTTAATTTTTGTATTTTCATACCATTTTTTTTTCAGACGACGACGACGCTGTCTAGATCGCGCAATATATCTATAAGTATTCATGTGCTGCATGCAACCAGTCTAGAATACGAATAAGATTTATCTTTTCGCCCTGTACTGTGACATTTTAACAAAATTAGCTTGTCTAACAAACTTCATATGTTTTTTATTTTTGGTTAAAAATTAAAAGTTAACATAAAATGATATACTTAAGTACCATTTAGTACATTCCAGACAGCCTCTTAAAAACCATTACATCAAATCACATTGTATTTGTCTAACTGCTCTCAAGTATAATAAATTGTCTACGTACCTTCTTATAAATAAATACCATTGAATTCTAACAATTCTAAAAATGCGCAACACGAAATACAGACTACATTTCCACAAGAGAACGATTTCCTCGCTTCATTGCAATGTTTTTTTTTTTTTTTTTTTGGGTGGGAAATCATCAAATGACTTCTCCTGCTGAGTAGAGCAGGAGGGCGTGTCAGACTTTTACTGACTAAAACCCACCCGTGTTCCCTCAGTAGCCCGTATGCCAGGGGCTGTGGTATCTCTTTCGAACAAACCCGCACCCCTGGCAGGCATCGGCCCTTGCGGACCCCACCGGTGGTTGCTGACATCTTTGACGGCGCGCGTGTGGAACACAACGCGCCGTCCCGTCTACCACTTTTCGGCCGCAGGGGATAGGGAGAGCGGCTGACGCTATACCGACACTCCTCTTCCCCTGCGGCCCCACCGCGTCCGCCATCAAACGGTGGCGGCCCCGTCCAGGCCACGGAAGGGAAGAGCGCTGCTCAGAAGCACCGGCACTCCTCCTCTACCGCAGCCCGTAACCCTCAGCCGCGATGCCTCCCATTCGACATCGCGGCCCACCTCAGTTGCGGTGCACCTCACCGCAACCTACTTTTTGGCCGTTACGTCGTCGGCTTTGAGGCAAAAGCCCTGACGAGCGGCCCCACCTTTGGGTTCCTCTTGGCTTCACCGTGGCCGGAATCCACGGTTACTGAGACCCCCGCAACGACAATGCGGGAACCCACTCGGGGGGGTTCATTGCAATGCTGAAAGAGCATGCATCGAGGAGTTGCGTATGGAAGGACCGTCATCCTGAGCATTCCTAAAGTTTCAGTACTACGAACGGTCAGCTGGTGAATTTTTCTAACGGACAGTCGTTGGTAGCTTCGCAGCAGTCCACAGGTACCAGCAACAATTCGTGGGATTGCCTCGGGAAATATAGGGAAATGTCGCAGCTTTTTGTTCAACTCTCTTCTCACTCATGCTTGTTTTTAAAGCGGCTTTTAGCTATAAATTGTGAATTCAAAAGTGTGCCTAGTGCTCCGTTCCTGTTTCATTCGTTTATTTATGCCAACTGCAAATCTTTTGCGATAACTGGCAGCAATTTTTATCTGTTAACTTTTATTGACACACACAATACGAGAATTGCTTTTCAATAAACCTTTACCTATTTTACGACACCTTAATTAAGTGCTCAGGTTACAAAAACACTGACATTGAAAATTTTAAGATTTTCATACAGAAGCCAGTCAAGTCCCATAGTGACTGTACCTAACTAATGATCTGTCAAATCAAAAACGGTATCGTTTAATTGATAAACTACATATACCATTAACTTAGCTTTTAAGCCCCACGTGTATATGTGTGCCTATTCTAAACATACCCAGCTCTTCATTTATACTTATACATTTTACCGTCTCTAAAGTTAGCAAGCCCTTCTAAATAAGACGCGGAAACAAAGCGTTTCAAATGGACACTGGAGACACAACAAAACGACACAAGCATTATTCCAGGCATTTTTCTAAGTCAATTAAATCTGACCCAAGATGGCGACGAGGCAACTGTTGATTTTTTGGCGACCGAGGTGCAGGCAACAGTTATCGGGAGAGACGAATTTATAAAAAAGGAGTTGGGGTTAGAGCTGCATTAATAAATTGTTCCTATGTTTGAGATCTTATCGTGTGTATTTATAATTGATTGTTCTTAATATGCTGATTTAATTATTAATTAAATATTGAATTCGTTAGTTGATAGGTACGTGAAATGAATTAAGAAGGATTTATAATTACTTTGAAAGAGTTTTTCGATTTCGTTCGAAGACGCCACGATATTTAATACGTTCATAAAATCTTTAATAATGATAATAAAATTATAATTACCTACCTAATGTCACTTGCAAGTTGTTATACTTTTATTATCTGCATGATTTTTTAAGCCACCTTACTTAACCAATGAATGCATCGTTAGATAAATATGATGGTTTTGTGCACCGTGTGAACTGTACTGCTCTGTTTTATGTTTGATATGCTGTTCGTAGCTTTTTATTCTGGAAACTTTTCGTCGAGCTGTAGACACTTTGTGATAAACTTTTTTTAAAGCTCAAATGCTGAATTTATTCTATTCTATTACCGTCGCCGATAACAGTCTCATCTCCCCTGAATGTCTAACAGTTATTATAATACTATGTAGCGGGATATTCGCAATTCTTTATCCAAAAGAAATACTTGTTCAGATAATCGCAGAGCCTAAACGGGCTCACATTGTTTTCTATTTCGGACTTTTTGTGCAAAAAATATTTGAATATTCTAATGGCTCGAAAGCAAAAAGTTTAACTCGCTGTAATTTGAAGCAGGAAATTTTTGGACATGGAGTGAATGTTTTTGACTGTATGTAATGCGTCATGCCTCCGCAGAATAATAAAAAAACCCTTGATCTCTGAGAAATTAGTAGGGTACATTATCTGGCGCAGATCCTGAAAAAAGGTGCTTAGAATACCTTTTAAGTTCATTGATAAACCTTATTTAGGTAGGTATCTATTTCGGCGTTTGACGTTAGGCTACTTAACACTGTGATAGGGATCACTAAGTTTAAGTCTAGATTTTAGATAAAGTTCTTCCATTAGAAGTCTGCCTATAATAAGTAAATATTTCGGTCTTTTCAATACGATAATGAAGGTTTATTTTATGGCTGAATTCAAACACAGGTTTACTTCCTTTAGGGTGTAAATTATAAGTAACCATCAATAAATTAATTTACACCCTATAGGATCACATCTTGGCCACTGCCTTTATCTCTGAAGGGTTAAGCAGAGGTGCGAAGGGTTACAAACATATCATATTTCTCATTTCATCTGCTACATCTAGCTCAAAAACTTATTACCATACCTACCGTAAATAACTGAAGTACAGCCGTAGTTACAAATAAATATAAAATATAAACAGCTCATCGGACGCGCCATAAAGGTGCCCACACACGGCCTAATGAGCTCCCGCGGATTTATGGTCCATAAATAATGTTCCTTGCGCGTAATGACCATATGGCTGTACATCCAGTCGGCTAGCCTGATAGTTTAGACATGGATTCTTTTATGTTTCATGTTTTTAGGATGATTTAGCCTTTCTTTACAGTTAACAGACCATCTTAATTTACTTTAAAACTGTCTTGTTGAATACCAAATTTAGGACCAGAGAATAAAAGCGTTGCGAGGTCATTAAATGATTTTATTTCAGTAAGTAGGTCTGTATAAACACTTTTGCACGACAATCAATCAAAAACGATGTGGCCGGCGTTTCCTATCTGACTACTCGGAGAATAAAGGCCGAAACAAACAGAGGTCACAGTCTCTTAAAGTCCAAACAAAATCTTGATCTGATAATGTGAAGACCATGTAGATCGATGTCTGAAATGGTCTTTTGAGGAAAGACCATAGAGCACACAGATTGAGTGGGCCTGTCCAGTCAGTAGGCACGCATTTGTCAATTATGGTGCAACTCAACTCAGAACTAAACGTTGATTTCCAACCTTTGTAATTTGCCTGGACATTTGTAGTAAGGACAAACTAAGCCACATATTGCCTTACTATAGTCAGCCAGCTGTAGGCATTTGGTCATCGCGTAAAACATGAATTAAGAAAATTATTCGTTGTCATTCATCATCATCATCTCAGCAGAAAGACGTCCACCGCTGGACATAGGCCTGCCCCAAGCTCCGCCACTTGGACCAGTCCTGTGCTCCCCGCATCCAGCGGACTGCTGCGGCCATTGTCATCGTTGCCATTAAGATATTTTTATTAGGCACCAGGTTAAGATTGGTTCATTAGGCTATAATAATATTATGCAAACATAAAAATGTTTGCATAATACAAAGGCACTCGAACTTTCATATGCGTTAAGTTGGCTAGTTACAATTATATAACTCTCCTGCGTTTGCGCAGGTGACTAGACTAATTATAGAGATGTACAGATTGTTGTTCATATATCAATCGATTTTGTTTGATTTGTTTTCCTTTTTGGGAAGCGAAATTCCAATTTGTATTATAGCTGTATCGTGAATTTATGAATCTCTTTACCTATTTATAAATAGAGCGTAGGAAAGTTTTTCTACCAGAATCTCATACATAAGTCGTAACGCGATATGTTTAACAGTTTGGTGGTATATTATAGTGGTTGTGCGTTTCCTTTGTGGATTTTGATGTTTTACAGATGCATAATCTTGCCTATGAATATAATATGTAGATGTACAGTTGTTTATCCTAATATAGTATAATATGACAGCTGATGTTTTGCCAATCGCCTACCAAACACAAGTTTGTTTTCAGGTTCTTCATAATATCTTTATAATACTCGTCATTTACTGACGGGATGCATTCATTTTTTTAACCGACTTCAAAAAGAAGGAGGTTATCAATTCGACATGTTTATATTTTTTTTTTTTTTTTTTTTTATGTATGTTCGGGCATAACTCCGTCGCATATAGACGGATTTGCAAAATTATTTTTTTGTTCGAAAGGGGTTTGTTCCGAAATGGTCCCATATAAATTTCATATAGATCTGATGATGCGTTTTGGAGACAGACAACGGAACTCTTCAAAACTTTGCAGCAAATCAACCGCGAATGCGGCTATCGCATAAATATGCATTGTTTTGACTCTGAGGATGATGAAATTTCGAATTGGTGTGGCGTAGGTAACTAAAAAGTGAAAAATAAAAACTTTTTTCATAAAAATATCAACCGACTTCCAAAAAAACACTACAAAGTGCAAAATAACTTTAATTTCGGAAGGCGGTGACAAAGAATTAAAATACCTACACGTCCAAAGTCACCGACTTCCGAAATTAAAGTTATTTTGCACTTTGTAGTGTTTTTTTGGAAGTCGGTTGATATTTTTATGAAAAAAGTTTTTATCATTACCTTATTCTTAATTAGGTTCAGACATCGAGTCTAGACCGATGTTACCACTATTTTCGATTTCGAAAAAGAACATTAATTTCATCGCAATCCTTCCTAGAATGAGCATCGCGACCTTTAATTCAGCTGATAATTTACAAGACACAGTAAATTTTGCCATTTATTTCGCGTCTCTTTGCACTTGGTTTTTATATTATACTTTTATTACTGTCTGCGTAGTCGTAAACAGGATTTATTGGCATCTACTAATAATTTAGCTAGGTTTTATTTTTCATGTAAATCTTCTCGTTGCTGTAAATTGCTGTTCGATTTATTGATTACTTAATACACAGAGATGTAATGGCGGGCGATCTTTTGATATCTTCATGGCACTCCCGTTTTTTCTGGGATGTAATAAGATCTTCCACAGACGAATTATTCAAAGGATATAGCTTAAAATGAAACGTCTTAATCTAGCCTGGGAACTATTCTCAGGTTGGGTAAAGTGTTTATCCATCAAGAAAGTGTTTATCCATCAGAAATTTCTCAGTAACGGCCCGGTGTCTGGATTTGTGCCTGGTTGATGGCAATAGGCTCGGCCCCTGGAACTTAAACATAACTTGCGAAATGTGGGTCACACCTAACCCTTGCGGGGATATACAGGCGTGATGTTATGTCGTGTTCATTCATAGAAATAATTGTCCCGTGATATGGTTTTCAATCCAAATGCTTCCAAAAATCCCGGAAAAATCCTATGCTCAGTCACTTTTAATCTGCAATCACGTAAAATTGAAATCTAAACCCACGAAGCTTCAACACTCATATCCAATTAAAAGTAATTATCCTACGAATTACTATGTAAGTCTGTTTATAGCAGGTCTTCGAACTCTCGATCAATAACTTTACGATTCGATGTCCAAGTGCGAACGGTTCTGACTCACACTTGTTTTGACAACGTTTCCTTGATTCTGATGATTTTGTTTCGAGTCGTCACGTTATATTGTAATATCTTATTTGGGAGTCGTCGATTGTTGAATGATTTGGGGTATGGTGGATTTGAATTATTGGTTTTGTTGCTATGTGGACTTTGTACTGAGTATTGTAGTTACTAACCGGTTCATGTTCTTAATTGGTTGTTTTATCTACATCTTGTGCTTGGGTAGTTTACTTGAGTTGACGTAGTTTAGATGTCTTCATTATCACAAGTTATCGACTATTCTGTGAACTTTTGTGTTATGTTTTCCGTTTTAGGGATTGGATCTGTGGTTTCAAGTCAAAAGTTTAGTAGCCTGATCTATTTTAATTCAATGTATTGGGTTCCTTAAATTTTTGTCTCAAGTGAACTCTAAATCAGATACAAACTTGGAGCAATAAGATCAACGTTTTTTTGCTAAACCCAAAAATGTCACAACATTTTTGACCGCAGTCCGTGCGCACATGCGCGTAATTGCACCGACACATTAACTTTGAGCCTTTGAAGTTAATTGGATCCAAAGCTAAGCCGCCATCTTAATGAACATGCTATTTATACTCTGCAGCGCTTTCGGACGTTATAACTCTATGTACGCTACGCAGATTATTTTTAGCTGTTTTGAATACGGAGGGATACTTGTTGGTGCTATCGACACTTTAAATTTATAGCTAAATTAATAATAAAAATGCCTTTTAGTGTCACGCATGTGATGAAAAAATTTAATTTAAAATTTAAAAAACCCCCGACCCAAACAAAAACTCAAAAAAGTTAAAAATAATATTTATAGGCCTTTTAATTTTAACGTAATATTTTGATCAGGGCATTGTCAAGTCGGGGGACGGCTAGGCCTCTGTTTGGCGTTTTCATTGACCGTCCGAAAATCTTTCTATCGTTCGTACCTCGTATAGTATCGTTCCAAACTACTCAATGGATTTCGATGCGATTTTCACCAGTCATTCAGAGCATTTATTCCTGAAGGTTTACCACAGCATAGCAACATTATCTATTTTTTTTAAACAAAGCCCTGTACAGTAGCACAAACAACATTTTACCATCAAAATAAATATGATTCCATGTTAACATAAGTAAACAATAAAATGAAACATGTAATTCATTTTATAACAGCTTCGTTAATAATTTTATCTATTTCCGTGGGAGCTGTCTCGGCAAGACATATGTGCTAATATTATCCCTAATGGGGTAGGTAGATCTTACGCAGTGTGGGTAGAGGTATCTTAAGAACAATGTTTAAAAACGTGCTAAGTTTTGCTTCTAAGTTTTCCGGATGTAAGGTTATATTTTGTTCGAATTTGCTCAATATTTTCCTTATTTTTCGGTACTTACAGCAACACACTTTTCGTATGTCTAGCAAATCGTTAGCAACTACTGTCAATCTTGCTGATTGATCTAATTCTGATCATCTGTAATTTTAACTATTTAACTCTTTTCGGCCCGGGAGCAGTGGGAGCCCAGTGGTACCGGCCGGGACTTACGAGTTGTTGTAGGTCGTAGTTGTAGTTCGAGTACTTTACTTTGTATTAATTATTTCATCACCACTGCTCTAAAAACGGTGAAACAAAACATCGTGAAGAAACTGGCGTGTCATAGAACTGAAAATTCGGAAGCATGTGACTTCTACCAACCCGCACTGAGACGTCGCTACGCGATTACGGGTCAACCCCTATTACCGCGAGATGTGTCCCAGTAGTGGGAACGTTATATGTTGTACAAATATGTTGTTTTAACTCTAGCACTTCATGGTGTTTATAAAGCTCATACTGAATCTAGAGATGAATATTTTAAATCTCCGGCAGACAGGTGCGACGCAATGCCACTCTGGTAAATCAATATCCTGAAGTTTTTATAGAAATTCTTAAAGAAGAGTTGCATTGTGTCTGCGGGAGCCTTTAAAGTTCTTTGACACACTATGGGATAGTGTTATGCGGATTTAATCCTAAAAGTACTTAGTAGGTATTTATGTACTTGCTTACTCGGTTGAAGGACCCTGAATGAGACACAAAATAAATTTTATTGTTATTACGTCTGGGGCATTTAGTTTATGCTTTAATTCTCACATAAAAATATCCACGCTCCCATATCCGGAGTGCCACTACATAATTAAAAAATAACAAACAGAAATTAACCCAGTTTTCCACGATAACATCCGAAACCTGTCCTCACTATACAAAGGTATACGTGTGTCGGTTTGTGCGTAGACGCCTGCGCCTGCGCCGCCCGATCCTGCGGGATCCCGCTACGCAACGGGAACCTGCGTGAACCAGTTCCCGTTTTTTGTCGGTGAAAAGCTTTCCTTTGAACAGTAGTGGGCTGATAATGGCAAGGTGCGTGCCGGTGCGTGTGCGCAGTGTATAAAGGACTTTTTATGTTAATGTTCTGTTTTTGAATTGCGTTTTGATTGTTTTTGTTTTTTTTTTTCGGTACTTGTAGTTATGTTGTTATTTCGATATTTTTTCCTGATGTCACACAATAATGGTGTAAAAAGTGTGAAGGCAGGTGACTGACCACCCAACGTTTAATACAAAATACATAGAGCTCTTCTCTTCTCTTCTCTCAGTATTCAGGGACGAATAAGTAATAATACCTACTAAAATAACAAGATAAAGAGGAGGAGAGCTTTAGTCCTTCTGTGAGAAGAAGTAGGCAAAAACAGACGGGTAATATGTAGAAATGAAACGTTAATAAGTCTCGGAGTTTTTCAATCTAGCCTTTCTTCCTGTGACATAACTGACGAAAAATCCTCTAAGATTATATGCTCTGTTTTGTGTTCCTAGACATCAATAACAACTTATCATATAGTTGAAACTGAAAAATAATATTAAGAGACTATAGTCTCTTCATATTATTTTTATACATTAATTTATTGTGTCTCGGAGTTTTTCAATCTGGCCTTTCTTTCTGTGACACACCTGACGAAAAATACTCTTAGATTACTCTTATTTTCCTCCGCCATGTATTACTTCACATCAATAATAACCAATTAACGTCTCATAGTTTCTCTATTAGTCATAAAATCTCTCCATTCCCACAAATAGTTCAAAAAACAATAAACTTGAATAACTTATTAGTAACATAATGACCGTTACTGTTTCGCGGTGGTCTAAGTCTGTCTAGACCTATAGATACCATAAATATCTAATAATAATATAATATCTTTCGACGCCATATATTTTATATTACAACAATATGTATCATAAATGAAAGACTCCATTCAGAAACAAACCGCTTAAATATAAAGTTATTTATGATAAAAAAAAATATTTTATTCATATTGTAATTTTTGCCTACATTCACAGTAAGCAGGTGCGTTGGGCGCGTAGGATACATATATATTTGTATGTATATTTGGACATATTATAAATTAAAGTCGTATTTATTGTCTGTCTGTGTGACTGCGTTGTTCTTAGCTACGCAACGGATTTTGATGTGGTTAGATAATTTATTCCGGAAGGTTTATGTGTAAATACATGTGGTTTAATTTAAAACAGAAGTACATTTACGCAAAATAGAGTAGGTATATTGTCTTTGGTCTCTTGCCCTCACATCAAGCAATGGATAAAATTGACGAACTTTAGTGGAATACCTGCTTCTGGCTTCTTTGCCTGTGGATTTTTGTCTTTTTTTTTTGTAATGTGCGTTTTGTTAGTGCAGAATAAACTAGTTTTCTATCTTCTTTGATGTAAAGTTTAAAACTTTTAAACTTAGGTAGGTACGTTATAAAGAAATTTTGCTAAGTATTTGTCAAGTCGTAAAAACTGCGCGAAGCAAGGGCCGTTCCCTAGTTTAGAATTAAAATTATAAATATAAACAAGATTTAACTCAAGATGTGTGAGTTTCGCCTTACATGAATAATTCAAGAGCGCTATTGAAACCAATTGATAGGTTTTGGCCTGTGTTGGTCGTTGGTCGTCTGTGTGCGGCCAATGTTTATGGCTAACGTCTGGGGTGTTGAGGACATATACGTAAAAGTAGAGCATTTGATGAGCGGTTTGGTAATATTGTTTTGCAATACAACTATCACTGTGAATATCGAATTATTTATTGCTTAAATTACGTTTTGTTTTTGTAAATCAATAATTTATTTTGTATCTTAATTACCTATAGACACAATAACATTTGGAATTTACGAAATGACTTGTAAAAGTTCGTGATTATTGCAGAGAGGTTTCAAATGTCACTTACCTATGAGCGAAAACTTAGTTTGATTGAGGAGTGCCTAACTATTTACATTTATGGTAGCAAAAGATTGGGATTTTGATTTTCTTCATGCTTTCAATATTATTTAGAATACTTCTGCCATTATTTACACATTAATTTATCTTTAGTTCAACATCGCAGCACAGAATAAGGAAAGGTAAAAAATAACACGATCGTCGCAAACCAGCCTGATGTCCAAAACATGTTTAAGTGCCCATATTGCCCAACATTGGTTCCAATACATCACGGAGATGTTCAAATTAAATAAATTATAGCAGCACAATAGAAAGTCGCACACTGAACAGGAAATATATTAGATAGGTATTATAATATAAATAGTTCTATCACTGTGGCCGTAGATTCGTACTGTTTTCTATTCAAATCAAGTAAACGGAGCTAGGAAAACAGCGACTTGTGTCTTTAGTGAGGTCTGGTGCGTAGTAATCGCCACTGGTGTGCGTGTATGAAGGCTCCCCCAGACAGGCTCGACGCTACAGTGCGACGCGCGTACAATTTCTATGCAAACTTTGTGTAAATTTATCTACTAGAGTTGCATTGCGCTGTCTGTCGCATTGCGCCGGTTTGATGAACAAGATGCATGAACGTAAACGAAGCAAATGTAGGATTGAAGGATTGTAGCAGGTGGCGCGGTGGTGATTTGTGATGACAACAAATTATTGGCGGTGAATTCTGGACTTCAAAATATTTAGGTACATAAATATTTTTGGCTATTGGTTCTACAGTAGTTCAAAAAGCCCTACTTTAAGCCAGATTCGTATGACATTTCTTTATTTTCAAATTAGGATTCAAACAGTTCCCCTGGTAATTACCAGCCACTGCAGTTTTTTCTTACTTGGTAAAGAAGTTTTGACTTGTATGAAAGAAAAAAAGAAAATACACACACGGACACAGGTGTCTTTGGAATTAAGTGACCCGCTCTTTTCTACAACATAATTATGATCACCTTGTTTCTTTAACGCTGTTCTAATAGCCCCACTGTAAACCTATCGCGACGATCACACATATTGGTCTCACCGTTACACGGAATTGTAATTTATGGATTTTGGAAATCAATACCAGTAATGGTCGTCGTGTAAATTGTCTTCTGTGACATTTATTTACTGTATGTAACATTTTAGTATAGGTAAGCGGATTAACCTCGCTTGTGCGCAAGCGCAAACAGTTATGCAAGATATTTTCGTAGCTTACTGTTAGATTTCTTGATTATTTAATCTTAAAGTTTTTTGGGTTTTATAGGTTTTGTAAATGAGCCCAATGCGGATATTAAAATAAATTATCGCGGATATTGTGAATAGTTATGTTGTTTTCAATTACTTTCGCACCAGGGTTTCGTAAGCGTAGGTTTAGAGACATATGATGGTCATGAGTCAACATCTGATTTTTCTAATTACAGCTCTATCATGCTAACATTATCTTTTGGGTACTTGTTGACTTCAACATCAATCTCTTTGATAGTTTTCATGACAAAAAAGAACTGGAAATGTTTGGTCATAATGCCCGGATTGCTGATTATCAAACTTTATGTACCTACTTAGTTATAAGCTTTGCATATAATCCGGTGAAACTAATTACATAGGTATCAAAATAGTTACTCAACATAGTCTTTATTCACAGCCTTCTTTCGAAATATAATTCAATATTCAAGATTACACCGGCTTAATTCAACCGCTACTAAAACATAAGCTAATTGCGAAACACCATTACCGTAGGTTTTTTTTATAGATATCTATATATTTACGACAAGAGTACGTGGCTAATCTCATGTGAAAGGCATTACACCATCTATTGCCTCGCTATGTCGGTTTATGTGCGTGTTATATGGCTGTGTTAAAAATTTTATTGTCTATGTAGGTGTGATTGGTTACCTCTTGTATAAGTAAGACTTGTACGCTAAAAGGTCTATAGGTCTTGTTTCAATGGTTTTAGGGTAGTTTTTAAGTGTGGCTAATTAGTGTTGAGCTGTCGTTTGAATTTAGCTGTTTTAGATTAGATTGAATCTGTCTTGGGTTTGTTGTCTTCGTAAAAAAATAAATTTTCGTGTGACTTGTTAAGAGCGCTGTCACAGGTCCACTAGCGCCACACCTTTATAAAATTATTATCTCGTGGCTGAAAAGGAATTATTAAAAACGGCTCAATCAACCGTCTCGGTAAGTGTGTCTAGAATTCTCTAATACCTTTTATAAAGTTTCATATTGATACACGAAGCAACAAAATACGATCTAGAGAAAAACGGCCACATTCCTCTAGATCGTATTTGGACCTGTGACAGCGCTCTTAAGACAGACATAATTACGTGTTGGCTGAGTCAGTATCCCAGTGTTTACAAATTACAGGCAGACTCATAATAGATTCACCTCCTAACATTTTCATAACTTTTCTATTTATTAGATAGAATAATTTTCTTTTTAGCTTATTATTAAAATAGTCCGCAACTCTAGTTTAGCTGCTTACGAACGGAAATCGTTGCTGAAGTCGAAGACAGCAGCAGATAGATCCTGTTCCTGTTATTCTCAAAATTATAGTTGGATAATTTGGTGATCACATCCTATACAATATTATAATACCAATCATAATCAATAATTTAGATTCGCCAAAAACATGTTTTTTCCTTTATCCAGACAAAATTATCATACTCACATTTTCAGCACCTGTCTTTCCGAAAGCCCCTATCAAATAAAATGATTTTAAAAACAAACAAGTGTAGCATCTGCTCCCAACACGTGCTTGCGCGGCGAAGGCTGCGCAGGAAGTGGGTCAGCGTGCCCTTGACTCTGCTCGGGCGCATGCGCAAGAAACAAAAAGAGCGCAGACCGGCTGCGCCCGCGCCGCCCTGCGTGGCCTTGGCAATGGGCGTTGTGGAACAATTGCGAATTTTTTGATGGGTTGCCAGATGAAGTGGGTGCTTGGTGGACTTTGGATAGTTTTTTAACAAAATTTTATGGATTATTAGCTTTTGCCAACGGCTTCGGTCGCGTGGAGATCGAAAATTATCCCACGGGAAAGTAGTAATACGTTCCCGTGTAAAGTGTCCTATTTATTAATCCTGGTTAAAATCTATCTGTGTGCCAAATTTCCCCGAAATCCATTCAGCCGTTGTTGCGTGATTGAGTAACAAACAACCAAACATCTAAATATCCAAACATACAAACTTTCTCATTTAAAATATTAGTAGAATTTTGCAGATTCAATTCCGTTAAAGGATTGGTTAAAATTAGAATTCATGACAAGAAGTCAGGAAGTTATAAGAAGAATAGAGATCGGAAAAATTTCATTACTTGTCAAAAAAACTATAGATGAATTTGTTATTTTTTCTGACATTTCAGGGTCGTTAGTACCTATTTCCACATTGTAGATTCATATAACTACTATTCTCATGTTACAAAAAAGGAAAAGTAATTTTCCTTTTAAATGTCCATAAAAATGTTTATTTTAATTTCCGTACCTGCATTATTTTCATCATAAGGCATTTCGACCATCTCAGTCCTGGCAACACCGTCTCGCCGGGGGTCACCTTCCGGCGCGTCGCGGGCGCACGCGATAATTGTTATTATTATCGATCAAAGACTCGCCGGCGGCAGGTGGAGTGAAGCAACTCTTGCTTTTGCGCATCTTTGATTTTGCCTATATTGACAGTTTTGTAGGAGTGAAAGTTGTTTGAAAGGAATAAAGGATTAAAAGTAAAAAGTTGATGTGAAGTATTTTTATGTAATCAATTTTTGCGTTGGTGTAGTTACTTAGCTAGATGTTGCTTTATGTATACCTGCTTACCTATAGTTATTACAGCTTGCTTATAGATTATTGATTAGTACACATTGATTGGCTTTATGTGTTGTGTTGCGCAAGGTAGGGATTTTTCTGGTTTTATTTCCGGCTTGTTGTTATTTTCCGCGACAGAACTTTGCTTGGTGTTAGTCAGTGGTGCACCTTCAAAAAAGTATTGAATAAATAGCCGCTTCATGTATCTGATAAAAGTCAGAATAAATTGAATATTATCCTTGTAGCACTTGGGTATTTTTAAAACTTATGAACTACGTGAGTTCTTTTGTAATTTAATGGGGAAATACGTTTGGATATTTTTTACTAATTATAAAAACAAGAAAAACATTTATTTTGATTGAAACTGTAAAGTTTACTTTAAGATTTTCCTGTAATTTGCATGTTTTAAGGAAATAACGATCAGGATACGCATTATAGGTGACTTGCATCGGCTAACTGGTTGCAGTGATTAATAACAATAAGTTATAGTTAGGTAGGTGGTAACAAACAGAAAGAATTCAAACTAAATATTTATTTGTGTCTTTTTTATTGCAAGACTACCAGGCCAGCAGGCTGCATGACGCTTTCTATTTCTACTCTACCGTAGAATAGAAATCGCTTGTCTACATTTCTAGGTACTACTGTCTACATGGAAATTTTGTCTACTCTTCCGTCGACAAAACGCTTCTCTACGGTTCTCGTGCTAAGCCTGCTGGACGCGTACCACGTGGCTTCGTTCATGGTGGCGCGGGACAAGTGTGGCTGGAATTATTTGGGTGAGGCCTGCGCCGAGCAGTGCAGTAGTCCAGATTACCAAAAATATACTATTTGTATCAACTACAGCAGCATTGGCGTCAACCTAAGGTTGAATCAGTACCAGTTCGCTAGGTCTTAGGTCTTGAGGTATACTACGTTTAATAACTTGGGTAGGTACTTACAAAAATCAAAACAAACAACAAAATAATTCGCAAAAGATATTTATTTAGCAAAAAACTAAACAAAACGCAATCAGTAACTTATCTGTCCCTAAACGGAACCACATTCCCACACACACTTGGCCATAACCAACAAACGTAATACCTACATGTACCAACACTTATAAACCCATACGGTGACGTCATCCCTTCAAAATATCCATTTGCGCGCACATTTGATACTTGAAAGCGTACGATCATTTTGAAAAAAGAACACGAATGCTTTTAATAAGTTAATCTCGAAGCTCTAATGAAACGTCACGCTGCGACAGAGATGAAGTTCTGTACTTGCAGTGCAAAGTTAACACACACTTTGTAGACACCTTAACGTTATAAAAATAAGCGTGATATTAGCGTGCTGTTGAGAGTGCTTAATTTGGTATAAGTGTGAAGGAAATAAACAATACGAGTGGAAAGATGGCGCGATAAGAGGTACCTGAGTGGTCGTAGGGTTGTGCCGTGTGCGTTCTTTGTGGGAAATGGTTCGGTAATGGATTTTTGTAAGTTCTTGTGTTATGGATGATTCGTTAGGAGGGTGTGTGATTGGAATCAGCAAGCCGTTTTCGATCCCGAGCCGATTTTATTTTGATCGCGATAGTTGCGGTTTGTGTCACATTTTTGTATTTGATCACGTCGATCAGTCTTTCGGGATCTTATTATAATGGTCATGGATGTCGTAATAATGTATTTATAATTAAGAGCATAAATGAGTATTGCGTACCGTGGGGGTACGCAATACTCAATACTTCTGTGTATTCTGGCAGGTACAGTGTTCTTATTTTCTAGTATTCTCTCTGAATTCTGGGTTTCTTACTGAAAGCTAGTGAAACCTATTTTTTTCTTCTTATTAAGAACTACATTGGATCGCTCTTCCCAAATGTTGGTAATTGCAGTTTGGTGCTGACTTTTAGATGGAAAAACTGATAATCCCTTATTATTTCATAAGTGTTAACCATACAAAATTAAAGGAGTGAGCACGCCTAACATCACAACCGTTTATACGAAAGACAAAATGACAGATTGTAAAAACAAAATTTATGGTGCGATGTTTAAATGGACAAATTTAAGTACTTATAGAAAAAATATACTTGTGTCTAGGGTTCGAGGAATAAACATAAAATGGAGAAGTACTTCGTATGCAGATAAATATTCTAATAACATTTATAATTCCCCCAGCCCTATACATCCGCGAATTTGAAGTGTGTTGAACGCAACGAAATTGATATTATATTAAGATTCCGCGCATGCTCCGGCGTCACCCGACGCCCGCGTCTCTTGCAGTATGTTGTGTTTGAAAGTTTACACTTCTACAGTCGTTTGGATTTAGCAGGAGATTAGACTTGAAGTATGTTCGGAAGTAGTGTCTACGAATGTTGGCTTACGGGTGATACTGTCTCCAAGTAGTATTTTTGCTGATTAAATACTTACGTAAATTGTAAGAAACTGTGGCCAAATTTCTTGCCTTTGAATAATATACTGAAAAGGTGGAATTAATCAGATTTTCTTTTTAACAAATTTATTTGTCGGGGCTTATTCATAAACTAATATTTTATTTATTTATTACAAAAACACTTTCGTAAGGTTCACAAAAACAATGTTCGAAGTAAAATAAAAATGAACATAACAGAAAAAAGTGGTGCCTGTACCCACTAACTACTATCTAATGAACAAAAAAAAAAAAACATTTTATCGCAGACACCAGAAAAGTAACTATACATATAATTAAGCTTAACAAACTGACCGATCAGTCACAGCATTATGTTGTGAATTGACTTCATCTGTAAACACACAACGTTCTCTTCATACCACACCTCGCTGCCAAAACTTTTGACACCGAAAGACCAACATCAAATCCAATTTTTTCAACCCATATAAGTAGAGGTACCTAATAAAATCACATAACACGTCGCGACCTTAGTAAACTTCAGAGTACACCTAACTAAACATCTCGGAACCAGGACCATCGGCCCGAGATTCTCACGTTTACCTCACCCTTCATAAATTATCGTATGCCGCGATAAGTTAACAATACGACAATGCGTTGCGAAGTGGAATCCACCTGACGGTACGCCCCCCCCCCCCGCCCCCCGGCGTCGGGTACACCCCCGGCCACCCCTGACGGGACACAAAAAAATAATATCATATCTCGTTACTGGATCTCCTTTTGTTGGGGTTTAGAGGAGTAGGTTCGGTTGGATGCGGCAAAATCATTCGAGAGATACTTCAAGATCGTGAGCTTTCAATGTTGTTCTTTGTAACCTGTTAAAGGTTTTACCAACATTTTGTTGTTGACGATTGACTAGAATAAAAAAGAAAAAAGAAAACAGTGATCTTTAGTGCAGGTTGAGCATCGACACCATCTTAATTATGTAATTCTCCAGAATTAGCGTACCTGGTGACAGGTTATGTGGGTTCACATAATTATTTATATATTTTTTATTTTATTGACCATGTATTTTTTATTATTATTATCTATTAGATATTTCATTAGTTATGACATGATCTACTCCTAACAATAATCCAGCATTGCATATGTAAGCTATCACGCCTTTTATAACAGGAGGCTTTTATTTTGGTATTATGCTTTATTGTTTATTACTTTACCTATGTATGTACAGAATCAAGTCCATCCGACTAAACAGACAGCTGTGCTGCTGGGGAGTTTGTTGCGCCACTTCTTCTTCCCAGCTAAAGTACTAGGAAGTGGTGAAGGGTGGGAGTTTTTGGGGGACTGTCTTATGTATTTTGACGTTCGAAAAGTGCTGATTCTCAGCCTAATTTGAATAAATAACTTTTGATTTTGATTTTTGATTTAAGAGCATTCATTCCACGCGGGCTGGCAACAACGCATTTATAGTAGTTTTTCGTGATTATTTCATTAAATTCAAACAAAAGTACAATTTTTTTTCAGCCAAACACTAGATATTCTGTATTTATGATTATTTTTAACATTTACTCTTTAATAAAAATATTTAATTATACTAAATAATGCAAACAGAAAATAACTGACGGTATGTCGATTTTTGTAATTAAATAGCAAAATCACTGCAAAAAAAATAGCATACAAACAAAAAAATACCAATGATCTAGTGCATGGCTGAAAAACAAGTTAACTTTTGTTTGTATTTAATGAAATAATCGCAAAAAACTGCTATGAATACGCCGTTGCCAACCCACGTGGGATGAATGCTTTGAACGCTATAGTTTAGCTCCAGAGAGGCTTTTATGACTAAGTAATGACGGCCGCACGGATCGATCAATCCGATCTAGACTTTCATTGTGTAAGTTAACTTGATACAAACATTTGTTGCACAGTTTGTACAATACAACAGGAGCATTTGAACGATCGATCAAAGAACTTAATCATTCTGAAGCTGTCACTTGTTAAGAACAGATAAGGTTGCAATCATGAACGTGGGATCATTTGAAGGAAAAATATGGCTGAGTAAGCAGCATAAAGGTACTTTATAATTGCGTTATTACTTGCTTAGTAATTTCGCGGTTTCGTTACTTAATTTATGATTAAAGGATTAGAAAAATTATGGCGTCAGATAAGCAGTCGCTCCATGTAAAATACCAGTACTCAGCTACATTCGGTTAGACTGGAAACTGACCCCAACATGGTTGGGAAAAGGCTAGGCTTATGATGACTTATAGCTCCATTTCGTAATGCTTATCTGATGCTCTCATCTGTACCTAATTGTGCACACTTTCATGTTTCGTAGCAGTCTTCATAATAATTTATACCATAAAAGCTTCTGACAATACCACATCCGCATGTCTTCCCGCATCCTTCGTTCCACACAACAATAATATACCTGTATGCACTTTCGTTTTTATAAAACCCTCTGTATCCACTTTAAATTGGACATCACGGACCTTTTTTTTCAGCTCATATTCCATTTATCTCTAAAGTCATGATTCGTTGCATTGTCCTCGGCATAAATACGGTAAAAAAACTTATGGATGAAACTCGTAGTGATGTAAAAACTTTAGAAATTAAAAATGGAATCGTTTTTGATTTGTGAACTGTAGTCGGATTGTTTTTATTTTTGGTGCGACCATTTTGCATAGTTTTTTTTTTTTTTAATTGGGATTGTATAGTGTTCTCGTTTAGATGGCAACTTTCATTTTCCCTGCTGTTGGTAAAACAATACTAATAAGTTTAGTATTTTACTAAAATCTGTAAAACCAAGACCGATACAATCTCTAATCGACCCTTTCTAAAACCGTATGTAAATTAATTTGCTTCAATACAAATGATCCGCCACAGGCACATCGGGTAGCCAATTTGATATGTCACATTCCGTAAATCTCTATAAAAACCTTTTTACCTTATTAAATTAGTATCACTTATTTTAAAATGACCCTTACTGGGTTTTGTACCTGCATAACATCCCAACTTACTTCCGTTACAAATATGTAGGTACCACTTAAACATTTATAACTTCTTATTTTTACCATTTTTGGTGACCTGTTTAAAAACCACAATTTTTCTAATCCCTTAATCATAAATTAAGTAACGAAACCGCGAAATTACTAAGCAAGTAATAACGCAATTATAAAGTACCTTTATGCTGCTTACTCAGCCATATTTTTCCTTCAAATGATCCCACCTTCATGATTGCAACCTCATCCGTTCTTAACAAGCGACAGCTTCAGAATGATTAAGTTTTTTGATCGATCGTTCAAATGCTCCTGTTGTATTGTACAAACTGTGCAACAAATGTTTGTATCAAGTTAACTTACACAATGAAAGTCTAGACTTTCAATGAGGCCTTTGACCTTAGCTTGTGTTTGGTGTTACTTCTTAGAACTAGTGAGATATGAAACTCTGACATCTTCTAAATTATTGACTCGTAAAAGTTATACTAAAATGTGGTTACTGAGAGACAGAGCATTTGAAAGTTTAGACCTAGACTTAAAGACATTCTCCATTTTATAAACGTTTCTTAAACATAATAAAGATTCACGACAAAAATTTGACGTTCATACTTTAAGCAAAGTTTATAAATAAACCACATTCTTATTTCTGAAGTAAAAATTATCTAAGGTTTATCTATAAATACCATTATCTAACTAACAAAGCGATTCAAAACACAGAAACAGTTAGGGTACTTTGTAAACTACAAATCACAATGAACAAACACCATTCTATCGGCTATTAGACAATCGATTTCCCAACTATCTACTCACCACAAACACTCTAATTCAATGTGGGAAAAACGGAAACTTCTAAACATTTTTATAATAAGCACGGACATACAATATTCTTAAACCACCAGTACCGGTTTAAGTAAAAAATGTCGTAGAATGTCGCAGTCTGCAATGGGTGTACAGTTAGAAAAAGTACATAAATGTCTTCTATAAAGTGTTGCCATATATGCCTCTATGCCTCACCTACAGACGGACGCTATATGTTTATGTATTTGTGCTTAAGTGAATGTTATGTTAATGGGGACAAAATGTTAATCGTAAAGATGGTGATTTTGATAGACTGCTAGCAGTTTTGGTTAGCTTTTCGATTCTTTATCGTGTAAGGTTTTTCTACTGCTAAAACATCCATTAGGATAGTCCTCTAGTATTATCTGCATTAGTGCCTTTCTTTATAGGCTGGAACCCCACATACGGTTGTCCTTGTTTTTTCTTTAACTGCCTCTTCCCTCGTCATCTGTGTCTTAGGACATTTCATTATCAGCCTAAAGACGTCCACTGCTGGAGATAGGCCTCCACCAAACGTCGCCACATCGAGGGGTCCTATGTTTTTTGCATCGCGAACATGGTTATCACATCATTTTGTGAAAGTCCTTCCAACGCTCCACTTGAGGTTCCACTCCAGAACCTTCTGCGAGCAATATACCGTGCCCACTACCACTTAAGCTTGGCAATTCGTCGAGCTATATCGGTTACTCTGGTTCATCTGCGAATCTATTCATTTCTGATCTGATGACGTGATCACATCAGGACATTGCAACGTCACAGTATAATTTCAGCTACTCTGTGAATTACATTGCCAGTATTATATCTTCAGCAAACTGATGTGCATTGGGCTGTGCTTTATTTGTATATAAATCTATAGTATGTAAATCTATGACATCCAATTTTAGCGTAATTTCCGATACGTCATGAAGGTTTGGGGAGTAATTTCGCTTATTTCTCGCGAAAGACCCGATGACGTCACGGGGTGAGTCACATTTTGATGAAATTGTACACCGATGACCTAATGGGAATACTTGACTCGACCTTTTGAATTGTTTTTATTACTTGTTTGCAATTATTCTGAGCTTGATTCTACGGAATCTGGGAATTGAAAGTAGATACAAATACATAATGTATCACGTTATTTTCATACGTAGTTGGATAAAATTAAAACAATGGCCGATTGTCATAATATAAGGATATAATGAAGACTTTTCTTATCTTAAGAAATCTGCTAGATAAATTGTTTTTTTAAAGCCTTTGATTTTTTATCTGCTTCGATCCACCTCGTATGATACGAAAGATAAGTATGGTAAAATATTCAAAAAGTTTGCAATAGCATATATGAAGCCTTGCGAGGAGCTAAATACATATAGTATTTAGAATCTTCGTCAAAATTGAATCTAAACCAACATAGCAATAAACTTAAATAATTTCGTGAGTTTAAAAACTTTAGAGAACTGTCGAACAAGTTTCGTTAAATTCTAGCAATACTTTAACATTGAGACACAAATAAAATAACATTAGAGTGGTCATCGCTCTCATAATAAGTTTTGTAGAGATTTTATTTACATATATGTTAATTATGGCGACTGGTTGTTTGTTACTTTGTCTAGATATTTATAAAGCAGGTGTGAGTACTTACACGCGATATATTTAATTATAAACGATTTTTTCTAGGAGAAAAATCCGTCATTTTGCTGTAAGATCTTGTAACTGTTATGTCCTCATCTCGTTGTTCTTACTGCCTATTGTACCTACGTTGAGTATCATTTCATGACATGCGATCTGTCCAAAGTTTAACCTTTTGTAGGAAAACGCTTTGTTGCCTTCCGGGTCCAGTAGGAAAGCTTTATCATTTTCGGAAGTCTGAAACTGAAATTTTCATCATTTACAGCCTTAATTGAATACGCGTTCTATTATGGTTGTTACAAGGGGGCTTCACGATCAGAATCTGATTTAATTTTTTTTTTTTAATAGTGGATAAGTAATCACAGACATGTGACATCTACCAACCCACACTGGGCCGCGTGGTGGATTACGGCCCACTCCCTCTCACAGAGAGGAGGCCTGTGTCCCAGCAGTGGGAACATTATAGGCTGATTATGGTAATCACAGCCGCAGGGTACGATTGATTAGGTAATGCTACGGTTACCGCGGTTGGTCCGTGGATGAGTAACCATCATTTCATTTCAAAACCCCTCCCTGCCTCGGAAAGCACGTTAAGCCGTTGGTCCCGGCTGTCATTTATTCTTTGACAGTCGATACGGGTTTTCAGAAGCCCAAAAGCCTAACAACCAGTCTTACCAAGAGATAGCGTATCACACAGTAACTGGATTGTGGAGGTCAGGTAGGCTGTCGCTCCATGTAAAATACTGGTAGGCAGCTGCATCCGGTTTGACTGGTAGCCGAACCATAGGCAGATGCTGGTGATGATATTATGTTTGGTTACGAGTTTCTCAGGTAGCCTAATACCAATCTTATATACTTGTTTATCTTTGATACATAACATCACGCCTTGTTTCCCGAGTGGTTGTGCAGAGGTGTACCTACTATAGTACATCCACATTCTGCCAGTTATGTTCGATTCCCAGGTCGGGCAAAGTGTAATTGGATATTTCTATCTGGAATTACTAGTAGCAACCCTGAGTCTGGATTTGTGCCCGGTTGATGGCAATAGGCTCGCCCCTATTATATGGGTTTATCTTTAAATTATGTCAGTCTCATCAAGCTCATGCTGTCTTGAGGGAAGAAAAGCTATTTATATGAGCCCAAAAATAATCAGCCGAGTATAGGTACAAGCTCCACGTAGATGTAACATAATAAAAATATTCAATAAATAGCCCAGCATATGGTCGGATTGCCCACATTATGTATGCGAACGTTAACACACATCGTACTGAGATGATACTCAGTTGCCTGTTGTCATAAATTACGGATATTCAAATGATTCTGATACGAATTTGGTACCGCAATTAACGCGCGAACTGGTTTCGTTGTAGTGATGGGGACGTGTTGTCAAGTGCATTTGTGTCGATAGAATATGGGTCTATCGAACTATGTATGAATAAATATCGCAAAACAAATGTTTCTCTCAGAAAGCTGCACTGTCTGCACATGCATAAATAGCCAAATGTGGGTGTTCCATAAAACCAGGCTCTTCACACATCGGTAGATTTCGGGGAATAGAGGCGTACTGTTTATTTTGCTTAAACAAAGCTGAATATGAGTTTAGACCTATATCTTTATTCAATTTGCTCTCTTTTCTGACTGCTTACCTATACATGCCAGTGGACTTATTTAAGTTAAACTTGGTGATTCTTGACAACACCTTTAGATCTATGATGAACAAACTTTGCGGTGAAACTTTCGATATAATTACTGTTTTTTTCTAAACCTGTCATCGACATCCACCACATCACTAGCCCGCTACAAAAATGGTTTTATTCGTTCTCTAGCCAATAAGTGTGTAATGAATCTCATGAGTACCTATGGAATGAGATAATAACCAATTCTGCTAAGTGTGGGCACGGCCCGTCTTTTTTAAATAAAATTTATGTATTTCATACCGGTTTCGTCCGATGTCGCCACAGTGCTATCTTCTCAAATTTCGATGTACCTACAAAAGTAATTGTCGAGTATTTTTTATGGGATTACATCACTATTTTATTACAATGACGGTTGCTAAATTCCATTCGTATAAATATGATTTGTTGGCGTATAAATTTGTTATACAACTTCAATGTTTAATGTTTATTGATAAACATACGTAAATTAGAGGAAAACTTGAATGTTCGCCGTTAGAACTATAAAATAAGTAACTTTGTTGTAGATAGGTACCTACTTATGTTAAAACATTAATATGTTGTAAAAACAAGCATTTCTGATTTACCTGTTAGTTACTTGGAATTTTACCAAATTGTTTATCATTAAGAATCTTTTTGAGATATCGTCAAGAGGAAAAGCAGATAGATCCTCTTGTCAACGTCTAACAAAAATCTCCGATTAAGAATCCTTTCGCCAAGACTATTGATTGACAACAACAGAAACCCTTAAATATCTTTCACAATGTTCATTCTAGCGATCTAGTAGCCTATTTTCAGCATTGTACACTCCGAATCAAACTGACACATTGAAACCCATAGCTTATTTAAAAAAGTTGAATTGTAGATAGGTATATCCACATACTTTCAAAGTACCATACCTATAGTTACCCTTATACAGAAAGTGTATCAGCAGTGGCAACATTATAGACGGAATATGTTTTATGCCTATACCAACCTAGAGGTAATGACCCTTTTCTTGTACTTTCGATAACTTAAAAAAGTGTATCCTCAAAGAACATATAATACACTACGTGAAATAATCATAGTAGGTACTTAATTAATATTCTTACGTAGATACCTATTTCTCAAGAATTACATCTTGAGGTAAATATGGCATTTGCGTATTAAACTTGTCATATATTGTGTTTAGGGGAAAACCAGTCTATCTCCGTATTAGGCGAGCATTACTTTATGTATTTCATTTTGAATGAAATAGTGTATGATGTCATTGAAGACAATAATATGTCCGTTTTGGGGCACTGCCTTGGAACGTGAAATGATACGCTTTGGTTCAGTTCATTCTAGAATCATCATCTGCTCTGCTTTTTTCTAACTATGTTGAGGTCAGCTTCCAGTTTAACCGGATGCGGCTGCCTATCTGACCTCCAGAACCCAGTTACTGGGTAATGCGATCCCCATTGGTCAGACTGGTTGAACAACGGGCTTCATTCTTCAATGAAATATATTATGAATGACTTACAAATGCAGATTTGAATAAACTGATATATCTGACTGCGTGCCTTCCAAAAGATGCACATTTTAGTTGATAGAAGAACGATTCTACGTCTTGGAAATACTCCTAAGTAAACTATTGGGCTACCTCTTTTGTGTGATGCTACCTAATCCTTCTGGAAATTTCCATAAGTCACCCTAGGTAGTGAGTAGGCCAGGGATGGCGAACCTTTACGTATCAACGTGCCATTTTTCTAAAGAAATGTTTAATGAGGTCACAGCCGTGCCATCAAATAATTTTGTGTTTGTTATAATTGGGAAATTAATAATAATAAATAGTATCAAACCAAAACTGTTTATTTACTGCAAAAAATAGTCGTCATATAGTACCTACTTCACACTTTTTTCGTAGTGCATAATGAATTTTGTGATCAATGACGTGCCCAAAATATTGTGCCGCGTGCCATCTTTGGCACGCGTGCCATTGGTTCGCCTTCCCTGGAGTAGGCTTTTCTTCCAGGGAAACTACACGCAATACCCTGTTGCACCCTACCAATACCAATTCATATATTCCACAACTAATAACGGTAATACGTAAGTTAGCATATCTCCATCGCAGATTTATCCACCAGACCGGAAGATGACGCGTCTAGCAAATCAATGAGTCGCTCGTATCTCATCGGATTTGGCACGTATGGCCGATTCATTGATGGTCCTATGAAACCGGTCCTTTACGTCGGAAAGCTTATGGTATTAATGATTAAGGTCATGTGTGGAGATTTGTAATTTATAATTGTGTGGAGGTGGGAGATTAGGGTTTTTTGTTAATGATGGAAAGAGAATATCTTTCGCATTGTTCGTACATGGCGCGAATTAAATCGGGCTTCCTCAATTAATGCTACCTGGAAGATTTTAAATAGACTTTGGGCTTAGGTATGCCAAAGCAACGAAAACTTGCTTAGGTAGAGATTCATAGATTACTCCGCCCTGGAGTGTAAATGAGGTGCTGTCCTACAAAAAAATGGGGCGCTCAATATCATGTCCAGCGGGTCCTGTTGCTTGCACGCTCGAGAGTTGATGGACGCTACTGAAAGTGCCAACCTCGTAGCTAATTTCCGGGCTGCCTGTATAAAGACTGCTATCAACACGCTAAAAAGAAGAAGAATTAGTCGTAATCCTTCTCGTTGGTAACTAACATTCCGACACTGGATAGCCCAAAAGTAAATAAATAGGCTAACCTTTTAACTACAACGATATTTATACTTAAAGTCGAATTTGTAAGAATTGCGAAACAGTTTCTTGTATTATCACCTTAGGTTTTAATTAGAGATCGTATACTTAAAACTGAACTAAGACCATCATTATGGGTGAGGCATACATCGTATGCCTCACCCATAAAAATTAACCCGTCAATAACCGCAAATATCCATTATAGAATAGTTCTTTACACAAATAGTGCGTAAAACTTCGCTTGTAAAGAGCTGGTGGTAGATTTACAGCGCCATTACACAAAGAATGGACATTTAAGTGCAATAGCGATGTTTACTGCCCTCGTATTGTTTTAAACGATCCTGTTACTAGTGCGATCTGGGTGGTAAGTTGTAGTTCGTATTTTTAGGCGGCCATATTAGCTGTCGAAGTGATGGCTGTTGGAGAAGACGTCTTCATTGAAAATCTCGAATCTAACTTAAGCCGATGTGCAATATAATTGCTTCTCGTATAACTCTAAGCATCAATAAAAAGTGCATTGCCTAAACAGTGTTGCAACACACTATGCAAGTAACTTCTTGTTTCAATATTATTGTACCTATGCCACAGGCAGAAATTGGTGCGTTTTCGTCTATCTTCGCAAGGCGGCTGGTAATATATGAATTAGAGTGATATAGGACAGACTTCAGAGGTTTGCAATGGGAGAGGCCTATATCCGGGAGGAGATTGCTATAAGAAAGTAGGGCGATTACTATTAATTTAGGTGTAGAATGTAGGTGCCCTATACGGACAAAAGTTATGTAAGCAAACCGGAAAAGTTGATTCTGGAATGGCCTAGTTTCAAATATACAATTTATAAATCGCTAACGTTTTCGAGTCCGTTTTTAGCTTTTGGCCTACTAGTCAGCTAATTAGTACAGGTCAGGCAGTCAGGCACGTACCCTTAAATGGAAATGGAGCAGCTTACTCAAATACATATTGCTCTAGATTCCAGGAATAAAATAAATTTAACATTGCTGATAGGTTGGTCGTCTAAAACCATTTTAGCTTATGAAGTTTTGTGGCATTATATGCTGAAAGAAGGTTACATGCAAAAAAAATCCTGGCATATTAGACAGTTTAAATATTATTCAAGGACTTGGAAACCACCGGATATGTTATGTATTCATAGGATTGAATTATTAAAAAATAAACGTTTTGCTAATGTCACTTGTTCATAATTTAATCAAAATGCTTCTATTTTATCATAAACGGCAACTACTGTTATATGTTAATAATCAAACCATTTCGGACATTGTGTCAAAGATCACTTAATAATATAAGAATAACAAAATTGTTTCGATATAGGTAACGTAGCTTCGGTACTTTTCCGATCATCATTCGGAAATTTCCATACAAAACACTAGAAAGTGATCTTAAACAGAAGTTATTTAATAATTTATTGTATTATTTATGTACAGAAGAGGAGAAAGTGAAATATATTGGTATTATTACGTCATTGAGTTGCCTATGGGTCGCGTCACTCTCGTAATATATTTGACTGTCTCTTCAAACTGATTTTTTTGTGTGCAGACGACACGATTCTATTTTAATGTTTTTCTACATTTAATCTGAAATAACATGAAAACTGCACTCAGCAATTCAAGTAAACTAAATTTGTTAATTTTAATTTATCAAAGACACGAAAACTTAATTATGTTTATTGACCTTCCATTGGAATTCAATTATTGCATCCTAAGACGAATAGAGTAGTGACGCAAATCGCGTTGTTTTCGAATAATAAAATTATTACGTGAATTTTATTTACAAAATCAGTGTCGTCTGCACAAGTGTTTAGTTGTAATAGATGCTTCTTAGTCGCAACACGATCACACATTTCGATGCTTCCCACTGGGCACTGGGCAATCTCTCTTCCTTCAATTTTAATTTTCATTCATGACTTCTGCATGCACCACTGTCCATATACGGCTTCATAGTACCTGGTTCTTTATTATGTGGTGTTTATTAAGAACACTACCTATTTACTAGAACTGTTGAGATTGGTATAACTAATTCAAAAAAAGGAAACGACGATTCGCATTTTGTTTGAAATTTAAATTTTGAAGGTATTCGAATATTAAAAACGACAAATGCGCATTATTTCTTTATGTCATTGTAGTTTTAATATCAGTTAAAAAATAAGAATTAATTTGGTATCAATTCTTCATTATGTGTTGAGTTCGAATAAGTAATTTATTTGATTATAATGCATTTATGTTATGAAAAACAAATGAACCAGTCTTAACAGTGATAGTGCTCTATAATTGACGAGACTATGTTACTAAGTGGACTAAGTTATTGAAATTTTATAACTTTGATTTGAAAATAATTTATTTATTTTTATTAATTTAATTGTTGTATAAATCAATATAATGTCGTTAGTTTAATATTTTCACCTTTTATTCTAGTAGGTATATATTTATTTATTTATATAAATTGTTATTAATAAGGTTTTTCCGGCTTGTTTACTTTTTTAATTTACTAAACTCTTTAATTAACTCCCACCCATTAGTGACCCGTCTTAGAAGCCAAGTTAGTATAGCCACGACCCACAACGCCTGGCATTGCAACCTACTGGACATAACAGTGAGTCAGTGTGACCTAACATAATCCGTAGTACACCGTAGATAATTGTAGCCCTAGTAAAGACATCCCGGCAGCCTATCCCGGTGCGAGATCGCTGAACCCAATAGCCTAGACCTAGTAGCACCCACCTTTGATCCAGATACCCCAGGGTCCATTGAAGTGTGAGATCTCGGTGCGAGGTATGACCGTGATCGTGCACAGGGCGGTGGCGAGGCGCGCGCGGGCCGCAGCCAGCGGTTTTCGGCATCATCGACGGGGTCACTCGGCAGGGGTGCACTCTCCGATCCTGACCTACAGAGCAGACTGCAGCTGAATCTTCCAGCGTTCTGGGTTCGTATCTGTGTGTTGGTGGTTGTGGACCCCTGCTTGCAGCCTTTCGTTTGTGGCTTGTTTTGATTTAGCGTTCTGTTTTGGTGCTAAGGTAAGTGAGCTAGTGGCATTGTTACGGCTTACTTTAAATCCTCGTTACTGAGTGATAGCTTTAAGCAGTGTTACGTTGAGGTCGTAAGCTGCAATTTTTTTAAGTTGTACAAAAATAGCGGTTTCTATGGCTTATGCTGAAGCCTGCACTGCGGCGCACTTTGGCTTTCAATCGTAAGTTTGTTGTTATGATTGTAAATTAACTTCTGAATCAATTTAAATGTTGCTTTTACAAATATTAAAATAGAGTTCTACGACAAAAACTTATTTCATCTAGTTAAAATGATACGTAACTAATTATCAGGTTTTGTTACACATAAATAATATATGTGGTCTAAGTAACCATAGATTTATTCAAAGACATTAAAATTGTTCTTTTTGACGACTACTAATAATGGTATCCAATACCAACTTCTCAGAGTAGTCAGATAGGAAACGCAGACCTCATCTAGTTTCAAAAATATGATTGACGTGTAGTGTTTGTACCTACTTATATGAATAAAATCATTTATCAAAACTTTTTCAACATTTGTGCAGGTTTTTAGATCGAAACACATCACATACTTTCAATTTGTTAAAATTATTCCAGCATCAAACACATTTCGCATAAAAACGAACTTTATTAAAAGTAGAATCATGTTTTATATCGGTAAACTTGAGAAATTACAACATTATTTGAGTGATAACAATCTAATCTTTAAAAATCAAATATAGTCGGTAAAATTCCAGCTCTCACGTAGATACTTAGATAAGGTCACAATAATAAAACTGTTAATTAATTCTTTATTTAATTAACTGACATTTTGGGGAATTTAATGACATTTAGATCGAAGAGAAAATTACATCGAAATGTTATTTTGGAGTTTAAAAAGCATACCAATTAGTTTCTATTAAATGTTTTAATAGAAAAACTTGATCAAGTGTTACATAATTTAAGTATTAGGAGGATTTCGGCAACTGGGACCTAAATTAACTCGAACTGCGGTCCCAGTCGCCGGATCCATTTTAACGTTTTCTTCCGTAGACTGGGACCACCCCTAAGCATGATGATTTTTTAACGATTAGTGAGTTACTACATTGTTCACGTGTAATCATTATCAACCCGCAGTACCTAAGATCCCTGTATATGTACTACAGGATGGCAGAGACATCGGCGTACACACTGAAACCACGAATACAGCACATTCTAGACATTTTCGATTGTTATAAAAAACAACTGTTGTTTCATAGAAAAGTGCAATACTTACGTAAAAATGTATGACAATGATATACAAAAAAAACAACGAAACAATTCAACGCACGGGGTACAGAAACATGTACAAACTGAACCCATGAGTTCAGTCATCATCATCATCATCAGCCTATAATGTTCCCACTGCTGGGACACAGGCCTCCTCTCGGTGAGAGGGAGTGGGCCGTAATCCACCACGCGGGCCCAGTGCGGGTTGGTAGATGTCACATGTCTTCGAATTTTTGGTTCCAGGACATGCCGGTTTCCTCACGATGTTTTCCTTCACCGTTTTGAGAGCAGTGGTGATGAAATAATTTACACAAAGTAAAGCGCCTGTCTGGGTTCGAACTCACGACCTACAACTCGTAAGTTGCGGCCGTTACCACTTGGCCACGACTGCTCTCAGTTCAGTACCTAGACTGAACCCATGAGTTCAGTACCTAGACTGAACTCATGGTTTCAGTTTGTGTGCATTTATTTGGATAGTGCAATAAAGACTTGGATAGTAATGTCAATATAAAGTTGCACTGACTCTTTATTTTAAACTTGCCAAATATATCTAAACAAGGCTTTTAGGCACACTATTATTAAAGTTTCAATTCTACCATTTTGACTTAAAAACTCATAATTGCCTACACTACAGTTTTTTAACGCCACATTCTAAGACATTGTTTACCTTAACTTTAAGCAATTTGCATTCACTTATAATATTAGATCAAGTTTAATATGTCCTTAAACTTTGATTATATCGGAACATCTGACCAAATACTAACTGTTTTTATTAAACACACTCACATCGCAGTGCTAGACGAAATTGAAGTCTATTTTAATGTCCGCAAGAGTTACATGTTTTAGTAGTTGGATGTCTTCGTTTTATTTATTGCACATTGCGTAGATTTCCCAGACGTTATTCTAATATAATTCGTATATCGAAATGCCGACCGATTTTAAAAGAAATCATTGACATTGTTTATGTTGGAGTACCGGCGAGCTGCGGTGTTCAAACTTGTTGTGTTTATGTTAATTGGTACTCTAATTTGTTTGTGAGTGATCTTTGGTGAGACATCACTGAATATTCATTGAATAACAATTATATATTAATAATTTAATAACAATTATATATTAATAATTGAATAACAATTATGTATTAATAATGGAATAACAATCCAGAATTAACTGTTAAATGGCTTTCATTATGACAGTTAAGCAATTGAGCTATTTACGTTGCTGAGACACATTTTTCTAACATATGAAACAATGCATTAGCCATATTCTTCAAAATTATACAGAATCTATACCAGTAAGGATTGTAGAAGATGGCGTTCTGTTAGTTTCTGCCACGGATAGAAGGCGTTAGTTTATGTATGTATTGAGTTTGTGTCGATGCGTGTCAAGAATTTGTTTACTTTTTGGTTACTTGTATTAAAATTGTTTTAAGAACGTTTGAAACGGGTTAAAAAAGTTGTTTTTATTTTTGTAAAGAATAGTTATTTGGAACATAGTTCAGTGAATAAAAATGCCAATTTAATATACTGATTGTTTGTATCTTTGCTGAAAACTGAGTTAAAAAGCTTGCCAATGCGTTATAATTTAGTTTTGCATCATCATAAGGTGCGGTAAGTCTTAATCATAGAGTTTTTGAATATTAATCATAAAGGCGACGCTACACTGACGAGTCATTAGTTATTTATAAACATGCATTTTTAAGTACCGTAGCTTAGAAAGAGACAAATATACTTTTCACAACGATAAAAGCTCAGACAATTTTCGCAACTCATGAAATTATCTGTTGCTACGGCGGCTGCTACGCCGCTACGAGACTGCTACGCCGCGTAGCACGTGAACAGTTTGAGAACCGTCGCCGTTCACCGACGCTCTCGTGTTTTATGGCGCATTATGCTATAATAATATTTTTTACTTAGCACATTTTTGTTTATACCTGCACTATGGGCGTGCGTGTGTATGTGTGTGAGCGTATGTGTGAGTGTGCGCGGGCGCGGGCGTTCACTTAAAAATATAAAAATGTCGTTTGCTCGTCGTACCGAACGGCGCGGAATCTAATAGCCAACCAAATTTTATGTTCTTTCGCGGTACCAGCTTGTGTTACACGGCGGGCCCACGGTGGGCCCACAGGTTTTTTAACCTCTTTGCTGGGAGAATTGACTTTTGTTACGAATGCGGCCGGTTTATGGTGACGCCCAATTAGCGATGGGCTCGCAATCTGTGTACCGCACGGCTTTTGTTACAAATGATTTATGTCTATGAGCGTTCGGAGCGGTCTCGCAATGGCAATTTAGTTTTTGAGGATTAATTATATGTTAAATATTAAATTTCGAGGTTAGAACTGTAAAGCGGCGGCGTTTGTTGGTGAGCTGGCTCTTCTCTGTTAAATCTTTGTTTCTGACATTAAGTGGGTTATTTGCTGCTTAAACAGAGAATCTATTATGCAGAACTGAGGTCGAGGGATATTTAGTAGTCTTAAAGTCTTTACGAGTATTCTTTCTAAGTAAACAATCATATTTCTGGGTATTAGTCGTTACAGTAAGCGTTGGCATTGATCTATTTGCGTCAATCCCGGCACATGGCACTGCGAATAGCTAATAAACTTATATGACTGCTCATAGATACTTACATGCATAACTGCCCGTAAACTTTCAGTGCTTTAATGTCCTCGTAATTCACTACAACAAACAATCAGAATTATAATATCATCTAAGGTCTGAATAATACTGTCATATAAATTAGTCATTATACGTAATTATAATCAGCCGACAACGTTCCCACTGCTGGGAGACTGGCCTCCTCACAATGAGAGCGAAAACAAGAAAAAAAGAACCTATGGGGAATAAATAAAGAAACCTGTCATCATCAGAATACGTCAATAAAGTTAAAACCTGCTATTTCTTTCAACCAATGATTAATAATCCCAGAAATTCAGTTCCTATTAGAATTTTAGAAAATAAATAATTAAAATTACACAAGTATCTATGCCTATACAAATATATGTATAGGCATAGATACCTCGACAAATCATACCTTGCTAAATAACCACACCAAAACTTTAACCCAAAAAGCCCATCCCATACGATTTCGCTTACCACAGCAACTTGTAACAAAACTTAACTAAAACTTCAATAACTTCATAAAATAGAAAACGCTCTAGATAAATTACGGAGATAGGGACAGGGGACAGACGGACATACACGCGTTTGTATGTATGTGTTCGAGCGAGCTCATTAATTGCTGGACCACACACGATATCGGTATTGTACCTACGATAGTAGTGCAACTGTTTATCATTCACAATTATACATGTATACTTAGTTAATGGGAACGGTTAATGAAGAGGGAATCGGGTTGGAGGACTTGGAATAGATTGAGTTTTGGTAAAGATTAAAGAATGATTGAATGTAATTTACTTTTAGAGACTTCTTGAAGAATTTAGATGTATTGCCAAGAATGCATAAAAATTGAGTGGTAACTTCTGTTACTGTAAATGCAGACGTCAGTTTTTACTAAGCAAAGTAAAACCAAGTTATAAAAAAAGTTCTGTTAAGTTTCCCTAGAATTTCAAACCAGAAACCTGAACATAAAGTTGTTTCACGGTTGAAGGACCAAAGACTATTCAAAACACGAATGTGTTTCGTGTTGCACTATTTAATAGATCATTGTTTTTAGTCAGATTTTCAACCAAGACAAACATACGCCAGACTATTTTTACAACTTACAAAAGGACGAAAAGAGACCAACCCACACGAGTTACGCAAATAAACTTTATTTCTCTACCTTCGAATAGGACCCCGACATAAAACGACAAAAATATACGTTTAAACTTTTTTACACACCCTAAAAACTTTCCTATTTTACAATTAATACGAATTTTCCGAATCATTAACTATTATTGTTTCACCATTAACAAACTTTTGCAGGTATCTGTAAACTTAAACTACCCTTCTTTTACAACCGTTACTTACAATAAAACTTGTAGATATTAATGTCGAATTTATGACTATTTTGTTCGGGAGTATTCTTTTTATTAAAGTTTTTAACGAGTGGGGCAGGTTAATGAGTTGGGCCTATTAAATTAGTATTTAATAGGTACTTTGAAACAGTAAGGACCGTTAATGTTAGTGTGTAAGCGTTTATGTGTTGTGATGGTGATGGGATCGGTAGACGAGCGAGTGTTCTTCGTTTTTGAGGGTAGCTGGTCATTTTAGTTGGCATCTTTTCATAGATTAGATTTTAAACACTTACGTAGCATGCATTGCAATGGCGGTACTGCATGTTGTTCACACCGTTGCGTTGAAACAGCTGACTACGTTTGTGATCCAGGATGAAAGGTTGCCTAAGTTCTTACTCAAGCCATCTGTATGCCTATCTGTGTTCCACATTTCATCCACATCCGTTCAGCCGTTTTGGCGTCAAAATGTAACAAAGAAACCTACTTTCGTATAATATTAGTTAGGATTCTATTAATTTGAAAACATACCAGCGCTAAACATAAATGTTACATCTTAAAATTGTTAAATTTAAATACTTTAAATGTTGTTGTAATATTTAAATACTTTATTTTTGTAACGTGTTTTAAAAGAAGAGTCTCATAGGATAGTGGCTAGATCCATAGTGGAGATGAATGAAAACGAAATCACGGTACAAAATTCCTGAAACATTAGGCAGAGAGTATACCGCTGCATCTTAACATAGTCAGTCGCAAAATAACATGGATACAAAAACACAATTTGTCTAATTTTCATATTCTAACATAACTCCCTTAATTACCCAACCTCACTACACATTAATAGTTTTATAGACATTCATTTACGGGTAAACAATTTTTATTCGTCAGCCTATTATCAGATGTTAGTTGCGGCATCCACTGGTCCCATAAACAGTTCATCCCTGTTTTATAGAAGCATAATAACTGGTATAAAAGTACAATTTTATATGATTCCGATGAGATTGATGTTTATCTTGGAATAGCTGGTTTTATGGGCTGTGTGAAGTGTATGGCTGGTATTTAGGTATTGTTTTATAGTCTATGGTTTCTTGTTTGTTTCGTGTTGTTGGGTGGGGTATGTGAAGTGTGTTGTAATAAGTGTAAATAAGTGCAATTATGGCCTCGTGAGTGTAGTGGTCGCAAATACTTCTGCTGAGCGTGAGATCCTGGGATCCATTCCCAGGTCGATTAAAGTGTTATTTGGTTTTTCGGAGTTTGGATATGTGCCCGTTTGATGGCAATGGGTTAGACCCTATTGCATAGCACTAGAATATAACTTGCGAAATGTGGGTGTACTATAGGTACACTCTGCCCAACCCTTCGGGGAAACCAGGAGATAAGTAGAATTGGGGTCCAGTTGTGAACATGAGCATTCTAAAGAGGGATAGAGGAGGTATTGCTGTAGGTCGTCTTTCATCTGAAAAATGTGGTTATCAAAACCTCATTTTTCAGATGGATTAGTTGATAAGTATTTTCAGTATGTTAATAATAGAGAAAAGGTCAATATCTGCCCGAAGTTGATATTTATAAACTCCCCTTTTTCCTAGCTTAAAAATATCCCACTGCAGGGAAAAGGTCACTTCTCACATAAAGAAGGCACGAGCATTGACCACCACACTTGCTCAAGACGGGTTGGCGATTTCAAACTTATATTAATCAAGTCCAGGTTTCCTCACGATGTTTTTTCTTCACCGTTGTCAGTAATGTCCAAGATAAATTCAGAAAAAATATAATGAACTGAAAAGTCACAGCGGTACTTGCTCGGATTTGAAACCACTTCCCCGTGCAAGAAAGGCGAGGCGTAAATAACAGAGCCATCACGACATTTATATACATTTTAATCTCCAAGGGATTGAAAATATTATAATACATTTTATCATAGATCACTATACAATACACAAAAAATATTGTTTCTCCTAATCTAACATTCTCAGAACTCGTTTGACTAACGGAATCAAAATAATTAAGTACAAGAATACTAAAAGATTTAACATTTATACATTATTCTAGATACATCTATGGAATTCTACCAAATGTATACCTAACATAATTTTAATTATTTCGGACAACAGCGCCGTGATTTACATTAATTACTTTACTTGCCATTATAACTCGTTTTCAAGATAATAATACGAGTATGATGTTCATGTGTGCTGTAGTCGTTTTATATTATAGTTACTTAATATTGTATGTCATCGTGATTTATATTAACCTATTATTAAAGTTGACTACCAAAGTAGATTTCGGAATGATTTTAAATGATTTTTACTTATTGTGATATGGCAATTTTAGTCTAGGTACATTGTCTTCACAAAACTATAATTTAAAAAATAAACAGAACATAACATCACGCCTGTATGCCCTTAGGGTTAGGTAGTACCTATAGTACACCCACATTGCGCCAGTTATGTTTAAGTCCCATGTGAAACGGGCGTGCCTATTGCCATCAACCGGGCACAACTCCAGACTCCGTGCTGCGACGCCTGCGACTGAGAAATTCCAGATTGCAGAACCAAGTTGCGCGTGTTCAGCAGTAGCGCTAGCAACCACTACACCAGCGAGGTATTGTAGGTAAATGTAATGTTTACAAAATACATATTGTTACAATATTAACGTACGTAACTGTAGCGTTTGTTCCATTCTTCTCCATACCAAACTATCTTAAAATATATTGTATGACTTGACTTGGTTCTCCGCTTTATGTAGATTCTTATTAATGTACTGAGTTCTGTTACAATACTTTCTGCGGGGTTATTGCGTAACACTCACAATATCTACGCTCTTTATTCTGACAACTCAACAATATTCATTGCGTTATCTACATTGTCGAGCAGACGAATTCCTCAAACATATGAGGCAATGGATTATGAATTTTCTTCAATAGGTATACTTCGGATTGTGTCTGACTATATGATAACTGAATACACGATACTTACTGTCCTGTAGAAATTTTTGGATAAACCCTGAAGGGAATTACGACTACTTTTCTGCTGCCAAATTCAATGCGTGTGAAGGCGACGGTAAGCGGGTAACCGCTGCCAGGCACATGGGTCTCTGAGGTAGGGAAGGGCAACCTATCGAAGATATAATGACGTTGCAGGCCTATAGGAAAAACCAACAAATATTTGATACTTGAGCGCTTGAATAACTTCACACGGAATTTAAGCTTTTGCTTCTCAATTAACATTAAGCACTTTACCTTATCTTTTAAATAGTGTGTGACATATCTATGAATATTTAAATATCTAGAACTCATTATCATATCGCCAAGCACGCACATAGCCAACATAGAATTCAGACCTGAAATAAGGCAAGGCTCAGATGCCAACTATCCTGGCCGCGTTTAACGTGTAGCAAGCGATTGCACCCAGCCTACAATCCACAGAACACCTCGTACTTTTAAAACAAAAATAGCAGTAACATCGAAACATTCCGCCTAGCTGTTAACTATGTAGTTCTGTACCTACATACATACATAGATACATATTTTTGTATGTATGTCGGCTGGTTTTGGGACATCTCGTTATTTCTGTTTTATTGTATGAATACGTAATGACTTGCGACACACCAATTGCTGATCTTAGCTCTTTACTACGGTAAAATTTACATAGATTAAGATTTTTCCGATATGTGGTACGATAAGAATTTAGGCAACGTTTATGTGAGCAGTGTGAAGAAGTGATTAAAGTGTTATTGCCGATATTTTTTGTTTAATTATTGAGAGATAAGAGTAAATGTCACTTGATTAATTAAGTAAGAATCATTAACACTAGAAATCTAATCGAATTTATCTCTTCATAGTCTTCAGCGGATTTTTGTCATAACTTAAAACTTTCAGGCATAAATTGAACTGATTATGGCAATCAAGCCGTGCACATGCATTAAATGGTCCTATTAGCTTATAAAGGTTGATAAAGTTAATTCATTTAATACATTGAATCGTGTTTGATTTTTAATCTAACCTCCCAGAGGCTCTAAAAAACTATACACAAATCAATGAACTCAATATCATTCTATCTGTTCACATTATCGAATCTCTATCGCCACTAGAATTGAAATTGATAAGTAGGTATGTGGCATATGCTTGTTTACGAGTATCCCGTATCTTTATTATTTAAATCTTGTAAAACCGGTCGCAGTTTAGTGATTGCGTTGGTGTATTCACATTACAAAGGTTAGATTTTTCTCTAACAAGTATGAATATATTTCTAATTAATTTAATGTTTGTGTTCTTTGTAATTATGTGCTGTTTCGTTTTAGCTTTTGGTTCATTTGTAGAAGGAAATTGATGTTTGGTACTTTTATGACGGGTGGGGTTTTTTTTGCGGCTGGGAAATCATCAAATAACTTGTCCCGTTCTGGGTGGAGCAGGAGCGTGTCAGGCTTTTACTGACTAAAACCCAACCGTGTTCCCTCAGTTGCCTGTGTGCCAGGGGCCACGGAATCACTTTCGAACAACCCGCACCCCTGGCAGGCATCGGCCCTTGCGGACCCCATCAATTGATGCTGACATCTCTATGAGGCGCACGTGGAACACAGCGTGCCGCCGACCTGGGCTTGGTCCTTACCGGACAGCGAGCTACCCATTACTCGCCGTCCGCAACCCCACGCCTACGGTGGCCGGGAATCAGCCTGGGATTCCCGGCGTCCATGGCGTTTCCTGCGGAGGCTAGGGCCGTGACGACGCATATACTACCTCTCCCTCACGTGCGGCGCCTCCGACTTCGCGAGCATCACTGTTTCGCAGGAGGCGACGGCTACCCATGCACTCTCGCTCCGTACCATGGCCTGGACCAGGGCCGGACGCGAGAGATCGCCACCGTGCCCTCAGGACGATCTTCGCAATGGAAACACCCGGGCGTTTCATCCCGCCTTTCGAAACAGGAACTTCCCGAAACAACCGTATCCGGTGAGGTGCTGCGTCAAGCGAAAGGTGAGGACGCCATGCCGCCTCTCAAGCCACTCCTCAAATATGGGACTTACCGCCGCAATCGTGGCGTGCCCAATGATGGGTAGGGTCTGATAAAAATTTATGATTTAAAAACGTGTGATAAAGAGAGATTAGAAAATCTTAATTAGTAGATAGGTGCGAGAATCAAACATACACTAGTGAGTGCTGATTTTCCCGAATAAAATTAGCGTGTGACAGATCGTTTTATAGAAAAATAGGAAAAATCGCAGGTTTCGTTTTAGGTGATTGTATTTCTTGTAGCTAAAAAATATTTTTCTGAAATCAGTCCCTGACGTTGATGTAATGATTAAGTTTTCGATGCTGTGAGCACTGTTATTAGAGACATATTTTCGAGCACAAACTACAAGACGATCAATTCTCAATACAAACAGATAATAACCATTTTTACCACACACAATAAAGAATGGCCTGTTCTAATCGGAAACAGGAAACGACCATAGTAAGCAGGTTACAGTACCTACCTACCTACCCACTGTGAGCGCTGATCAGCCTTTCACTGTTAGTATAATAATTGTAATTTATTGTGATTGGTCAGTGTTTTGTTTCTCACGGTAATCGATACTTATAATTAAGAAGTGTGATGGAATATCGATCCTAAATCAAGCAGTTCGTGCAGAGCAATTTGTGGCGTTTGCGCAATTTTAGGTGATTTCTATGAGCATTATTATTTTTAATTTGAGTCCGAGTTTTGCGCTTGCATAGGTTAGGTTTGTATTATGTTCAGTAACCATTAGTATGCTCCTAAATTATGGAGTTCCTCGTCATCATTCTCCTTCCCTTACCTCAATTTATTTGTGATCGAGCAATATGTCTTTTTCTTCCACACTTCTCTATTAGTGGTCATCTCAGTAGTGATCACACTCTTTCTAATCATATCATCATTGACACAGTCCGTGATGGAGTTCGTCCATAAAGGAATAAATAGTCTAGGAATGTTGTTTTGATATTTTTATATTAATCTCTGTGATGACAGATTTAGATTAATACGACAACAGACAGGAAAAAACTTAATAAAAAAATTACATAGCTCCAATCACAAAGAGAATGTAAATCTCAAAGCACATACAACTATGAAAAATGAGACGCGCGTCCTACTCAGACATCATTTAGACTTCTTAAATACTCTAAGATGATAAACTACACGGCTAAACTTTATGATTTGTGACTGAGAGACCAAGATCAGTTTCAATAACATCCGATGCCCTCAAGCGATCTTTTAGCAACGTATAATTGCAGTTTTACGAATAATCAAAGCGCATTAGACGACTATTAATGCGAAGATTGGCGCATACCATTACGTGGGCGAGTCGAATAGCTTCTTTAAAGAAATTGCTTATAAATGTGAGTTATTAAGTAATAAAAAAGGTAATATGTCTGGGGTATTGATGATACATTTGGTGCGGTACAAACAGTACTCAATACCTACCTATTAGGATTGGGACAGGCTTTAATAAATTAGAAAACGGAATTGTTGGTGAATGTTAAAAAGTGTTTTTTTTTTTTCATTAAGATAATCTTTCTTCTATTCATTGATTAAAATGTATCTTAAACTCTGTTAAAATATTCGGAGGCATTAAACCTCTGCGACTTAACAGCGCGAATTTACGTAACGCGCATCTACGCCCTGCGAAGTGTGCGCCAACCTTTAAACGTAATAAATAGTCCACATAATTATAATTTGTACATTGTAAATGCACTAATGATTCTTCTTCATTTTGACACAGCGTTAATTAAAAACAAGCTCCATAAACGTCACTAAGTGATCTTTATTGCCCACCATAATGAATCTGACATCCCATAGAGTATCATAAATTATATATTGCTATATAATTTGAAATGTTTTAAGTTTGACGTGAAGAAACTAGGTATACATTAGGTAATGGTTGAACTATACTATATTATGTCGCCATTGGTTTGGTAACATCTAATTATGAAATATGGTCGTTATTTTTTAAATGTAAAACGAAAGTGCCATCTGTGGCATCAAGTGATGTATATTGGCGCAGTGTGTTTTAATCATAGAGGGACTTTTATTGCCTCATATTGATTCGGAATAATTATTAACTTATTCATTATAGTGATGTTTGAATCGTTTGTCTGGCGCATTTACTTGATCTGTGAAAAAATAAAAATATTTATGTAACTTTTACACGTCAATTTTTTTTTTTTAAATACTATATAATGTCGGTGTTTTCCATCAGTCTGTTCTAGATCTTGGTCAGGTCATGTTTGATCATATCAAGGTTTCAATATGTTACTCATGTGTAGATTTTCTAAAAAGCATGTTACATCTTTCAGCACGATACAAATTCAATTATTAGTTCTTTTGTTAAAAACACCAATAAAAGCTCCCGCGACAATCAATGACAACTTCACGACTTTCAATGAAAACTTCACAGAAATGTTTCTCCATCGTTCGCGCCCCGCCTTTACTGAAGTTTTAAAGTAACCGTAAGTAATCGAGTTTTTGGCCGGTAAGCCAAGCATACCGATACTTAAAATTTTAATAACTAATTACGGAAATGATTTTAATTTAAGTATCTCGGATTTTAAATAAAATATGTAGTACCTATAATATTAATGTGATTGCGTAAATCCATTAAAATGGTGAGAAGTGGTTGAACTCTTGACTTGTCAATGTGTTACTTACTAATACTGGCGTAAATTTTCCAAGAAATAAGCTGATAACGATAGCTATTTCAATAGCAAATTCTGAGGAACAGTTTTGAAAAGTCATCTTTTAAATTGATTAGTTGAGTTGGTAACAGATGCTGTATTATTTATTATGTTTCATATTCAGCGTGGCAGGGACAAACCGAAACCATAAATTCAGCACATAGTTCTGGACCCCCTAGGGTAGACATTTTTCTTCCGTTATAAAAAAATCTGTAGTTTCATAAAAAAAAATCAATTTCTACACGGTCAAAATGGATGGCAGAGCAATTTTTTTAACAACCCAGGCACAATTTCAACGGAATGGCTTTGAATTATGTACGGAATCCACGCTAACATGCTGTGCATCAATAAACCACTCTGTATAATTTACTTTTTATTCTACACAATTTTCCATCACTGCTGAAATTTTTCTTTCAGGAAGTAATAATTTCCAAATTCTTGAAGTTGTTCAGCCCGGCTCTTCTCTTGCTAATATATAAATTGTATAAAAATGAATCCTCATTTCCCTCGGTCACGGCATCACAAGTGAACGGCTGGACCAATTTTGCTAATTCTTTTTTTGTTGTGCTTGTTATTGTCAGGAGAAGGTTCTTACGAAAGAAAAAGAAATTGCGCGTAACAAATATATAAAATGCGAATTCATATTCATAATAAAGGTAAGACAACTTCTATCGGGTCAGCTAGTTACAAATGACAACGATGCCTGAATAGCAAAAACTGAGTAGGTACGGTCAGTTTACTTACGGAAAGTTAAACTTTTTCTGGCTGATTTGGCCTTTCTCAAAATAAACGATGAACCTAAATAGTCCACCGGAAAAGCTCTGTGCCCAATAAATAATATATACAAACAATACTACATACTAATACATACTCAGCTTACAAACGTTCCCACTACTAGGACACAGGCCTCCTCTCCATGAAAGGGATTGGGCCGTAATCCACCACGCGGGCCCAGTGCGGGTTGGTAGATGTCACATGTCTTTGAATTTTTGGTTCTAGGACATGCCGGTTTCCTCACGATATTTTTCCTTCACCGTTTGAGAGCAGTGGTGATGAAATTATTTACACAAAGTAATGCGCCTGGCTGGGTTCGAACGCACGACAACTCGTAAGTCGCGGCTGTTACCAGTGGGCCACTACTGCTCTATACTAATACTCATATCAAAATAAATACAATTGAAGTTTCTGCTTGTAACGTCAAAATAACAGCTATTTACTAACTACCTACATCTAAAGTAAGTAAGTACGTATATATACGGTACTTATAACGAAAACACAATTTTTTGTATTTTTGTATTGCTGTCTATCGGTTTGTTCCGGCTAATCTCCGGAATGGTTTGACCGGGCTTAACAGTACTTTCAGTGGGAGATAGCTGATGATATGAGGAGTAACATAGGTTACTTTTTGTCCCGGTAGCACGTTCCCGTGGGATAATATCCAACATCTATGGTGGCAAACCGCCGGCAGCAGCTAGTCTATACTAATATATATCTATAATATCATCATCATCATCAGCCTATATAATGTTCCCACTGCTGGGACACATGCCTCGTCTCTGTGAGAGGGAGTGGGCCGTAATCCAACACGCGGGCCCAGTGCGGATTGGTAGATGTCACATGTCTTCGAATTTTTTGTTCTAAGACATGCCTGTTTTCTCACGATGTTTTCCTTCACCGTTTTGAGAGCTGTGGTGATGAAATAATTTACACAAAGTAAAGCGCCTGGCTGGGTTCGAACTCACGACCTACAACTCGTAAGTCGCGGCCGTTACCACTTGTATATAATCTATACTTATACTTATTATCTACGAATATTATAAAGAGGAAAGATTTGATTGTTTGCATTGAATAGGCTTCGAAACTACTGCACCGATTTGAAAAATTCTTTCACTGTTGGGAAGCTACACTATCCCCGGGTGACATAGGCTATATTTATCCCCTATTCCCACGGGAACGGGAACTACGCGGGTGAAACCGCGGAGCGCTGCTAGTATTCAATAAAATCAGAGCAAAGTTTTGTCACATTCTCACACAATCTAAGCTCACGATAAACTTTAACGACGTTACCGTTAGACACCCAAATCTTCAGAAACTGTCTCAAAAGTAAAAACCCGACGAAATATATATATGTGACGTCATCGCTCATCATTGTGTAACAAAGCATTTATTGTGGGACAATTGGAGCGCGCGTGGGCAGCGCGAGTATCTGAATACTAATGTATGATGATATATATACTAACTAATATAATGAAGCTGAAGAATTTGATTGTTTGTTTGAACGCGCTAATATATGGTGCTACCCGTCCAATTTTTTTTTTTTTGCATTTAGTAAGCTAATTCGTGATCCCAGGTTATAAGCTTTTTTACCGACCAAACAAAAGGTGGTAAGAACGCTAAGCAAAATGGAAGTGTTAACGCAAGCGAGCGGTATCTTCACGCGGTGGAAGTTGCGCGCAGTAGCTAGTTGTACTAGTTTAAGTAGTTGTATGGACAGCGGTATGAGTGGAATATAGTATGACAGTTTATTATTTTTGAACAAAATTGAAATGTGTTAATAACGAGGTCATTTGACGGCAACTATCTACCTAAACTAAGGAGTATTTATTTACCCTAGGATCACTTTTTTGCTCTTGCAACCCTGTATCTAAACCACAACTAGTTTTAAACGCAACAAATAGGTAAAGTAGAAAGAAAATTCAATGAAAACCTTGCATTCCTTACAGGGATCCCCAAAAGCTTTAAACTCGTCTCTGTCGGGGCACCCGGGGTGCATCCACCTGTAATAAGCTGTATTAGTCCCTAAGTTAATCTTTTGCTTAAGTTTATGCATAAGTGCAATGGTGACAGATTAACTTGAACTGTAATCAATTATACCGATATATCATGTCAACACCAGCAAATAAGATAACGTAACATCACACCTCGTGTTCCCAAAAGGTGTAGCGTGCAGAGGTTCTGCGGAGGTTTTGCCAGTTATGTTTAAAACTGACCTGGGAATTAAACCCAGGTCCTTATGTTCAGCAGTAGCACTTCCGACTACTGGCCCCCGAGGCAGTCAGCTGAATGCACTTGTTTATTTTTATTGTCACTGAAATATATGACTACAATTCATCAATCAATTTGAAATAGCTATATTTTTTTCCTCTAGAAAAGCCGTTACACCAATATTGCTTTTCTGTGTCTTACCGTCCAATTGCGTCATTGCATTAAATTCACTGGACATCTCGGTTATTTACGACTATTATCCGGAAATAAGCGGCTGTAAGCGGTTGTAACCGGACCGAACCGGTTTCGATTACAATTAATATCGTCGTCGACTTAACATTCGTGGTGCATTGCTTGAGGCTAACTTTAATTTATTGCGCTGTAATGAGATTTTAGTAGGGAACATTTTTTTGCTGTCAAAGTTAGGTTATGTCGTAGAAAGGTGATGGCGTAGAGGCAAGAGTTCGGTACCAAGATTTAATTTAGCCCAGTGTCAATCTGAAAGCTATATCGGTAGTTGTACTATTCCCCCAAATGAGTTGTCGGAGCTTAGAATATATTATTATCGTGTAATGTGTACCTAAGGGAAAAAACGTAAATTCAGGAATTTATAGCTATTGAAGAACTCCTTAAGCAGCCTCCTATCCTGGTCCGGTAGTACTTTTACCAAAATAAAAATGAGGATGACATCAAAAAGTACTCGTATTATTTTATTTTCTTTCGAAATGGTTTGCTGCTAATAATCTTTTACTCAATGCGAACAAAACTAAATGTCTTAAGTTCTCGTTACCAAATGTACCCCAAGTAGGTCTAAACTTAAAACTTGATGGCAAGAAACTGGATGCTATTTCGGAAACTGTATTTTTGGGAATTACTTTAGATTCAAAATTGCAATGGGGTGCTCACATTAGAGCTCTTTCAAGTAGATTAAGCTCAGCTGCTTACGCAGTAAGAAAAATAAGGCAGTTGACTGATGTAGCCACAGCTAGGTTAGTTTACTTTGCTTATTTTCACAGTATTATGTCTTATGGCGTTCTGCTGTGGGGATCGGCAGCTGACGTAGATTCAATTTTCATTTTACAAAAGAGGGCAATCCGCGCAATCTATAAAATGGGGCCTCGCGAGTCTCTTAGAAACAAATTCAGCGAAATTGATATATTAACTCTGCCTTCTCTTTACATCCTAGAAAATATCTTGTATGTTCGCAAAAACTTAGGCCTTTTCAAAAAACGATGCGATTTCCATAATCTGAATACACGTAGTAAAGATGAAATTGTGATTCCAAAATTTAGATTGACTAAAACTAGCAAGTCATTTCTAATAAACAGTATCCGCTTCTATAACAAGTTGCCAAAGTCGGTTACAGAACTTAGCGATGGAAAGTTTAAAACGCACATCAAACGTGTCCTTATCAAAAAAGCATATTATAAGATAAAAGACTACGTTGAAGACAGGGAAGTTTGGCATTAATTCCTTCTGCACATGTGGCTTCCCTGGTACCTCATTAACAGCATAACTATGTGAAAGTCTATTAACTGCTCTCAAATACAAAGTTCTTTTTAATTCTTTTTATTTTTACAATGCTGACATATTCTCGTCATTAATTGACATTATACATCAATTTTATTTAGGTTCATTTTATTTATGTAGATTATTTTACATATTGTGAATGAGAGAACGTTGTAGGCCTTACTGACTGTAGATTTGTAGACGATTTTCTATTCTGTATTCGTCTAAGTACCTGGTACTTATTGATAGGCCTGCGCTGTCCTCCCATACATTTAATCTCTGTAATTTGAAAATATTGTTAAAGCCAATTATTTTTAAAAGAGTAACCGTGGAGTTTCTTGCCGGCTCTTCTCCATAGGAAACAACAATTTGGAACCGTGCACCTAGCTTCTGACGTTTCATAAGTGCCCATGCAGGTTTATATGAAATAAAAATATTTTGATTTTGATTTTAAAATTTTAAATCTATTTCTATGTAAAAAAAAACACGGTGACTTGATTAAATACAAATAAATTGTGTGTTCAAATTCGAGACAATATATCTCGGCGACCTTTCACTAAACTTTCCTATTTTACCGTCTTGTACAGGCCTCCATAACACGACCATAAACTAAATCGTAAAATATTGGAACCAGTGTAATCTGACCTTTGTGTAACATTTTATTGAGCGATTTTCAATCTTATTGCTTTGACGCTAGGAGCGGTATCTTAAATTATACAAGTAATGTTGGTTGATCTATAAATTAATCACCCGGTTGTTCGTGATTTATTGTTTTTTAACACTTCAATAGGTGCCGATGTCCATTTGGAGGCATTTTCAGTATACTGATCTGCCAGTGGATGATCAGCACACTAATTTACCCTGACAACTCATTATCAAATACACCACCTTGTCGTGTTAGCTTTAAAGTTTAAATTCGAACGACAAATGGTTTGTGATCGGTAAAGTTAAGTTGGTTTCAAGTAAGTAGTGTTGTTACCTAACTGTCACTTGATTTTCTTGAATATTCAACAGGCTCACTCTAAATTTGATCGGTTCTATGTTTTATGCTATAAAGTATAAAAATCGGTGCAATACATCACAGTAATTAACGAAAAAACTGCCTTTCTATCTACTTAGCGCCTAATTAACAACTATACGATCCTGTAAATAACTGTGTTTTAATCATTTAACATTTATAACACGTGTTTTGGTGCTAATTTTAGCTATAAATAACTGCTAGCTATTTTGTTGTTTTGTTACAGTTAACTAAATAACGTTTCGCCGGTTTTTTATGATTTGTTTACGTCGAACAACGCTATGTGTTTCTGGATATAACACCCCTAGTGGAAAATGGCAGTTAAAAAACTGACTGTTTACTATACATTCATGTGTCAAATATGGGTAAGGTAAAGTTAGGTAAAAATTAAGTTGGTTTCAAGTAAGTAGTGCCATCTGTATACAATTATTAAACATAGCGGCCCGTGCTGGCTTCGCACGGGTGGGAGGGATCCCTAGATCTATAAAAGAATTTTTGAAATTTGTCCTAGAGTTTTTGAGTTTATTCGCTACAAACATACCTACAAATCTTTCCTCTTTATAATATTAGTACCTATAGAAAATCGCGTCCTTATTTCCGCAATAAACAGAATCAGAACAACAGAAAACTAAACCTTTCTAACTTCCAGAAATAAGATAATTATTCATTAAGTTATGTATGAAGGGGCCGTACATTTCGCTCAACCCGAAAACTAACGCCTCGGGCAAAATTCATAAAACCCAAGAGGTCTATTAATAAATTAAAAATTCCTACTAATTGCGTAAATCAGTAGGTATGGTAATGATTCCGGTCCAATATGGTACTTTCGAATTTGATGATATTATGTACGTTTTTCATTTATATGCTGATTCGTGGACGTTTGGCGGAAACACTTGGCTGTTACGGGGACGTACTGGTGCAACGACATGTCAAGATGGAATGATACGGGAGGCGGTCACGCAACGCAATATTTGGCTATCTTGAACCGGTTTTAAATGAAAACATTATTTTAGTGTGTTTAAATTAATATTTTCATTTGATTTAAAAGAGTTTTCACGGAGTCTCTTGCACGTTCTTCTATAACCCTCCACGGGAATTAGTTCCGCCCCGTTCTTCACTTTGGAATGGACAACTAGCTTGGTACTTTGAGCTTGACCTTGATACTTATTTTATAAACTTAGCAACGGCATCATCCGCTAGGAGGTCGAAAATTATCCCAAGGTAACGTACAACCGCGATAAAAAAGTATCCTATGTGTTAATCCAGGTTGAAATCTATCTGTGTGCGATGTGCGATAAACTATTCATCCAAATCCGTTCGGTCATTTTTGCATGATTGAGTAACAAACATCCAAACATCTATGTATCCGAACATACAAACTTTCACATTTGTAATATTAATAGGATTATAACAAATACCTCCTGTCCTTAGTTTGCTTAATGTGCCGAAAAGCTCTTATCCACCAAAAAGTAAAGAGCAGTCAACAATCGTATCCCAGTAATAGAGACTGGCTGTGTCGCATGCAGGGCAAAAGGTATTTCCTGACGCCATAAACGGTAAATAAAAATGTTTAGGGCAAATTGAATTCGGAACGTGTTTCGATCTTCCGTTACAGATGAGTTTCTTTTGTGAGCTTTTGTATAAGAATGAAGTTAACTGGAAGTTTCAATTTCTGGTTCCTTCTCATTTAAAGCATACGTATAACAAAATCAACTTAATTTTTACATGAATTAGCTATTTCTGTATTTATAGATAAAAATAATCTTAATTATGCGAGTTAATTTTATATTTTTGACTGTACGTGTTTCTGTGACAAATAAACCTGTTTTAATTTTTTTCACCGCATTACAAAATAAATACTGACCATGTTAGCGGCTATGCTCACAACAACCTCCCGTATGTTTCTACACATTATTGTGGTTTATTGGCTCCGCGTTGCCATAATATATTCCGATTGCAGATTAAATGATTTTAATTAAGCAACACCGATAGATTAATATCATTTAAATGCTTCTATTTTTCCTAAACGCTATCTAACTGTAAGTTTCCCTTTAATTCAGTTGAATCGGTCATGGGGCCGTGCGTGGTCATAATATACATATAAATATTTGCTAATTTCTTCTCTAAATGAGTGGAACGAGCCTCATTCTGACGCGTTTAAAATAAATTACGTTGTTATTGATATGAACTCTTCTATTAGAGTTACTGGTATCTTTGACACAGTTAATGTAATGTTCGGGTTATGATAATTTTCGGTGATTTTTAACTTAAATAGTTGTTTAATAGATATGATTGATGGTTTTATGGTAGTAGCATTTTCATTAGGATCATTTGCCATAAATAATGGGATTATAATTATGGCGGAGGTGGGCGAGAGGTGTAAAAGGAAGTTGGTTCTTAGTGGAGTTAATTTATGGATATTATAGGTAACAACAATGGATTTAACATTTATGTCGGAACTCATCAAGTTATCGCATTTTCTTTCGAGTTTCGAACTAATTAAATTGTTTATAAATCATTCGAGATATAGGTATCTCGGTTTTAGTTTGATATCTAGGAGATGGTTCATTTTTTTCTTTCCGATTCCATGGGACTTAAACATTACTGCGATCTGTGGAGGCCCAGTAGTAACGGTCGCGGCTTACAGTGTTGTAGGTCGTAGGTTTGAACCCAGATAGGCGCTTACTTTGTGTAAATAATTTCATCACCACTGCTTTCAAAATGGTGAAGGAAGATATCGTGAGGAAACCGGCAGGTTCTAGAACCAAATATCGAAGACATCAACCAATCCGCACTGTATCCTTGTGGTTTTATGGCCGAGACCTTTTTATTGAGTGGAGGCCTGTGTCCCAGCAGTGGGAAAATTATAGGCTGACTATAAAAATAACTGGCGAAATGCAGGTGTACTATAGGTACCCCTCTGCCGATCCCTTCAGACAATACAGGCGTGATTTTATGTCGGACCTACTTTCGGTAAAAAAAAGTGAAGGTTAAGATTGAAAGTAGTTTTGGGAATGTTTATTCAGTTCTGATAGTCGCACCTAGTAAGGAGCCCCTCGATCACCAATCAGTGCCTGTCTCCTTAATTACCCTAATTAATATCTGCCTGGCCAGTGACAACGTGTAGTAGTTGACTCCAATCTTTGAAATAACGATGTAGGTAGAAGATATTTTTTGTGACAGACAGATGGACGACATTGCACCGCGCATGTGCACAAATGTTCTGCACATGCAGTTTGTATGGTCGTCCTTACATGCTGTATCGTTTTGGAGATCCGTGGATAAAGGGCAAAGATGTTGTGGATGTAAAATTATATTAACGTCTGTTGATAATGATAAAGTGCTAGGTTTTTATTAACCGACTTCCAAAAAAGGAGGAGGTTAAATGTTCCACTGTTTGTATTTTTTTTTTTTTATGTATGTTACTCGATTTCTCCCCCATTTGTGGACCGATTCTCAAAATATGTTTTTTTATTTGAAAGAGTATACTCCTGAGGTGGTCCCATTGGCACTAAGCCAGGATCTGATGATGGAATCCCAGGGAAATCGACGGCAATCCTCAAATTTTGTAGGTATTAGCAATGTTTTTCATATATTTTCTAAAGCTATTGAGACATTTGCATATGATCATCATCATCTCATGACGCTGAGCTGATGAAGGTACAACTCTTTAACAGTTAGGAGTTAGGTGGAGATTCGGGCATAACTCCGGCATGAGACCGATTTGCAAAATTCTTTTTTTGTTCGAAAGGGGTTTATTTCGAAATGGTCCCATTTAAATTTCATATAGATCGCATGATGCGTTTCGGAGACAGACAACGAAACTCTTCGAAAAATGACAGCAAATTAAACAAGATTGCTGCTATAGCTTATATATGCATTGTTGTGACCCCAAGGATAACGAACTATAGCTAAAAAGTGAAAAATAAAAACATTTTCCAAAAAAAAAAAAACAACCGGCTTCTAAAAAATAATAGCAAGCGAAAAATAACTTTAATTTCGGAAGGCGGTGACAAGAAATAAAAAAAATACTTATCCAAAGTCACCGACTTCCGAAATTAAAGTTATTTTTCGCTTTCTAGTGTTTTTAGGAAGTCTGGCGTTTTTTTTTTTTTTTTTTTTTTGAAAAGTGTTTTTAGGTATTAGGTTGGAATAACAATGTTAGCAGCAACTAAACCAAAATCGTCGACTGTTACTTCTACCTAATTATTTGATTTATTGGTCCACTCGCACGAATTATCTCACCCGAATCAGGCGACTCGTCACTCGTTTAAATGCTGATATAAAATTTTCTATAGCCGACTCATATTAAGTTAATTTATTTGTGGGCGAATCGACAAGTCCAGAAATGTGTATCATAAGTTAATTCTTGCGCGTCGACTAAAAGCCAATTATTTTTTAAACAGCAAAAACCAGAAACTACTTACTGACCTAAGCATTCAGTGCTTAATTTCTGAAGAGTGCTTAATACTAAACCAGTTCCTAAATAACTAACGGGTACTTAACAAATTGCCCGTTACTAAAAGTCAGATCTATACAAAAAAAAAATTGTTTCTTACGGGTAAGAACATAAGCGTCCTTTAGAATTAACGGCAATAAAACAATTCGATCTAAATTATCTCCAACTTATCTTAGATGGATAACTCAACCACTGGCTAGAAAAAATCCGCGAGTTGACTAAATAATAAAATAAAGTAAACCTAGAAAATAGGTAATTAATTGTCTATGACCTACAACTTTGATCCTTTGGCTTTCAGATATGGCCTCATCGCCCATAAACAGTCGTCTCATTCGGCTAAGTTTACGGGAAATTTACGCACATGCACTAAAAGTTCAATATTCTTATTCTGAGGAGCAGTTCTACTTGATAGCCAGCTAATCCAATCCTATCGACTCTTTCCATTGCCTTTCTTAATCCAGCAATACACAACCCACATCACTCATTTATATACCAATTATTTTAATATTTAACAACACTGTACGGATCCCTCCATAATAAAGAGCGTGCCATGCCCAGCTTCCTAAGTTTTTGCGTCAGTCTTAAGCATCCTTTTTTTGTGAAATTGTCGGAAGTGCGGAGCGTGCCATATGTCGGGTCGAGTTACGTGCCTCTGCGACCCGGCTCAACCACCGGGGTACAGTGTGAACTGTCATGGCCGAATTGTTACTGTTTCTTTTAGATATAGGGGAATATGTAGATAATAAATGAATTGTGCTGCCCCGTTGGTGCAGTGGTCGCAAGTGCTACTGTTGAGCATGCGGGCCTGGGTCATGGGTCCTGTTATTCATCAGAAATTACCCATTAGCAGCGTCGAATTTAGATTTTTGCCCAGTTGCTAGTAATAGGCTCGCCCTCTTTTACATGGAACCTAAATATAATTGGCGAAGTCTGGGTAGTCTATAGGTACATCTCTGCCTAACCCGTTGGGGAGAATAGGTGTGACGTGGTGTGTTAAAATTATGGTAGAAAACTTGTGTTTATAGATTATTATCATCTGATCCCTTCATACAGGAAAAGAATTTGGTTCTTAAATCCGCATCATAACTTTCTTGTGCAAATGCCTTAGTTTCGCCGGTGACATCATCATCATAATAAGCCTATGATAACTTTCCCACTACTGGGAGAAGCTTCCCCTTGCTTCGATAGGCAGCGCGCCCAGTGCGGGCTGGCAGATGTCACTTGTGTAAAATTTTTTGGTTCCAGAGCATGTCGGTTTCCTAACTTTTTTCTTTCGCTTGTGCGTTTGAGAGCAGTGGTGATGAAAATTATTATTTACATAAAGTAAAGCGCCTGCTTGGGTTCGAACTCATGACCTAAGTATAAAGTCGGGGCTGATACCAGTGGGCCACCACAGCTATAGACAAGCCTGTTGGTCGACTGAGTGCAACATTATCAAGGTCCAATTTATAAGAATAAAATAATGCAAAACGCACTTATGTATGTTCTTGTACAATGTATTCAAACACCAACCTTACAGATGTACATTGATATTAAATATTTATGTTATAAAAACAATGACGTACAGACCTATGCTTTGAGTTATGTTTCCTTGATACTAAAATAATGTAACCTTTACTAAATGTAATAACTGACGATAATTGTTGCAAAAAGTCTAGATATAATTGTACCTCGAATAATCTTGAACTTTAGCTTGAGACTCATGTCGTAAACATACTTTTTGTTTTACCATGTACATGTTTTAATGAACAGGTTAACAAGTAAGTGTTGGCTTGTGGCTAAGTTATAATAGCTACACGGGTCGATCGATTAGGTTAAGCTACGTGTGCCGCGTTTTCGTACGTGGATGGGTGACCATCTTAACGTACCAAGACCGCGCATTCTTTACATATCGACCCGTGCCTCGGAAAGTACGTAAAGACGTTGGCCTTGGCTGTCATTTGTGGATCTTTGACATTCGTTACGGGTCGTCAGAAGCCCTGACGACCAGGATAGGCAGTCACGGTTAGACTGAATGTCGATATCAACATAGTTGCGAAAAGACAGGCGGTTATATGATGATCAACAAGTTTGTATTAAAGTATTTTAGGTGCGGTTGTCAGAATTTAATGATTTTTGCTTAAATTTATTTGGTGATGCAAGGTTATTTACCGTCATAATAATATATCCAATCAAGTGCTGTTGAATTTGGTGGCGAGTACGTTTTTTAATTACAATTAGGCTCAAATTATAGGCAAGAATGTCGTGATGGCGCAGAAGTTCGGCCTCGCCTCTCAAGCACGATTTGGGTTCTAATCCATACAAGTGCCAATATGACGTTATCCATTCATATAGCCATAACTTGAAAGGTTTGGATTTTTCTCTTCAGTCTTTTCATATGATATCCACTACAGTTTTATCTTGCGGGAATCTAGTTTACTACCATCTTTTTCTTTGGGTTTTTTTAGTGTATTACATTAAAAATCATGTATTATATTAAAGGTCTATTATTTCTTTGGGGTAGGTATTTCCTTAATTTTTTTTTTATGAATTATACGAAGTAAAGCGCCGGCCTGGGTTCGATCTCACGACCTACAACCCATAAGTTACCACTGGGCCACCACTGCTGCTCGTAACCCCAAACTGTTGCTAAAACGTGGCTGTAAAAACCGACCAAATGCATATTCAATGTTTGTGTGTAGTTTCAAAAGTAACGTGCATTTTTTTAAATGGTATAAACAAAACAAGCGTGGCATATGAAAACCATTTACAGGATTTACATATAACAAGTCCACATTGTCTATCCGCCATTAGCATTCGGCGCTGGTAGTCACAATAACAGCAGTCGGCCATCACTCGTGCAGATTGTAAAATTTTACAATCCTCGTCGGACTGTAATTGTTCAGCTTTATACCCCAAAGCTTATTGGAACCGCTGTTTATTTACATGTTCGTTATTATACGTTGTATACTCACTTGGTATTTTAGAGGGAATTTTAGAAGTCCGCAAAAATTTTGGTCTTGGGATACGGCTCAGATTATAAAACAAAGGCAGATAGACCGCGCGGAACACCATGAGTGAGGCCAAAAAACCAAATACTAAAGCGTCGCATTGTATATAATCCGAGGCTTTAGTATTTGTTATTTTGACTCTTGGGTGTGCGGCGCGATCATCTGCCTTTGTTTTATAATCTGAACAAAAAAGAAAACCTACTAAAGCGTCGCATTGTATGTTACATAAAATGCGACGCTTTAGTATTTGGTTTTTTGGCCTCACTCTTGGTGTTCCGCGCGGTCTATCTGCCTTTGTTTTATAATCTGAGGGTTACGGGTTGTGGTCCCAAAGAGGAGGCCTGTGTCCCGCCTCCCAGCAGACGAACATTTTAGCTGATTGTGTGTGTGTTTGTTTTTGTATGTGTTCTGGTTGTTTGTTCTTGTTAGTTCTACCTTCCTATCTTGCACACTTATATTGCAATTATATTCATTCATTTCGTATTGTTAACCGTATTTGGCTTTATTGTACACCCATACTATCATATTATATCTATATTGTTTATCTATACTAAAATTATAAAGAAGCCATAGTAGTTTGTATGTAGGGTGTATGATCTCTACTACTAGCAGACGGATAAGAAAAAATAAAAAACCGGTCAAGTGCGAGTTGGACTCGCGCACCGAGGGTTCCGCACAAACCTGTGGGTATATAAGTAAAAGTTCAAAATTGTCAAAAATATTTTTTTTTATATGACGAAACTAAAAATTTACGGTTTTCGTAATTTTTCCTATATCTGTACTATAAGACGTGACTTCGTACAAAATTTCAAGATTCTAAGTTCACGGGAAGTACCCTGTAGGTTTTGATTCCCGTGCGAGTTTCGAAAATTTGCGGAATTTTGCGGCCTAAATGGCTGTATCTTTTGATTGCGTTGACTTAGAAGGTTGATTTTTCTACAGCTTCCAGGGATAGTAGAACTAAGTATCATATAGAAATTTCAGTTTGATACCTCCACGCGTTCCTGAGAAAAACGGTCTTGACAGACGGACGGACGGACGGACAACAAAGTGAAAGAAAGAAAGAAAGAAAGAAAATACATTTATTTAGCACAGACTAAAAAGGCACATAATAGGTATACAGCAAAAAATAAAAATAAAAATTCAAAACAACAAAAAGTGTAAAGTGCGATGTTAAAACTAGCATCTAGATCTTATAAGGGTTCCGTTTTTTCCTTTAGAGGTACGGAACCCTAAAAACAACTATTTTTGCATTTGGTAGCCCAATTCTTGAGGAAGTTAAGTATAGGCTATTCAACAATTGGTTACGATCTTCAGGAGCCGAGTGAAAATAATAATAAAAAAAAAAAAGAATGCTAGGAGAAAACGTAGTAATATCGCATACTGGCGAATCCGATGCGATGCTAAACTGCCGTCCTTTAACTAAACAGGCGTTAAGCCCTAAAAGTTGTTTCCGAGAAAATGGCAAAAAACGCGCGAATCGTTATTTCTTAGAAACTGTGATTACGTTACTGATTGTAGGACACATCAAATGATATTTCTTTCTGTTTACCCTTAAGAATCCTTTCCAGTTAACGCCCTACAAACTCTCATATCTTCGGAACTATTTGAAATGTAAAAATGTTTGTGACACAGAAAGATAGAGAATTGTGAACTCTCTTAGATTCTATTAAAAAGTAAAAATTTACCAAGTGAGGGTTAACTAGTTAAATGACGGCAGTATAGTATAAGGTTTATTATATATATATTTATTTTATATTAAAACAAAAAATTTCATGCAGTTTTATGTCGGCGTCATATTTAGTTTTGTCTTCCAGCCATATATTTTCAGTGTGCTTTATGATTTTACTCCGCACGATCTTAGCCAGGATTTGCAGTTGTTGAATTTTTCCGCATTTTCAATTATTTCAATATATTATTTAAGTTGTTTCCTACATACGGAATCACGTATTTCAAATCCATCAAGCCGCATTCCCCTTTTTTCTTTATTATACTGTGATTTGAACGTTAATACTAGTTTTTTCACCCGTAGTTGTTCGCAATACCGCAATGTTATTTTCAATAGTCAATTATTATAATTAAAGTTGATTGGCTATCATCAACACATATTGCAGCTCGTTTTTTTTTTTACGAAAAATAATATTTTTGATTGCAAAATGTTATCGTTTTAGATTGTTGGTCCTTTCGTATTGCGGTATCGTAATGTGTGTTGATTTATTTCGTTTATTCACGGATTGTTAATTTAAAAATGCAATTACTGACCGATTAACCTGTACCTGTCTAGTTTACTTTAATTCATGGGCAGTTGATTGATTTGGAATTGATTGAAACGGTAGAAAAACGCATGTATTTGCTCAATTCGTTGTGGCTTATTGGTCTTGTCTTGTGGTAGCTGGAATGTTCGCAAACCTAGATAGAAAAAAAAAAATAGAAACTGCACCTTACTGTGATCCTTTCACCAAAAACATTTTGAGAATAAAATAATTAGAAAAAAAAAACATGGCCAAAAATTACACCCTGTTCTGTGACGTAGGGACAATGGCTAAAAAATAGCCACTACCCTGTACCTGAGCTCGAATTATTTAATTTCCAACATCATTAATCATCTTTTTTTCACCACAGTCGGGTGAGGGTAGTATAGAGCAATGCTTTTAACATTTTTTGTACTAAAAGCTTTTATTATTAATTTTGGAATTGAAAAAGTTACTTTATCCGTCTGAATTCCGGGTTGCGTTTTAAAATAATTGCGTGCGACTTTTAGGCGATGATGAAATAGGTTTTATGCTGCATAGTTGCTAGACCAAGTTTATCTAATCGTAAGTTTTAACATCTCAATAGCTTCGAGTTTGTTGCTAATAAAAATAAAGATTAGGATCTAAGAGTCACTGTGCTGTCTAGAAAATATCCTTACTAATATCATAAACGCTAAAGTTTTGTTTGTATGGATATACATCCAAATAATGCAAGTAATATCAGTCTCAATCTGTCAATTTTTTTTCGAGTTTCATACATTTTCTACAAGTTTTTGACATTTGATAGTCGCTGAGATGACACTGCGAGTAGATTTTGAACATTTTTAATTACGAGAATTGGTCTACTACTCTCTTATATGGTGAATATAGTCCATATTTTTCCCATACATACTTGTACATCCCAGTAAGGGACGGAAAACGTTCAAAATATACATTTTGCGTGAAAGAGTAACAAACATCCGTATGCAAAACGGCTGAACGGATTTGGATGAAATTTGGCACACAAATAGATTATAACCTAGATTAACACACAGGATACTTTTCATCCCGGTAGTACGTTCCCGAGGGATACTTTCCGATATCCACGCAGGCGAAACCGCGGGTGGAAGCTAGTATTAAATAAAGTAAACGTTTTGATAGATAAAATAACGTTTTTTGAACCACTCGTGTGCATAATATTGGGTTACAATCTCAAACGGTTTATATCAAGCCACTGTCTAGCCAGGAATATTTTCACATTACCAAGCGAAAATAAATCTTACTACTTCGACATAAATTATACTTTGTAAATCACAAATATTTAAACATTTACAATTGCATCGGACGTCTAACCTTTTTATCAAACACGCTTAGATGCAGTTTTGAATGTTAAACGTATCGAAAAAGCAACTTAATTGTATCGGGATAGGATCAGATTTTGAAAGCTGGTACTTTTTGCGATAGTCAAATAGTTGAAAGTCGTATCGAAGTTACAGGTAGTGTTTTTTTATATATTTAACGATGTAGCACGGGTCGTTGCGTTGCGACATGCGGCGTATTATTTCAAATTCATAGCACTGTTTGAACAAAGCAGGTAGATATCATAGCGTTTTGGTAAGTTTTTACGATTATTAAGATTTGTTTGGTTGCTATTGTGCTGTTAAAAATATTTTTATTTTTTGATAAGTCAAACGTTTCAGTTTTGACTTATCTTTTTACTTCGTACCTACTTGTTTTACTAGGTTCCGCTTAGGCTTAATGTCGAAGAACCACTTTATGTTAAATCATGTTTTTATTAGTCTTCTCTAACACAATTCAGGCCATTTTAATGGATAAAGTAGCATAATGTAGCTCCTAAAATTCTTATAGAACACAAAGGCTGTTAAGCTGTCAAGAAATTAAGAACATTAAACCTCGTCTAATACACAATTGCACAAAAAATATTTGCACACAGCATTAATAAACCAGTCATTGATTTGAGGGCAAATGACGAATATGCCAAAAAAAATTATGCAGTCATTATTTTTCTTGTAATAATAGACCGAAATTAATGTCGACGTCAAAGATCGCAGTATATTTGACATTAGCAATAATTTAAAGAAGATTACAACAAACAAATGGCGTAAAACACTTTACAAAAACGCTTTATTTTGTATTTTAAATTTCAAATGAATAATACAAGAACGGTCAGCTCATGTTTACTTTCCATAGCAACTTTACCCGTGAGTACCTACTGTACTTATTTTTCTCTCGATAGCTAAAAATCGGTTCCGCCATTTAAGATTGAAGCGATACAGAAGCAGAATAATATACTATTTGTAACAAATTTTTAGTAATATAGTTCTCATTTGTAAAGTTTTTTTTTTTTTGCTAATTTAACTTAACTTTGGACGTGTTTAAATAATAAAAGAAGTGTAAAATCTCCAAAACCAAGTCGGTACCAACAAAGTTCAATTATCGAAAAGTTCAATAAACTTTATTAGTCATTGATTTAGGTAGCGGTTTTTTCATAAAATCCGATCTTCCGAAGAACTTTTCTTAATTTTTACGCTCCTGTTTTAGTATAAATTATCCTGCATCTCACTCAATAACGTGTAGAATAGTGTCTAACTGCTCATCACAAGGCTGGTGAGACAGCGTGCTTTTTAGCCAGGCTCACCAGTGAGTTCGAGCCAGCGACTAGGTTCTCCTTAAGTCCACGTTCGCAGGGATGTAAAACATCGCGGCCGGGTTTTTCGCGCACTGGCTCTGCAACGTACTGCTTAGCGTCGAGAGTTGAAAATAGAACACTGTGTTATTTGGATGCGCTGGGATTGCCATTACTCGGTTCATCACAGACAGTTGAAAATCCTGCCGCGACATTTTAACGTCCGTGGAAACATGCTCTAATAGAGACAACCCCATTGTGTCGCCTCTTGGAACAATTCTACATTTGTATCTGCAATTTTTGTGGTATACACGATAAAGAGTATTTACGTTTCTATCTTGTTTACATACCAGATTATAATTTACTTGCCAAAAAAACAAAGAGTTCATTATCTTGGAGTTTTTTCTTAATAAATCAATCGAAATTTCAAACAATGTCTGAAATGTTCATTAAGATCTTCTTCTTAGCATGTCGATAGAAATCTAATACAGTTAACCCAGAATTTGGCTACGAGCTTGGCACTTTCAGTAGCGCCTACCAAGTCCTGTAGCGAGCACACAACAGGACACACTGGACACGATATTAAGGTTCCCATTGTTTGTGACAGCACCACATTTATTACACTCCAGGGCGGAGTCCTCTGTGACTCTCCTCTTGAGCAGTTTTCTTTGCTTCGACCTACCTGACTCCGAAAGAATATTAATAAATATTTAATTGTGTGCACACTTCAAACAGAAAAAAAAAGCATTTTACCACGATTCTAAGCCGAATAAAAATCGTAAGAACTCACAATTGAATTAATCAACTGATTGATTTCGTACCTACCTAAGATCTTAAGCAGTCGCTTGCGCACGCATTAACATAGCTTTCTATATTTGTGTAACATATGTAGGTATATACGTATGTTTTTTTTAATAATTCAAACGTAGTTCATTGGTCGTTTTATGTATCGCGGATTACGAGTTCAGAAGTCAATACACTATTTATATTTGTTAACAAAACTGGATGCCTGTAGAGAGTAAACTTGTAACATGTATGTGCAGATAGATCTGATGTCTTTAGCACAATTTACCGTATTTGGTGTTTAGATACTTATGTGAATGAATAAATAAATTTCAAACTTGTTTTTTTCCTACTCTACAATTTTTTATTTTTGAGTGTTTTCGTGATGTGATTTCTAGGGGATTTTCCCACTCAACCCCTGGAGGGTCCTACCTTTTCTTTTTACGTTTTTAAGTTTTTTTCATTTTATTTCACCTGTCCCGGTATCTGTAATGAAATCTGTAAGTTAAATATGACTCGTTTCCCGGTTTCCGTTTGGACTGAAATTTTGCACACATGTGTAAATCGGATGACAGTGTAATATTTTTCTAATCGAGCTGATTTGATGATAGAGACGAGAGAGAGGTGGTGGAACCCCATCGTGTTTGGGCTCATTTGACTCGTCTTGACCAGTACCTACTCTGGTTCTTAATAATAATAGGTCTTTACCTATGAAATTGCCGTTTTGTATGAAAAAATTTAAACGAATTTTTTTCATGAATTTTTTATTTGTATTAATCGAAGTAATCACCCATGCAATCAATGCATCTTTGCCATCGCAGTGGCAGTTTATTGATGCCCTTCTTAAAGAAATCAGCTGGACGGGAGGCAACAAATTCTTCAAAGGCATTTTGTACCTACTGCCTCTCGGGTATTAAATTTTTTTCCCGCCAAGAAGTTATCCAAATTCTGGAAAAAGTAGTAGTCTGTAGGCGCAAGGTCTGGTGAGTAGGGCGGATGACGGAGAGCTTCCAACCCCAGTTCTTGCAACTTGGAGACCGTCTGCTGTGCAGTATGAGGTCGCGCGTTGTCGTGCAGGAGCAGCGGAGACGAGCGATTGACCAATGCTGGTTGGAGATGCGCCAGCTTCTCCATCATTGTGTTCAGTTCTTCACAGTACACATCTGCAGTAATGCTCACCCCGTTTGGTAAGAAGCTGTGATGAATCACACCGGCGCTAGACCACCAAACAGTGACCATCACTTTTCTAGGGGTAAGTTTTCGTTTAGGGCATTGTTTAGGTGCTGAACCAGGATCCAACCAACTTGCTGAGCGCTTACGGTTATCAAACAGAATCCATTTTTCATCGCAGGTAACAATGCGGTTCAAAATTCCTTCATTTGTGTGTCTGTTGAGCAGTGCAAGGCACGTCTCGACGCGTACTTCGCGCTGGCGATCATTGAGTTCGTGGGGCACCCATTTGTCAAGCTTTTTTACCTTGCCAATTTGACGCAAATGGACCAATATTGTTTTGACGCTAACGTCGAAAGCTGCTGCTAATTCAGCCGTAGATTGTGTATCATCAGCTTCCACAATCGCCTTTAATTCGTCATTGTCGACCAAAGTCTTCGGACGACCGCGAGGTTCATTTTTCAGGTCGAAATTTCCAGAACGGAAGCGAGCAAACCAATAACAGGTGGTGCGTTGGTTTGTAGTGTTAGCTCCGTAAACGTCGTTGATGTTGCGTGCCGCTTGTGCCGCGTTGCTGCCACGACGGTACTCATATTCCATAATTACTCGAATTTTTAACGTATCCATGATGACGAAAAAGATTGAAATGCGATGAAAATGTAACACTAATCAATAAAGAAATGACTACTTTTAGAAAAAAAAATCCATGTTTTTAAAATAAAATTAATTTGAAATTAGAATTCTTAGCCAAACAAAAATTATTTTGATTTGAAATGGCCAGTACTGCAGAACGGCAATTTCATAGGTAAAGACCTAATATAAAAAACTAGCTGACCTGACAGACGTTCCACTGCCTTAACTTTGAATATGGAATTCGCATAGGTAAATATAAGTAAACTTAATATGCTCGTTAAGTTTTCTTAAATTTTCTAATGTTACGCGCAACTTTCTTAATTTTTTCTTTGGTAAGAACCTTCTCCTGACAATTTATAGCAAACATAAAAAAAAAGAATGAGTAAAATTGGTCCAGCAGCCGTTCACGTGTGATGCCGTGACCAAGGGAAATAGGGTTTCATTTTTAACAACAAAAAAAAAAAAAACATCTGCTGTTCCATACATTTTGACCGCTTAGGTATTGTACTTTTCTATGAAACAGCTGGTGGGCTACAATGATATGCTGAATTCATGGTTACAGTTTGCGCACTGGATAAAAAAATATTTCGTATAGATAGATATTTGTAAATTAGATTGAAATAACTGAACTGGTTGTTTAACACCAGAATACCTACTTACTTAAAAGTAAAACATTAAATAAACTTTTTTTGAACAAGCTTCTATTAAACTTACAAGTGAATAACTAAATAAAACTTACGTAAATATTTAACTATAATAGAATTATCTAGCAAAATCATTTTTTTTTCCTTTCCTTAAACTCGTTTTTACATTTATTTCTAACACCTGCACAATATAAACTGCTTACATTCTCCCACGACTAAAACGTTATAGAATTATGTGACATTACGCCAACATAAAAAGGAATAAAAACATTAAGAATTACACTGTCAAAAATCCATACAAACCCCACAGAATTTATTACAAATAATAATACTTTTATCAAACAAACGATTCTGATTCTTACGCTACATAATTTTCTCGTTCGTAAACAAGATCTCCTTGCCACTCTACTTTAAACCTAAATTTTTGGTGAATACGGTTGAGATTGCCTCACTGATCGAACAAGGAAAGTGACCTGAGGAGTCATTCGCGACAATGCGATTATGATTATGCGCGTTATTTTTTTGCGCGACAAAACGCGAGGGTGGATCACAGGTAGTCCCGTTGTTGTCGTTGCGTTTGACGCTTTTGATAAATGTACGTGAAATCAGAAAGACGTGGTGTAAGTGTGAGATTACGATATTGTTAGACACCATTTATACCTTCGGTTTGCCAAAAAAAGAGTAGAGAGAATAACCAAAAAATATGAAAGATAGAAAGAAAATAAATGTTTATTTGGCATTGATACATTGTTTATACATATATGACAGTCGTTGCGGATCGTCAGAATCCCGAAGTCTTGCAAGTAGGCTTGCCACGGGGTATTGTGTTACCCATTAACTGGATTGTGGAGGTCCCATAGGCAGTCGCTCCATGTAAAGTATTGGTATTCAGCTGCATCTGGTTACAATAACAATACAAATACATGAAAAAGGGTGAATTAAATACAAAAACTAGTTAATAAAGACGTGTGCCAAAATCGCCAAATGCCTGACGCTGCTTTTCAACTGAACTTTGATAACCTAAGTTTTTACCACCACTACTTAATATATTTAATCGATAAAGTCCTGCCTGGATCCAATTCGATCCATAACAATAGAAAACCAATTGTGTCTCATTAGCGGTACTAATGCCTGAAATGTGTTTTAAGATTTTGGATGGACTATATCTGACATTTAACCAGCAAGTTTCCAGGTGAACACATAAATTGTTTCTGCAGCTGCGGCATTAAACATTATTTAAATATTTTAATTATAGAAACAGCGTCCGTTTCTATACGTAAATTATATAGAATCTATACCAAAGAATGATCGCCATAGTATGGCGAATTTGAGTTTGACCTTCGAATCAGTTTGTTTTTCTATTCAAATTGGAACTTCTTCGTTAGTAACCTATTTGTTTATTTATATTTATTGAATATAAATAGACAAGTAGGCATTTTATCATTGTAAAGTAACAGGCTGATTCTTAGTGGTCATCATATCAGCCGAAAGATGTCCACTGCTGGACATAGGCCTCCTCCAAGACGAGGGGATTTGCCGTAATCGCCACGCTTGGCAGGCGGGTTGGCGATCGCAGTATGGTGGTAAAATGCATAGAGAACGCTGCTGCCCATTCTCTAGTAAGTCCCTTAGTCGCCTTCTACGACACCCACGGGAAGAGATGGGATGGTGCTATTCTTTTACGCCCGGCAACACACACGAGACCTTAGTGGTGGGATTCTTAGTGGTGCTACATTAAAATAACACCGTCTAATCTTATCTTTTAAATTCCATTAACATGCATTTTTTGTTATCCCACGCTATATAATTTATTTAATTTGTTATACAATGCTATTAAATAATAAATTTAAAAGTAATGTTATAGTTTTGTGCCACATTTTAATAATGAATGCACACCTGATTTTCTCGTCGTAGATTACATCATCACCCTAGAGCAGTCCACTGCTGGACATGGCCTCTCATAGATTTCGTTTCGAATTTTCGAGTGTAGATATGCCTTATTTTAAGGCAGTATCTTGCCAGTAATGTTTTAAATCTTATGAAATATTTGTTCTGCAGTGGAACAAAATCAAAAGTCATATAATATTTAAATTAAGCTGAGAATTGGCACTTTTCGAACGTCAAAATACATAAGACAGTCCCCCAAAAACGCCCACCCTTCGACACTTCCTAGTGCTTTAGCTGGGAAGAAGAAGTGGCGCAACAAACTCCCCAGCAGCACAGCTGTCTGTGTAGTCGGATGGACTTGATTATATACATGTATAGGCAAAGTAATAAACAATATGAGACATAGAACATTAATAAAATAAAATTAGTCATAATGTGTCAGCTAGCCATGCCAGTAGGTCCTTAAAGTTTATTAAAAATATCTTGCAAGTAAATCTGTTAACTTCACTTGTAACTTAAAACAATTCAATTGCATCGCCCGCGCTTTCCAGTCTCCGCGCTCCTAAGGGTAGTTTAGACAAGTGAGCGAGGGACGCGTGGGTGTCGATTCGCCCGTCGATAAATCACGTTCCGCTTTTTGTTAGATTTTCTCCAGACGTGAGAATACGACGCACTTGGCGATCGCATGTATTGCACGTGTGTCCTGCACATACATGTGGACATTGCAACTTTTTTGCGCTATTTTCGGTTTTTTTGTTAACGTTGGACCGCGGTAGTTTATATTGTAATTAGTAAGTTCCGAGGAGAGCTTTTGACTGCTTGGTTTTGAGCAGTAAAAAGCTACTTGCTTTTTCTTCATGAAAAAAATATCTAGAACATTTTAATTACCAGCGGCTACCAGAAAAAAAACTGTTTGCTACAATTGGATACTTCATATTTACGTTAATTTAGTTAATTCAATGTGGTGGTTCTCGGAGATGCATTAAACCAAAACGCAAGCTTTGTAGGTTCAAAGCAAAGTTTCTGATCATTACAAAAAAAAAAAATATAAACGCATCTAACACACAGATCTACACGCGCATACCCCGGTGCCACGGGGTAGGTACCCCCGTTGTTTGCTTAGGACGAGCGCCGATATTTGGTGTATTTACCCCAATTATGGGCCGTTGTTACACTATTATGCGGTAATGTATGGGAGAGGAAAAAACAATGTTTTCGTTAGCGAAGTTGAGGGTACGTGTCACATTTGTTCGTGATGTGAGATCCAGGTAGATTTCTAAATTGCTCATGCAAATAATGGAATATTAATTTACATTTTGGTTTTAAAGTTATCCATGTGTCATAATATCGTAACTTAGTGAGAGCTTCAAATATACTCCTCGAAACTAATAACAGTTATATTTTAGGTACCAAACCTGGAGTCCTCAAAATAAAATTTTATAGCGCCATCTTGGAGTACAAACCAGAACCTCACAACTAACACGGTTGCACTGGGCCTTTGGTCCTATACTAAAATAAAACGTCAAGCAAACTAAAAATGGACTTCAACAATTTATAGAACTCCCCTATTAGACACTTAATTAAAACCCGCTTACTATAGTAGCCATTGAAAAGTGTCTTGAGGGTACACAGTCGCTATGACGTAAGCACAGGCTCAAGTGTGTCACTGTGCAAGTGTGCAGCGACCCAGTTCGGGACAAAAGGGCCCACAGTGCATGTCAGCAGTACAAGTAGCTCGTATTGATGCCGCGAATTGAGAGCAGGCTGGATATATGACCTGGCTTGTTAGATCTGGCACTTTCTGTGACTTAATGTTTAAATTGATTTTAGAACAGTAATTAGGTTTTAAGTCAGGTTTGGTACCAAAATAGGAGCATTTTAAGAACTGTTTACAGACAATCGATTGTAGTTTTCTTTTACCATGTCATGTCTTGAGCTTTTATATTATTTTTCTACCTTCTTATGCTTGCGCGGAAATCAGTTTTCTTGGCTATATTAGTGAACGACAGCTTCGGTTTAGACTTTCATAAAACACACTTTCGTTTGGACTTGTTAAAAGTAATGATTTAGATCTATATCATTACTTCATTGACGAAGCAAAAACGTCATTAAACAAATAATTCAGCCTTCACCGGTTTTTGAGCTTTTAGCAATATGAAAAAAAGCACAGTAAACTGCCCAGCAACACTACAAGTGTTGCCAGTTCCCAATCTGCACAATATATTATGCACATATTAAAAACACTTACCTACCAAAAAAACAGCAACATTACCCTATTGAAAGTTTCATACATTTGACTTCATGCAATTCAAAATGGAGTGCTTACCCGTTCACTATTGTAATTCTTGCTAAATATTCACTTTGTCACATCATGCGTTTGCGCATATTATTTAAATGTATCAACATTTTCATATTGTAATAATAAGGGTCTTGTATCTTTTTCGATATGAACCCCTATTTAATTGTATTGGGATTTATTTAATTTTGGATAATTTTTTTAAAAGATTTAAAATAAAATTATTACCTACTACGTTTTATGGTAGTAAGAGGTCGTTGATGTCTGGTTTTTAGTCTAGTTTCCAAATTTTGGCTGTGGTTTTAAAATTAAATATTAATGAGTATATTAGAATGTATTTTTGCATTTTGGATCGAGTGACCCCGGTTCATACAGTTTTAACATTTCCTGCAGGTTTTCAAGTTCTATATTCTTCTTCGATTTTGAGGAAGCGTCACCACGACTTCACTTTTTATTTAATGCTTTAACAATATCAAATGAAATGTCTGTCTTGTTCTCACTATTGTTGGAATTATATGAATCATTCCTTGTAAACTTAAAAGTTATTTTATATATATCTGTCCTTGTGAACAAATAGATTATGTGTCAGAGATGACTTGTGTCAACTCTTCCCCTTTTGCCTTCTACGACGATGTGTAACGCCTGTGTGTTTTCATAATACAATTTAATCTATTTAAATCGTGCAGTTACTTTGATTTATTCCCCTCTTTCTAACAGGTTATGGGCCCAGATAATAGTAATTGCGAAAATAGTTTATTATTTCGGGAGTTTAGCGATTAATAAATACGTCGTGACCGGAAAAATTTCATTGTAAAATGGCGAACATGGGCGCATCTTTTCCAATAGAAAAATTAAAAGGAATACAAGATTACCACAATTGGAAATTCTCAATGCGTATGATACTAGTGCACGAGGATTTATGGGAGTTTGTGGAATCGAAGGAGGTAAGGGATGAAAAGAAAAATTTGAAAGCTTTGGCGAAAATATGTCTTTCAGTACATAGCACTGCATATCCGCATGTTAGGAATGCAAAGACTGCATTCGAAGCTTGGAATAATTTACAACAAGCATTTGAAGACAAGGGTTTATGCAGACGGCTAAGTCTTTTAAGAAGTCTTTTCGGTATGAAACTGTGTGAGTGTGAAAATATGGATGCGTATATATTAAAAATCACAGAGTTTGTACAGCAATTAAATGATATTGGATCACCCCTCGAAGAGGATTTTGTTGCTGTTATTATGCTGAGTGGATTGCCACCGGATTATGACCCTTTGATAATGACTCTTGAAAATAATAATATGAAACTCTCCAGTGAAACGGTGAAGTCAAAGTTGTTGCAGGAATATCAACGACGAACTGACAGTGGTGACCCAGCAACAGCTTTAATGGCCAAGAAAACTTATAAATGCTTCAAATGTAAGAAATCTGGACATATTATGAAGAATTGCCCTCAAAAATTTAATAAGAGCAAAGATAAAAGAGTATCAGATGAGGCGTTGTTGACAGCACTCTCCTCGGTCATAGTTAAAGAAGATATGTGGTGTATCGACTCAGGTGCTACAAATCACATGTGCAATAGAAGGAGTGCATTTAGCGGTGATTACGTAAGCATGAAGCCCATTGTAGTGAACGTAGCCAATGGTGAAAAACTATCAGCCGTCGGTTTAGGAAGCGTTCAAGTTAAGTTGCGGGACTGTTTAAAGACAATAAGCGGTGTGTATTTTGTGCCTAACCTGGCTGCAAACCTATTGTCAGTAAGCGCTATGACAAAGAAAGGTTTTACAGTATCCTTTGATTCAAAGGTTTGTAGAATAAAAAAAGGTAATAAGGTTATAGCTACTGCTAGTCATATAAACAGTATATATCAACTAGACGTGTCTGAAAGTGCCATACAATGCTCTGCAGCTGTGGAAACTGTATCAACTTCTCAGGTGAAGAAAGCTAATGGTACTGGTTTAACAGCGAGCTCAACTGGTGAAAGATCGATGATCTCTTCAAGTCCGGGAACACATACATCAGTCGGTAAGGTATCCCAGGAAATATGGCATCGAAGACTGGCTCATCTTAATTCAAGAAGCATGTATGTCTTGAAAAAAGGTATGGTAACTGGCATTGATTATGATAGTAGTAATTTTCAGTCTTGCATAGCATGCGTTCAGGGTAAACAAACTAGAAAACCCTTTCCGCAGATGTCCCAAAGTAGGTCAAATGAGATACTTGGGCTTATTCATTCTGACCTGTGTGGCCCTATGCCACAGACTTCTTTTGGAGGTTCGAAATATTTTTTAACCTTTACAGATGATTTTTCGAGGAAGACTTTTGTTTATTTTTTGAAAGCTAAAAATGAAGTATTTCATTATTTTAAAATATTCAAGGTGTTCGTAGAAAATCAAACAGGTAGAAAAATAAAAATACTTCGAACTGATAATGGTTGTGAGTATATTAACAATCAATTTCAGGAATATCTGAAAGAATATGGAATACAAAGTCAAACAACAATTCCATACTCCCCAGCGCAGAATGGAGTTAGTGAACGCGCTAACCGGACAATAGTTGAAAAGGCCCGGTGTATGCTGCAGGATGCGGGATTAGATAACCGCTTCTGGGCAGAAGCAGTGCAGACTGCAGTTTATATTAAGAACAGAAGCCCGACAAAAGCAGTGATGGGTTCGACGCCTCAAGAGAGATGGACAAAAAGAAAGGTAGATATTAGTCATTTCAGAGTTTTTGGATGTTTAGCCTATGCTTTAACACAAAATAGGAAGAAATTTGATCCTAAATGTAAAAAGTATATATTTGTGGGTTACTGTGAAGAAAGTAAAGGTTACAGGCTAATAAATCCGGAATGTCCTACTACTTGTGTAAAGGCCAGAGACGTTACATTTTTTGAAGATCAATTTATTTCAATAACTGAACATAAGAATAATATGTCAAGTGATGACTTCATCATCACTGATAGTCTAGTACATCAGCTACACAACTCAGAAACTGAATCAGCTGATGGAAATGAGTCGGCTCCTGGATTTAGTGGTGACATACATAACAAGCCAAATAAGCGAAGGCAAGAAATAATTATTTCAGGTTCTGATAGGCAAGAATCTTCGACATCTAGTTCAGACGAATGTTCGGATGTTACTTACATTCCAGGATCATCAACACTAGAACATGAGGACACTGATTCTTCAAACTTTGAGAGCATGGATGATTCTGAAGAAAATGCTAATGTGGCATTTCAGTGTAATAATGATGAACCAATGACAGTCCAAGAGGCGTTGAGCGGTACAGATTCAGCTAAATGGCAAGCTGCAATGCAAGATGAGTACAACTCTTTTGAGAAAAATAATTGTTGGACGTTAGTTGATTTAAAACAGGGGCAGAAACCTGTGAAATCTAAATGGGTGTTTAAAATCAAACGAGGATTAAATGGAAGAATTCTTAAATACAAAGCTCGTTTAGTTGCCAAAGGATTCACGCAAAAATATGGGATTGATTACCAGGAAACTTTTGCTCCGGTGGTTCGTTATTCTACTATCAGAATTTTATTTGCTATAGCTGCAGTTAAAGAATTAGATATTGATCAGATGGATGTCACTACAGCTTTTTTAAATGGAGATCTTTGTGAAGATGTTGTAATGGAACAGCCGGAAGGCTTTCTACAAAAAGGAAGAGAAGAGATGGTTTATAAACTAAATAAATCCATCTATGGCTTAAAACAGGCTGCAAAATGCTGGTATGACAAAATAAGTTATGTCCTTACAAAGAAAATGCAGTTTAAGAAGTCATCTGTTGAGCCATGTGTATACTTCAGATACCAACTGAGGCGTTTAACAATAATAGCCTTGTATGTCGATGACATACTGTTATTTACATCCTCCAATGAAGATAAGGAAGAAGTAAAAAAACATTTAAAGAAAGAATTTGAAATGAAGGACTTAGGTTCAGTTCATGAATTCTTGGGAATGAGAGTAAAGAGAGAAAAAGGAAGAATTACGCTTGATCAATCTAACTATATATCTAATGTTCTGAATAGATTCAAGATGGAAGATTGCAAGCCGACTACGACACCAATGGAAGTTGGACTCAAACTTACTAAAGGTGATTCAGAAAGCTGTGGATATCGTAACCTGATTGGGTGCCTAATGTATATTGCTGTTTGCACTCGTCCAGACATCGCACATGCGGTAAGTTTTTTGAGTCAATTTAACAATGGTAGTTCTGATGTCCATTGGAAGGCTGCAAAGCGAATATTAAGGTATTTAAAAGGTACGATTCATTATAGTTTAGTTTATGAGAAAACTTCTGCTGTGGAAGTATGCGGATATGCTGACGCCGATTGGGGTTCGTGTCCAATGGACCGTAAGTCATATACCGGATTTTTATTTCAAATAGGTAATTCTGTTGTCAGCTGGGAAAGTCGTAAGCAAAAAACCGTTGCACTGTCCAGCACAGAAGCAGAATATATGGCACTTTCTGATGCATGCAAAGAAGGTCTGTTCATAAGGAGCTTATTAAAAGAATGTCTGAATTCAGATTGTGAAATAAACCTATTTAATGATAATCAATCCGCACAGCGGTTAAGTGAAAATTCAATGTTCCATTCAAGGACTAAACATATTGATGTCAGACATCACTTTATAAGAGATATAGTGGTAAAGAATTTAATAAAGATTAAATATCTTCCTACAGATAAAATGATTGCTGACATGCTTACAAAACCTTTGACGCGAGAAAAGTTTAAAAAGTTTTTGTGTCAATTAAATTTGGGTACTTAATAATGTTTAATTACTTAAATGTAACGTTTTAGTTTAAGGGAGTGTGTTGGAATTATATGAATCATTCCTTGTAAACTTAAAAGTTATTTTATATATATCTGTCCTTGTGAACAAATAGATTATGTGTCAGAGATGACTTGTGTCAACTCTTCCCCTTTTGCCTTCTACGACGATGTGTAACGCCTGTGTGTTTTCATAATACAATTTAATCTATTTAAATCGTGCAGTTACTTTGATTTATTCCCCTCTTTCTAACAACTATAAGCTTATAGCAGTCCACTGCTACTCTTATCCGGCTGCTCGCAGACTGGGTACCCTGTGAAGATCTTTGCTCCACATGCTTCTTGCAACCTGAGGGCGTCCTAGCTTAGATTTGTCGAATCGTGGTCTCTACATACAAACACATCTACTTCAACGGTCTACTTCAGCTTGCTCATTCTGAGGGCTTTGTAGGACGTCTAATCCAGTCATCATCATCATCATCATTATCATTGGTAGCCTTGTTCCACCGACTGCAGAGTATACCTCCTTTTTGTGCCATGACTCCCTGGTCAGTGAGTCTCATGCAGGTCTTCGCCGCGAACTTCTGTAGGTGCTCCACATATGTGGCATGTACTATAATTCATTATACAGCATAATCAGCCTATATTGTTCCCACCACGCGGGCCCAGTTCGGGTTGGTACATGTCACATGTGTCCGAAGTTTTGGTTCTACGACATTTACGACGTTTCCTCATGATGTTTTCCTTCACTTGAGAGCAGTGGTGATGAAATAATTTAAACAAAGTAAAGTGTATATCTGGGTTAGAATCTACTGCTAGCGGCCGTTACAACTAGACACTCGGCCACCATTCTCTAAATAATAAGGAGTGATATCCATTGATAGCCCTCTCTGGACCAATCGGTGCTGACGCAGCCCTAACTAAAATATATATACATGTTATTTTAAACGCTTTAATGCCTGATTTTTCAAGTCTTATTACAATTCCATAAGACCCCATTTCCATATGCCATGCCCACAAACATGGGGGCAATATCCAGAACTATCTAGAGACTGTATGTGGGTATGTTCATTGACCCCGTACAGGCATAAAGTGCCTGCGTTGGAGTCATGCCTGCAGTTAGTGTAGTGGTGTGTACTGTCGATATTTTATTTTGTTTATTAAATTATTTTGTATCTATAAAAATAAAAATAAAAGTCCTGACTGACTGACTCATCAACGCCCAGCCCAAACCCTTGGACCTAGAAAGCTGAAATTTTGCACAGTGGTTACTTTTGTAATGTAGACAAGGAATAAGGAACGATTTTTCGAAATTCAACCCCTAAGGGAGTTAAATAGGGAAAGTTTAGCGCGCACGAAGCCGCTGGCAATAGCTAGTATGAATTATTTCATCCTAGCTATTGCCAGCGCCTATATAACATCACGCCTTGTTTCCCACAGATATATCTATAGCCATCATTAAATCCCGACTCCTGGTTTCTACTGAATCATTCGTTTCAGCCGAAAGACATCCACTGCTGGACATAAACCTCCCCCAAAATGGGGGTTTTGCCATAATCGCTACGCTTGGCAGGCGAGTTAGCGATCGCAGTATGGTGGTAAAATGCATGCCATACCATCGCAACTCCCATGGTACACGACATTAATGTTATTATTTAGCATTTATATCTATTAACACTGTATTAATGTCATAGTCTATGTATTTTATTGATTTCTTATATTGGATTCCGTTACTATGGATATGTTTATATTTATACATGATAGGTTCGTCTATTACATAATTTTTTCGAGGAAAATTGTACTTACCCGATAACATAACATATTAGATCACACGATGAGCGTCTTTACGTCACTCCAGAAGGTATTTGCAGAATACCAGCGCTGTTGACAATAGGTCCGTCCGAAGTCGCAGCATTTAGCTGAGCAAGGACCTGTTCGTGCACAGATGCGACGCACGGCCTAGTTGTTTTTATATTTGTGATTTTGTTGAAATAAAAGTAGTCAGTAATGCACTCTGCTTTCGGCATTTTGTTTTTGTTTTCTTGTTAATAATTATATAATTGCATGTGTCCTACGTAATTCATTTGTCTATGGTCGGTCCCAAGCCTCGACTGACACTATCAGTCAAGTCAATGGACAATATTGTTAAAAATAATCGACTTGAATACGGGGCTTTTGGCCACATTGCATGTGTGCATTTTATTTCATAGTTGATTTTATTTTATGTAATGTGCGTTTTGTTTGTGCAGAATAAACATTTTTTCTTTCTTCTTTTCTTTCTTCTTTCATGCACGCTGCTGCCCATTCTCTAGTAAGTCCCTTAGTCGCCTTCTACGACACCCACGGGAAGAAATGGGATGGTGCTATTCTTTTACGTCCGGCACCACACGTTATGCTTTTGAATACGAAATAATTAATAAGTATTATCACTGAAAAGTTTAATAAACACAAATATTTGGTAATTTTTTAATGTCCCACTCTAATTAATTACGCATTTTCTCCGATTCTTCTGATTCTTTCACTATAGAGACTATAGACCATTTAAACATTAAACTAAGAGTGAAGTCTTCGGTAGACTGAATTTGCCTCTTTTCTCCCTAAGTGATTCAGCAAGATCTAGGTATGTCCACCATAGCAATAGTCTGAATAGACTTGACCTTATTTTCCCCTAAACATCGATACCCAGTTAAATCATTCATGGTCATTGCCATGAACTATAGAATAAGAAATTTGCGGTGAACGTACTCCGAATCCGAACATTATAATTTAAAAACAAACTAATCTCAATACTTTGAACAGCTGATAATGGAGAATATAAACGATACGAACTTTGTGCGCGTTCCCGAATTATAATAAAGCCAAGTTTTTTTTTAAATAAATATCCTTTGCAAATGTAAGCAGTCTATTGTCAGAATGGACATAATATAAAAACAGTTGAATTAAAACCAAAAAAACGTGAGACATATTTAAAAAAAAAATATTACGTTGTATTTAACTTTCAAAATTGCTTGTGGCTAAGTAGCATAAGCCGCACGTGTCGATCGATCAGGTTAAGCTACGCTTGCCGCGGTTGGTCCGTGGATGGGTGACCATCTTTACATACCAAGATCCGTCCGTGCCTCGGAAAGCACGTTAAGCCGTTGGTCCCGGCTGTCATTTGTGGATCTTTGAACGTCGTTACGGGTCGTCAGAAGCCCGAAAATCTGACAACCAGTTTTACCAAGAGGTATCGTATTACCCAGTAACTGGGTTGTGGAGGTCAGATAGGCAGTCGGTCCATATAAAATACTGGTATTCAGCTGCATCCGGTTAGACGGGAAGCCGACCCCAACGTGATTGGGAAAAGGCTAGGCAGATGATGATAACTTTCAAAATTCATGCCACCAGCCAGGACTTCTCCTGGTTTTGCTATTATGACGGGGAAACACTGTGTTTTTCCTTGACTGCGGGTCAAAGGTCTTATTTACCTCTTTCTGCTTATCGATGTCTACTGCCATCTGAATCCATTGAGATTTTTTATCTTCTAGGCCTATGAGGTGGTTTCACAATGTCTTAAAACTAGATGTCTTATGTCATTGACTGTCTCTGTTTCATATTTTAACTCTTTGTTACAATTCTGTGTCCACTAAACCATGGTTTAATACAATTTAATAATAATCATTGCATACGTAAATATAAAAAAGTAAATTCAAAAACGAAAATCTGGCTACTGAAAAATCAGTGAGAGTGGTGGCCGGTGCCAGTGGTAATGACTGCGACTTACAAGTAGCAGGTTTTAGGTTCGAACCCGGACAAGAGATTAACTTTGTGTAAATTATTTCATCACCACTGATCTCAAAACGGTGAAAGAAATCATCGTGAGGCATGGCCAAAAAACTAGAAGACATGTGCCATCTACCAGCCCGCATAGGGCCCGCGTGGTGGCGTCATAGTTTATTTTATTTTATGTAATGTGCGTTTTGTTTGTGCAGAAACATTTTTTCTTTCTTTTCTTCTTTCTTACTAGCCGGGTTTTAGTTTTGGAACATACATTTAAAAATGTAAACTCGTTAGGAGTTAGCTCATAATATTTATATTTGAAATGTATTAATTAATCCCTTCCATTTGATTTCCATCACGGCATCATTGAACATTAGTTTTTTCAGTACGTCACTCTATGTTTTCTAATGGGCGCCCTATTCACCGTAACGTCACATTTTCTAACAACTAACTGGTCAATGATCATTATGTTTCCAGCGATACCTCAGTGGTCAAATTATGATAAATAGTTTAGAAGTTTTGTGAGGGAACAGATGAACATACATATTAGCTAACCTACCAGTCAATTTACCCTCCAAAAAAAGCTTGCACGTATAATTACCAATATAGAACCTACAGATAGTTGCAAGCCTTACTTCCAGAAACACAAAATTCTCACCTTAGTTGGTATTTATATTTTAGAATTATGTAAGCTAGTATGTAAATATCCAGATTTTTACAACACACGGGGAGACATACAAACTAATTACTCGCTGCGCCATAAAAACAGACTAAATTTGCCCCCGTCCCGCCTTAAAATACACTCGTCAAGTCCATATTCAATGTCAATAAAAATATATAATAAATTACCAGAAGACATAAAACAACAAAACAAAACCAGTATATTTTTAAATAAATTAAAGCAATATTTAATTTAAAAAAGCTATTACACAGTACATGAATATCTAACGGATAAATTCGATAATAATATATAATAAATATAAATAACACATATTTAATAAGTAAAATAGCAAAAGTAAATATATTACAATACTTAATAATTAAATTATTAAAATAATAGTGAAAAAAATGTAAGCGAGTTAATAAATAAGCATTATTTAAACAAAATAAAATAGTAATAAATGAATAGATAGACTTGGACAAATATTATTAATATAATAAGTAAATGTATATCATTAATATAATGTAACATAAATTATTTAACAGGATGTAAAATAATTGAAACGAAATTAATTAAGCGCTCTTCCTCTCTCTAGTTATTTAAAAATTTGCTGTGCCCGACAGGGTCCATAATTGTTTCCATTTTTTTTCTTTACCATCTGTAAGTGTACATTATGGATTGCAATAAACGATTTGATTTGATTTAAACTCATGACCCTTATTTTTTCTTCGCCGTGGTCGGATAAAACTTACCAATTTATATATCAGTAGGAACCTACACCATTCAAATACAAAAGTATAAAACCTGCAAAGGTTCTACAATGAATGCAACCGTCTCACTTGATCGAGCCGAACACAAAAACGTGTACAATCGATAACACATTACACCGCAAGCTTCACACTCGATTTAACAGCTAAACGCAGCTTACAGCTCCTCTCTTTGTGTCTGACTATATTTATTATTAGTTTGTTGTAGACTGCTGGAGCGATATTGAACGGTTTATTTTTTATTGAACTAATTTACACTTCATTGGTAGATTAATATTTTTTTCCGATATTAATTTGTCTGTCTGGTCCTCGCATCGAGCGAAGGCGGAGCTAGTTCGAATCTCAAGTCGAGGTATTGCTATCAAGTATTTCCTAAAACCCCTTACTTATTTTGTGCCCGATAATGTAAGGTTTCCTTGTATGACATGTGGTTATAGAAAACTGCTGTTGTCCACGACTTCGTCTACGTATTTTGTATTTAATACCTTTTAATACAAACTTCCAGGGTGCAAAGTAGCATATTATATTCATCTCCAACTCCCAGGCCACCTACATATACCATATACTTGTTTCAGTGGTTTAGGCGTGAAAAGGTAATAGACAGGCATAGTTACTTTCGAAATTATAATTTTGTTAGCTTATCACGCGGATGTACTACCGGGATAAAAAAGTATATAGTCTCCTATGTTTGACAAATAAATTATTCTATTCTATTCTAGATTAGATTAGTAGATAGTATGGATTGCCGGTACTCAGTCGAATATTGCCATAATATCTTATTCTACCAGTCCACTACTTATATGTTTTTTTTGGAAAATGCTTGTCGGTACTGAAAACCCGATTGAAGTTCCAGGAAGTTTATCGTTGACACGAATGCGACAGTTTCTGGGCCAATACACGGATGTAATCTCTACACGTCCGCATTACAGGATGTATGTTCATTGATGGCGCGTTGGTTAATTATTTTTACTAACAATTGATGAGGAATCGATTTCGAAAAAGTACGTTTTTAGAGCTTTACGAGACATGATTTTAAGGTCTATAAATTATAGCTGGTGTCGCAAACCAATCTTGCAACCTTTTTCTTCTTCAAACAATTTAAAAGCAATAGTTCAAATAACAACCCATATGCCTTCAGTTAATTGCCGATTCTCCTGGTTCTTCTCCAAAATCTTGATCTACTTCCATCCTTTCCTCATCCGCTTTAAAACACTTACGAAACTAAAAAAAAAACCTCTTTTTGCAATATTCATAATACCATAACAAAATTAGCAGTAATCCGCATTGTTGTCCATGAATGGCCTGACGTCATTGTGGGGGGATTATGTCGGCTTGTGCAACGTGCACCTACTGTACTCCTCAGCAATACTGGCTGGTATTGTGGTGATGTTTTTTTGTAGAATTAGAGCATATGAGTCGTAGTGGCTTTCGTTTTGTAAAGCTGTTCGTATCTCCTTGACGAATGCTTTACTATTGATGTGTCGTTAAGGACATTGGGGGTGCCTGATTAGTTTGAACTGTGATTGTGATGTCTAAGTTGTAAGGTTCCTACATGCAACTCTATTAAAATAGTAATAGTAATTTATTTTCAAACTTCAGTACACGAAATTTATTATTCGTTGTTTTGAATTTACCGCCAAAACGCTCCTTACGATGAGTTTTTATCACGTGACGTCAACTTTACATCAATCAGGTCTTGACCCCTGAACAGGACACCTGCATGACAGGGGAACTAAACAATTTCTTTAAATCCTTCTGCGGGAGACTTTAGGCAAAGAACTATCAGATTGCTTTTTATCATTTATGACGGCTCTTTAACCCGAAGGAATACAGTAGTTGACACGGATCCTTTTATATGAATGTAAAAGTTACTAAGTGTAGTTTTAAGCCAAAATTAAACTTATGGAACTGGATTTGTTTTTATGTATAAGAAGCGACATGAAAATCCCAATTTATAACTATGCCCAGACCAATCATAAAATATAATTCAGAGGTATAAATCCTACAGAACCATATCTTCAACTTCCAAATCATTGAACCACCTCATACGGCTCACACCTATCAACTAGAAACCTGAAACTATTCCCCGCCCGACTACACTCATTACTAAACGAATAGCTAGATTTTCCGCCTCGCACACACTGTCTGTTCCTCCAGCTTTGACATCAAAGGCTGGCTGCAGATGCACTGCTTCAGCGGTGCAATTTGTGCTCTCAACTCAATGGAGACGCTTTGATCGCTTGTTGTTGAGATTATCTTTATTATTACGAATGCATGAGTGTCTGTCTGCGTCAGATGATTGTGGGTTTTGTATTTTGCGTTATGGATTCTAGTTTGACTGTAATTAGTTTGATGAACGTCCTCTCTTTCTAATGGCTAGTCGGTGTTCTTAGTTAGAAAGAAAGTAAAATAGTGTAAGCTTGCATAACATACATAATCAGCCTTTAATGTTCCCACTGCTAGGAACACTCCTCCTCTCTATGGGAGACAGTTAGCTAAAATTCACCACGCGAGCCCAGTACGGGTTGGTAGATGACACATGATTGGCTGTTACGCAGTTATATATGAGTAAGTACGTGCACTGACGCATGTGCAAAACCAACGCGTGATTACACTCACGCGCAACTACACAAACCAGTATCTTTTCCCAATCAATCGCAATGGTCTGAATCATAAGGGCTTACTTTCCCACAGTCGCATAATTGGAGTAAAAATAAAAATTAAAGCTGGCAAGTTTACTCAGAAACTTACTACCATTTACTTGCACCTCCCCACCATAAATACAAACAATCTATGAAATAAAGTCAACCTTATTTCTGGAGCTTATAAGTTAATATTCGGTTGTCCCCTTCTGGTTTAGACGACGTTTTGGAATGCACCTATCATTTGAAAGAGGAAAACTCTTGCGATGAATGGAGAGGTGCGCAGGAGCAACCAGTTGTGAGAATGCTGCGCGCCACCGACCCACTGCCCGAATGAGTCATATTTTGATGCATAATAATAATATACATCGAAATTGGGTGATCCGAGTCGGTAGCGGTCAGTGAAGGTTCTGTAGGAAAAAAAGGCAAAATGAGAACGACAAGAGCAGACAGATTTTCTCGAAATTTGTTTTTGATAGCTTGAAAATGTAACAGACGTAGAAGAACCACAATGTTACGTAAGAAAAATAATATTTAGATTGTTGCGATATAGCAGTCAGTTGTACACAAAAAAGGTCATATTAAACTAAAAATAGATGTGTTAATATTCAAAATCAAAATCAAAATATTTTTATTTCATATAAACCTGCATGGGCACTTATGAAACGTCAGAAGCTTGGTGTATTCTTTAACGTTCCCAGGGTACCTTACATAATTATATCGGGGCGTTAAGTATATCAAGTCATTAAGAAACATCACTCAAATTCAAAAACCTTTGCATGATAATACGTTTCGCGGAACTCCAAATAACAACACAAGTATAAAGTGTTCAAAAACGTAATATTTCGAATGATTCGATATCATCACATTCTTGGCATTTGATTTGATTAACGTCATTCTATAAATTGGTAGCCATTACTTGGGATTAATATTAAAATTCATCACAGTAATACATAATAAATCACATCGTTTAAAAGGGATCACCAGTCCATTCGCAATATCGCTATTTAAATTTATAATATTGTTTGGCCATAAAAATGTTGTTAAATTCTTAAACTATGTGAATCAGCTTTTTTCGCAACCCTGCTTGCGTTTGCTTTTTAATCTATGCTTGATAATGCTTGCCTATGAATTTGTAGTATTTGGAGCCTAAAAAAGTAACCCTGTAGATGAGACCCCTTATGGAATTTTCAGGCACACTAAATATCATCCCTAAGTCGTAGGAGGAAAGGAAAATACGCTAAGATAGCCCTTCAGTTTACCTAAAAATGTATGACGCCCATTACCTTACCTTACCACTACATGGTACAATTTTCCAGCTGTAAGACTGGAAATTTCCTTTATGTACCATGTTCATATAACATTTCTGTTTTTCTTTAGTTTTTTGCAATTTACGGGGTAGTTAGGTTGTATGTTGATTAAACTATGATTCGTGACCTTAACAAATATGGCTTCACAGAATTATATTCAAAGTTCAACCCTCCACGTTCATTAATCCTAATGAAAGACTTTTTCATGAAATAGTCGTTCATAAACCCGTTAAACTATGTAAAGAAACTTATAGGACATTAACTACCAACTTAGGAAATCATGGATTATCTTTTGATTCACTCTACCTAGAAATGACTAGCATTCAAAGTCCTCCATAGTATTGTTTTTCAATTCATCCTTCAAACTGGGCGCTTTATAATTGAACGGAGGCATGACCTTGCTCCGGAGAAAACTAGGGCAAGGATGAACACAGAACTGATAAGTTTTCACTACACTGAGGTAATAGGAGATTTGTAGAATAATTACTGGTTGCAGGTGCAACTAACAAGTCCCAGTATATAGAATATTGATAGTTGCAACATAATAATTGTATGTATCTATTGTTAATATTATTTCTATTGAAATCTGAAAGACCATTGGTACTTTCATCTTGGTTATTGCTCTTAGGACACAAATAAGGTTTTTCACTAGTAAATTTCTGCCTTATACTCAGAATCGACTCAAACATTTCAATATTGATAGCAATTTACATTTTATCTAAATTCTGATTAAAAAAACTTAAACGCCATTCGTGATTTCGTGAACGTAATTCGTAATACGTATAGTGTACAATATTATTATATACGTCTCTATAGTCCAAAATTAAACCTTTGGCCGGCGTTATTTGGTCGAAAAATAACAAATAAAAGATGGACATTAATACAGGTCGGTTTCTTTACCCTTTTCAATCACTATTGCCCCTAATCGCGCCCGATTTAGTTTACAAGTGCGCTGTGGTGGCACTCGGAGCGAGAAGCGGAGCTTAGCAACATTTATTTGCGTAGATAGTATAGATAATGATTTTCAGAAAAAAATTACGATTGTTTATTTCGGACTAGAAACTTTGCCATAGCTATTTACCTATCACCAAATAATAAGTCCATAAGATGGGATCTCACAGAAAAATATTTCAAAACAAAATAATATTTTGTGATCACGTTGATTTCGGTACACAATGTGTATATTGTCAAAATGATGCCGACATAACAGTATCGCCAGTGAGCAATGCAAAAGATTAGAAAAAACATAGATCTCAGTTCCCCACACAGTGCATCCCGCCGCCAGCGGCGACGCGCCCGGTAGATCGTCCAACGCCATATGTAAATGTACCGCCAGTCCTTCCGAGAACACGCCATCTTCGTTCCCTAATTATTTTTAATTGCCGCAAGCACTGACACGACGCGTACGGCCTTCTACAATTTAACTTTTTGAATTTTTTTCGCGTCTAGCGCTTGAATCATGTCGATTACATTATAAATGACTCATATAAGAACACACGCGATAATATTAAGACTAAAACAAGTAGGATTTTTTTACCGGCAACCTTTGTTGTTCTTAGAATGAGTTCGCTCATAAATCAGTAATGGCGCCCTATTATTTGTAGTTCGCATAAATTCAGAGGATTGGTAATTGGATGTATCGTCGGGTGCTCTTGCGCCGCGGGTGGTTTGCGGACTAATCACACTTGTCTGCATTGATTCGCTTGTGAAACTGAAGACTGTCATTTTGTATGACGCATTTCAACAAGTGTGAACACTGCCTTACTTTTGGTAGTTGTAAATTTAATAAGAGGTAAGAGTTCTAATTAATTAAGTTGTAGTGAACAGTTAAAAACACATTAAATTTTAACTGCTAGAATAAAATTCGCACTTGATGATATAATTTGTGCGTTGCCCTACAGCTCAAGGCTTGGTATTGCTAAAAGTTAATTGAATTTCGTTTAACCAAATTTCGATCATCAATGTACGAATTAGTTGCTATATTGAGAGTTTCACAAGCTATTCTAACAGTATGATTGATAAAACTTCAATTCGATCAAAGTTTAGCATTACAATTTGTAACCAAACTCTTTTCAACAAGACTAATTTGTAAATAAGTATTTCAATTGGCCAATACGTGTGTTACTGTACCTATAAATAATTAGCTAACCCCAGCCCTATTGAACGCCGATCCAAAATGGCAACTGCCAATAACATGTGACTTCCGGCCGCTGATGCACTGCCAGTAGTAACCGTCGCTGCAGTAGGTATATCATTGTAAATATTGACCATATGTCGCTAAACAATGCGTTTAAATTATCTTTTGTTTTTTGCTGGGTGCACCAGTAACTGGCTGCGGCGCCGCTTGCAACTAGGAGTTTCGGTTTATTAGTCGATTCGCCTGAATTTCCTCCATCAAAACGGGCAAATCGACACTCTTAAATATTATATTATTCTCTGTAGGCTTTTCGCACGAAGATAATTTATTTGTTGGCAAATTGACAACTCCGGAAATACGTACCTATTAGGCAATTGGCGCGTTTTGAATGTTATGCTAAATAGTTAAGAAACATAAATATAATACGTTATTAAATTGCCTAATACGTAATTCTGGAGATGTCGATTCGCCCACAAATAAATTACATTCATGCGGATTGCCTAATATAGTCGCATTTTCGTTGCAAAAAATAATCTGAAATAATCGATAGAACTTTGAAAACTTTGTACAAACCTACAAGCTTACAGAAATAAAATCATTTATCATTTTAGGTAGGTAGGTTTTTAACAGTAAGAAAATCGATATAGATACGGATAGACACTACAGAGAGGGAAGATGGGAATCTTAAGATTGATGTTAATCTTCAAGTGGCTGATACAAAGGAAATGACGTATGGTCATACAATGATAATAATTATTATGACAAAAGAACAGGGGATAACTTACAATTACAATTCAGTTTACTTAAAAAAAAAGGGTTCCGAAGAATTGAGAAACTCCTCCTTTTTGAAGTCGGTAAAAAATGTATGACTATAATGTTACTAAGTAGCTAATGCAAGTTAAGCTCATCTTAACTCACACTACCTACTTTGTAAAAATTTCCAGCTGTAAGACGGAAATTTCATAACTGTACCTATGTAAGTATAATCTTCGTATGACATATTCTTTCCAGTTCTAATTACCATAGACATTTTATGGCCTGCGTAGCTAAAATACGTCACACATTCCAATAGGTAGTCAAGGACGCGCTTCCAATTTCCTATTACTAACTTATTTCAAAAACTCATTAAAATTGTTCTACCTTCTTCCAAAATGTAAACAAACGAACTGACCAACACACATGGTTTCTTTTTTTTTGTGACTCTTCCAAGGAACCATTTTTTGCAACCATCTATTGTATGGAAGTGAGAGCATTTTCGTTCGGTCAATTTCACTGATCCTTGAAACTGATTTAGTTTTGTATTTCAAATAGATTTAGCTTCTCTGTTTGTGATTTTGCTTACTCATGGCGTTAGAGCATGTTGTAATTTGGGTATATGTGCACGTAAGCGTGGCTTTGGTCTTACAGGTTTTGACTCTGTCTCAGGAAGTTTTTTTTTCTACGTTTTGGGTTCTAAAATACCACTATTACCTAGTGTGTGATAGTCATGCTTGCTGCTGTCTTTATGATGATTAAGTTTACTGTTTGTGTAGATAGCTACTTTTTGGTCATTTAAGATTTAATTTGAATTGATTTTCTTCTGTCTGTTTATATTTTACTTTTTTTTTTTTCATTTATATACCGTAAATATGATGCTATCTTTCAAAACCCACATTTTAAATTTACTTTTCCATAATGCACATTAATGGAGGCTGCAATACCTTCAATGAATCACCGCTAATTAATTTTAAACCCAGATAACACTTAAAGCTTATTAAAACCCTACAAGATTCCTTCCTCCTTTTGTTCCGAAAACTACAATTGGTACGCACTTAATATAACTTAAAAACAAATTCAACCCAAACATAAATTCCGAATGCCATTAAAGCACACCGATTTATCTTTAGAACCCCGTAAAGGCGTTACACCCCCATGTTTGCGCAAGTGTTGCGCACACGCACACCGGCAAAATGCCGCGCGTATGCACGTGTGCAGACATCACAGAATAAGAACGTGCAGTAGACCCATTCCTAACAGAGCACTTCGGCATAGAATACTACTTCCTAAGTTTTATAAGAATATCTTAGATATTATAGTCATACTTTTGAATTTGTGTCACGAGAATTAAGCGTCAAATATGTCTAGCAATAGACATATTACTTCCAGACTAGACATGATTGCTTTGATTGGAAAATTGTTGCATTGTTGAGAAGCTCAGATGTGGTGTAGCCGGGATCTGATATTCTTGGGATGACTGGGCTATGATGAGATAACATCACATATGATGGGATCTGGTGACTTTCCCCTCATACATAAATAGAGACATCTTCTGGGCAATGCAACACTGCCTTGCTTCGTCACACATGGTGCAATGTATGAAGTGGTATTTCGATACTTTTCTTCTCAGTGTAATCCCAATACACGTGTGTGTGCGTGTGCGCAGGTACCGAAAGTTAATTGCCTTCGTATGTTCAATGTTCATTTTTCTACCTGATCTGAGTTCAGAGTTAGGTCGGTCCCGGATTACTTACAAAAAATATTTTTGGATACTTTACGTTTGCGCATTGTTGCGCTACTTTTGTTTTTGTTGTCGGATGGCCACTCTACATAATTCTACTTAGTAATAAAACTGAAGCAGTGCAGTTGATTACGTCATAAACATGTATGATTTGTTGTTGTTAAATTCTTGAGGTAGATGTCGACCTAATCGGATGACTCCTTCACCATCTTCATTTGATTGAATGTTCTGGATGTTTCTGAAATCATGAGATCCAACGCCAAAAATCTAAAACATCATTTCAGTAATCAGACCAATAAAAAGTAAAAGCAGCCCTTATTTGTTGGCCTGAAATTCAGTGACATTTATATTCCATTATAACCAAATAAGCAGAGACAGAGATTTCTTCCATTAGATCCTTCTGTTTAATCCTCTTCGTTTCAAAGGGAGCTTCTGTTTCTGATACAGGTTTAAAAAATCCAATACTGATTCTCTTTTTCGAGCCTTGTCTACGAATTTCAATAAAAGCGGCCCGGTCGATATCTCACAACAATATAACTCGAGATAGAGCCAGTAAAATGTAAATGGTGGCATACTCGCTCTGTGGTACCGGCTGACATTACCGAGTAGGTACCTGCGTTTTAGACCCCAATGTAATTTTTAATTGACAAAAAAACAGACCCGCCCGAATTTATATGTGGAATTTATTTTATTACTTACCGGTGGACGTGTGTGCGTGGGCTTACTGATATTATTATTTACGTTTCTTGTCTTCGACACATAATTGTGTCTATTCGAGAAAGGGTTGTAATTGTATGTCAGGTTTTTTAGTCCTTTGAGTCCTTGACCAATATCTGGTGATGTTGTTAAGATATTTTAAAAGCATGTGTGAAAGGTGAAAGAGTATTTTCATTATTTAAAATTTCTGCCGGAAGGTGGGGTTCTAGAACCATAAATAAAGACTTGAAGGAAATGAAGGTTTGCAGCATTAGCCTTTTCATCAAAAGGACTTTGTTGTTGCTATTGCTACATAAAATCTCGGTACTTACTTTAGATACATTGTCTAAGTCCACGCTATTTCGGAACTTGAGACTACGGATGTAACAAAACCATCACCTACAATTTATCTTACAAAAAAGTACAAAATAAATCATTCCCCTATGCATTTCTCCCGCCAAACTCTCAATACTAAACAATGCATACGAAAATCATTACGAGCGATGTACCGATAGCACAGGTAGACGCTCACGAACAATGCGCTGCGGTACCGTGAGCAAAAACGGTAATGAGTGCACTGTCACGAATAATGGCGCCCATTGTCTATGCGGCGCGCGTTTGCTTCTGAAAAAAAAAAACTACTTACTTAAATTTTTTGTGCTCTGTGCAATAGTGGTTGTTTTTTTAATTGCGATTTGGCGCCAGTGGCGTTCGATTTTGATGGAGAGTTTTTAAGGGTCAGTTACTGGCTGTCCTTTGGATACGAATATTACGATGGTCAAGAGGGAGAGTAGTTTGATTTTATATGGCAGAACTACCTTTTGACACCATTTTCGACATGTCGAAAACAATCCCACGGTAACGTTCTACTGGGATAAAACTGTCCTATGTGTTAATACAGGTTATAAACAAACGATCAGTGTGTCAAATTTCATCCAAATCCGTACAGCTGTTTTTGCTTGATATTATATACATATGGTAAGACTAGCTTTTGCCCGCGGCTTCGCCCGCATGGAGGTCGGAAATTATTCCATAGGTACGTACTACTGGGATAAAAAGGATCACATATAGATGTTAATCCAGGTAAAACTAAACTATCTGTGCTGTGTGACAAATTTCATCAAAATCCGTTTAGCTATTTTTGCGTGATTGAGTAACAAACATCCAAACATCTTAATATAACATACCAACTTTCAAATTTCATATTTAGTAGGATTTTAAGCGAAAGGAAAAAGTACTGACTAACAATGTGTTGACGAAGGAGCTACACATGCACGAGGTGAAAGATATAAAACAAATAAACTCTACAATTTAAGCATGCAAAGTTTGTCACCAACATATAACAGACTGACGGCAGATGACGCAGAATCTGGCAATAACGCACTACTCGACATCGCTAAGGTCTTACATAACAATACCAATCGTAACAAGGATGCTTAGCTCACCTTACTTGATTATAAAAACCAACCGATTGACCAAACCAAGCTAATCACCGTATCATCTAATAACATTTTAATTTCAAGATCTAATTAACATAAAATTAAAATTATCTGTAACAAGATTTGACGGATTCACATCGTAAACGTTTAGAATATGATGAATGTATGACATTAAAGTTTGGCCATGGATATGTAATAAATGTAGAAACGTAAAGACGATACTTACTTAATTTATATCGTGTTATGTAAAGGTATTAGATATATAATTATGTTAAGCTGTTTTTATTGGGAGATTATTGAAGGCAATGCGAAGATGTTGTCCTTTATTGATATTTACTGAAGCGTCGTATATGTTATATAGAATTTAGCTAGACCATTGAATAACTCGACTCGACTCTAACTTGACTGCCTCGTTGTTGTGGTGGTCGCAAGCACTACTGCAGATGTGTGCGCAGTTGATAGCAATAGCTTCGCCCCCTGTCACATGGGACTTAAACATAACTGGCGACATGACAGGCGTCATGTAATGTTAGCGTCGAACAACATTGAAGTTAAAAATGTAGATGGACCTTAATGTCCCCCCAATATAAGAGTAAGCTTTTGCAAGTGTATAACTATATCCTACAGCCTCCTGTTATTTCAGGAGGATAAGATTAAGTGCCTAGCAAGGGCCTGTGGCCACGTAGTAACATAACAGCCGTGCGGGTGGATCTAACAGGATAGGTTACGCTTGCCGCGGCAGGTCTGTCGATGGTTGACCATCTTTACAATAATGCTATGCCTCGATAAAGCTCGAATGCACGCCATGTTACGGCAGGATGTGCTGAAACTTTACTGTAACACCTTATGTACCAAATTCTAGCAAATCAATATTTTTGATTTGATTTGATAAGTAATTAGTCCTGGCTGTCATTTGTAGATCTTTGTCAGTCGTTACGACTCATCATAAGCCCGAGAGTCTGACAGTCAGTCTTACCAAGGGGTATCGAATTACGCAGTAACTGGGTTGTGAAGGACAGATAAGCTGTCGCTCCATGTAAAATACTGGTATTCAGCAACATGTGGTTAGACTAGAGGCCGACCCTAACATAGTTGGGAAAAAGCTAAGCAGATTATGAAGATTAAGTGCCTAATAATATTCATGTATTCCCTAAAGGCACCTATTGTTCCACTGACAGAATATTTCACAATAGTCCCAATTTCGGACCTTCACACGTCGCAGTACATACTTATCTTTATGGCTTGGAAATCTGTTCACACCAAAAGAGAAAACGTTAATCAAAAAGACAAACTGGTATCCGTTAATCAACTTCTTTGTCTCAAACTAGGCAGCGCCATTAACAGCAATCAGAATCATGTAATCTACAAAAAAAATATAGATTAAAAAAATCCAATATTGCTCTGCGTACGAAATTAGGATACTCGTAACTATAAAGCACAAAACTTGTTTGTTGAACAGGTCTTATGTAAAGTGCACTCGATATTGTACGGACCGGATCGTCGGACCGGTATGCTAACAAGTCGGTGGATGCTGATACATTTAATTAAAATGATCCACCGGAAACGAGCCGGCCAGTCAACACAGATTTATGAAATGACATAAATGTCTCGCTTTGAGGTGAAACTCGCGTTATGATTGTAGATAAGGTTGATGATAACGCTATGACGTGGGCCGCAAATGTTTGGGCGCACGCGAGTGGGAATTGTTTTGATTCTTTTGATTTAAGGCATCGGAGTTTCGTCCTTTCTGGTGTTATGATCGATATGGCAATGCAAACCTATGTATAGCTAGAGATACAAGTTTTGTAATAGCATCAGATAGAATTTCAACTTAATCATTGGATTGGATATTGTTTGATGGTGCATTAAAAGCATTAATGCTGCGTTTACTAAAACATTTATAGGAATTGCAGTATCAGCGACATAATACAATTTTCTTCAAACATTAAAAAATGTTCTTTGATAATTACTCTCTCCAGTTCTTGGAAAAATTATGGGATTTTCATGACACCGATTTGGCTTAGTTATGTGAGAAAGAGGTGAGGTGAGGTTACTTTCGCCCATTAACACTATAGCATATTTACGACTTGTGAACGAGATAGCGTGATTATTGGTGATTTAATTATAACATTCAAATAATATGTAAATGGTTTACCGCCAGTTTTTATATGTTTGATAGAGTTTACATACTGATCTCCAGTTCCATAAATTATACAAAACGTCAAATTGTGGAAAATATACAAAAACAAATTAAATTATTTTTTACATTCTTAATACGCACAAATTATCATATATTCGTAGAATATTAACGGTATATACTCTGATGTGTTTCTAATTTAATTTGTTTTATTATATGATTTTACTGCAAAAGCAATAAAATGGCATTTGCAAAATATCGGGTAATAACGAATAAAGTATTCTTTGACCAATCAAGTCTGAGATTTCAAGTTTTATTATTATAAAACATCTTTATTAGAATTGAACGTCAGTATTTGAATATTTGTTTGTGCATTTACATATTGCTTATCATTGTGCCCGAATAAGTGATCGAGGTTACCAAAATTCGTTGCTTCTTCAACACTAATTATATCTGCCGCTATCAAAATTGGATCATCCTTTTTCGATGTCGTCGCTCACAGACAGAATGACGCGCGTTAAAATACTAAGATAATTTTTGAAATAACATTTAAATATTTTAAGCATAAAAGTTTAGTTATACTTAAAACATCCGCTGACCAAGGGTGAGTGAAATCAAAAGCTTTTTGCAGATGTCACAAAACTTACTGGATTTGAAGTAAGTAGAGATATATTAGAATAGAATAGAATAGAATAGAATTTTTATTTGCTTAGAATGTAGGTATTTACAATAAGGTGGTTACAATATTAAAGAATCCTTTTACATTCTACCATTTTGGCATGCAAATATTGATGAGGTTTATCATCAAACATACAAACTAAACATTTGTGCACAATACAGACCACTACGAATTCTTTATGAAATATAACTAAAATTTGTCTGCTAGAAAATCCAATACAGAGTAGTAGCATTTTTTTAATAGAAGTGCAGTTAATTTATTTTTGACTGTGGTTACTGGTTCCTCTTTTCTGGAGTTAGGACTGTGGTTAAAAATAGCTGGTGCCATGCCAAAAACACTTTTCCTCAACAAAGCAGTCCTATGTCCACCTGTGCGTAATAAGTTTTGGTATTGAGATCGCAAGGTTACATCTCGGTATCTGCTTTCCGATAAATTTATAAATAGATTACGATTACATTTTACAAAAAGAGCAATTTCTAAAATGTAGAGGCACGGATATGTCAGCAAATTATGGTTTTTAAAAATTGGAACACAGCTGTCTGTAACTTTCAGGCCAAATATTGCTCGTAGGCAGCGTTTTTGGGCCCTAAAAATACTCTCTCTTTCGGCACAATTGCCCCAACATATAATACCAAAACCTTAAAATTGAAACGACAAGACTATGATATGCTAGTAATACTGTTTTGATGTTAACTTTTTTTTTAAGATTATAAAGTGCGTATGCAGATGTGCTAAGTTTTTTACAGATTGCTTCTGCCTGTGCCTTCCATGTCAGTTGACTGTCAATTAAAATTCCTAGAAATTTTGTAACATCTACTCTGTCCACATTTTGACTATTATAATTAATATTAAGATCATTGATACGAAGTCTTTGGTAAAAATGCATTATCTTTGTTTTTTGTATGTTTATTTGTAAGTTGTTACTATTTAGCCAATTTATAATAGTTTTAATGGTGTTGTTTATATCGTTTTCATAATTTTCAATGTTGTCGCATTTCAAGAGTGCTGTACTATCATCAGCAAACAGTACCATGCGATGGTGGATTTGGCGTGGGAGATCGTTAATGTAAATTAGAAATAACAAAGGCCCGAGGACGCTTCCCTGCGGTACACCGAATTTAATTTCTCTAATGGTTGATACGTATTTTTGTTCTAATTTAGACTTGACACATACTTTGTAAATTTCTGTCATCTGTTTGCGACCAGATAAATATGTTTTAATTAGGTTCAGGATATTACCTCGAATGCCATAGGTGTTTAATTTTTGAAGCAGAATATTATGGTTGACAAAATCGAATGCTTTCGACATATCTGTATATTTAGCACATATAGGCGTTTTTGTATCAACATTCGACATAATAACATTCAATAGGTCAAAAATTGCCATGTTTATATTCCTATTTTTCCTGAACCCGTATTGCTCATGGCACAGTATATTAAACTTAGTCAGGAAAGATAATATCGCTTCATATATGACTTTTTCAAGTATTTTTGAAAAAACGGGAATTAAAGCTATCGGTCTGTAGTTTGACATATCATCTTTACTGTTCTTTTTATGAATTGGTTTTACAATAACAGTTTTTAACTTTTCAGGAAATGTTCCTGATGATAGCGTTAATAATATGGGCTAAAGGGCTAGCTATATTATTAGCAACAAATTTTATGACTTCAGTGGAAATCTCGTCATAACCAAAGCTCTTTTTGTTTTTTAGGGATTTAATTATTCTCATCACGTCTTGGGGTATGACTGGTGGCACAAATATTGAGTTTGGGTTATGATCTATTTCCTTAACGTCGTGCATTGGGTTATTAGGTATATTAGTAATTTGGTCAATGAAAAAATTATTGAAAGACTCTGCTATTTCTTTCGGATCCGTCATGGTGTGATTATTATTTCTTATCTGTGAAATTGGTTCTCTATTAATTTTGCTATTATTTATTATTTGCCATGAAGTTTTCGCTTTATTCTTGGAGTTCTTGATCAAGTAATTATTTTGGGCTTTCTGAGTTAATTTAATAACTTTTTTAAACCTCTTAGAGTAATTGACAAAATCGTTTTTACTTTCTGGTGATGGCCTTAGTCTCTGTTTCCAAAGTAAGCTTCGTTGCTTCTTACTGCATAATCTTATGCCCCGCGATAGCCACTTAATTGGTTTTTCTGATTTTATTGTCACTAGCTTGTAGGGAAAACATAAGTCATACAAGAGTTTAAATATTTCAAAGAAGTTATCATACGCTTCGTTCGAATCTTCTGTATTATAAACGTCAGAAAACGATAGACTTTTCAGATAGTTTTTAAATTTAATGAGATTTTCTTTACGAGTATCTCGAATCTTCGCTTTCCAAAGTGGTAATCTTGCATGATTTATTTACTTTTATCCTAGTTATTTGAGCTGTATGATCTGATAGTCCGAAGTCTATTACTTGACATTCACATTTTTGTCTGGTATTGTGTGCAAAATTATCTAAACAGGTGTTACTAATAAGACGTGTCGCTTCATTAATTTCTAAAATAAGGTTGTAACTCAAGAGAAAGCATTTAAATTCCAAAGCAATTCTATTTTTTTTTTAAATGTCTATATTAAAATCGCCGCATACAATTATTTTAGTGTGACGATTAGTACATATAATTTTTAAAATAGTATCTAATTTCTCATAAAATTTACTTAGGTTAGACAGCTTAGGCGGTCTATAGATACATAAAATAATTAAATTATGTTGTGTCATTTTAATAGCGCAACATTCTATTATACCTGGAACCGAGTGTTTCACTACGTCGGGTAGTTCCTTATACTCATGACCCTTTTTGACTAAAATACAGGCTCCACCGCGCTTTATGTTGCCTCTTGCATAACACGCAGCGAGCCTATAATTAGGTATATGAAGCAAATTTTCCTGGCCCGACATTATAAAATGTTCGGTTATACACATAACATCTACAATTACTTGTTTACTTAACAGCTCCTGAATGTACACGGTCAATAGATCAGATTTATTTATAAGTCCGGCAATATTCTGATGCATAACATACATGTGATCAAAGAAAAAACTCGGTATGTGTGACCGCATTTGTGTTTAGATTATTTGTCAGATCAGGTTCAAGTGCAAGTGGTGACATTGAGAGTTTAATATTATTTATAAGTAATCGCAAATTTTGAAAAATATTTCTCATTCCTTTGTTATTTAATTTTCTATTATATTTTGAGAACATAGTAAAATCGTACAATAGGTCTAAATTTGAGTCCAGTACCGTTACATAATTATGTGACAACAAATCTAAATGAAGTAAGTTACTAAACGTTTCGATGCGCCAGTTGAACATCGTTGAAAAATCGCTTAGTTTGAATGTGGGTAGGCACAAAATAATATTTGTATGCTGAATTTTTTGCAGTGTTTTCCTCAATCCTATAGTGATTTCTACATAGTTTTTAGTGTTTTTAAAATCTTCTTCTCCAATTAAAATCACACAGTAATCGCTAAACGAGTAATCCACAACTTTTTGGTGCAAATTGCTAATAAGTTGTAACAATTCGCATTTCGGTGACACATAGTGACAGATATGTAAGTTTTGGAATGTCTCTTCTGCGATTGACAGAATGTTATTTGTTTTGTTTGCGCTGACAATGCATAACCTATTGTAACCTATATTGTAAACATACATAACAGCATAAATTGTATTTGCCTTATTGATATGTAAATAAGGCTCTCAGAAAACAATACGACACAAAGCAATATATTAAATTAAAAACACAATTTGAATAAGTAATTAAGACAATAATAAAAGGATGACATCACTAGATTTGAAATCCGTTACACAATTATTTATAATCAAACCCGTATTAAGTTCTATGAACAAATAACATGTATTGGCCACATTTCCATACGGGGCCGCTTTGATTGCGATGTCACAGCAATTGTACGAATATTATATTTATTTTATGCTAATTTCAACATTTCAAACTCCGAGTTCATTATAAATTATACGTGTAGGTACGACTCCGGCGCAGATTTAGTATTATTTCTCCAAAATATGTTTATCTTTAACGGTCCCGCGATATATCTTGGTTTATGTTCAATGTGCTCTATTTGATATCTTGTTACATGGTCACATTTAAATATTTTAATAGAAATGGAGTTTTTATTTAATGCTTTTAGCGCCATCTGCTGTGGGTGTGACTTATCGTTAAATTCTGTTTGTATCTTGGTCTCATTCACCTTTGACGTTTGATAAGATCTCAAAGTACCTACCAGCTTTAATACTTGGACCTTGCAATCAAGCATTCAAAAATATGCTCTCCGTTTTTTTTCCCAAAAGCAATAAGTAGGTATTGATACTTGGGTGCTTAAATAATATCGGCTACTTAAAAAATAATCCTTTTGCATCAGTATCGTAAGTATCGCTGTCAAACGTAGGCGTTATTCCTAATTCAAAATTCCGACCCTACACAATGAGGCATACATACAGCCTCATCTGTCAAATCCGTTCAATGTTTTTAAAAGGTTCTAAAGATCGACCCGAGCCGACTTGTTATTGTTATTTATAATTATTAAGTTCAGAATTGCCGGGCCCTTCGCACTTGGTGGTTGAAAAAATTATAACAATTCTGCTGGTGCATTTATTTTGACTCTTGACTTTACCAACATTGAGTGTATTTTTCCTTATTCCTGAATGCATGGGTAATGGCGAAGGGTATGGAATGCAACAGATTGCGCTCGGCATTAGGTACTTATTTTTTGTCGGTGTGTGAAAGGGACAGATGTATTTGAGAACCTTTCGCGAAGTGCATTAATGGGGATTATATGGGATTGCTTGCACCATCACGTTATTTCTTACGCTACATTAGATTCGACGCGTTATTTTTTGCTCCGGCTATATTTATCACGGACCTTGTGGAATAGTTACGGCATTGTGTAGCGGTTTTTCGTGAAAGTTAACAATTAAGTTTACGACGCAAATTTGCAAAATTACTAGAATTGATTGTATTGTAGGTCAATTTGTGGTCATTTGTTTGTTAGAGAATTTCCAATTGTAACGGATTTAGAATGGAAGTGTTTAATAAATCTTGTTCTCACTTTTTTTTAATTGCTTTATCTACCATTTCATACCTAGTTCATTGTTCTTAATTTTTATATAACATCTTCATTATTTTATCTTTTGCCACCAAAAAGGTTTAAGTTTCCTCTATTTCTTTTAAAACCTAAATTCGAGTCTTCAAAAACAATTCCAATTTCGAATGTGGCTGGCTGGCACAAAAATCGAACTAACCCAATGTATGATGCGATGTAGCGAACGCACTCGATATAGCACATTAAGTCACATTGGGTACCGGTCGTCCTTCGCGGTGGCAGGCTGTATAACTTATGATGCCATGCCGCCACGATCCTAACCCACTGTTGCTAATTTTTCGGGATTCGAAATTAGAAATATGATTTTTTTCCTTGTTGGCAATGGTAATTTGTTTGGACGTAAAAACTCCTTAGTGATTTCAGGGCTTTCAAGCTCTTCTCATTGAAAGACATGCTTTGATACAGTTAGGTATCGTGTTTTGGTATTAATTTCCAATAATATACGTCATTCATCATTGCCGTTGAGGTAGACCAAGGCGAAGGTGGTATGACGATCTGATAAGGTTTGCAGGGCCATCATGGCCAGAGAAAGCACAACAGGGAAGAAAGTCATCAAAATCGTTGTTTACCAGGCCACACCTTTTTTTCTTTACCATGTCTGTCTCTTCAAAAAGTACCTTATTCAATTCTGCAAGCAAAACACCAATAATATCGGACTCCATTTCACCCCACCAATAAAACTATCACCACCATACAGAACGTTACCGTAGCCACCATATTTTATACTTACAATAACACAATCTTTATACTTACGTAGAATAAGTTTTTTTACACTTTTTATCGCCCCTTGCACCTCGTTCTTTTAGAAGGCTGTAAACATTTAATAGGGTAGGTTTACGATGCACGGGGGAGAGATGAAGGGGGTTGGAGGGGGGTAGACACAAATTGTTTTAGGCGGACAATTTATTTGGTGTTTTGTGGCCTTGTAGTTTTTGAACATTTTGTTTTGAATTGGGCAAAGTTTGATATCGGTAACGATAACCTGGCAAATTAGGTACCTATGAATACGAGCTGAAAACTCCCAATATTGCACACTATTAGGTATGCAATGAATTCCATAGAGCGATAAAAATATATATTTTTTATTATGATTCTGAATATAATAAACCATTTTAATTGAATCTCTGACGTAAAGTACAAATCACAAACCATGGTGCACACATGACCTACAAACTTAAATAATTATACCACACAAAGTTCAAATATTCAAGAAGCAAAAACCATATAATTTTCCAAATCGATAAACAAATGGTTACCGGTTCTAAAACCATTGATAATTTAATAATTCGTGTGTATAAAACTATAAGTATTAATTACATGTACCGTACATAAATTATTATAACACTTTTGGTACAAAAACTTGGGCCAGACTGTACCCGCCAATTACGGCCGACCTCTAAACTAACAGTTGGAATAATCGTTTGTACGCAGATTTATATGACGCTGTTCAATTATATAGGAAATTCGTTAAACTAATATATTATGATGTTGATAGGTATGAGAATATCTAGTTATTGTATATATCTCGCACAGACTGCTTCGTTGGTGTAGACTCTAGTGGGTGCAAGCGCTACTGCTGAGCATGTGGCATTGCGTTCCCAGGTCCAGTAAGTGGTATTGGGTTTTTCTCTCTGGAATTTCTCTGTAGTAGCCCGAAGGCTGGATTAGTGCCTGCCTGCCTACTTGATGGCATTAGGCTCGCCCCCTTTTACATGAAACTTAAACATAACTGCATGGCAAAATGTGGGTATACTAATAGGTATACCCCTGCCAAACAGTTCGGGGAACCATGGCGTGATACGATGCTACGAATCTAGCAGTAAAATATATATATATAAATATTGGGACCAGCCAGACACTTTGGCCTTAGCAAATACGATACTTCGCATTGGTGGTTTCCCCCGGGATTCTGAGTCTTGTTTCTGAACACTCAGGTAAGGAAGAAATTTTGCTTAAATAGATAATTTTATCGAACGAAAAACTATTGAGACTTTATCGAAGACCACACAAACAGACATTAGTCGGTTTTCGGAGACTTAATCGTCTTTGGTACTCTAGTAGACTCTATGTTCGATAATGATAAATGCAAACCCAGTAAGCATTCTTATTATTGTCCAGAGCCGAGAGTTCTGAAACCCACAGCCATCATGTAGCGCCTGCTACAAGGATGCTCGTTCCTTAAAAGGAACCAAGATCTAACTCATTCTATTTCACTTCTGTCGACTTAGGACTGGCAGCTGATGAAGTCTTATTCCTTAATCCCAAAATCAGCTCCAAAATAACTTACCTACCATACATTGTACAGTCTGCAAAAAATGATTTATACACAGAGGCGCCGACACCTGCCCTGCTGTCTGTACTGGCATGTGCGGACTTAATTTGGGCTATTAAGTTTTATTTAAGTACCAATAAATTGCTCGAATCAGAGCATGTATGTTATTACTCTGTTATTGCTATAGGGTGATAACATCTAAGGCTGGCGTATACCAATTTTCGAGCTCGTTGTAAACCGTGTTTCAAATATTGTTTAGATTTAGAACATACAGGAGTTACGGACTTACGGCGGTAGCTCCGCGGCGCGACGCACGTGCAGTTTTGATTTCTTACGTTAAAGGAATGGTAGCGCCATCTATTGTGTTACAGGTGAACTATCGGGAAATGTTTTTTGTGATAATTGTGTGTTAAGATTACTACTCTGCCATTCCTACGAGTCGAAATAGGTGACGACAATGTAAGAAAATAACGTGCATGTTAATAAAAAAACTCGTCCTTTCCAACAAGATTTTCAGGTTCATGAGAAAGAAAACCAAATGACGTCTAATTGTGCCTGTAAAGAAAACATACCATCTCCCTTACCGATTTCCAATACCCATCCAAATCTAACCTGAAAACAAAAATCCATCTTTTAAAACTAATTACTGCAACAAACGGGAATTTAAATTACACTGTCGTTGGTTTCCACTAGTTTTAGCGTTGAGTGAAAGGGCGGAAGCGAGCTTCCAAAACTGGGTCAGCAGAGCTGTCTGTGCTACCCCCCATTCTCATCCCCCCTCGCACTTGTCACTCCGGCTACCCCATTTACGGTTAATAGTGAAAAATTAAGTGCAACGGGGAGGGGGTTATTTAGTTTCCGCTTTCGTTGATTCTGTTGTTTTGAGTTTTCGTTTGCCATTCTTTTGGTAATAGACAGTTTCATAATTTTTGTTTATTTGACGTAGATGGAGGAAAATGTAGTCTCTATTGGTAGCGGGTAATAACAGTTGGTGTTTGTTTTTATTTAATAATGATTTTTGGCAAGATTTTATTAACCTTGTTATCTCTTCCTCAATTTTATATAAATTTTTGCCTTAGAATTTGTTTGGCTAATAAGGGTCGAGGGAGAAAAGGTAGCTTGCTGTTTCGATCTACTTTATTTAATTTTTCAGACTAAGAATAATATTGACTTTATAATCACGATATTCAAGTTAAGAATGTTTCACTAAACATACTGTAACAAAACAACTCATCATTTACATAATTGAATCTCGAATGTTCTAAATACAAAACTTGCAAATCATTGCACAACGTTTTAACCATTTTGCGTTCGTGAATCATCGGCAATGATCGGAATACATCCGAGCACTCGATTAGCATACATTGCTCATTATCCGCCATTAAGGTACGAAGCGTGTGAAATAGTTTTATATCTTAAAATGTTAGCGACACCCACGCACGCTTGCCTTTCCTCAAAATTATCGATGTGAATGGTTTTTTATCGCTATTTCTTTCGCTTTGATTCAGAGCATTGTCTTTTTATGGCCATTTTTTTGATTTACTGTGTTTTTCCTGTTCTGCATTTCCAAATTAATACCATTGATTAAATGCCACATTCTGCAATGGGATGGGAAGTGGGACGCCTTGAAATTTATTAACATTCTTTTCTTCGCATTAAGTCTGTATAGCTATGAAAAGCTAAAAGCTCATTATGCTCCTTTTTCTATACATTGGATCCAAGATCTACAGTTCTACATGCTATTTAAATAAGGGAAAACAGCTAGCATCAATAAGACTAAGGCTGACATTTATAAACGTTACAACGCTCGTGCTTTGACTTTCCCGTCTCTATTTTACACTTGTAGTCGGACAGTTGTGCGACAGCGACAGGAATAACGCTTAACCTAACTACTTGCTAAGTTACCTTTATAGATCTCAGCCACAGACTAAAAATCGACTCGTTGCCTCCACACTTTCTTCAACCCCATCTCTCATACACCTAATGCGAAATTTGCCCACCTCTCCTACCTCCCATCACTGTAGCATTATGTTTTTAGTTTTGGGTACCATTAATTCGGCAAGGTTCGCGTACGTTCGGGATTAGTCGGCGTCGGCGTCAACACCTGTCGCTGCGAGCTGCGTTTGTCTGGCTTTGACTTTTGGCCAGTGCTTAGAGATGTGGTCGTAGAGAGATAAAGTATCGATAAGCTCCTCTTCTTTGTTTTGTACCTTTTGGCCTATTTTTGCTTAGGACCCTCTATTTTTATTATTGACTAAACATTTTATCATCTAGCAACTAAACAAACGCATCAAGGATTGTGGTGCTATGGATTGTATAAGAGAAGAGATTGTATGAAGATTAATAAGTACTGAGAGGGTGGTTTAAATTAAAGCTTGATGGACGAAAAATGTAGTAGTAGTACATATATCGCTTCTGTTTCGTTTAGTGATGAGTTAGTCACGATTTCAGGCCGTTAACACGAATGAGGTCCTGGCAGCGATACCTCAAAGTTTTTCAATTACCGAAAGCGAAGATACTTAAGGGTGGTTGAACATTGAAAAGACCTCGAGTATTTTCTTGCGTTAATTTGTGTCATAGATTTTGATCTAAATTTAAATTGATCTCATATTATCTGCCGATCCTTCTTCTTCTCCTCTATGTTGGGTCGGCTTCCAGTCCAACCGGATGCAGCTGAATATTTCACCTGGAGCGATAGCCTATCTGACTTCCACAACCCAGTTACTGGGTAATACGATACCCCTTGGTAAGACTGGCAGTCAAAATTTCGGAAGTCTGATGACCCGTAACGACTGTCAAAGATCCACGAATGACAGCCGGGACCAACGGCTTTACGTACCTTCCGAGGCACGGAGGGGTCTTGGTATGTAAAGATGGTCCCCCATCCACATACCAACCGCGGTAAGCGTAGGTTAATCCCGAGCGGCTGTTATTAGTAAGTCACGAGCTCCTCCGCATCTAAATTAGAATTGATCAATAGAGTTTTTTGTAATCACTTCGCGTGCCAGTGGTCATAAGCCAGTGCTCCACTTGCTGGTACAAATTGAAATAGATGAAAACGTAAATCTGGCGCCGAAATCTTCGTCTGCGCAAATTAGTTCAATTTCAAGTTAAATGACATACTGCTCTTTGTAATTTGTTCATTGATATCTTAAATGTCTGTGATCAGGATCTACACCCTAATTGCGTAACGCACGATCAATCATAATCTGAATCATTTTGAAACAGATTGCTTATGCATTCCTTCATATGTTCGAAAAATGTGTCTGCTCAACAACGTAAATAACGCAATGAATATTGTTGAACTGTACAATTGAAACAGATTATGATTGATCGTGTTTTACGCAAATAGGGTGCTGTATTTTTTTATCTTAATTTACAACAAGATCTTAAAATGATTCAAGTACGATTACGGATCCTGTACACTATAGCAAAAATCAAAAATGATACGTTACCTTACTGAATACCTACAGACTTCAGAATCAAGGTAGAAAATTGCTTCTGAAACTTGAAGATCTGCTCGTTTAGGCTGAATTTCAGCTACATATTTGACAAAAGGCGTTTTAGATTTGATCTTTGATCTGTTTAATAACAATTAAATGATTGAGCGAGGTGCAGCCATTTATTGCCTCTATTAATGAAAGCCAATATTTTAATGCAAAAAGCAACTTAATCGTATGATGACCTGCACTTAATCATTTGTAATACTTAAATTCTAAATTATGCTATAATTATAACGACATTTTATGATGATCTCAATTCGTTATAATTTTAGTATAACTTTATAATAACGTCACTTCATAAGTAGGGGAAAGTCTGTGAAATCGTACCGGCATTTTAATCGTACCACCTCTAGATTACCCACAAGCCAACATATATTTTTAACACTGGCAACACTGAACTACGCTTCAGTGGTGCCATCAACTCTTGGCCATTTTGTAATGGCGTCGGTTGAGAACGTTGTGTGCTAGTGAAAAAAATAAGTTTTTGTGAAATTTCATCTAAATTTTCGAGCTGATTCGTAAGGCTGAAACTCACGGAAAAGGTGAGTTTTTAAAACAATATTGACAGTATTTGAGTGCCAAACTAAACAGTTTTTTACATTGTTTTTGCGGAGTCTTTAAGTTTGAAGGTTATCTAGCTGTCAGTTGTTTTGTTTTTAAATACAGGGTTGGCTAAATTGTACCACAGTGTGGTTGGACATATCGTACCGGTACAATTTATCCGACAGTTACAAAATAATATATTAACATTTTTTTATTTTTTTTTATTTAGCTGACGGACCCGGGAAATAAAAGAAAATATTATCAATGGAACAAAGAAGACTTACAGAGAGCACTTTCGGCTTACGAAAAGCAAGAAATGAGCTTGAACAAAATTGCTGAAACTTATTCAATTCTGAAGCCAACAATTTTATAAGACATGTAAAGAAGAGAAACAAGATTGCTGTTGATGCTAAACTCCAAAAAGGAAGACCACCTGTATTTAACCAAGAGATAGAAGATAAATTAGCATATCATATTCTTGAATTAGAGAAGTAGGTAACAAACCTTATTCAACAGAATGAAAATAGATATATTGTTATAATTTTCTTACGTCTTTAATTAGATACTTATTATTGTTTTCTTGATGTCTATTTGTTTAAGACATAAATGACATAAAACGACACCAAAAATAAATATTTTCATTTAAATACATATTATTTTTATTACTGGTACGATTTAAACACCTACAGTACGATTTAAAATACCTGTAGTACGATTTAAACGACTAGTTGGCTAAATTGTACCGTTAGCAGACCTCCGAAAAAACACATTTTTGGCTACCTTAACTGCAGTTTAAGACAGCATTTTTTTAATATGTGATAGCCAAGATATTGATCTATAATTGTAATAGTCATTCATATGTGTAAGTCTTTTTGTAAATGAGATATTGACATCAAACTAAAAAGTGGTACGATATAACCGACTTTCCCCTATTCGTACACACGGCTACACATCGAGCTATACATTTCCAGTTTACGCTGATCTCGCACTGTACGGAAATCCTATACAATGCGAGATCAGCTTATACTGGAAATGTATAGCTTAATGTGTGGCTGTGCGTACAATGTGCGTTCTCTCAAAGATACCCCCTCATAAAAATGATTTAAAAGTAGAGCTTGCTAAATGTCGAATTCTACCGTTCTGCACTCCCGGATCTTAAATTCTAATCACCATTATCGATATCCCCCCCGAGTGGGTTCTCGCATTGTCGTTGCGGGGGGGCTCAGTAACCGTGGTCTCCCACCCACGGTGAAGCCAAGAGGACCCCAAAGGTGGGGCCGCTCGTCAGGGCTTTTACCTTCAAGCCAACGACGTAGCGGCCAAAAAGTAGGTTGTGGTGAGGTGCACCGCAACTGAGGTGAGCCGCGATGTCGAATGGGAGGCATCGCGGCTGAGGGTTACAGGCTGCGGCAGAGGAGGAGTGCCGGTGCGTCTGAGCAGCGCTCTTCCCTTCCGTGGCCTGGACGGGGCCGCCACCGTTTGATGGCGGACGCGGTGGGGCTGCAGGAGAAGAGGAGTGTCGGTATAGCGTCAGCCGCTCTCCCTATCCCCTGCGGCCGAAAAGTGGTAGACGGGACGGCGCGTTGTGTTCCACACGCGCGCCGTCAAAGATGTCAGCAACCACAGGTGGGGTCCGCAAGGGCCGATGCCTGCCAGGGGTGCGGGTTTGTTCGAAAGAGATACCACAGCCCCTGGCATACGGGCTACTGAGGGAACACGGGTGGGTTTTAGTCAGTAAAAGTCTGACACGCCCTCCTGCTCTACTCAGCAGGAGAAGTCATTTGATGATTTCCCACCCAAAAAAAAAAAAAAAAAACCACTATCGATATTCATTCCACCTCTATTCTCCCATAATGGTCATTTCGGTAATGGCGTGCCGGAGCCCGCGGGACCGCCGGGAGGGGGCCGCGCTGCCCTTGCGCAGACGTGCCCTTGCGCAGGTCACCTTGCACAGGTACGCGCATGCGCCTATTGTGCGCAACTAACCTTTTCACCCCTCACACTCGAAATTAAACCTTTTTGTGTGGGGGGCAAGGTTGGTTTTTGAAAGGTTGCAAGTCCAGTTAGGACTGCACACACGGTTCCGGTATTGTACGGTTATTGATTTCGGAGATTAAATCTAGGTATCAGATTTCTTATTTGGTATATCGATTCGGTAATGTAAAAGTATCGATTTAGGTTTGATTTATTGATTGGAATTTGACTCGGTTTGTGAAACGAAAGTTTTTTTTTTAAGACTCATTGGTTGAATGTTATTCTCACACTGGTTTAAGAAGTTTCACAAATAACAAAGGTCGTGATTTTGATTCAACAATCAATTACAGTTTCCATTCCCACAATTCTCATTCAATGATACGCATTTTTTCTCATACGTTTCTTCCACGGATCTTCCAGGAATAAATATGACAACTGTAAATCCCGCAGTGCGTTCCATTATTAAGCTCCACCAAGTGTGAACAAACCTTATTCTAACGAGTTTCGATTTCGCTTTTTCAAGCCAATTGCATTTTATAGGCGAGCGTGACAGGATAATTTAGGAAAGAGTGGGTTTATCTTTTTTGTTCATTGCCTTGCGCATGCGATTCCCAAGTGTCTGCCATTGTTTTTGCTGATTTTTTGCCAACCATTGTACTACGATACGTTTAATAGGTATTGAAGTAATAAATATTAACGTTTAACATTCGTTTCTGGTATAATTACCGCGAGTTTTTTATTAACAGAGGATCGACGTGCAATAGTTTGGTTTATAGTCTGTGTCGTTTTTTTTTGACGTCAGGATAAAACCTTGTAATCATATTTTGTTATACTTGTAATTTGCTCAGGTGTTTGTAGTAAAAAATCACAACGATCGGTAATAAATATTGCAATCACATTTTACTATCCGAATTAATCTATCATTCAATGTTTTCAATAAAAAATACAATTGGCACGTCGCAAAAACAAAATGGCGGCATAAATTCTTCCAGAAGATTCCTTACGTCTTCGATTACGACCATAGATACAGTTTCCTACATTTTTTATTTAAAATTCGGAGTCAACCATTCGTCACCAAAAAGTTTGGTTTAAAATTTTAAACCTATGCGTTGTTTAAATTACTTTTGGATTTTTCTCACGAATTGGGCCGTCTTAATATAAGGCCAGGAATAAAAAGGCTTTCAGTACTGGGAACAGACTGGTGACGTGCTTGTAAGAATTTTTCCTCCTGTCTTTAAATGTAATTTCTAAAGCTTTCTTCTTAGAAATGATATGAGCAAGGATGTGTCATATACTTAAAGTACAGGGTCTTCATTTAAACTTAGGGTACCTACGTACCTAATAAGTGCTATAACTATACTATTTAAGTAAAAGTGCAAGGTTATGTCGTCAAATTTTACGTCAAACTGTTTTAGATGGAATCTAAAGTTCAACGTATAAGCTGACAATTTCATGAAAAAACCATTTAATGGGATTCAACGAACTGAGAAGGATGTACTGACGTATTGATGATTTTAATGATTATATTTCTGTAAAATACATACTTGTGACGGTCGTGAATCATGTTTTGTTCAGTTTACAGTCTGCCACTGCCTTGCAAATTGCAAATACGTTAGAAAATTTAAATTTCGTGGGCTACCCTAGCGCATCCACCTACACAATCTACACATTCTAACAGGAATTTCCCGTTTTCAAGTGATAGAATAAAACTGGGAGATATACTTATTTCTAGCAGTGAAAAAGAAGTTCTTGGTAGTTCTTGTTGTAATCCGGCGATATTTTGTAGGTAGCATCAATGCCGTTGGCATTATTAGGTAAGTTCTAATAAGACTACTATAAAGAAGCTTACTGCTGCAATTAAGGACAATATTTTAGGGTCATCTAATATCTATATAAATAAAAAGAGAAGTCCTGACTAACTGAGTCATCAACGCCCAGCCCGAACCCTTGGACCTAGAAAGCTGAAATTTTGCACAGAGGTTCCTTTTATAATGTAAACAAGGAATAAGGAAGGATTTTTAGAAATTCAACCCCTAAGGGAGTTAAATAGGGGATAAAAGTTCCGCGCGGGCGAAGCCGCTGGCAAAAGCTAGTTCAACATAAATCTGACGTGCACTGTGTTTAAAGTTAGACGATTTGACATGTATGATATTTAGATTAAATTAAATTAATATTATACATTTAAGCACTATGACTAGTTACCCACCTGAAAATTGTTTTATATATTCGATTATTTACGTTTTAATTTTATTTTTTCTAAAAATAAATTTGGCCAATTAAAGCAGGATATTTATTGTTTCTTTCACAGGAATCATCGCCAACATTGACGCTTTTTTCGTCAAAGGTGAGTATTTCAAAAATCGAACATTGGCATCATCCATTGTCATTGCTTGACCAGAAACAAATAATATCCTGCGTTTTTTTTGTTGTGTTTTATTTTATGTATATTTCGGTGTATTTTTGTTTTGTATTATTTTCCGGGCGGGTTATGTTGCATGGTCGTAGATGCCATTCATTACCATCATTGCTGTGTATGCTATTTTGGTTTATTTCAATGTATGAGTGTTAGATGTTTATAATTGATTAAGTTTTGAATGATCTATAATATTTGACGTGCTATATTTAGTCGGAGTAAGTTGAGATAAAAAAATGTACCTAGCAGTGTTAGTTAGTAGCTGTTTTTTTCCCAAATTGTTGTCAATAGTGGTAGGTAGTGTAGTCAAATGAAAACATTTTGTAATTATGTTACCAATTGAGTTTTTATCGTATAGAAATAATAGCGTTACCTATTATCTAAGATAAGAAAAATTATAAAAGACATTTATATAATATTAAAAATGTATCATTGATAAGTAGCGGTAGGAAGGGATGGGCGTACTTATAGGTTGGTTATAAATAAGGAACCGTAAAAATATGAAGATGTCTTAAAATTAATGGCACTCTGCTTGCTAGAGAACATGACACACGCGGTTTTATTTAAATTGTAGTAAAAATAAAACGTACCATTTTACAAAATTAACAGTAAAATTTTATTATCTGTTCTAAAAATAACGTTTTTAACATAATCGCGTAAATCACATGTTTTATTTGTTTCATAAATTAATTAGGAAGTATCTGTACCGTTTTCACGCAGTTTTGGCCCAATAAAACTGTTAATAAACATGGAATTTATGGGCCATAAGCTGTTAGATAAAAACTCGTATACTTGGTTGTCATAGGACTGTTTACCTTAATTAGAAAGGTTTGTCAAACTGGTAGCGAATTATTAATTAAATAATATTAAGGCAGATCAAACGAGAGATAACCGATGGATATTCAAAACGCTTAATAATTAATAATATTTGATAAAATGTATAAATTATGTGATGATCTAAAGTCTTTCAAAAATGTTCTTGGCTATTTTAATTTATTGATCAATGTAGTACACAAATTCACACAACTAAACTGCAGGCTAATAACGTAATTTTGTTTTTTCTTTCGATTTCGATATTTATGTGTAGAAGTGGCTCCAAATTGTAACTAACCGAAATTAGAACCTATACTTAACCTCTAATCGTTATGAAATATGCTAACAAATAGTAAATAAATCATAATAAATATGAAAATTTATTAAATAAAAGCTAAAAACAGCGCAAAAAAGATCCTTTCAAACTTTTTTATCAACCGACTTCAAAAAGAAGGAGGTTATCAATTCGACATGCTTTTTATGTATGTTCGACATGTTTTTTATAATTCCGTCATATACATGATAAGTATTTATCCAGTGTACCTACGCTTTGGAATGGGCAACTAGCTTCATCTTTCTAACTCACCGACCTTGACAATTCAAAAGTGCCTGTAATTGGTTTATTTGAAATAAATGCTTTGAGTTTGAGTTTGAGTTTGAGTGCGCAAACTAACCATGATTTCAGCATATCATTCTACACCCCTACAGCAGAAAGTTTTCGCAAGTTATAAAAAAAATCAGCTGTTTAATAGAAATGTGCAATACCTACGCGGTCAAAATGAACTAGTGAACAGCTGATTTTGTTTTCGTATTACCGGCAAAAAAAATCTGCGCTAGGGTGTCTAGAATGATATGTTGAATTCATGGTTTCAATTTGCGCACTGGATAAAAACTTTTCCTGTATAGATTTGCAGAACTTTTTTTTTGTTCGAAAAGGGTTTATTTCGAAATGGTCCGTATAAATCTGATGATGGTTTCGGAGACAGACAGCGAAACTCTTCAAAAAATGGCAGCAAAACAACCGCGATTGCTGCTATCGCATAAATATGCATTGTTTTGACCACAAGGATGATGAAATTTCGAGTTGGTTTGTACTATAATTAAAAAGTGAAAAATATAAACTTAAAAAAAAAACAACCGACTTCCGGAAAAACACTTCAAAGTGAAAAATAACTTTAATTTCAGAAGGCGGTGACAAAAATTTAAAACACACATTCAAAGTCACCGACTTCCGAAATTAAAATTATTTTTCACTTTTTCCGGAAGTCGAGTCAGTTGTGTTTTTTTGTTTTTTTTTTTTTTTTATTATTTTTATTCAGCTGCATTCGTTTTAAATGTAAATTCATTATATTTACTAATCAAAAAACATAAAAGAAATGCTGCCTCACAAAAACTTCCAAAATCTTATTTTAAAGATTGTAATTAAAACCATCCGTAGGTAATTGGCTATAGGAACAGGGCTTGACCTAAGTATAACAAGTTCAACAAAATTCTCTTAATAGATTAAAAAATATCTACTATCAGAGGTAGAATTTGGTCTTAATGATTAGATCTGTTGATTCTGTGCAGTACTGTTACCATACTGTTATGTGAGGCCGGTTTGTTTACATGTGACACACTCGAGAGGCAGTAGGATAAGTCCGTGCTGACCTCGAAGTTAGAGAGATTAAGTTTAAGATGCTAAAATAGGCAGTTTCATGTTTTTGTGTTAATGGTCTTTTTTTTGTATTTGCTGTTTTGGAAGAATGCGTTCTGATTTCAATTTGAGACGAGAAGTTTATTTCTAAAATAGTAATTGATCTAGACCACATCTTCGCACTAACGTGAATATCGAATCATGTGTTACTAACGTAATAATCACTTACAAAACTGTATCTCTTTTAGTCAATGGCAAATTGCACATTACATACGATACTCGTAATGGTTGCTAGGCAGATGATGATGATGATTCTAATATATTTCCGTACTTGATTCTGCCCGCACCTTCGTCTACGTGGGGTTCAGAATTGAAATAAAAATATCCTACGTGCTAATTCTGGTTACAAACTATGTGTGTGCTAAATTTCATCCAAGTCCATTCAGCCGTTCTTGAGTGATTCAAATCAAAATATTTTATTTCAAATAAACCTGCATGGGTACTTATGAAACTTCAGAAGCTAGGTGCACGGTTCCAATTTGTCGCTTCCTATGGAGAAGAGTCTGCAAGAAACTCCACGGTTACTCCTTTAAACATAATTGGCTTTTACAATGTTTTCAAATTACAGTGATAATAGGTATGGGAGGACAGTCCAGGCCTTTTAATAAGTACCAGGTACATAGAGGAATGAAAATACAGAATAGAAAATCGCCTACAAATCTACTATTTGTAAGGCCTACAACGTTCTCTCATTCACAATATGTATGTAAAAGAATCCACATAAATAAAATGAACCTATTTGAACCAAGTGACACGATTTCCATAACAATCACTAATAAATAGTCGATATTCAAATTGATGTAACAAAACATCCATACATCTTCACAATTTTTTGACATTTGTAATATTAGTAGGATAATATAATAATACTAGCTTTTGCCAGCGGCTTCAACCGCGCGGAGGTCGAAAATTATCCCAGGGGAACCGGGATAAAAATTACCCCATGTGTTAATCCAGGTTACAAGATATCTGTGTGCCAAATTTCATCCAAATCGGTTCAGCCGTTTTTTCATGATTGATTAACAAACATCCAAACTTTCACATTTATAAGATCGGCTAATGAGACACAATTGATTTTCTATTTTGTAGCGGTACACATCTGAAGCGGTCGGATTCCGGAGTATTAACTAGGATAATAGTAATATAGTAGGATAACTAATCGATCAACAATTCAACAAATGTATTATTATCTGCGCATAATTTAGTGCATTCTGTGCTTTTCTAAAAGTAATGAGGCGCTTATAAGTTTGCACTGTACAAATGGTAAAGTAACAGTGTACTGATTGCTGAAGAGCCTAATAATAAATAAATAAACAAATAAGTAAACATTGATTGTGCTTACATGGTCCTTAATCAGGAAATTAACTTACTGATTAATCTGGTCTGTGACAGATGTCGCAGCACGCTCGCCCGTGTTAATATATTTTAATTAAAACAACTTGAATGGAGTATTTGAAACGCGGCGGGCGGCGACCAAACTATCGGTGATTATTTTGCTAATACGTGGTTTTAATATTAATTAGTGAAATTTTCAAAACCAGGCCACAGTTATCCCACGAATGTTGATATCTTCAAACTGGGCAATAAAATGAATACGTCATTAAAATGACGCGATTTGGCGATCATTTTATCAACAATATTATTGTGGCCTACGAGGCCTGTATTGGTGGTTAGAAAGTGCCTATTATGTGCGTATTTAAATTATGAACAAATATTGAAATATTTCCATTTTTTATCGTTTGATATGTCAGTAATAAAAATGTTAAAATGAATTATTAAACCAAGTTTTCGTGTTGTATTTTTATTGGTATAATTTATTTTATTGAAATTGGCATGATTTGTTTTAAAATTAAACTAAATAAACTTGCCTCGCATCGAAAATAGCTTCTTACAAATACGTCTAATAGCATTTAGGAAATAACAAAATGGTCATTCTGATAAAAAGCAAATCGGTAGTCGGTACTTTAGGCTTAGTATTCGATTCGTACTAACTTACTCGCACGAATCAGGCGTATCGACAAATTGCATAATTCAAATTTCCGGAGTTATCAATTCGCCCACAAATAAATTAACTTCATGTGAGTCGCCTATAGAAAATAATAATATTATTCAAAAATGTCGATTCGCCGAATTCAGGCGAGTAAATTTTTGCGATCAACTAAAAGGCCTAAATTTAACCTAGCTGAGACTCGCACACACATACCAGAGAAGCATGGAACAACCCATGCCAACTCGATCTAGCTAGTCTTATCAATAGACCGAAAAAACGTTTCGATAAAGAAGATAAAATACCGATCCCAGATACTTGATAAGCCAAGTCCAACATTTATAATGTGAACATGTTTTAACTACCGTAGTTATGCAGTACAGCCATAAACATGTCGGGCCTAAATTATTTCCAATAATGAGCTATCAAACCTGTATTAAAATTATTAGTTAATTAGTTTTTAAATATTTAAATTATGGAATCGATAAAACTTAGTTTGCGATAATTATAAAAATATGGCCAAGCATTTTTTGTGGGTTTTATTTTAATTTAATTATTTATGTTGGCGATTGGATTTGTACTTTACTAAACATACCAGGCTCCCGTTAAAGAAATGTAGGTACTAGTAAGGCCATAGCTTAAATTATTCTTGTCTTTGTAGTCGCTAAAACTACAGAGAGAACGACGCGCAAACTGAAATCATGAATATAGCACATAATTCTAATCTCCATAAAATGTCGGTTATAAAAAAAAAAAAACTAGACTGTTTCATAGAAAAGTGCAATAGGTACGCAGTCAAAATGTATGGAACAGCAATTTTTTTTAAATAACCGTCGAACTTTTTTAACGTAGTGGTATAAATTAGGAGGGCTGTATTTATTATTTTAATTCTGTAAATACATACCTACGTATTGCGGTCATGAATACTCATGAATCATATTTTAATTAACATACAACCTGGCACTGACCTGCAAATTGCAATAAAAAACCAAGAACATTTGAATTTCGCGGGCTATCCTGCGCATGCGCGCTTGCCCCTAAGTTATTCATTACCAACTGATAAACGTATATTTAGGTAGGTATACATATTTATAATGGCAGTAACACTTGCCCACTCGTGTAAAGTACCAGTGGCTAGCCCACTGCCCACTGCCCACCGTCCACCGCATTAATGACCCATTTTCTCCTGCAGACTTTTACTACTCTCTTACGTAAGACGTACATAAACAGCTCGTAAACCTCATGTTTTCGTATTCCTGGACACGGAACATAATAAAAATAAATTAAACTTAATGCAACAACTATAAATTCTAATCGCGTAAAATGATTCTAATTTTTAAAAGCTTAACTATTTGTTGAACATGATACTCAAAATCTGTAGATTCTGAAAGCTCATTCATTTAGATACGATACATACTAAGAAATAACAGCCGGCCAAGCTACGCCTGCCGAGGTCGCTCCGTAGCTGAGTGACCATTCATTACCTACATACCGAGACCCCACCATGCCTCGAAAAGCACGTTAAACCATTGATCCCGACTGTCATTCGCAGAACTTTGACAGTCGTTAAGGGCAGTCAGAACACTGAAAGTCTGACAACCAATCGTACCAAAGGATATTGTGTTACCCATTAACTGGATTGTGGAGATCAGATAGGCAGTCACTTCATGTAAAATATTGATATTCAGCAGTAGGAATCCGGTCAGACTGGAAGCCGACCCCAACACACTTGGGAAAAAAGGCAGATGACATACACGAAACTTTAAAACAGTCCCCAATTAAAATGGCCTAAACAAATAGTCATCATCCTTAGTAAAATTCTAGTAAATCCCAATATAAACTTTAAAAAGCTGTCGTACCACTCATTGTACAGTAATTTCCTGTATTTAAAAGTAACTAAATGATTCGGTTACTAAGACATATGTACAGTCATCCTGAGCTTAGGTAGGTACGTGTGAAATTATTATAAGATGTGAATAATACAGGTTTCTATGATTAGTTATGAAACTGTGGCAAAATATCCTTGGGGGTATTTTTTATGTCATTTGAACTAACAGTCTCCAGTGAATTAATTGACCTATTTAATTGTCATTGGAGACTTCTGATGAGCCTGTGAACAGTGGTAACTGTAAACACATGGCACATTTCTCTAAAAGCCAAGATACCAATCCAGAATATCGGCGTGAACTAAGATTGTTATTAATTACATAGATAAAGATCCCATTCAAACATAAAAGGCCCCATCAAAATATTTACCCAAATTCCGTCACTACAAAAAATCCAAATGTCTTAAAGTTCCCAACCACGACCTTTGGCGTATCGCAATTATATCTTGTACAATTAGTCATTCTCTAGCAAGATTTCACTTAAACAATGTTTCATTGCATCCGGATGATATTACTCATCGCAATTGGCGTTCTTATGATATGAGTAATATCTTTGAAGTTTTAATAATGGAGTGTTAATGTTTTTTTTTTTTGCTTAGAGTAGTTAAACATTGCAAACGAAGCTAGATCGAGTAAATAAACTCTACAGTGTACGGTCACAGAAGGACAGCTTGGTGATTGTATTTTGTTATTTTTAGTAGACAATACTTATACAAATGTTGAGGATTGCCATTGCTGTTTGCACAGAAGTAGAAGTCAAAGTGTCTGTCGAAAGCGGCAGAATTACTTGTAACACTTCTGCGTCGTTCGGCCGCACGCTAGCACTCCATTTCCTCTTACTCTATGGCACGAGTTAGTACATAGATCTTCGTCATTATTACATCTCGTTGCGATTGTCAATAGAGGTGCGAAGGTGAAATTACCTCGCGGTAATATTTGTATGTTTGTAGGAATGTAGGCGTCATTGTGTGTCGTCATATTAGCTTTAGTAATCATCATTATTGTCCTTATTTTTTTAGAAATGCTGTGTTATGTGTTCGGTTCAACGGTATTTTTATAAGTTTAATAAAAAAAAAATGTTACTCGCAGAAAGCGAATACAAGAGCGTCAGTTCTAGGCAAGTTTTCAGTAGCTATCTATCTGTATAAAACCCAGGAATCTCATCGGTATTATGCTTGCTATATACCCACGAGATGAGTTGATGATTTCTGAGTTTCCACTTACTACCTATTGCTGCCTTGGCACGAACTATTCATTATTGCTCTCAAAACGGTGAAGGAATACATCGTGAGGAAACCGACATATCCTAGAACCAAAAATTCGAAGATATGACATCTACCGTCGTATCGTATCACCGTGCGCGCGTGATGGAGTACGGCTCACTCTCTCCCAGAGAAGGCCTGTATCCCAGCACTGGGCTAATCATTGGCTGATTAATGCTTACGTGTTAAGCACGATCCTTACGTACCTACTCGATTTGCCTCGGCCACGCTCGTATTTACATGTCACACATCTTTTACGTTAGGTGGAAGTTTTACACAGCATCAACTTCTTCTAGCGTCTATTCCTTATTGCGTCAGTCCATCCTCTATAATAAGAATCTTTTCACCAAAAATATCTCAAAAGTCAATAAAATCCAACATCAACAATAAAACAAATAAAATCAAACCTACAATTAATACCAACATGAAGCTAAAACCGATGAACATGAGTCAGTTGAGTTAGGTGCGCGTGCGACGTTGTTTTCTTACGACGCGAGCCGCTCCGGATGCGGGCATGCCGACGTCATAGGTTTCTGTTGGATTAGATTTGGCGTAGTAGTTAATTGAAAGACCAATAGGTACGTAAGTTTTCAAGAAGATCTTAGTTTGATCACCTTCCAAAACAAAACCATGACTTCTCAATTCCCTTACCGCGTATGGTATAAAATAAAAATGTTGAGCTTATAATTTTCCGCCACTGTAATCGATAATGGTGCCGATTCTGCTGTCACAAAATTCTCTAAACTAAACTAAAAATCACCAAAATTTAGTTTATTCCTGTCAAACGACGATTTCCTATTCTGAAATTGACCAAAGTGACACAACTTAACTATATTTTAGTTTGACAGCACTAAGATTGTACTGAATTATTAGTTTAGTGAAAATGCTAATTTTGCTATTCTGTTGTTGTCAATTTCTTTATCCTATTCAACCTAAAATTATGGTTGTCTGACTAAATCTGACTATTTTTAATCGCGATTAAATAGGTGTGGAATAAAATTAGTTGTCAAGAACTAAAATTCACGCAGACACCTCGACTTCTGGTTCAAAAATAGTACTGTATTTTTTTTCTTTTCTTTTGCTTATATCTCGAAAATGGTGTGTCCTATCGCAAAAATAATGAAAATTTCGACCCCCTTTATAGAACCCCATACACCTCTGAAACTCAACATGTGGGTAATAATTTTTCATATTTTCCATCCCAAAAAGTGAAAATTCCATATAAATCACGTCGAGGCTGCCGCCCCTGCGCACCTCTGGCTCTAAAAAAAAACACGGGGTAGGGCAAACAAGTACCACGTTGCGAAGCCAAAACAAACCACGTACGAGTCGCGATTGTCAAATTCGATTTTAGTTGTGTCAAAATAGTTTTTTAATTTAGAGATATTTTTTTGCAGAATAGCGTTAAGATTCTCATAGTGAAAAGTAAGGAATTTTAGTTATAGTTTAGTTAGTTTAGTTCGGTGTACAACAGAATCGGCACCACACTGTCAGTTTCAGGTCTATATGACCTGTTATTTCATGTGAATTCCTTTCGAGCTCTTCCGTTTGTGAGTTTCAGAATGCTGGAAATATAATATGTAATCTTTTTAGTGAACTAAAATTCGAGTAGGTACGTATCGTAGTTTCACCAGCGAGGTAGTTGCGTATAGATATGTTTCGGGAATATTATTTCTGATTGCTCCTTAAATTTCATGAGTTGCCGAATAACTAATCGGTTTCGAAATACTTAGTCAATTTTCTTTCTATCTCGTTTGTACGTATAACTACGTCTCGTTTTTGCCAGAGGAACCGGCCGGCGCCGGCGGAGGCGTATCGCCTATTTTTTAAGTTCCTCCATATTGCATGATATCTATTGTGTGGCCGTATCTCTGGCAACAGGTTGCTACATGTTGCCATCACCCTAAATTGCTGTATGTAGTCGTGACGTCATAGTTGACGAGAATTGACCAGGATGGAGCAATTTTGGTTGCTCGTGTAAGCGCACCGTGCTGTTCCCATAAATTGAGCATAACTACAAAAAATCTGCCCGCTCTAACACATTTTTAACACTATGCTAAGAAAAGTCACATCGAGAGATATTCAGTAAAGTATAAGTGAAGTGTCTCTGCTACTAGAAATAGCCGCTACTACTGAGAGGGAAGGGGGGATGTACTTGCGGGGTAAGCAGGGAGGTGGGGGGGACATATACGTTTCCGTCGCGAGAGCACGTGGCGATTCCGTTGATATTTTTTTTCTTTTATATTTTCTTTTAAATGAGGATGGTAGTTATGAGTAATTTTTGGATAGGACATGCCCGTCCTTTTATATGTGTGGTCTTTTCGAGTACTGGGTTGTGAGTTTACTAAATTTATGAGTGGTGCCGTTTTTGACTGATTGTCGACATGAAGGTAGTTTTAAAAAAACTTTGCCCGAACGAATGAATTATGCAAGTTTTTAGAAACATGTTACAGTGTGTAAAAACTTTTATAGATTTTCAATCTCGTAGTCACGCTTAAAAACTAGGGGTTATTTTTTAGGGTGGGTAATCATCAAATAACTTCCCCCGCTCTGGGTGGGGGGTTGGCTCTGTGTAGATTTTGTATGCTCTTCTGCAAATGAACTTTTTCTTCCCGGTAAAGAGATTTTTTTCCAAATACATAATAGACATGCATCCTTAATATTCCATTAATCCTAATACATCTAGGCTCCGCACGGAAGCTCCTTTATCCAAGGCATCTAAATCAATTTTATTGCACATTTAAATCCCGGAAGACTGATTTATTTTATGACCCAGTAAACCATATCAGTTTCAGTGTTTCTAATATCGGGAACATCGAAACGGCTTAAAAGAAATCTAAAGACTTTTCTCTTTTGTGCCTTACGGTTTACTAGATACATGAATGACGTGAACGACTTTTTAGTGACCAGAAACCTTTGTTTAGGTTCCCGGACTCCGGATTTGGGACTCCTTTAATGTTTGCGAATAAACGAGGGTTGATTCAAAATAAATCAAATTTTACTAAATTAATATTTACTTATAACAAAAAACTTTATTTTTGTACGTCTATCTGCATTTTCGTTCCGGCTAATTTTAGAAACGGCTTGATCGATTTGACGACGTGACTTTTACTGGCAGATAGTTGATGTTCTAAAAAATACGGGAACTCGGTAACGGTAGCTCCGTTACCGCGTTCCCGTGGGATACTTTCCACGCGGGCGAAGCCGAGGGCAGCAGCTAGTAACCAATGATAGTGGATAAACAGAGCCATCAGGCATAATTGTGAAATCATTTATGAAGTAATTTTACATTTCCACCATAATATTCACCATGTTCTTAAACGCAATCTATACCCACACCTCTGCCTACCTCATCGACATAATCACCATCATCATCATCTGCCTAGCCTTTTCCCAATCACGTTGGGGTCGGCCACCTACCTCATCGACATAATCTCCAAGATTAATACCGACATCTACAACCCATGTACTCGTAAGTACTATGGAGTACTTTGCATACGAAATCCCCTCGATTTATCGTCAGCATTACCAAGGCAACAGGGACCCGTAAATCCAGCACTTCAGTAATAATGGTGGCATAATCTTTATAAATTCGAACTGACCAGCAATGGTACGGTACTAGGAGTGAAGAATTTAGGGAGATGTGTCGACGGAACTAGGAGTGAAAAAGTTAGGACGGTGTGTCAGTCATCAATGGTACGGTACTAGGAGTGAAGAAGTTAGGGAGATGTGTGCCTGTTATCATTGAAGATATTCTGAATGTTTTGTTATGAGCATACCCAGCATACTTCTTCAACTATTTGAACTTAATTTTAAATAATAAAATATGCTTTAATTATTTAATAATATAGCCATAGTATTTAGGTACATACTTTGTAACTTTCATGTAATATGAACAATGTGTCAAGAATCGCACTTCAGCTATTGTTGATAGTTGTACTTATGTAGATGTTTTCTTTCGCTACTTTATAGTTACCCTAAGTTTATAAATGCCGCGGAACTCTGTTATTGGCTTAAGAAATAATTGTCATTATCTCACTATCACTGAGCAGTGTAAGCAAACTGTTAGATGCTAGTAACTTTGACAAAATTGCATTGAGCTGTTCATTGATATTGAGGTGAACATTCACATTCATACTCATGTAAATTAATTATAAGCTGTTGAGTTTCCAAAATAAATCACTTTGCTGCATAAAACTTGCTTAAATGTGACTGAAATGGAAGCAGTCACTGGCTCCTGAAATACAGGTTCCTACTGTAACCCTAGTTCTGAAGTCAGGCTCTCAAATTCTTCTGTAACCTGCTCTAGGGCAATAAATAATTTATTTATTTACTAGCTTCCGCCCGCAGCTTCGCCCGCGTGGAAGTCGGAAATTATCCCGCGGGAACGTACTACCGGGATAAAAAGTATTCTATATGTTAATCTAGGTTATAATTTGTCTGTGTGTCAAATTTCATCCAAATCCGTTTAGCCGTTTTTGCGTAATTGAGTAGCAAACATCCAATCATCTTCACAAATTTTCACATTTCTAATATCACGGACTACCCTTTTTTACTTTTAGGGGTAAATTTTCGAGAAACCCTGATACACGTTATTCTTTATTTTTGGTTTAAGGTATACTGAGTTTGGAGTTAATCAGACCGCGCGTTAAAATTCTTCCATACAAACTTTGACACCCCCCAATCCCCCTTTAGGGGGTAGTTTAGAAAAACAATAAATGGCCAACCTCATAATTTACTAAACTTAGTATTTGTGCCAAGTTTCAAGTTTATTAACTCAAGGAATAAGATTTTTCATACAAATAAAATCCCCCCTTTTCATCCCCTTAAAGGTCGAATTTACAAAAATTCCTTCTTAGTGCTCCCCTACGTTATAAAAGGCAGCCGTGTGAAAAATTTCACGTTCCTAGTCCTAGTAGTTTCGGCTGTGCGTTGATTGATCAGTCAGTCAGTTTCTCCTTTTATATACCTATAGATGACATAACAGTTAGAGCCATTTGTTTCTATTTATTTTCTCATTTTGTTAGGAATTGAAAAGTAATCCGTATAGGCGAACATATTTTTCAAATTAAACTTTGTTACTCCCTGAATGTTACCACCTTTCTTCTTTCTGTAAGATAAAAAAAAAACTCCACATTATCGTCTTGAATAGTTTTAATCTCAAGTGCCACGTTATTTTTTCCCATGTTATATTTCTACGATCTAAGGTACAACATATCGAAACTGTCGAGCAAGTAGACCGCGGGTACATATTTCACGGCGGTGTGGCAACGCGGCGTCGCCAACCAAAATAATACAGAAATGTGTGGGTGGGATGCACTCGCTAGGACATAGAGCCATGAAGATTATTTAGAAAAAGAAAGAAAGAAAATACATTTATTTGACCCAAATTAAGGCACACAATAATTACAAAAAAAAACAAAAAACATTTAGAACTGTATTGTGTGCCCTAACGGCTGCGCCAAATAGGCCCAGTTCAGCATAAACGCCAGACAACTAATGCGTGACGCTGATTTTCAACTGGACCCTAAATCATTCCATAAATCAGTTTTATAATGTGTGTAAATATTTAAATAAAAAGTAGGTAAGTGACAAGTAATAATAAAATGACTAAGATAATTGTTAAAATATATACATATTTAAAAATAAGATAGTGGTGTAGAAAGAAACATATTGGTATAGTTGCACAAGAAACTAAGGACTGTCGTCAATAAATATTACATAGCTACATTTGTGTCATACATTCATATGCATATTTCTGGATGAGATCTGACAGTTTGCGTATGTTAGGACCGAAGAGGTCGCAGGTTGCTAACTGGCCGCCCATTGGATGTGGTTTCCAAATTCGGGGTGAAGGTTGTGAGGTGGTGTGACTCTATTATTTCATCTTAACAGAAGAAGATATATTGACTTCCGCTCTGTGAATATTATTGCGTTTGCCATTTAGGTAATAAGTAAACATATTAGTAGTAGAATAAATGGCTTTTTAATTAATCTTATATTAAGCAAAAATACTAAACAGTGAAAGTAGAAAAATTTAATAATATTGTAGATATAGACTCAGTTTACGCCTATAGATTCTGGGACCCTAGCAACGATTGTCAGAATGTAGAAATTGGTGATGGTGTGTGTGACGCACAACTCTGCCTGAATACCTGCCATAATTATTGAAACATGATGCCATCCTTACAAGTACTTCTTCGAGATTCGTGACAAATAGTGCCGCCTCCACCCGAGCCCTACGCCGACCATCATTAAAGTATTTTTATAATGTCTCTGTAAGTTTAATCTGGTCTCTAGCATTATTCACCGGCCGCTGAGCGATATACACTCGGCCCGCGATTGGACAACACTACGCTCCTTTGATTTAGTTCTGGCGCCTCGTTTTAAGAATAAAAATGATTTTTATTGAGAATTATTAATGGGAGTTATGTAATAGGGATGTGTAGAGATACTTACGTTTCTTTTTCTGAATTTTGTTTGTGATTAAAGTTCTTGGTTAAACTTGTGTATTTGGTGTTAAGTTTGAATTTGTATCTGCACTTAATAATCGTTAATATTTATGTAGTGTTCCATCTATGTTCGTTTTGCCTGATCCATTTGAAAATCTTCTACTTTGGTTGATACCTATCAATTAGATTATTTTTAAATGGTTTAATCTATCACGGTTAATATCCGCAACGGTTCACTGCACATACACATGTCCATATTCATAAACAATGATTAAAGTTAAATGATGTTTAAACGCCAAAAATGTATGGTTAAACAGACGCTAATCATTACTTAACTTTAACCAACGTTTATGAATAAGGGGGACAGAGTGGAAAAAATCAATGAGCCCTGAAGGGAAACCACCTTAAATCCTTAAGGATGAGGATTATCTATATAAATAAAAAGAAAAGTCCTGACTGACTGACTCATCAACGCCCAGCCCAAACCCTTGGACCTAGAAAGCTGAAATTTTGCACAGAGGTTCCCTTCATAATGTAGACAAGGAATAAGGAAGGATTTTTCGAAATTCAACCCCTAAAGGAGTTAAATAGGGGATGAAAGTTGCGTGTGGGCGAAGCCGCTGGCAAAAGCTGATTTTACATAAAGGAATCATTGTTTTTTTTTTTTTTTTAAGAAACAAAACTGCATTCACAGATTTCTCGACATTTCAAAAACAAATTCTCCCGCGCCGGTCTGTCTGTCTGTTCGTGATAAACTCAAAAAGTACTGAACTGATTTTCATGCGGTTTTCATCAATAGACACAGTGATTCGTGAGGAAGGTTTAAATGTATCATTTGTCAAGGTTTTGTGTAAATTAGCAACAGCTAGTATTACATAATAGTGTGCGATGTGTAAGCTCCAGTTTGAAACAGTTCTCCGTTATTTCCTCTTTACTACTTTGTACAACCCTCTTTGATCCAAGATAGAATACTCTTACCATAGCTTACCTTCACACTTCAAAACGTTAAGGGCTCGCGCAGACAAGAAGTTTTCATAGAAATAATTGTTCTACTAGTGTCGCATCGCACTGTCACGTTGCGCCTATCTGCGAGAGCCTTAACTAAGTCGGTTTCTGAATGATCATCATACTCTTGTGTATCGGATTAGGCAGGGGTGTACCTGTAGTGCACCGATATTTCACCAGTTATGTGTATATGTAATAGGAGCAAGCCTAGTTCCATCAACCGCTGCTACATAGCAATTATTCATAACGGCACGGTTGGTTGGCGCAGTAGTTAAGCGCTTGACCGATGCGCTGCATGTCGCGGGTTCGATTCCCGCACGGAACATATATTTGTATGACCTACAAGTAGTGGTTCCGGGTATGGCTGTTTGTGTATTTGAGTTTAAATGTTTGTAAAAGCACCCATAATACAGGAGAAATTCTTAGTGTGGGGCAACGTTTAAAAAAGAACTGAAAAAACCCAATAACACTGCCTGACCTGAGAATCAAACCCAAGACCTCATGCAGTAGCCTGGTGTTCACTAGCCCAACGAGGCAGTCAGCTCATTATAACGTTACATGATATCAATATTACTAAAACACCTGACAAAAATCCCACACCACCGTGCTACGTGACCGGCGCGGGGGCAGGCAGATTACAAGGTACCCACCGAAATAGCCCGTCTATGTACCCACGTAATTGTAAAAATAAAATGTTTGTTTTGACGCAGCAAAGTGCTGTCTCCTCTGCAAGATGGCTTCCTTATGTCCGTAGAGTGATTTTATGTGTTAGCTTGAGAGGAAAAGGAAAGATATAACTCTTGTGTAGTTGGCGATTATTTTTATTATTTTGACTTAAAAAGTCATCAGCATCAATACAAAATATTCATTACTAGTTTTTGCCGGTGGCTTTGCCCGAATGGAGATTGGAAATTGTTGCACGGGAACATACTACCCGCAAAAAAAAAAATGGAAGTGTTAATCCAGGTTATAAACTACCTACCTATGTTCCAAATTTCATCCAGATCTGTTCAGCTGGTTTTGTGTGATTGAGTAATAAACATCGAACCATACAAACTTTCACATTATAATATTAGCAGGATTCAAATGCCGTAACATGGAGGCAAACGGTGTTATTGGACTGGTTACTTAAATGATCACAGATTTGAATTTTTTTTGCATACCTACTGCATTACATGTACCTAGTGAATTGTGAACAAAAGACCAAAAGTTAGTGTGTTTTATCTTTCAGAACGAATTTTCATTAAATTACCTTGAACTGTGTTAGTCCAATAAAAGTCGTACCATCGGTGTTTTATCGAGATTTTTTTAAACTTTCAGATGAACTTATTCCAAATGAACACCACATTTCGTCAATCATCAACATACATGCATTATCCCCACACGCTATTCTGCTAAATTGCCTCAAATCGCGAAAGAGTTATTCTCAAATAATGCCAATAACACTTGCGAACGCAATAATATTCGTTTTCGCGCTCAATCATAACAGGTTTTAATAATGGCGGGTAGGTGCGCACACGCTGAAAACATAGGGAATTTCAGAAGCCCCACTTTTGTGATCACGAATAAAATCCAAAATGTATTAAAAAAAAACCAACATGTATCTAGGGATCTAGCTAGGGTGTTCCCTAGATCTATAACTATACCTACATGTTGGATTTTTTTTAAATGGCCTTTTATAAACACATTAAAAGCCATTTTTTAATTTAACCGACGAAAAAACGGAGGAGGTTACTCAATTCGACGCGTATATTTTTTTTTTTTTTTTTTTTTAATGTATGACCACGCATAACTTTTTCCAGAGTCGTCCAATTTTGATAATATTTTTTTTATTGGAAAGGGTATACCCCGAAGTTGGTCCCATATAAATTTTTAAGAAAAATTCCAACCCTAAGGGTAAGAAAACAGGGGATGATTGATTGTTTACTCACATATTTTAATACTGAGTTGTATATTACAAAAAAGTAATCAAAAATTAAGCATGTAGTAATTAGTAGATTATAGCCACAAAAAAATATAAAATAAACACTTTTTAATAAAAAAATTAAACCGCCGAAAAACCGAAAAGTAAAAAATAATAAACCTGCTTTGTCCAAACCCAAAAACGAAGTTTGGAAGTCGGTGACTTTGGATATGTATTTAATTATATGTCACCGCCTTCCAAACTTCGTTTTTGGGTTTGGACAAAGCAGGTTTATTATTTTTTACTTTTCGGTTTTTCGGCGGTTTAATTTTTTTATTAAAAAGTTTTTATTTAACACCAACTCGTACTCAAATTATTTTGTCTTGTTGGCGATAGTTAGACAGCTGGTCGGTAGAGTTAGTAGAATGGATAGCCGTTTAGTCCACTCTCGGCCCTTCGACCCCTAAAAAAAGATGTCTTTATTTGTTTCCTCTCAACCCCTAAACATAGTTCACACGGTATTGTCTTGTTTTCCATATAATAATGAGTATCTACTATTATTGTTTTCCTTAATCGTCCCCCCTCACAATATTTATTTGCACTATTATCATTTATACTAATAACGCTTGTCATATCAACTTATTAGTCATAAGTTTTATTTGGCATAAAATAAGTTTCCATAATGACAAGTGTAACAGATTATACAATCGATATTTGACATAAGCAACATCTTCTATTATTTATAAATAAAAATAAAAGTCCTGACTGACTGACTCATCAACGCCCAGCCCAATCCCTTGGACCTAGAAAGCTGAAATTTTGCCCAGAGGTTTCCTTTATAATACACTCAAAGGAAGGATTTATGAAATTCAATTCCTACGGGAGTTAAATAGGGGATGAGAGTTCCGCGCGGGCAAAACCGTTGGCAAAAGCTAGTTTAATATAATTTAGAAACGTTTATTGTTTTGTACAAAAAATGATGTCATTGGTCTGTAATCAAACGATTTATTAGAGCAAACAATCTTTAGACACTAAACAGTTTGTCAAATTCGAAACGGTTAGGTTAGGTTAGAACTGTGGCCACACAACTAGATTTCCCCTTTTGCAAAGAAAGCATGCATGGTAGATTAGGTTTATTTTGCTAGTATAGTAAAAAAATGTTATGGAAAACGAGAGTTATGAAAATGAAAAATATTGCAAAAGTTATGGATTAAAATTAGTATGACACTTGATCGATTATGACCAATGAAATTAGTGAAAATTATTTATGTAACTTCACGATTATGGCAACGTCTAATGAAATTATGGCAAACATTAGTAAACCAGTTCACACTCGAACCCCAGGGAGTGAGACTGAATTTTCATGCTAGGGACAGGTATACCTCGTCCACTTTCGACCCCTGGTTCGGTAAGTACCTAAAATTAATATTTTTAAAACCTAAAATTAATAGTACAGTAAAGTTCGATACTTTGGGGGTCGAGAGGAAACTAAAAACTTGGCTGGAAAATGAAATCCACTGTCGACCTTCAAGGGTCGAGAATAAACCATAGTCGCAGTGGTCCAGTGGAAACATTATTTGTTGGGGGTCGACGGGCCAAGAGTGGACTAAACGTGGCTGGCGACTTGGGGGAAGCGCCGGAGCAGCCCGCGAAGATGGGGTTGGCGTATCTGTTTAGATAAAAACCCGTAAACAAATAAAGATAAAAAAAAATCCGTGAAATTAAAAAAACGTCTTTTAATCCCATTGAATTACCATTTCATGTAAAAGTCATTCAACGGGATTAAATGTACTTATAGTGTTGTATTGGTAATACTTGAATGTCCTATTTGTTACGGTCGCGAATTACATTTTAATTAACATACAACCTGACACTGACCCGAAGAAGGCCAACAAAACGTAAGAAAAAATGTAAAGAGCCAGACATCAGCCTGAACCTTCTGTAGCTGTACGGTGCACAGTGTAGCGTACCGCGTAACTGAATAAAAATGTGACAAATGTTTGAATTACAAGAAATGTGCGCAAACACAGTATTTATAGATCGGTACACACGTTCTTTATATCTCACGCTATAAAAATTACTCTAAATGATGTGTAGTGACTTCAGTGTCTCGTTACTGCGAACGACTTTATTTTCAGCTAAAAATAAACTTTAATTCGTGGTAAAGTTTTCATGTAGGTACCTACTACATTATAACTAGAAGTTGTCGTGTTTTTGGTACTTACTTCGAGGGCTTTTGACATACCTAAGTATCGAAGTTTGTTTGATACTTCGCTATGTACTACTTTTAGACGTGATAGTTTTCTAGTTGTTGAAGTGAAAAAGTTATAAGTAAGTACATTTTTGAAGAATAACAGGCTGATTTCTTTTTGCAATTTTGATCTTAGATTTTTAGTACTTAAATGGTATATTTTTAAGTATCTTGTGTCTGAGCAATAAGAGCCTCACGGATCGATCAGGTTAAGCTACGCTTGCTGCGGTTGGTCCGTGGATGGGTGACCATCTTTATGTAAAGAGACCCCCGTGCCTCGGAAAGCACATTAAGCCGTTAGTCACGGCTGTCATTCCTTGATCTTTGACAGTCGTTACGGGTTGTCAGAAGCCCTAAAGTCTGACAACCAGTCTTACCGAGGGGTATCGTATTACCCAGTAACTGGGTTGTGGAGGTCTGATAGGCCGTCGCTCCATTAAAAATATTGATATACCGAAGAAACACACTGTCCGATTTTCCTCTCTTGGTGCTAAGCAGTGAGTTGAAAATCAAGTGCGCAAAAAATCCCACTGCGATAATTGTAGTGTAGTTGTGTTGATTTACCTTAAATTGTACTAGTTCTTTAACGCATTACCTTTAGAAAGGTATTTAACTTAGAAAGGTAAAAAACTGCCAGAACACGAAATTCAAATAAAAATAATTGAGTATTCCTTCAAATGTTAACCCCTTAGGTGTCCACCATTACTTTCAATCATAACCATTATCGTGGTAGTACGTAAATTGGCAAACGTATATAAATGGCGAGTATCTCTGTTATGTACCATCAGTAAACTATTAAAATAGCGAAGTTCTATCAATCAAGTTTTTGTTTTATGGTCCCAATTAACTTGCTAACGGTACTCGCACTAAAACTTGCGTTAAATGAACAATGTTTTATTATTATTTTTTATAAATTGTTGGGTAATGTTTTAAACCTTGCTTTGCTTACTGTTAAAAATTAAGCTATTCTCTTAAGGATGCGCACAGGTTTTTTTTTGCAATTTCCAGGTCAAGTTCTTCATGAAATAGTCATTCAATGGGATTAAATAAACGTAGAGGGTAGTGATGATGATTTTTAACAATTATAATTATGTAAAGCCATATTTCATATCATATTTAGTTCAACATACAGTCTACCACTGACCTAAAATTGCACACGAAAATAAATATCTAAGGTTCCATTTCAGACTGCGTCAACAGCTGCTTATTTGGTTAGATATGCTTGACTGAAATAAAAAAAATTGTGGTCTTACAAGACTTTCATCCAAAGACTATTGTGGTCGAGCTTTTCTGTAATCGGAAGTAAGGTGATGGTTTTAAACTGGACGTTTGATATTGATATAACCAGAGTGCTTGGACCTTTTTTAACGCCGCCGCCGTGGCAAACAAACAGACACACAATCATAATTCTCCTTACACACAAAAGTCGTATTAAGCGAAATTTACACAATTTGTCTCGGTATTTTCGCGAAGTGTTGGCGCAATTCGCGAAATAATGATATCAATCAGCACAGAGCTAATGGCTCATACACACCCGTCAATAAAAATACGTTGGGTTCGATAACCAAGCCGTTAGAAAACTATTATTTTTTTCACTTATTATTGTCAGTTAAAGTGTTTCGTACGTTCGGTTTAATAGCTTGAGGAATTGTTTATAAAAAAGTTGCGAAAACGTTGTGATGATTGGCTTGTATCCATTAATTGTATCGTTAATAGTTAAGTGATACATTTAACGTGTTATTCTTGAAGTGATGTGTTTCCTGTTTATTGATTACTTAATTTAGAATAACGGCCACGATGGGTCAGGGAAACGGCCGCAAAATAGACGAAGCTACGATTTTTACTTGCATTCCCCGAATTTCCGGGTAATTTGCGAGAATTTGCGTTGCTTTCTTGCAAATCACAATTCATCATATTGAGTCTCAATAGAATAGCTGTTTACTGTAACCATGCTAAACAAAAGAAAACATAACTCATAAAAATATCGATTCCGGGTCAAATGCCTCCCGTGAACAATACAAGCTGGCAGGGACATCGACGCGAAAGCTGTTGCCAAGGATTCAGTGTATGATACTGGACAAAAAAAATGCTGTTCCTTACATTTTGACCGCGTAGGTGTCGAACTTTTCTATAAAACAGCAGTTGCTTTTTTTTAAACCGGCGAAAAATTTCTGCGGTATAGGGGGTCTAAGATCATGTGCTGAACTCATGGTTACAATTTGCGCACCGATGTCCCTGCCATCCTGTAGGTATATCTAACTTCGACCCTTCACTGCTTATTAAATCGCATATTCCGTGACACCACAGCAGTAGGAGTCGGTATGATTTAATCTCTAAGTTACTAACAAAGGTTTTTATTCCTCAGCCAATATACAAAAGAATCACTTATTTAAACTGCATGTAAATAGTGTCGAAAACGCCATAAAGATTAATGAAAATCCCCCCACAAGTCTACTTGACACGTGTAGTCGTGACGCGGCGACGTCGCTGCCTCGCGTGCCATCCTAATTGCCTAACTTTGTACACAACTTACCTACGCACTGTGCTTCGTTTGCACGTAAGTAGTGAGGTAGTTGGCTACAGGAATATTGTGTACTAGCTTTTGCCAGCGGCTTCGCCCGCGCGGAACTTTCATCCCCTATTTAACTCCCTTAGGGGTTGAATTTCGAAAAATCCTGCCTTATTCCTTGTCTAGATTATAAAGGGAACCTCTGTGCAAAATGTCAGCGTTCTAGGTCCTAGGGTTTGGGCTGGGCGTTGATGAGTCAGTCAATCAGTCAGTCAGTCAGGACTTTTCTTTTTATTAAATCTATAGATTTGTGTATAACTTATTGTTTATTTTATAGAACTGTTTAATATTAGTGACTCTTTCGTTGTAAATGTAGTGGCTTGAGACTTTGTTTCTTGATAACTTGGTGGTCGAAGTCGGATATTCACAAGTTACAATCACCTAAAGAGATCTGTAGTTGCAGTTTAGTAACCGATTGATGTTTTCGTATAAAATTTAATTTAATAAAAGTACTGTTTGTTTTCCATTAAATGAATTAAATCTTATTAGAAAATAAATAATAACAAATATAAATATAAATAATCGGCTCCTGACTAAACGACAATTAAATCCGACGACCCTGGTTACTGACTTTATTGATGAGCTACCTACCTATTTACTCGTAAAGTTATACTGTTTGCGGCGTGTAAATAAATAAAAAGGTTTCAGGTTATAACATGCCTACATGCATACCCCAAAGGGTTCGGCAGAGGTATACCTATGGAAGACCCTAATTTCGCCAGTTATCTTTAAGTTCTATGTAATAGGGACCTAGCCTATTCCCATTACCATTTTCTATTTGGCGGGTCAAATCTTCTGGTGGTTTTAGCTTATTTATTAAATCTGAATATTATCGTGTGCTAGGTTTTAGTTGCAGAAACTCCCGTAGCCGCAGCAATAAAAAAAAACATTTCGATCCGTTGTTCCTCTTTTTATTTAGTCAATTTTCTCTTGTTCCATTACAAAATAAATAACTGGAGAAAATCTTGCGACGTTGCAATTTAAATGACATCAGTACCCATATACATTGATCATTAACAAGAAATAAAAATACAGTACACATTATCATACACCGAACAGACAAAACAAAAGATATTTCCGTTCATTCCATTCTAATTATACTTAGCTTGTTTCTCCATACAATTATTAAGTAGACGATCTAATCTTACTGTTGCTCATCTCAGTTGAACAGTTGGCAACTCCTCCAATTCTTCAGTAAACAAATGCACGATTCCAAGTGTTCTAAATATGTAGGACACAGGAAAATTCTTTCATAAGTTTGCAACATAAGATTAATAGTGCCTTTCTCTTTGAATATTTCAAATTTTTTAATGCGTTTGGGGATTTATTTGTTAAATGTTAGCGCCGTTTTTATTGTTTATATTTTTCATATTAAATCATGAGTTTTTCCGAGAAGACTTTACCATCGTTAAAAGAATAAGTATTTTCAGGAGGATACAAAAATACCTTCATTGACGATATCGATTTTTCTTTTGACTGCCAACCCCCCCCCCCCCCCCCCATACCGGTCAACAATGTAATTTGAAAACAGTGTTAAATAAATTTTAAAAGAGTAACCGTGGAGTTTCTTGCTGGCTCTTCTCCATAGGAAAGGACCAGTTGGAACCATGCACCTAGCTTCTAACGTTTCATTCGTGCCCATGAAGGTTTATGTGAAATAAAATATATTTTTTCTCTTTACGGAGCAGTTCAAGAGCTTAGTAGTGAAGTTTACTATCTAAGCATTATAGCATCGCATTAGCACAGTTTTAGTAATGCGAACGAAAATGTAATGCGAACAATAGGAAATCCCTGAATTATCTAAACGAAGGACACTGATGGTCCTTAGAATATGACAGAGAAAAGTTTATAACTAACTAAAATTATGGAAGATAGCATTCTTTATCAGTCAGTAACTAGCTCCAGTAACTAGCTCATACTAAATGGGTATATTGCAAGTGCGTGCGCCCCATACTTACCCGACTTATTTGAGGGAAATGCGTATTGTGTGAAATAGACACGACTATCACCTCTTCTGACTAAAGGTTATGTGGGTAGTAATGGCGATATTAGGGCTTAGTTTTAATGGTTAAAACGCTCATTATTTGTTTGACTGTTACTGGATTGTTATGAGTGTTAACGAAGTTGTTAGAAATCGGCAGTTTTGCGGATAGAATGGTTGATGTTTGCGGATCAAGTGGCTTTGAAAATGCTGTCTATTACTCATTCCCCACGTCACTATGTAGTTGCTATGTGCATTCGTAACTCGAGTACATTTTCTATAAAATGGATGGGATTGCCACAATTTTCATGAATTATGAATAGTAGTCAGTGAAATAAAATATATTGGGACCATAACCTTGTATTAGGTTCTGCAGTTTTTTTCTGAAATAATGTAGGTACCTACTCTGCTAAGAGTTTATTTTACGATACTTAATAGAATAGAAAACGTTTATTTCAGACCGAAGTCCATAGGGTTAGTGACAAATTTACTTATCTTCTAGTGTAGACACAGATGAACAAATACAATTGAAATTCAGCGTGAGACTGATGATATCCAAAATTGTTTTTTTACTTGATATTTAGAGCATTTCTAGTAAACTTATTACCTACGTCACATTCTTTTTAACAAACATTCAATAAAAATAAGATTTAGGTGCCCAACAGGTACAAGAAAGGTTTTTTACTACGAGGACCCCCAACCAGAAATAGAAACAGTACGCACTATAACGAAAACAGTTGGAAACTCTTGATGACTGGCAATTATTTAGCGGAAATAAGTTCTGCGCTGCGGTCACACCGCTTGCGTGCGCGCCGGTAGCCACGCGATCCGACGACACACAAACCGCAACACTGCCGACTTTCTTTAACAACTTACCCACCCACCATCAACCCAAGTGGTAATGTATGAAGACCATGTAACTCCAGCGATACGAACGGCGTAATAAAGAATAGTTTTGACAGTCAGACAGGTGTTAAATTTATAAGTTGGCGTGTTTATATCTCAGCGATTGTATCGCCCTAAGTATCGTGGAAGCGCCTCCGTCGACTGTTTAGTGCTGTTCGGCGTTTTATTGCCTTCATAAATGTTAATTTTATGTAAAATTCTCTGGATTCTTCCACTTTTTGTTCAGGGTGCGACGTGCGACGCGCGACTCGCGATTACGGCGCGATATCTGTTCTAAATGGTATTTGTATCGGTTTTATCTGATACTTGTGTTGACACTTAATTTTTTATGGTATTGTACCGATCTTGACCAAACAATATCTACAGGTACAAACATTTGAGTCATGTTTATGCTACCACCGGATTTAAGAATAGCTTGAAAAGTTAGGTGACCTTTTAAGTAGGTACTGGAGTGTCTATTTACATCTAGTACTAAAATACTTATTGTTTAGCTAGCATATGACTTCACTTGACGAGCTTTATAATCCCCTTCTATAGACTCCTAGAATAGATTGATACATACAGATAAATAGAGCATAAGAATCATGCGCATCACATGACATTTAATCCATTTTCCAGCAGAGAACATAATTTAAAACAAAACCAGATTATAGACTTACACTTTGAAAGTAAACAAAAATAAAATTAAAATGTTCCGCTCATATGAAAGAAAATCTGAAACACGGAAACGTCTCGTTCCTGTTTCCAAAAACGCATGCATTTACTCCACTTGAGGTGAACGCACTCTCATTAAAGGGCCACTGGTTTAAAATCCACAACGATATCCAACGACACTTCTGCTCCCCTCCCCAATCTACGCCGCGAAGTGAGCCGTCAATGAATACAAAACAGAGTGTCACATTACGCCGCCAACGCGGGCCCTTCTTATTTTTATTTTGTCAAATTGTAACTGAAATAAACTGGAGTGAGTAATAAAAATACCATCGGTACTGTTATTGCAGCGAGCTCGAAATAGAGGTGTCATGGCGGCCCCTCATGGCACTTGTCGTGAGGAAATGTTAATAGATAGGATGTAACCGGCGGATAAGAAGACGCTCTTGTTTTGTTTTCTGCCGCGTTTAGATTTCTTGTAGGTACTTGTGTTTTTTAGGACACGCGGTTTAGAGATGTTACAGTTTTGACAGTTGGGTCTGGAGTTTTCTTACGGTTTTCCGAGTTTTCTTCTGTTATTCGAAAAATTTTCTCATGGATCAAGTTGCCCAAATTTCTATAAGTTTCGAACTGTTTATGTTGATTGTGGAGGATCGATTTCAGTCATAGCTTTTCATGAAACCTGAAATTCTGCAGAAATGAAAATGTTAGGTAATATATATGTGAGCAGCTTCACGACGTAATGAGTAATGAGACCTACTTCCAAATGCAAGCTGAAAGGTGAAAAAAGTTATGTTTTTCAAATACCGAGTTTCAAAGTAGTGTTGCTGTAAGATATTACTTACCTATTTTAGACTAGATACCATATAAGTATTAGCCCTTTTCATTTACATTTTCCTGGGAAAGCTGTCACAAGATCTCTTAGAAAGGCTCTCCTGAATGAAAGTATGGCGATGGTAGCACAAAATACGCTGTTAAATTTCGCAATATCAGACGACACTTTTTCTCACGGGTGACGCAGATGATGACGTGGTAGATTGACCGGTTGAAAGGTATATCCTGAAAATGAAACATTTTTTTGTAATTAGTATTTTGAGAGGAAGTTTATTAAATTTCTCGATAATAAATATTTGAAGGCCAAAAAGGGCGACAACAAATTCTGAAATTCAAAGTCTATTCTAGATTCTGAAATGTCTTGTCGTCTTCATCACGTAGGATAAGAAGAAGAAAGTTATTGAAACAAACAAATAAAACAGTGTAATACTCAAAAAAAATCTTTAATGTAGTTGGTACTCCTGCAATTGCTTACAATACACTAAAATAGTTTTTACGATAAAAATTTACAATGTACTTAATTATTGGCGCCCACGCTACCGCCCGCGCTTTTGCCCTGCGCGTACGCATCTACTCGCTTTGTTTTGTCTCAAACACTACAATTCTATCGTAAACGTATATTATTGTGCTTCTTGTTGTCAACGGCATTGTTAGTTCTGTTTAGAAGAAAGGCGTCGTAAAACTGCGTCATAGTCATTTTGATGTTGTTAGAAATAGGTAGCTGCTATGGTAACTGGGATCGGTTAGAAATTATGAGATAAATTATTCCTTTTTGTCTTATGGGGAAATCTTTATGGATGTAAAGTCGGACTCCTACCAACTAAAAACCCATGGTTCCTACCACTACCATGAGACGAGAGCCCTGGAGATTCTCGTATTATATTTGCCACACTCTAGACTGGGAGAGAGTTTGTCCATTCAACTTTGCGGGGAGGTGAAAACTTCTAAAATCGTCCCTTAAAGCTTAGGAAATCCAAGCAGCTTTTACATCCCCGCGAAGTATTATGAAGTTCTTGATATGCAGAACTATGCCAGGTTTTAGTTTCCTTATCTCCTAGAGAGAATTCTGACGTCCTACGTTATTTACCCTCCACCTACGATGCCCAGACAGAGAGTAAGTTAGCAGTCCCTCCCAAACATATTTCGGCCATGGCGAGCAATCTCAACGGAGACTAGCCTTCGGCGCGGGAGATATTATAGTGCACAAGTGTGTGCGCAGACACAGGTGCAATCTCTCTTCCCTCACTCATAGTCTGATGGGACGGCATGTAATTCGACACGACTGGAGAGAGATCAGGCGCAGGACTAACGGTTTATTGTGCTTTCCTAAGCAGGGGGTATCACACCGCGAACTTACAAACTCCGAACTGTTACTATAATTCAAATAGCCATTAACACTTTGCCCGACCTGGGAATCAACCCAGGACCCCACGCTCAGCAGTTGCGCTTGCAACAACGAGATCAATGGGGCAGTCAGAGATCTTGCAGATAATAGATGGATTAAAACTTGAAAAACCCTACAGCGTGCCACCTATTTTCAGTTTTTCGAAATTTGCGGTACCCCTTGTTATCTATCGTGCATTACCTACTGGCAGTATAACTCCTTTCTAGCCCTTTGGCTCATACGAAAACACTGAAGCACAATATTGAAGCCGTTCACAAGTTCCACAAGTGCGGCGGACGCAAAGACAACTCGTTCCTTTTGCCGCATATATAATTATTAACTTCTGAAATAGACGCGAGTCGTTCACCCGCCGACGTATTTGGTTAACTTGCCGTTTATATATAACTGGCTTATTTCATTTAAGTAGGTACCTATAGTGTCGGGTGGTGACTACTGATGACACGGGAATGGGAGAAAGAATTATGTTTGGACTTTTTCGAGCAGAGCGAAAACACGTTTACAAAAATTTGTATAGCGTACGTTACCACGCGAACAGGGCTTTTATTTATTCGAATTCTCCTTACATTAATGTTCAAGAGTCAAATTATGTTACAGATACGATATCAAGATGAGGTGGACCAAGAATTGTTGCACAAATATACCACATTCACACTTTTTATTTGTGTAAAATGTCTAACTACAAAATTACCTTAATTTGGGAAGGGGTATGGGTTGATCCAATTCCTCAGCACATCATAAAGAAGGGGTGCACAGGCACCAAGATCTCCCGTGAAACGAACAGCCTTTAGCCCATCCCGGCAAAATCAAAGTCGCTTCCCACAAAATCCTCGTGGAAAACAAACCGTAGTTACTGTTACGTCACAAAAAAAATCTCGTAATTTATCAGATTCTTTATTAGATTACATTATCCTAGCTGAGTACTTATTACTTGGCTAACAGTAACTAAATGCATTTCTTAAAATCCATTAACATAAACGAAAATAATCGGGAAACAAGCAACAAGAACTCATACATCAAAACATTTTTGTGGCCAACAAACGTTCAAATAATTTCTTATTCATTTCTTCGCTGATTTTCTTCGAAATTTAAAGCTCATCGTTTCCGACCATCAATCTTGTTCCAGTCGCAACATGTAACCACAGGCGCCAACGCCATAGGGCCACAATATAACAGATATCATACAATAAACGCAAAACAATCCATAAAATTCAACTTCGTTTTAATGAACAGCGATCGCGTAAACAACATAAAATATTACAGGAAAATATAATAAAAATATTCGTAAAAAATGGGTCATAGAAATAATGTCACGGGATTCAATCAACGTTGCAATTCAGACGCCATTCTACGTAGTTCGGGCGATACGCCAATAACTATAATGTGAAAAAAACTATTTTGTTTTGCTTCGTATTATTTAATTTCATGTTACTATTGCGCAAATGTTACCTACGACACATCACCTACTGTTGCGTCTGAGTGAACACTTTATAATATTCTGGCATTAATCCAATAAGAGTAACTTCTTAATATTTTCAGTTCATTCATTAATGATCTACTGAATTTTATTGATGGACTTTGAAACATGTTTGCCAAAATAAATCTAAGCTTAAAAAATATATTCATTAGACAAATATTATCGCCCCATTTATCGAGTTATTAATCAAACCAATGTATAATTGACAATGACACAAAGTATTAATTTGTTTTAAATCAAAATATTAATGAAAATTCAAGTTCACTTTTCAGGAATGTGTTATGCTACCGCTAGCGCCATCTACGCACTTTTCGTTGAACTAGAAACTACACGATGTCGAATAGCGCCACCTAGTGAGCATTCGGAAGCTTGATTAAAGCTTTCAAAGTAGAACCTTCATGGAAAATACTTCAAAACGTTTTCCATTTACCGCTAGTGCTCGCTAGTTTCAATAGAGGGCGCTTTTGTGACACACTGGTAGTTCAATATCATTCAGCTATGTTTCAGAGACACATTATAATTCACATAACAGATTCAGTTGCTATTCGGTATCTTGGCAAAATTATTAATGAAATTTATTATGAGGTTTCATAAGTTAGTATTTTTTCTTTATTTCTTTATTATAGGTACAAACGAACATGAAAACGACTTTTCGTAATCTCGTTTCAGTGTCCCTCAGCTTTAACATTGTAATTATATAGGTATATGGAATTCCTTTCAGGAATTAAAAAAAAAAAATATAGGTAGTATTTCAAAAAAGAGATGGATTAATTATTTGTAGCAACTCTAAAAAATTCGATATTCTTAGACACTAGATACTTTTGCACTAAATATTCGGTGACAAAAATGTTGTAATTACATGTATAATTAAAATAATAAGACAATGGCATCAGTTGCCAGCTACTCATGACAGATCAATGCCGAATGAAGCGGAACCACTGGCTTCACAAATCTCATCCATAATTACCAACTAACAATCATCAACTTCTCATACAAATCTAGTCTCTATTCGCAGGTGTTAAGGTAGCTATTGAGTGTAGGAGTAAAGTTGTTGGGGTGTATTCTGGTAATATGAAAATAGTTTTGGCAGTATGTAAATATTGTAATGTTTGGTATCCATCGTGCGTTTTGTTAGATATGATAAAGAATGTACAAAACAAAAGTGTATTTTGATCATTTTAGGTTAATAGTAGTAGGTTTAAATAATGGTTTTATGAAGAACCTCCTTTCGAATAGACAACAAAACAATAAGGACCTTTGTGAAAACTACACCAGAGCGGTAATTGCTTTCTATTTATTAACTAACAGTCAGTAGGAATGCCTGTCATTCTGGCAGTTCAGTAACATTCATTTCGGTATTTACCTACGTCGTTGTGCAGTCAAATGTTTTCAATCATAATTATCATGAAGCAATGGATTAGCAATATCTTTCAAAATGATTCAGATATTGATTGATAGTGTGTGATGCAGTTGGACGCAGGCGCCAAACTACTGAGTTAGATTGGGAAGATCGGTTATTTACAGGTTCCGTAATCCCATTTGCAACTATAACACTTATAAGACAGATACTTAAAATTAAACATTTCAGTGAATATCATTTCTGAATCATCTTCTTTGAGATGAATTATAAACGATATTTCATACAGCCATTGTTGGACGAAACTACCCACATTTGGGATCATAACTGTGAAAAATATTTGTATAAACTTTAAAATATATAATAAAAGGGTAGAAGCAATGATGGAAATTCTCAGAAGAAGACTTTACATTCACCTTGGATAGATTATGTATTCATAGATCGATAGTCGTGTTCGTGGAAACCTTTATTCAGTAGTTACTAGTGACGCCTCGGTATGGTAAGTAACGCAAACTGGACCCGGTAAGAATAAATGAAAATAAACAGTGTAACTTGTAAAGATTGTACCTAAAGCCAATTGTACTAAAGAGAAACCGTGGAGTTTCTTGCCGGCTCCCTAAGAAACAACCAAATGGAACCGCGCACCTAGCTTCTGGCGGTTCGTAAGTGCCCAAGTGGGTTTAGATATGTGAAATAAAATCTGCATCCTGGATCTAAAAATTGACGGATTACTTCACTACCGAGTACCAAACGTTACCCTTTAAAATAGTATGGTCCTTTGTTAAGATTTAGATATGACTTGTAAAAGTTTCAATGAGGGATATTGAGTGGAAGTGTTTCAGTGAACTAGACCTATAGTCTCAATAACAAGAACAAGATATCCAGGGTGGCAGGGACATGGACACGCAAACTGTAACCATGAATTCAGCACAAGTTTCTAGACCAGTAAAAATCTGAAAAAATCCTCCAATAGGTAGGGCGGTCGGTAAATCTATGGAACAATCAATTATTTTTTTTACTGACGAATAATTTCACGCAGATTCAGAATGGTGTACTGAATCCATCAAAATGATGCACGTCGATGTACCTGTCATTTATTTGACGAGACACATCAATGTACATCTCCCATCCTAAAACCCTCGCACTCATCCTACGTCTCCCACAATACGCGCCATTATTTTTAGCGCGGAGCCGCCGAGCGATCCCGCGACCGTGGTCATCACAATATTATGCATCACGTCTAGTTAGTGTTGTAGTGATAGTGTTAAGTGTATACAGTGAAATGTGCGTCTTATGACGAAGGCTCAACTACCATGGATCACTTTAGGAGACGACCGCGCTATAAACTGCGAAGGGTAAGCCCCGTCAGGGTTTTTTTGACATTTTTTTAGGTTATGTTACGTTTTTAACTTTTGTAGTTTAACCTAACATGATATCATGTATATGACTTAAAAATATATACATTTAAGTCATTGGTTATAGGAAAATTTACAAGTTTTTATCACAAATAGTCTGTATACGTGTCAGCACAGTGTTGCCAGGTATTACTTGTGTGTTGCCAATTTTGTAAACGTTAATTATTGTGTGTAGTACTAGAGCATTACCTACGTCGCGTTGAATTTATAATAATACACTAAACAGAAGCGGTATGTCAGTAGATACATCGCTCTGGCTAATGGTAGTGTGATGAGTTTAGTTAAACAAGAATTGAATTTACTTTATTAGCTAAACAGTCAATGACGTATGTAAACTGTTGAATTCTTGAACCTCGAATGAACTTGAGCCGGGTCATTTCTCTTTAGACATTCATACCCGTCTATATACATATAATCTTACCTTCTAGCATGGTCAGGTAGGTGTCTTGGTGGATGTAAAAATATCAGACAATGGAGGGTAGGTCGTGCAATGATTCATTAACAATGACGTTTGATGTATTGTATTTTGAGGCATTTGTAAGTCAAGGTAGGTATATTGATTCTAAATCCCTTACTTCGTGTTGAATCTGTTTTATACATCAAGGTTAGGTCAGTAATGCATCATGTTCTTTGATTGTGTTTGCGTACGTCATAGAAGCACTTGACTGGTACAGTCAACGACATCAGTCGTAACACCTGCACTGCAATAATCCCCCTTAGTCCTACGACATATGGCGCTGTCGATTTGTGACCACGAATGTGCCGTTGACTATACATCCGTTGCACTCAGCAGCACTACTTACTTCTCCAAGCAAGTGCATGAAATTGGCCACAATACTGGGTCGTTCCACAATTTAAACGGGTGGATTATCTTATCAATCGTAACATGTTGCTTTTAAGTGGTTCTTTAAAAAGTGGAAGGCAAACATACGAAAGTACGTTCTAACCAGAACAGTTGATATTATTTGGGAAATATAGGAATCAATCATACGTACATGACGCAAAAGCATCGCCTTTGTTGAACAGAATGTTTAATTCAATTTCAGCATTGTATAGCATAATCAGTCTAGAACATTTCCACTTCTGTGACACAGGACTCCTCTCTGTGAGAGGGAGTGGACCATACTCCACCACGCGGGCCCACTGCGGATTGGTGGAGGTCACATGTCTTCCAATTTTTTGTTCTAGAACATGGCGGTGTCTTCGGTGTTCCTTTACCGTTTTGAGAACAGTGGTGATTAAATTAAATACACAAAGTACCTGCTTGGGTTCGAACTAAAGACCTACACTCGTATGTGGGGCCGATACCACTGGGCCACTGCTCTCCACTGCTCAATTTCAGCAGCTGGATAAAAGTTGTACTGGATACAGTAGTTCAATGATATATTTCGATATATGCGTGCCTACCTAACGTTATCGTACTAGCACTTAAATACACATCGTTTTTAAGTTAAACAATACCCATAGCGTGTGACGACTGGTAATTCCGTATTTCATGAATGGCGCATGAGTCACGATCGTACGCGTTTGAACGTATACAACGCGCTGAACATTAACGTGTTCAATGAGAGATTTGTTGTGAGTACGCGGCATTTGAAGGTTTTCTTGAGCTTTTGAAAATGAACTGTGTTGTGGGAATTCATTCATGGAAATAGGTACTTAGGACAGTTTTCTCCGAATGGAAACTTCATCTCGAAGCATCTTCCACATCGCACAGCCCCAATACTAGCTGTACTGTATATTATGTGTTACTGTAAGTATCTACTGTTTTCAAACCAATAAATTATAACATAACATCACGCCTAGTTTCCCCGAAGGGTTGGGCAGAAGTTGGGACATCTCGCCAGTTATGTTTAAGTCCCATGTAATAGGGGCGAGCTTTTAACACTTGCCTGACCTGGGAATTGTAATCGAACCCAGGAATTCGTGAACAGTAGCGCTTGCGACCGCTAGACAACGAGGCAGTAGACTAATAGGCAAACTAATGGGTAATGATGAATCAATCAAATTAGATTTCAGTCAAAATTTGCAATTGTCTCTAGTTTTATGTGTAAGTATTAAAAACAATTTGTATTTTTTTCCAATTTTTCTCTTATTTTTGTAGCTTCTGCTTATACTTAAATACTTCAGTACAATTTTAAACTTTTAATAGATATTATATTATCTTGACTCTAACTGCTTTTTTAAATGAACATGTCCTATCTAAAAGAGCCGTGTGATCTGTAACTTAGGACCCTCCTATCTTAGACACCTTTCTCTATTTAAGATTATGCGTTCTTTAACCAGTGCCTGAACTATGCTGTTGAGATAAATAAAGATTTATAATTTGATAGTGTTTGATTCTCATAATCAAGATGTGTTCCTCTATGGCCTGTGTGACCTGTGATAGATAACTAAGTTCCTATCATTTGGGACTTAATGGGCCTACCACACGCTCAAGCTTCACCACAGTATTGCCTGCGCAAGCCGGTTTGTACACGGAACACCGTGCGTGTGATTGGTAAAACTCGCCGATTTCTACACGGTGTTCCGTGTACAAACCGGCCTGCGCAGGCAAAACTATGGTGAAGCTTGAGCGTGTGGTAGGCCTATTAGGAATAAATACTATAATATACCTACAACAACATAGAGTGTGTTCAGCGAGCATCTTAAAATATATTTGATCAAAGGCCCCATTTGCACTAGTTCCACCTATCGATATTTTATAGAAACTATAAAAACTAGCTCCTGACCTTTCACTAGCTTTCTTTTATAAATAACTTCATACTCCTCGCCTTGACCTTTCAAATGCCTTGCCAATACTTTGTAATCCAATCCCACTCCATCTTTGCAACATTGCTAGGTCTTGTCCATATCTTGAACAGCCCTTGGGTGCTCCGTATCGTCCGCCACGGTCAGAGTGGGCCCTCGAACAAGATGGGCCTCTTAATAAACCTTGGAGTCAGTGATTTTACAGTTGTAGAGTCGCAGTGACCGCGACCTCGCCTTCAAGAGGTTCGTTAGTATTGCTTTGGAAACAAAGTCAATCTACATCACCAACACTATAATTCTGAAGTGTTGTCCAACACACGAACACAAAAAAAAAAAACTATCAAAGAGGGTGTACGGTGAACCCGCACATTCATCATTATTACTTGTTATAATTAAGTAGGTTAAGCAACCTCAGCGTTTGCATTCGCGCAGTCGTTTACTGTAACTAGCAAGTAAAATAAAGTTAGTGATATTACCACACTCAACACGGGCGGTTTTACTTATCATCCCCGGCTTCATCATTTATCCTTAAGTGTAAAGAAAGTCATCTTACAGAGGGAAAATCTGGGTTTTTTATTTTTTTCTTAATATGTCATGAAATTAAACATTTCCATAAAACTCTGCCATGTTTATAATCAATTACATACAATCTTTAATTGTAGCTGACAAAACAGAACCCTTTACTTTCAATTTAAAATCCACGAATTCCAATGTGTGTGTCATCTTGAATGATGGCTGATTGGTTACAAGTCATGGTAAGCCGGTTGGCGATCAATCGTTCTTTGAGCAATCCTTGCTTTGTTTAAAAATATATTTAGTTAAACACTCATGCATGGCCAGCAGATGTGTGCCTAATGATTGTCGTTTCCAAAAATCACTGAATCACATTTGCAAAATGTTGGCAGTGTATGTTTCTGATTAAATCTTACTCATGTAATTAGACTTTCAGTTAGATTTTACAGTGTGTTGCCAGTGATGACTTATGGCACAGAAACGTGGTCGCTCACAATGAGCCTTATCAGAAGTCTTAAAGTCACCCAAAGAGCAATGGAGAGGGCTATGCTCGGAGTTTCCCTATCTATGTGATCGAATCAGGAATGAAGAGATCCGCAGGAGAACCAAGGTAACCGACATAGTCCGAAGAATTGCCAAACTGAAGTGCTAATGGGCAGGGCACATTGCTCGTAAAACAGATGGCCGATGGGACCGAAAGGTTCTGGAGTGGCGACCGCGTACCGGAAGACATAGAGTGGGAAGGGCTCCCACAAGGTGGACCGATGACCTTGTGAAGGCCGCGGGAATCCACTGGATGTGGGAAGCACAAGACCGGTCGAAGTGGAGGAGTCTGAGAGAGGCCTATGTCCAGCAGTGGACGTCTTTCGGCTGAAATGATGATGATGAAGAACTGTATGATTCACTAGATTGACTTCCAAACTAGCTGTTACATGAACCTCTTTCGACGAGCTGTAGTAAACCTATCCCCATATCTACAGTCTGTTATTCTTTGGACTTGTATTTTGAGAGCAAAGCCACCAACATCATCAGCATATCTCGTGATAGCACTTGTTTTTTTTCCGGATGGCTTGTCTTCTTACCAACCACGACAAGACACACTCTTGCAATGCTCGTCAAAGGAAGAAGACGTTTTATTGCTTATAGAATCAAAAAGTTTATTCGCCGCTCCGCCACCACCCGCTGCAACTAGCGCCCCACAGATGCATAATTCCCTTAGGTATATGTATATATGGATATAGCCAGTAGCTATCCGGTAGCTATGGAGCTACTTGATCATGCCTCGACAATGCTATTTTCTGGCGCCCTATATTTTTAATGATCTTGTTTATTTTCGCTTTGGTCATATTTACCGACATTAGGGATTAAAAATTTAAAAAAACCCCCGACCCATACAAAAATTTTAAAAAGTAAAAATAATAATATTTATAGGCCTTTTAATTTGAACGTAATATTTTGATCAGGGCATTGTCAAGTCGGGGGACGGTCAATGAAAACGCCAAACAGAGGCCTAGCCGTCCCCCGACTTGACAATGCCCTGATCAAAATATTACGTTCAAATTAAAAGGCCTATAAATATTATTATTTTTACTTTTTAAAATTTTTGTATGGGTCGGGGGTTTTTTTAATTTTTTTTTTTTTTTTTTTTTTTTTCTTGCTTTTTAAACTTAATGTCTCCCTTAAATCACCATTTATCTATAATCTATTCATTGAGACCTTTTCAATGAGCCCAAACACGATACTTCTGCTGTTTGTTGGTGAATAACTTGGGTTTCCTGGAAATTCCAGGTGTTGCTCCAGCATCAGTTCAAGGTTATTTTATTCGTCTAATATCATTGAAGTAATAAAATCCCAAATTTTGAGTTTATCAGAGGCTAAAATCCGTTTTTCAACCAGAAAAGAGCTGATAATCTTCAAACGGCTTAACCGATTTTGATGAAACTTGTCTAAGAACACTCCCGACTAATACACCTTTCAAACAAAAAAAACTAAATCAAAATCGGTTCATCCGTTCGGGAGCTACGTTGCCTCAGACAGACACACACACACACACACACACACACACACACAGACACGTCAAACTTATAACACCCCGTCGTTTTTGCGTCGGGGGTTAAAAATACGATGTTCTTGTTTGTACAAAGTTTGCGGAAAATCACAGTTCGTCCTCCGAATTTTCCTATTTGGCTAAGTAAAGTTTATTGACTCGTCTTATGGTATTTGGATTCAGTTTGTAGGTGTGTTTAGTTATCTGTTTTCTCTTTCGTTGTTTAAAATAATAATCTAATTTTGCGTCGTTGGTGTAGTGGTCGCAAGTGGTCGCAAATGGTTGCAAGTGGCCGCAAGTGGTCGCAAGCGCTACTACTGAGCATGATGTGCTGGGTTCGATTCCCAGGTCGTGCAGTCTAATTGGGTTTTTCCATCTGGAATGTCTCAGTCGCAGCCCGGAGTCTGGGTTTGTGCCCGATTGATTGCGATAGGCTCGCCCCCTACTACATGAGACTTAAACAGATCTGGCGAAATGTGGATGTACTACAGGTACACCTCTGCCTAAACCTTCGAGGAAACAAGATGCGATGTTATGTTAAGTTAATCTAAGTTAAACATCTAGATGTGATATATGTATAATATTGTGCGTTTTTGTCATATCTGTGTGTTCGGTGTTTTCACCGAACACCTTAGTTTGCTATTACGGCGTGACGCGTTGACCTAATTTTATTACTTGTTTCATGTAATTTATATTAGATTCAGTGCACTTTTGTCTACCGCGTTAGTCGGGTGTATTCATTAACATTTTAACATTAAGAACAGTTTGAGAGTGAATTAATAAATAGTGTTCAACATAAACATTTGTTTCCCCTCAAAACACCGACACCTTGCTATTTCTTTTCGAATGTTTCTGTAGATCCTAATTAAGAATCTACATTTTATTACTTGAGGTCGTAGGTACCAACTAAGTTACGTTTCATAATAACGTAGATAGAGGTTGTTTGCAAAATACGACTTTACGTTTTACAGCTTGGTGATAAATACGAACAGTCAAACTTGTTTAGAGGTAGAAAAGAAGAATAAACGGTAGGCGAGAGTTGGGCTGAAGAGCCAAAGGAAGAACATACAACGTTTTATAACGTTATACGATTCCAGAAATAATTATTTACAAAACACGAGCAGTGGTGGCCAACTGTATCATCACGGTATCACGGTATTCATCACGGTATCACGGTATTCAAACATTGAGACGCAAACATCCAATCTTGCCGAGTTACAATACTTTACAGTGTTACCTTTCTTAAGATGTTTGTTAGAAAATATTAGTCAGAACGAAGTCAATAGACGTCGAATAGAGGTCGAAATAAATTAGCTAGTGGATTTCTGCAGACGATAAAAATAAAATATATAATTATGATCTTTTCTTTTGGGGCAACGGTCACAGGTGGTGATCTTATTTGAAGTATGAGTTGAGAAAATCCTTCATCTTTTGTGTTATCGTGTCTTTAGATATCACAACAGGAGTGGCGCGCACAGAGTTGTTTCTAGACAGGGTAAGCAAAAACTTAAAAAAGGCCAAAACACAGAACAACCGATTGCTGCTACACAGCATGCAAAATCTTAAATACATGCTATCCATAGCTCACCACCGAAACAAACATTTCAAAACAAACAATGGCGTCGGAAATTGGAATATTTAAAAATTAAAAAGCTGGTAGTTTATGTAGCGACAATTTCATGAAACAATGCTACTTTTAAAAATAGTGGCATGGCCAACTTTGTTCGGGAAACTTCGGCAAGTTTCGTAATTCGTCGTGTCAAAAGCCAGTGACTACCCTGTACGGTTGTGTGCGTAAATTGTTACATTGCATGTGCTACGTATGTATAGGAACGCACACACAAAAACTGCATGACCACGAGAGCACACTTAAAGACATGAAGCCGCTAATAGTTCGTGTCTCTCCTGAGGCACTCAGCGGCGCTAGTGCATCGCAATGCGAAGTTGTGTCAAATTGTGCGATGAACGAACGGGTTTTGTATCGAGGATACTAATGATACGACCGACGCTCGACAGGTGGAGCTGATTTATGAATAAGGATTTTATTGATAAATTAATATTAGTTTTAAATAAGGTATTTATTTGATTTAAGTAGGGTAGGCAGTGTCTTTTTGTCTTTATGGAGTGCACGCCACAGCACAACACCGCACAGTGAAGATTACAAAAATAAAATCTACTATTTCAAGTCATGTTTTGATATCGACCCCCATGACGGCCAGTCAGTCCCACTTGCTAATTAAATTATAGTATAGATACATATCATCGTCATCATAATTTCAGCCGAAAGACGTCCACTGCTGGACATGGGCCTCCCCCAAGCTCCGCCATTTCGACTTGTTCTGTGTTTCCCACATCCAGCGGACTCCTGCGGCCGTCACAAGCTCATCAGTCCACCTTGTGGCCTTCCACCTTCCAACTTTACGTCTTCCGGTACGCGGTCGTCACCCCAGAACTTTTCGGCCATCTGTTCTGCGAGCAATGTGGCCTGCCCACTGCCACTTAAGTTTCACAATTCTTTGGGCTATGTCAGTTACCTTGGTTCTCCTGCGGATCTCTTCATTCCTGATTCAATCACACAAGGGAAACTCCACTCCAAGCACAGCCCTCTCCATTGCCCTTTAGGTGACTTTAAGCCTTTTTATGAGGCCCATTGTGAGCAACCACGTTTCGGTTCTATATGTCATCACTGGCAACACGCACTGGTCAAAGACTTTCGTCTTGAGACACTGCGGTATGTGGGACGAGAAGATATTACGAAGCTTCCCGAATAGATACACATACCGTGATATTTTCTTCTTATCTGCGAGATTCCCTTCTACATTATTCCGATACGACTAGAATACGAAAACTCGTTACATTTCCATATCGCGTATCGACAACAAGTCCATGACGCCTTATAACCCTACCTTGCTGATAAATGGAAAATAATCCAACGGTATATAACAGTAAAGTTCAAATTAGATTACACGAGTTCAAGATAATAATTGGTCCCCCTTGTATGATACGTGTATGTATGAAAGCCATCCAGTACATTCACATCCCATTCACAGAACAAAAGATGATTCGAATATCTTGAATTTTATTATTCTTAGGAAAAGTATGATTTTTTCTTATATTTGCTTGGTAAAATCAATAGGGTTTTTATTAATAATAAAAAGCCACAAACGCTTATATTATTCGGAGCACAAACGGTAACTATAATGTTCGGAAGATGCCAGTTTCGCCTGTTTTCCTTTTCCCTGAATTAACTTTTCATTTTGGATGATTTTGAATAGCCTTAGCGCACTGTAGGCTAGTTTATAGAATAACGTGTTTTTGTACTTCTCATAAATAATATTATAAGCATATAAAGAAGTTCACACAACATATAATGGTTAAAAGATGTGCTATAAGAAAAGAGTATCACGAATTCATGGCAAGGCGTTTTATTTTCCTCCCATGGGCAAGCCCATTGGGAATAACGTGAATTTATTTGTGTGAAAAATGTGATAAGAATAATATAAGAATGTGGTTTTAACTTGAAGAAGAGGTGGTTTTACATTTCCTTATTTTCTTTTAAGGCTCGCTATAGGTACTACGGCAAGGAAATAGATGATTAATTAAACTTTTTTAATTTCTGTAATGACCATTACGATAAATTGTGAATAAAACAAGTTTCAATAAAATGAAATTTTCATTTGGTAAATGATTTTCTGCGTGACCCCAGTAAAAAACAGATTGGGTTGGTCTGTTTTTAGCTGGGTTCATCTTGTATTGTATTCCATATCATGAAACATAAATAGCACATGAAAAATTGCCTCACAAAATTGAAACCAAAATCAATAAAATATACAACAACAGTCGAGTATATCCATATGCAAAAACAGTACAGTATACCATCCTCATACCACGATAATTTAAAACAGAGAATGACTCCCGAACACAATATACACCTGCAACAGTTACATAGCTGATTAAACGTGAACCTAGCGGTTGTCGACCTTAACATAGCGCGTAATGGAGCGCGCGTGTCTGTGTTTCGTTGCGGTAGTGGTACGATTGCGTGGTTACGACGCGAGCTTTTGTTGCTAGGGAAATCGGAAAAACGAAATGGTTGATTTGGAATATTAAGTAAATTTAAAAGAATCGTATTTTTCAAGTTTATTTTATTTATTTATTGATATTCTCGACATTTTATAAACGGAAGTTTTTCTTCTAAACTTCGCAACGGATTTTAATGCGGCCCGGAAGGTTTATGTGTACATTAATATCAAACTTTTTTAAATTATTAAGCCTTTATTGCTGAAACGAATGTAAACTAAAACTACAGTGTATATAACCATATTTATTAACTTATATACTAACACATCGGGTTTCCCGGTTTAGTGACCAGCGTGTCTCGTGACACATAGGCCTCCTCCAGTCTAACTGCTTCCATTCCTTTCTATCTTTAGCTTTCCTTGACCAGATAGCTCTCCAACATTCTCAATGTCTTTTTTGTTTTGGGTGAGAAATCATCAAATAACTTCTACCGCTCTGGGTGGAGCAGGAGGGCGTGTCAGACTTTTAATAACTTAAAACCCACCCGTGTTCCCTCAGTAGCCTGGGTGCCAGGGGCGGCGGTATCTCTTTCGAACTACCCGCACCCCTGGCAGGCATCGGCCCTTGCGGGCCCCATCAGTTTGTGCTGACATCTCTTTGAGGCGCGCGTGGAACACAACGCGCCGTCGATCCGGGCTTGGTCCTTACCGGACAGCGAGCTACCCATTACTCGCCGTCTGCAAGCCCACGCCTACGGTGGCCGGGAATCAGTCTGGGATTCCCGACGCCCAGGTTGTCTCCTGCGGCGACTTAGGCTGTGAGGGCGCATATACTGCCTCTCCCTCACGTGCGCCGCCTCCCTCTTCGCTAGCATCACTGCATCGCAGAAGGAGGCGACGGCTACCCATGCACATTCTCAATGTCTTCAATCCATCTTTTTACCTATCTGCCTGTTTTCCTTTTACCACCTCGCGGTTGCCATTCCGTAATAATTGTTGTCCATTTAATCCTACTGTCTCTTGTCATGTATCCTGTCCATCTCCACTTCAACAGTCTTTATTTCTCTATTATATCTGCCTCTTTGGTTATGGATCTTATTTCTTCTGCCCTTCTGAGATCTTTTATCGTGGCGCTTATCATCATTCCAAAAGTAAGAAGTATGGAAAGGAAACACTAAATAAAAGAATCTCAATGTTTTCTGAAGTTGTAAAAATCGTGCGAAGCAGGGTGAGGCACTAGTATTTATAATAAAACTATGTTGCAAATAAAAGTTAAGTGATGTCGATAAACAAATTCTGAAAAAAAGTCTGGTGCATTGCATGGTGGCTGTCTTGTCATAAACTTGCGTATATTTTAAATAATGTCTAAAACCCCTCCCAAAATTTCCATTACATACTATAAACGACCTGTGGGTGAGCTCATAACTCGAAAACCCATTAAAAATGCCAATGCAACCCATAATGACATAGTTGTCAGGTAGCTTGTTGTCAGTATTCACTCATAACCTGTACCAGTTCAGTTAGTGTCCACACATTCAAAGCTGCACCGTGGTGTAGCGCGCGTCCTGCCCGTCCTCGCGTCCTGCCCGCCACTCGTGTGAGCGTCTGCCGCAAGTAGGTCAGACGTCGCCAGCGCGGCGCAGCGGTGGACATCGATCCGAACCCCGCGCATGCGCCACACACCACAAACAAACAACAACCTTACCGACATCAAAACAAGTCTCATTCTCCGTTATCGCAAACACAGAATATTTTACCGCATGCTAACTCCGAACTTACACCGCAAAATTATCATAACCCCTTCTTACATGGACTTAAAGTTAATTTTCCTTTAACAGTTCCTAGGTTTTGTTAATGCAAGTTGTGCTGTGGTCGTTTTGGGTCGTATTACATGGGTGTAAGATTGAGAATTGATTGTTATGATGGAGATGGTTAAAAGTAAGGTTCTGTCGCTCGCTGTTATGAAAATGTCGTTTATGGAGCTGGATACGATGGCATGTACACACGGCTACACATCAAGCTATACATTTCCAGTACAAGCTAATCTCGCATTATATAGGAGTTCCGTACAGTGCGAGATCAGCGTAAACTGGAAATGTATAGCAAGCAATACACGGGTACACGTCAAGATGTGTAGCCGTGTGTACATGTTTTTGATACGAAAGGAAGGAACCTTTTATAAAAGTCTACTGAGGGCCGGAGGAAGTATTTAGCCAAATTTTTGCTGAAACGATGTTGCGTATTAGGACAGTTTAGTCAACTAGTTAAGTTCTCTCATCTTTTTGTATGCATTGTTTCTGAGGCAAATTAACCTATTTATCTTTCTTTCTTATCGTATTTGAGCGTTAGTGAAATGGGTTCAGATTTCGATTGTTGTTGCTTATGGTGCGGCCTGCGATCATTACTCAAATTACTCTTTTTTATCGAAACAGTTAAAATATAATAAATGATTATATTTCTGTAAGTCGGTTTGTACAAACACTTTTACACCTCAGTCATATTTTTTAAACTAGATGAAGTCGGCGGTTCCTATCTGACTACTCTGAGCAGAAACTCTGAAACAAACTCAGGGGTCTAAAGTCGCAGTCCAGTTTATTTAAATTCTGATAAGTGAGTTGATCCTCTGTCCCTAGTTGTAGATTTTACTTGGCAATATAACTTAGTTACATATTCACTTACGTCATTAATTGGATGATGTAATGTTTGTTTGTTTAATCATGATGATTTTCTGTCTGAAAGCTCTCTGTTATATTGTGTTGGGGGCATTACAATAGGCCTTTATATTATCATTTCATGATCAGTTAGGACGTATTAAATAAGTAAAATTTACTAATAGAAAGAAAATACATAAACTTCGTGCGGTAAATACGGAAACTTGAGAGAAAAACTAAAGAAAATGTGGACACATTTATTTGAGAAAATAAAACCTAAACTACTCAAAACTTCAGGAATCTAAACTAAAACTAACTAAATAAAATTATATTTAAACATTTCCGGATTCTATAAATACTTTGTATTCTGTGGTCAAATATTATTTATTCCTTCAGGAAATACTCATGTTAAATAGGGTCTACGCGAGGGGTCTACGCCACTGCGCCAGTGCTACGACCGCTACGCAATCGCTACGAGTGCTTAGCAGATTCGTAGGCGTTCACTTCATGTATTTACTTAGGTATATGTAATTAATTTAACATGTAAATGGGTATTGTTGTAACTACTGGTTCTTATAGTTATTCTAGTGTTTTTTTTTTGTTTATCAGTTTTTTGGTGAATCATCGCTACTTAAACTATGTCAGACTAAGAATTCATCTATATTTAAGTACACTGATATCTCTTAAAACCTTGCAAACCATAGGATTTAAAAGTCCTCTCGCCAAATAACAGTTTAGCTACAGAGCTAAACTGTTATTTTTCGAGAGGACTTTTTTCGAAAACGACTTTGGCATTAAGTCCGCTTGTTTACATTGTGTTCTTGAACTATATCAAACTATACATACATATATCTTAAACCTGAATGAAATAAAACGCGACTCATCATAAACAGGCTTACGAGGTACGAGGCGTGAGTCACCGCGTGTTTGCGGAACTGCTCAACTGGCACATACCGGCCTTGCGCTCCTCATTAGTAGGGCGGAATGTTCCCGTCGTAACATAGTGGCGGCGTCGGATGAGCGATAGTTCGGTGACTGTGGCAAACTGTTGCTGCCGTGTAGGACATATGGGGCGAATCAGTTGCGAGGCAATATTTTAGTGCAGGACAAGTCAAGGTGCCAGACAGCACTTGCACAGCCACTGGTCTGGTACACATCGCTTGACACTTCACTGGGCAAACAACTATTGACTAGAAGGTGTAATTAAAATAACTAAAAACGTATTAAGTACTCACTGTATTAAGAAATACAATGAGTACTTAATTAGTTTTAAGTTGGTGGGTGTCGTAGAAGGCGACTAAGGGACGTACTAGAGAAAGGGTAGCAGCGTTCTCTATGCATTTTACGACCATACTGCGATTGCCAACCCGCCTGTCAAGCGTGGCGATTATGGCAAACCCCCTCATTTAGGAGAGGCTTATGTCCAGCAGTGGACGTCTTTTGGCTGAAATGATGATGAACATCATGACTCATTGTACTCATCATTATGAAAGACTATGGAAAGATCACGGAAAGCGCAAAAAATAATCAGGTTTTTCCCTCCCTACATTTTGTCCAGTTGCGCGAACTTAATTATAATATCATAACAGTATGGAGCACTTCACCAAGTGGTATCGTAATACCCAGTTACAGGGTTGTGGAGATCAGACAGGCAGTCGCTCCAAATAAAATACTGGTATTCTGGCTGCATCCGGTTAGACTGGAAGCCGACCCCAACATAGTTGGGAAAAGGCTAGGCAGATGATGATGAATGGAGCACTTTAAAATGTTTTTACGCAATTCCAGGAATAGTCTATGTTTGCTACCATTACACAAAGAATCACGCTGAGATGGTTTTACAGTTCCCGTGTAGGGACAACAGAAGTTATATTTTTTTTTTAATGAAAATGTAGGTGTACCTATAAAATATTAAAAACACTGTTTTAAAACTACACATCTACGCATGTTGCTATCTAGTATGACATGCAACTTCATTATCTCCCCATACTCTAGTTTCTACAATCCAGTTAGTAGTCAGTGTAGTGCAATATTGGAAGCGCTCGATAAAAGCTCGAGTCTCGAGCGCAGCGAGCTGCGGACGTTGGGAAGTACTTATGTACGTGCAGCTACTTTTACTTCGAAGTTAGGTTTGGGCGTACACACCTGAAATACAGGACACCTTGTAGGTTCTAAATTAGGTAGTTTACTGTGATGCATACACAAGCTGTGTCGTAACAATAAACTATATTTGAAGCGTGATTAAATTCTTTTTTTATTTTTTTATTTGAGTGTAATAATCAATACGACTGATTCTGATTTCGACCATCATTAATTTTGCACTCCTTCTGTATATAAAATTTATTTTTTCCGAATGTCATTTATTTATTAGATTCACCAATAATTGTTTACACTGGTATTATCCCAAAGATAACGTCATGTAAGATAAATTAATAGGGTGGCGTAACAATCACTTATAGGTAAACTCCGCATGCATACTCGTATAAAGGAAGTTGTACAAAATAAACTAAACTAATCATTCATAATCCTTCGTCCGCGTAATTTTCGTAAAAAGGGGTACAACGTTTTTGCTTCACGTATAAATATGTAGGTAATTGTAGTCATTAAAATAATATATTTTTGGTTAATGATTTTTGCGTAGTTGTGAATTGCAATAATTTAAACTTAAAAAAAAGCTGGTAAATTTTGGAATGTAAGATGAAAATGTAAGGCGTAGAAACGTTATAACTCCACTACTGTTGGTTCTAGTTTTTATAATACATACTACACTTTCATTCATTTAATTTCATGCAAATGTAAAATTATGAGGTAATTATTGTGACCTTTGAGCACGTTCTTTATCTTGATTTTCCTCGCATTGGGTTCAAAAAAGGATTTATTAATTCATCGCGGTATATGAACTTTCTACTGAGTTTTCATGTAGTGAAATATACTCATTAATCAGATCGGGATTCGGAAAACACTATTTTAATATAAAACAAGAGAATTTAGAGTATGTCCAAGGATAAACATTTGCTAACTGATTAAATACAACTGTTAGGTACCCTCTTTTTAGGCACCGCCGCAGTCGGGTCAAAATATGTTAACCTAATAACTTTCCTTAGGCGTGCTACACACTGTACCGTACCAATAACTTTCCTTAGGCTTGCTACACACTACCCTACCAATAACTTTCCTTAGGCGTACTACACACTGTACCGTACCAATAACTTTCCTCAGGCGTGCTACACACTGTACCGTAACGATAACATTCCTTAGGCGTGCTACACACTGTACGGCACCAATAACTTTCCTTAGGCGTGCTACACACTGTACCGTACCAATAACTTTCCTTAGGCGTACTACACACTGTACCGTACCAATAACTTTCCTCAGGCGTGCTACACACTGTACCGTAACGATAACATTCCTTAGGCGTGCTACACACTGTACGGCACCAATAACTTTCCTTAGGCGTGCTACACACTGTACCGTACCAATAACTTTCCTTAGGCGTGCTACACACTGTACCGAGCCAATAACTTTCCTCAGGCGTGCTACACACTGTACCGTACCGATAACTTTCCTTAGGCGTGCTACACACTGTACCGAGCCAATAACTTTCCTCAGGCATGCTACACACTGTACCGAGCCAATAACTTTCCTTAGGCGTGCTACACACTGTACCGACCCAATAACTTTCCTTAGGCGTGCTACACACTGTACCGAGCCAATAACTTTCCTCAGGCGTGCTACACACTGTACCGTACCGATAACTTTCCTTAGGCGTGCTACACACTGTACCGTACCAATAACTTTCCTTAGGCGTGCTACACACTGTACCGAGCCAATAACTTTCCTCAGGCGTGCTACACACTGTACCGTACCGATAACATTCCTTGGGCGTGCTACACACTGTACCGTACCAATAACTTTCCTTAGGCGTGCTACACACTGTACCGAGCCAATAACTTTCCTTAGGCGTGCTACACACTGTACCGTACCGATAACATTCCTTGGGCGTGCTACACACTGTACCGTACCAATAACTTTCCTTAGGCGTGCTACACACTGTACCGAGCCAATAACTTTCCTTAGGCGTGCTACACACTGTACCGACCCAATAACTTTCCTTAGGCGTGCTACACACTGTACCGAGCCAATAACTTTCCTCAGGCGTGCTACACACTGTACCGTACCGATAACTTTCCTTAGGCGTGCTACACACTGTACCGAGCCAATAACTTTCCTCAGGCATGCTACACACTGTACCGAGCCAATAACTTTCCTTAGGCGTGCTCCACACTGTACCGTATCAATAACTTTTCTTAGGCGTGCTCCACACTGTACCGTATCAATAACCTTTCTTAGGCGTGCTACACACTACCCTACCAATAACTTTCCGGCGTGCTACTAAATCTATTTATTTCGAATTGAAAATAAACCCGAATACCGACCCGAACAACTTTTAGCTCGCAACTTTTTTTCTTCTTCGATAGTCTTGAACAATTCAAACCAACACAAGACAAGAAGAAGTGTTCCCTCTTTCTCTTGCCACGAGTCACGACCAGTGATGTGCCGTTCCCGGGAATGTTCCCAAAGTGGGAATGTTCCCAAAAGAATTTTTCCAGTGCCCGGGAATATTCCCAATGGCTGGGAACGTGTCGGTGAAACCACATAGAATTATAATAAAAGTAAAAATATAATAACATACAAAGTTACTGGTAAGATTTAGTAAGTAAGTAGATTTGACATGTAATGAGTACTCATTTAGTTTTTCATTGTATTAATTTTAGAAAGAGGTAAATAAAAATTTCGAATGTAGGAGACTAGGAGGTTTAGAGATTTATAATCATCATCATCGTCATTTCATCCGAAAGACGTACACTGCTGGACACAGGCCTCCCGCAAGCTCCGCCACTTCGACCGGTTCTGTGCTTCCCGCATCCAGCGGACTCCTGCGGCCCTCACAAGGTCATAGGTCCACCTTGTGGGAGGCCTTCAAACTTTACGTCTTCCGGTACGCGGTCGCCACTCCAGAACTTTTCAGCCCCATCAGCCATCTGTTCTGCGAGCAATGTGCACTGCCCACTGCCACTTAAGTTTGGCAATTCTTCGGACTATGTCGGTTACCTTGGTTCTCCTGCGGATCTCTTCATTCCTGATTCGATCACGCAGGGAAACTCCAAGCATAGCCCTCTCCATCGCCCTTTGGGTGACTTTAAGCCTTTTATGAGGCCCATTTTGAGCGACCACGTTTCGGTTTCAAATGTCATCACTGGTCACAACACGCACTGGTCCAAGACTTTCGTGTTGAGACATTGCGGTATGTGGGACGAGAAGATATTGCGAAGCTTCCCGAACGTGGCCCAGCCGAGTCGGATTCGACGATTGACCTCTTTCTCGAAGTTGAACCTACCTAACTGGACAGTTTGTCCTAGGTAAACGTACTCATCCACAACTTTCAGTGCAGCTCCTCCGACCGTTACGAGAGTGGGTGTTACATGGGCATTGGAAATGACCTTTGTCTTGTCCATGTTCATCCTCCATGGTCTCAGCCATGACAACTATATCATCGGCAAACCGAAGGTGAGTGATGTACTCGCCATTGATGTTGATGCCAGCCCCTTTTCAGTCCAGAACCTTGAAGACATCCTCCAGTGCAGCGGTGAAGAGTTTCGGACATCTCCCTTTCTTACACCTCGCTGCAGAAGGATAGGTTTCGAGGTCCGGTCCTGGAGTCGGACTGACATGGTGGCGTTTTCGTACAGACACTTCAACACCGCCATGTACCGATAGTCGATCTGGTACCGTTGGAGGGACTGCAGTACAGCCCACGTCGCGAACGAATCAAAGGCTTTTTAGTAGCCCACAAGCTCTAAACAGAGAGGCAGATTATACTCTTCGGTCTTCTGTATAACCTTTTTTTTTTTTTTTTTTGATTACGGGGGGAAATCCTCATGGATGTCCTCCGCCCCGGGGAGGGCGGAGGGGTCTGTCAGACTCTTACTGACTAAAACCACCCCGGTGTTCCGTCTCTCACTTACGCCGGGGATCACGGGAACTAGTAAGTCTTCCGCGATCCCCGACTAGTGCCGGCCCGCCAATGCGGGCCACCTCGCGATAGGGGGGAGTGAGGTGTTAAACTCCCCCCCACATCAATGAGAGGCGCGCGTGGAACACTACGCGCCTCTTCTGTATAACCTGCCGCAGCGTATGTGTGTGGTCTACTGTGCTAAAGCCTTTACGGAAGCCGGCTTGTTCGGGAGGCTGGAAGTCGTCAAACCTGCGCGCTAGACGGTTTGTGATGACTTCGGAGAACAGCTTGTAGACATGGCATAGAAGTGAGATGGGCCTATAATTCTTATGAAGAGCATTGTCACCCTTAAAGAAAAGTACCACCACACCTCTGTTCCATGCCTGTGGCGTTTTGCCCTCGAGTATGACGGAATCAAACTGCTTCTGGAGTGCCTTAAGAACGGGTTTCCCGCCGGCCTTTAGGAGTTCAGCTGTGATTCTGTCATCACCCGGCGCCTTGTTGTTTTTAAAGCTGCTTCAGAGCCATCCTAATCTCGTACAAGCTGACGTCCGGGATGTCTTCAGTATACTGTCGGGTCAATCTAGCTCTTGGGTCGTTTGCCAGATTCGTAACGGGGTTTCTTGTTGACTTGTATAACTGTCCATAGAATCTCTCAATCTCTCTCAACAGCTCAGGCTTGGTGGATACGATCCTGCCTTCATCGGTCTTCAGTTTCGTAAGCTGACTCTGCCCAATAGACAGATCCCTAGCAAAGACCTTGGACCCTTTATTCCGTTCTATTGCGTCTTTAATACATTCTGAATTAAAGCGGCGGAGGTCGCTTTTCAAGGACTTAAAGATCTGTCTGTTAAACTGCCGGTACTCGAGCGCATCGTCTGAAGACTGCAGGACCATCACGCGCCTCTCCTTCATGAGCTGCAAAGCAGGATCAGAGAGCCTCTTATTTTTTTGATACGATGGGCCTTGAAAAACTTAGACCCGACCGTATGGACAGTTTCCACGAACCCATCGTTACCTGCAACCCGTCGTTCAGAGATTATGTACAATATTTTGAAACGTTATTTAAATAGACTGGTAGAATACATTATTCTTTTCTTTTTTTTTGTGTTTTATCTTGCAATCAGTTTTTAAAAACTATGAGCAGATGAATTGTAGGTCTGGCAGGGAAGAGTTAATCCTCATCAGGAGCAACTTTCATATGAATAACGAAGCTCTCTCCAAGTTATCCAATTGTAGGATGTTGCGTCTTTTAAGTCTGCTGACACAAGCTGGTATTGTGAGTTGAGCGGCCAATTTGTTGGGATGTCTCTACAGTCTGGATTGTTTGTTACGCCGACCCGATTAGTTGGAGCCATAAATCATGCACAAAGGATAAGTAAATAACATTTCCCAAAATTAGCATCACACCTGCACAGTTGACCCCCCCGAGTGGGTTCCCGCATTGTCGTTGCGGGGGGGCTTAGTAACCGTGGTCTCCCATCCACGGTGAAGCCAAGAGGAACCCAACGGTGGGGCCGCTCGTCAGGGCTTTTGCCTCAAAGCCATTGACGTAGCGGCCAAAAAGTAGGTTGCGGTGAGGTGCACCGCAACTGAGGTGGGCCGCGATGTCGAATGGGAGGCATCGCGGCTGAGGGTTACAGGCTGCGGTAGAGGAGGAGTGTTGGTGCTTCTGAGCAGCGCTCTTCCCTTCCGTGGCCTGGACGGGGCCGCCACCGTTTGATGGCGGACGCGGTGGGGCCGCAGGGGAAGAGGAGTGTCGGTATAGCGTCAGCCGCTCTCCCTATCCTCTGCGGCCGAAAAGTGGTAGACGGGACGGCGCGTTGTGTTCCTCACGCGCGCCGTCAAAGATGTCAGCAACCACTGGTGGGGTCCGCAAGGGCCGATGCCTGCCAGGGGTGCGGGTTTGTTCGAAAGAGATACCACGGCCCCTGGCATACGGGCTACTGAGGGAACACGGGTGGGTTTTAGTCAGTAAAAGTCTGACACGCCCTCCTGCTCTACTCAGCAGGAGAAGTCATTTGATGATTTCCCACCCAAAAAAAAAAAAAAAAAAAAAAAAAAAAAACCTGCACAGTTGAAAGGATAGTTTTTTTGTTATCAGTTTAACTCTCCAACTACATCAATTAACTGCCGAAAATTCTCAGTAACACATTGTGGGTGTAAGAGATATACATTTAATTTCTATCTTTTATTATTTTAAACATGCGATAAGAAACCTAATCTAAAAAGTAAAAAAAAAGAAAAAAATCTTTAACTTTTGTGTTAGTGTTCCCACTAACTGGGAACGTTCCCGGGCACATGGGAACATTCCCGGGAACATTCCCATTGGGAAGTTACTGGGATCGGGAATGTTCCCACGGCACATCACTAGTCACGACCGTCTCTAGTCGCGTCACCCGTCAAATATCGATCCAAGATTTTGCTGTCTGAACCCTCCTGAATTTAATTGAAAGCTTATGGAATCGCCTTAATCATAAGTTAAGGGTCTCTAAATATAAGTTCAGGGTCGTTAATATGTAGTTTATGATGTTGCGTGATGATCAAATTAATGGCTTTCGACGATGTCGAACGAAATTTATGCTACGTCTGTAACATTATGTACACAATATCATCCATCTGCCTATCATTTTCGCAACTATGTTGTGGTCAGCTTCCAGTCTAACCGGATGCAGCCGTATACCAGTTTTTTTTTACATGGAGCACCTGCCTATCTGACCTCCTAGTTACTGGGTAGTACGATAACCCTTGGTAAGACTGGTTGTCAGACTTTCGGGCGCCTGACGACCCGTAAGGACTGTCAGAGATCCACAAATGACAGCCACCACCAACAGCTTCACGTCCTTTCCAAGACTCGGAGGGGTCTGGGCCTAGAGTCAAAATACATTTCTGTTAGCGTTCACGCCAAACGCTACGCCAAAATGTATGGGAATGACATTCCCTGCGGAAAGAACACGACGTAACCTTTCCGCTGGTAATCGCTAACAGAAATGTGTTTTGTCTATGCCTGCTGGTATGTGACTGTTATTTCATAGCCACGAGCCCTACTGCACATAGATCATCAGAAATTTCGTATGTAAGCAAAATTCAATACATGAACTGGGCACCGACAGTTCAATAAAGGCAGCCAATACTGTCTGGAGTCATAAATCTGTGATTATAAGGGCCAAGTGGAGCTAACATGACCGTACACAATTTTCCAATATTAGAAGTCCAAAACCCAACATGTTACTTCCAGCCATTCATCCATCTCACTGCTGGGCAAATGCTTCTCCTATTAATGGGTGTACCTTGGTTCTGACCTTATCAACCATTTCGTTTTTGTCCAGCTCGTCCCGCCATTTTCTACGCTGTCAGCATGCACCCAGTTATATTTTACACCGCGTAAACGTAAGCATCGTATATGTATAAGTGTAATGGTTAATCCAGCATATTAACGACGTAATTTATGTTAATTGCCCTGCTTACATGCAAGGGCGGATTTGCGATATGGGATTTGAATTGGCAGATTTTTGCCAATTAAAAATATTATATCAGATTCTGTCTTTCTTAGGATGGCTCGGCACCGAGCCATGCATCTAGATATAACGCTTCATCCTTCGTTGAGAAAAGGATTGTGTGAAAATCGATATCTCTATTTCATTCTTAAATCTGCAATGTCATGTTTTATTTACCTACTTTCATCGGGTTTGGCCGAAACAAGGATCATGTAAACATCAATCCGCCCACGACTCTCGTTTGTTCCAACCCTTAGCCTCTACTACTCCTCGCTTCATAACTCCATGCAAGTTCACACCCCGACTGACAACGGTGGAAACAACTGGCCCTCCATTATCTGAGGTGACCCACTTGCTGTAATTCCTAATCTTGCTCCCAACACGGTTCGTCAACCGGAGTAGAATCGTGCGCGCGCATCCATTCACCTAACGGCGGGGGAGAGTCCGCCAATCCGAGGGGGGCTTGACATTCGGCGTTCGGAGATATTCGGGCTTATTCGCTCGCGACCGTCGCGCTGGACGGTAGTGCGGCAGCTCCGATGTACTGCCACCACGGCCGATCCAGACGCGATCCCACTGGTGGTCCGTAGTGGCCACCAGCTGCCGCCATGTCGTAGCATGATGGGGTACAACAACCAAGGAAACGGGTACAACAAGTTGTTTACACAGGTGCGCGCGCAAGTGTTGTGTTGTTGCCTAACAAAGTGTTGATTTGTGGCTTGTTGATGATAAGGGTCGCCATGTCGGAATGTTTACGTAATGCTGATAATGTTGTTTGTTTGTTTACACGCGTCATCGATTGCATGGCTGCTCCGAGAGCTTGCAAGCAGTCCGGGCGCATGCCCGCCCCGCGGTGACCTATGACTTTTCTAGTTCCGTTGCAACGCGTGTCAGTGCTATTCGGGCCCTGCCCCGTAATGATCGTTAAATATAAAGCCATATTTAGATGTGCTTCTGTTTAGCTACGACTAAAAATACCTAGAATTGTGCTTTAAGCTTCCTGGTAGTGTTTTCAAAGCTCGGAAATCATGTCTGCGGTAAGATTTTTCACGTTCCTCTTCTAAATATTGACGAGACTCATTAACCGACGCTTGATCCTAACCAGGTACGTTTCGTACCCAGCATCAGAATGTGCATCGATCCCGCGGGTGTTCTGCGAACGGACTCTATTTCCGACGCGTGTACTGATGGTTTGTTTGTTTGTTTGTCTGCCATTACTGTGTTAATCTATAACTAGCGTTTGTTCTATTAAAGTTAAACGTACGCGCACGTGCTGTACGATAAATTTCAATGAAAATTAACAACAAAATAATTGTTTGTTAGGAATAGTTGTTTTGTATTTACATTTACTTTGAATAGTAAAACAATGTTTGTTTAATGTTGTAGTTTAAACAGTTGAAATGCAATACGTTTTACATGTTATTGTATTCAAGAATAGTATGGCAAATAATTATAGAACTGCCAAGATCCACAGGTCCCTCAGCTCTTAATCCATTATGCATTGAAATAATGGATCTCAATACATCCTTTCAAACGTGCATTTAATATTTTATTAACGTACACACTTCCATATTTAACAAAGCATGTGCGTGCTACCGTAATATATGTGATAGAAACCAAACAATTAGCTTATCTAGGTAAAACCAGAACAAATCAACTCAAAAGAGAGTATAATATTTTCCAATCACTTATAATCACTGCCCATCCTCCTGTGTCATCATTTCTAGTTGATGAATGTTAAGCCTGACTTAATTATTTATTAAGTAATTTCGTTTGGTTTTAATTACTGATTAGCTACTGGATCCTGAGTGACTCGCCATAGAATTCTCAGACATCTTTTTGAACACAAGAACTTCTAAATGTTTTAAGAGGTTGTACGCTGTCACATCCAGAAATAAATTTGGTAATTATAAAACATTAGCATTTTGAACTCTTTGTTTTCTTAATATTCACTTATAGCACATTATCTGTTATGTTCCACATGGTGGTACCAATTTAAATGTACACTAATTAATGCGCCCGCCAGTTCTGCCTAAAAATACTCTTAATCCATATACAATTTTAAATTATCAACACTTTTGACAACAATTACCAGTAACGTGGAAATTCAGTAAAAGTTAAACTTTGTTGGTATTACAAAGACAAATAAACCTTGTCATTTTATGAGGCGCAAGTGAAATTCAACCGTGCCTACAACTGAGGGTGGCAAAGCCTACCATCTAACCTACGGTAACAATACAGCCAATTGACAGTTGCTTTACCTCTGATTTTGCATCACTGCCAAAATCACAGCTATCTTTATTCTCGTTAACATAAGAATGCTATTGGATTGCTGCTGCCAGAGGTAAAATAACTGTGATCGGACTGTACCTTGATAATGACAGGTAGGCACGAATGACGTAAACAAACAGATGTATACCCACCCTGTAACTTTTTCTACCGTCCCAGAGTTTTTGAAATGTCCAAACTGTCAATAGCACAGCCATGGTTTGACAAACATGTTAAATTTTATAAGGAGTGCTTGGACCGTAGGTTGCAGAGCACCCTGTGCCGGTCCCTAATAACAAACGTGGTGATTGTGATGTACGTCCACACATCTGATGTTGCGATCTAAAAACTGTTAATCAAGTTGCTCAGTCAAGAAAAAAGATCTTGATCTGAGTGAACATTAGGACGAAATACTGCTACTGCTGGGGCACAGCTGTTTCGTATATGTTCGGAGCATTATGCTTGATGTTGGACGTGTTGCGATTGGTGGATGTGACGCATATTTTCCCCCAACAGTATTCTTCCTCTGCGTCATTATTACCGTAAATAAACGTATATTCTTTCTACCAATATCTATATTCTTTCAACCTCATTGAATACGGAAATACTGACAACGGCTGAATCTATTTTCTCTAACAAAAGCCAGCCTAGTGCGCTTGTCTATTTTCATCTGATTGTGTGATTAATACAAAGCAATCATATTAATAGCCTTGCCCTTTCGGAATGTATCTTGGTACTAAATTATTAGACTGCAACCACACACTTTCTGGGCAGCATTATAATCTTCAATACTGATAAGGTTTATGAATTTGGAGCACTATCTCTGTTATCAATCTTAATTTATTAACTTAGTCAATGATTGGTTGGATGGAATGTGTATGATCCTTCACATTAGCTTGATTGATGCTGAACATATTTCTCTATAATATACACGAAATATGTTCATTGTTTTGGTCTTTCCAAATCAAATTCGAACATCTTCGCAAGTATTTTGACTACTCGGGAAACTATTAAGTATTAAAAATATAAGAAAGAATACGATGATAAACAGCTTTTTTATATTGTAATCTTCATAATTAAACTCGTTTTTTAAAAGCATGCATTCAGTTATTTTCATACTTTTCAGAATTTTAATAACAACAACTCGAACATTTTGAATGGCGTAAATGTAAACAAACAGCTATCTAATTAAACAAGTATAAGAGCAAAAAAAACCGTTTGAATGAAATAATTACATGACTACCAAACGTTTTTGCACCAGATTCACAAATAAACCTTTCACAAATAGATCTTTACAATAAAATTGTTCAGCACACGATAAATCTACAGTCAATTAAAGGTGTTTTTATTGTTTTTGGTTTCGTATCCAAAGGGTGGACGGTTCCTATCAGTAAGCCGCCGCTGTTCATCCGCCTGTCTGCCCGTCCGTCCGTCCGCCCGTCTATTTGTCAGCGGGCTGTATCTCATGAACGGACGCTGACGGATAATAACGGTTTATTTATAAAAAGGGGCACATTTACAACGTAATTATATAATTAGAATAGAACTGCTTAATAGGTAGACAGTTGAAAAGTTAACATAGTGTCTTTCTATTGTCACTATCTCAAGAACATCGTTTTTTTTTTTTTTTCATCTCTTGATAGAAAGTAATCCCGACACCATGCATACGTTCCATTTGCTATAATGTTGATTAACTTCAACTAGGTACCCGACCTTGAAATGATGATCTATAAATCTGTTGAATACGGCAAAGCTATCCTACTTTCTATGTGAGATGACATTATAAAATCTGAACTAAGGAATTACGAATATTCGCGGTTGCATTTGCTTTTGCAAATGATTCGCATCGCAACATTCGCAATCGCATCGAACGATGCAAATGTTCTGCAAATGCGAATGTGCGCTGTTCCTGTCCCGCCCGAAGGCCGTGGTTCTGCGTTTCACGCACGCGCAGAGCGCGCAGGCAGGCTTCACGTATATCCTTCGACCGATAGAGGCGCTTTTTTCTCGCTGTTTGTTGTGATTGCTGCGTTAGTTTGGTTTATTTTTAACCCCCGACGCAAAAACGACGGGGTGTTATAATAACTATAATAATTTGGCATGCGTGTGTGTGTGGGGGGGTATGCGTGTGTGTGTCTGTCTGTCTGTGGCTTCGTAGCTCACGAGCGGATGAACGGATTTTAACTTTGTTTTTTTTTTTTGAAAGGTGAATTAGTCGGGAGTGTTCTTAGACATGTTTCATCTAAATCTATTCAGCCGTTTGGGAGCTATGATGCCACTGACAGACACACAAAAGAGACAAAAGAGATATGAGCAACTTCCACGGGACTGATCAAGGCGAAATTTGTTCGTACAAAGTAACCTTGAACTGATGCTGGAGCATCACCTGGAATTTCCAGGATACCCAAGTTACACCAACAAACAGCAGAAGTATTGTGTTGAATAGGTTATAGATAAATGGTGATCAGAACGAGGAATGAGGATAAATAATTAACAAACTTCACTATGGGAAACATACGCAGTGCTGTTAACAAGCAGGAAATAAAAGACATTTTTTTTTTTTTTTTAATAAACCCGTACCCAAACAAAAACTAAAAAGTAAGTTCCCAGCCGGGGGATGGTCAATGAAAACTCCAAACAGAGGAGACCTAGCATTTTCATTAGCCGTCCCCCGACTTGACAATTCCTTGATCAAAATATTGCCTACAACTTAAAAGGCCAATAAATACTTTTTTACTTTTTCTTGTTTTTGTTTGGGTCGGGGGCTTAAAATTAAAAAAAATATATATATTTACTTATTTATCACAAACACTGCTATCATTACAGGAAATTCCTAATACGGCAGCGTGGTCCTTATTAAACTATCTTAAATAACATAACACATACAATATTATTTTTAACCGACGAAAAAACGGAGGAGGTTATCAAGTCGACGCGTATTTTTTAATTTTTTTATGTATGACCAGTTGACCATTCATAACTTTTTCCAAAGTATTCCGATTTTGATAAAAAATTTTTTATTGGAAAGGGTATATCACGAAGTTGGTCCCATATAAATTTCGAAGAAAAATTTCAACCCTAAGGGTAAGAAAACAGGGGATGATTGATTGTTTACTCACAGATTTTAAAACTGAGTTGTGTATTACAAAAAGTAATCAAAAATTAAGCATGTAGTAATTAGTAGATTATAGCCACAAAAAAATATAAAATAAAAACTTTTTAATAAAAAATTAAACCGACGAAAAGTCGGTGACTTTGGATATGTATTTAATTATAAGTCACCGCCTTCCGAACTTAGTTATTGGGGTTGGACAAAGCAGGTTTATTATTTTTTACTTTTCGGTTTATCGTCGGTATAATTTTTTATTAAAAAGTTTTTTTGTGAATTCATTCAGAGAACACGTAAATAAATCGATCCCGTCAGCCGTGTCATTCAGTGCGTGCAAGGCGCGCGTCAGTGGCGCTTTGCTGAGCAAGTTGGTTCGTGCGTTCACTGCTAGTAACCGTGGCTTCCGGCGCCGCGAAATGTGATTCAGATAAATCTCCTTCAAAACATCGGAATTATAGGTCTTACCACGTAGTAGTTTGCGGCGGTAAGTCCCCTCTTTGAGGAGTGGTTTGAGAGGCGGCATGGCGTCCTCACCTTCCGCCTGACGCAGGTCCTCACCGGACACGGTTGTTTCGGGAGGTTCCTGTTTCGGATAGGGCGGGAGGAAACGCCCGGGTGTTTCCACTGCGAAGATCGCCCTGAGGACACGGTGGAGCACACGGTGGCGGTCTGCCCAGCTTGGGTGGAGCACCGCCGTGTCCTCGTGGAGACGATCGGCGGCGGCGATCTCTCGCGTCCGGCCCTAGTCCAGGCCATGGTACAGAGCGAGAGGGCATGGGGAGCCGTCACCTCCTTCAGCGAAGCAGTAATGCTCGCGAAGAGGGAGGCGGCGCACGTGAGGGAGCGGCAGCTTATGCGCCCTCGCGACCCTAGCCGCCGCAGGATACGGAGACGCCCTGGGCGTCGGTAATCCCAGGCCGATTTCCGGCCACCGTAGGCATGAGCTTGCGGACGGCGAGTAATGGGTAGCTCGCTGTCCGGTAAGGACCAAGCCCAAGTCGACGGCGCGTTGTGTTCCACGCGCGCCTCAAAGAGATGTCAGCACAAAAAATGATGGGGCCCGCAAGGGCCGATGCCTGCCAGGGGTGCGGGTTTGTTTGAAAGAGATACCACAGCCCCTGGCATATGGGCTACTGAAGGAACACGGGTGGGTTTTAGTAAAAGTCTGACACGCCCTCCTGCTCCACCCAGAGCGGGAGAAGGTATTTGATGATTTCCCACCCAAAAAAAAAATACCACGTAGTAGTTTGAATACATGATGTAATAGCTAAGTCCCTCCATGTCTCGAGTTTGTTGTACCCGACCATATAACGAATAAGGTTGAGTACATCAACGGATAGATGGGATACACACCGACACCGTATAGTTTCATGAACAAAAATCTGGTGAATCTTTTTTGTATGCGCTCCAACATGAGACCATATTCTGTCTCATGTGATGGAGCCCCTATGACAGCATTATACTCAAGCTGAGTTTTTATAAGCTCATTATACAATGCTGCAACTGCTTTTATATTTGTATAACCCGATGCCCGTCGAAGAACGAAACCCAGGCTTCTGTATGATGAACAGCAGTGTTCAGGCCCACACCCAGGCCGCGCACCTTTTCTACCCGCTCAATTGACGTGCCTTCAAGCTTATCCTCGTGATGTTGTGGTACTCTCATTCTGCTAAAAGTTATGAGCATTTTTTCACGTCAAACTGCAGTCTGTTTTGTTTCAGTTGTCACTTTGTTAGTCAGTTATAATATAACTTATAACTAATAATTAAATAAACCAGTAGTTTGTAACTTTAGAAGTTCAGGGGAGTTCAGTTCAGGCATCGGGAAATAAAATTGGGAATCGGCGATTTTTTACGGCTGTAGGTCGAGAGCACGCGAACTTATCTCAAAAATATGCAGTTTTGAACAAAAGTTTATGTTATTCCTAATCAGTCGTTGGCGTTCGAGAGCGTGAAAATTATGACATTCGTAATGCTATATTTTAGTGTTCCACTGAACTACATGTAACGGATGGATCGATCAGCCTTGTATGGGAGACCATCTACAGGAAAAGTTTTTATCCAGTGCGCAAATTTTTACCATGAATTCAGCATATCATTCTAGACCCCCTACCGCAGAAATTTATCGCCAGTTATACAAAAAAAAAAATCAATGCTCTAGAATGAAATGCTGAATTCATGGTTATTTGCGCACTGGATAAAAACTTATCCTGTATACATATCAAGACCCCTCCGTGCCTCGGAAAGCACGTTAAGCTGATGGTCCCGGCTGTCATTTGTGGATCTTTGAAAGTCGTTACGGGTAGTTAGAAGCCCGACAGTCTGACAATCAGTCTTACCAAAGTTATCGTATTACCCAGTAACTGGGTAGTGGAGGTCAGATTGACTGTCGCTCGATGTAATATACTGGTGTGCAACTGCATCTGGTTAGACTGGAAGCCGACCCCAACATAGTTGGGAAAATGCTAGGCAGATTGATTGATTGATGCATTTTTAAAATCAAGCTAAAATATTCCAAGGTATAAATTAAACCCTAAAATGTTCATAAACATACGTATTATTTTGTATGTACGTAGAATATCAAAACAAGGAACTATGTAATTAGAGTTACGATCAGCGAAGTGAATAATTTGTTGAAGGCAGACATTAAACAATAATTCGCCAATAAATCCCAGTAAATTCAATAGCCGATAAATTCTTGGAATTATCGGTAGACTAAAATATCGCCATAATCCATACACCAGTTAGGTATACGGGTTGCCAACATACTCTTGTTAAATGGTTGCACTGTTGTGCAACATGTTGCCAACATCAAGTTAAGTGTCAAATTACTAAAGTAACTTGCACCACTCTTAGTTTGGAGCTGTTTACAACAAAATTGGATATCTTTTTCAAGGTCCAAAAACAGTACCAAATGTTGCGGTAGTTAAGCTTACCCATTTTGGCCCATAACAACCTAATTTAATTCCACTGGGTCGTGCGTATATGACGTCATATGCAACTTAGCCCAATATTTGCCTCGTTAGATATTTTATTGTATTTGTATAACAGCGATTTAGATTATTACCTAACTTTAGCTCTTCTTCAATGGCGTTTGTGGAAGGGACCACAATTTTTCCAATATCACGATCAACAATGGATATGCCATCAAAGGCTGGCAATGATCAGCGAATATTTTTTTTGGACGGAGAAGTATGACATGATTGACGTGTAAGTCAATCATATTTTAAATACTAGATGAGGTCGGGTTTTCTATCCGACTACTCTGAGAAAAAAGGCTGAAACAAACTCACAGTCTCTTTTAAAGTCCAGACATAATCTTGGTCAGAGCATGTGAAGACCGTATATATTTATATCTCTACTGGTCTTTTCAGGAAAGAACCACACAGATTGGGTAGACCTCTCCAGTCAATGCACGCCTTGGCTTGTCAGTAATTAAAAATAATTTAAGGATCTCAACGATTTGACGAACAATACCAGATACCATAGAAAAGAAATTCGGGGAGGCCGTATCAATTATTCAAACTGCTTATTTACTTCCAACACACCCTAAGGCACTTAGGCAGTCAGGATCCTCGCTAATTCCTTGCTGACCAGCTTCTAGTTCTACCGAGATGTTCATAGGAACATTTCATGCCATGGTACAGATATAAGCCAGCTAAACTTAAAAGTAAGTTCGTGCCAGACGAGAGAATAAGGATCGACATAATGACATCATAGGTCAGTCAGGGAAATTTGTTCATCAAATTTAGACACTACGCTAATTTGGCCTGTACCCTAATTGTGAAATCCGCTTTCAATCACAATCTGAAGATTTTAATAGATATTCTTAATCCATTGATTGCTTCTTCAGTCTGAACGATTGGTCTGCTCAACAAAGTAAATAACGCAATGATTTGGGCTGAACTGAAAATGAAAGCCATTGTCATCAATTGTCATTTTATGTGTGTGCACAATTACCCCGCTGTTACAGCCATTTAATACAACTGTCAAAGAATGTCTGCAGCTGTTGTGAATTGAATAAATAGACATTTTAAGTTGGCAGGTAGTCAATTTGCTAAAGACAAAAATCCCTAACTTACTTGCAACTTAACCGAATACTTGGCTCCAAATTATTTTGATTGTCTTTTTATGTCGCCATGTTATGTCCATGTGTGGGATGAGAACTTGAGTACTTTCACTGCATTATCAGTGATATTAAGATCCATTTTGGCACCAGTTGCCATAGTTTTATAAGCCGTAGGTAGGTACCTAATTGTTCTCTTTGAAGTTGATTTATTAACGTCCATTGACGATAGAGCTTTACGATAGCTATCTTGTATATGTATGTCCGTTTGTTCTTGATTCAATTCGTCTATTAGTATTGTAATGACTTGTTGTTAAAACGGTTTGAACATAGTTATTTGATTGAACGTTTATTTTTAAATCGTGAACTCAGATTTTTGAGATGGTCAGTCATTTTGTTTAGAGATGTCTGGCATTGTTCTTGTCTCTTAGAAAAAGTCACGTACCTATTTGTAGTAAGCTTATCGTTCATGCCCAACCTAATGGTTTTCTTTTGTTTATAAAGATGTTTATTAAGATGTAGCTCATATTATATCTGAACCACTAAGCTTCATTGTTAATTTATGCATAGAAGAAGGTACCTTCCCAGAAACACTAGAAATATCTGTAATAAAGCCAATATTTAAAAAAGGAGACAAAAATAATATGAGCAACATGGCCTATAGCACCTATATTTGAAAAAAAATTGGAAAGGTGATTTTTAACTGTCTCTATATTTTCTTTCAAACACACAACATTCTAATGCCTAGTCATTATGGTTTCAGAAAAAAACAAATCCGTAAATGTGAAAATACTTATATAACTTTTTACTTTTACTTTGCTGTTGCGCTTTACATGGATATGTCGAAGGCTTTCGACTGAGTTGACCACAAGATCCTCTTAAGAAAGATGTATGCATATGGTGTGAGAGGTAATGTGTAAGTACAAACTTATACTCGTAGAATCATACCTTAGCAACAGACAACAATTTACAGAAGTAAGGAGGTTAAATCCCAGAACTAAAACAGACGAAGTATGTGTTTCTGAATCTGGAATTGCTAAATTCGGCGTTCCTCAAGGGAGTATCGTGGGTCCCTTATTCTTCCTTGTTTATATAAATGACATGCTGTCGGTAACAAATCATGACATTACGTTATTAGCTGATGATAGCACTGTTTTATTTGTTAATGATAATACAATTGATCTAGAATCTGACAATCAAAAAATAATATTAATTATAGACTGGCTTTTTTTTTTTTTTTTTTTTTGGGTGGGAAATCATCAAATAACTTCTCTCGCTCTGGGTGGAGCAGGAGGGCGTGTCAGACTTTTACTGACTAAAACCCACCCGTGTTCCTTCAGTAGCCCTTAAGCCAGGGGCTGTGGTGTCTCTTTCGAACAAACCCGCACCCCTGGCAGGCATCGGCCCTTGCGGGTCCCATCACTTTTTGTGCTGACATCTCTTTGAGGCGCGCGTGGAACACAACGCGCCGTCGACTTGGGCTTGGTCCTTACCGGACAGCGAGCTACCCATTACTCGCCGTCCGCAAGCCCATGCCTACGGTGGCCGGAAATCGGCCTGGGATTCCCGACGCCCAGGGCGGCTCCGTATCCTGCGGCGGCTAGGGTCGCGAGGGCGCATATGCTGCCTCTCCCTCACGTGCGCCGCCTCCCTCTTCGCGAGCATCACTGCTTCGCTGAAGGAGGTGACGGCTCCCCATGCCCTCTCGCTCCGTACCATGGCCTGGACCAGGGCCGGACGCGAGAGATCGCCGCCGCCGATCGCCTCCACGAGGACACGGCGGTGCTCCGCCCAAGCAGGGCAGACCGCCACCGTGTGCTCCACCGTGTCCTCAGGGCGATCTTCGCAGTGGAAACACCCGGGCGTTTCCTCCCGCCCTATCCGAAACAGGAACCTCCCGAAACAACCGTGTCCGGTGAGGACCTGCGTCAGGCGGAAGGTGAGGACGCCATGCCGCCTCTCAAACCACTCCTCAAAGAGGGGACTTACCGCCGCAATCGTGGCGTGCCCAGCACTGGGTTGCGACAATCGCTCTCTCCATGTCACCATGAGATCCCGCCGGAGCTCTGTCCGCTGTGCCGCGATTTCCTGCGGCAGCGGACTAACGCCCCGGCGGGCGTTTGGCCTCGTCGCGCCACTCCCATATATGCGCGAGGACCTTTGCCTCCAGATCCCATGGCGGTAATCCGGCAAGGAGGCCCGCCGCCTCGCTGGAGATCGTGCGATATCCCCGGATCATTCTGATCGCCATGACCCTATGGGACGCCCTCAACCGGCGAGCTGGTTGGCGCCTCAATGTAGGCGCCCACACCGGCGCCCCGTATAGGGCCATGGACCGCACGATCCCCGCGTAGAGCCTCCGGCAGGAGGCGTTTGGCCCCCCTAGATCGGGCAGGAGCCGCTTCAGCGCAGCCCCGGCCCGCTCCAGTCTGGGAGCCAAACGGCGGAAATGCTCCGCGAAGTTCCACCGGCTGTCGAGGACGAGTCCTAGGTACTTCATAGTCGACTCGACGCCGATGTGAACCCCTCCCACCGTTATCTGGGAACCCGTCGGTGGTGCATTCCGAGGACCATGAAACCAAATGGCCTCGGACTTGTGCAAGGCCACCTCGAGTCCCAGTTGCCGGATCCTATCGACGATTGTCGCAACCCCTTGTGTCCCTAAGTCGGCCGCCGCCTGGTACGACCTCCCTTGCGCCAGGACCAGCGTGTCGTCAGCGTAACAAACTACACTGACGCCATCAGGGAGGTCACGCGCAGCACCCAGTCGTATCCGATGTCCCACAGATGCGGCCCCAGGACCGATCCCTGTGGGACACCGCACGACATCTCTCGCCGGTTCCACTCTCCAAGGTGACCGGGGTAGATGACGGCCCTGTCCGTCAAATAGGCCTCGACCACACGACAGAGGTAGGTCGGCATCCGGTGATACCGGAGTGCCTCCCTTATGCAACTCCAGGGCAGGGTGTTGAAGGCATTGGCGATGTCTAATGACACCGCCAAGACGACCCCACCCCGGGCCACAGCATCCCCCGTCGTGAGGGCTCGCACGCGCATGATGGCATCCACCGTGGAGCGCCCCCTGCGAAAACCAAACTGGCTCTCCGCCAAATCCGGCCCCACCCGCACCAGCCGCCCGACGAGGCGGTCTGCAATTACTCTCTCAAAGAGCTTGCCCACCTCGTCGAGCAGCACAATGGGCCGGTAAGCGGACGGAGAGTCCGCTGGGCGCCCCGGCTTCTTAATGAGGACCAGTTTCCCCGTCTTCCAGCGAAGTGGGAACTGGCCCTCCTCCAAGCATGCGCTTAGGAGCCCTCTTAGTCGAGGCCCGAGAGCCTATAAGGCCAGGACCCAGGCTTTGCCGGGCAAGCCGTCGGGTCCTGGGGCGGTATTCTTGGCATTCAGCCTACGTACCGCCACTCTCAGGTCTACCTCGGTCACCTCTGGAGAGTCGTCGTCGTCGTCGGTGTAGTCCGCATCGGGCACCGCAGGAGGCGGAGCCATAGGCGGGGGAGCGTGCTCCCCTCGTGAGGGGAACAGAGCGCTCACCACGTCCTGCACGAGATGAGGCCGGAGACTCTGCGTCAGCGGGGGAGCCCACGGGCGGATTTTGTCCCGCACCGTTTTGTAGGGGCGTCCCCGAAATGTCCACTACCGACTCACCCCGCATCCGCACACACGTGGCGACAGAACCCCGGTTTAGGACGACCAGGTCTGCTTCCAGAGCCCAGTCCTCCACCATCCTGCCCCGCACATTCGTCAACCGGGAACCCCAAGCCAAGCTCTTGGCATTGAAGTCCCCGAGGACGAGCACGGGGAGGGAACGAAACCCGACGACGACGTCTCTCAACTCCGCAAGGGAGTTGTGGAACTCGGCTAGAGTTCGGCTCGGGGAGAAGTACACCCCTACCACGACAATCTCCCCGAACCGTGCTGCAACGCAACCCCGTCCCCTCTTGACACTCTCGAGGGTCGGGGTACCGGCGGCGGCCGACGAAATGAGGGTCACTGAGCCGCTCAGGTCCTCCACCCAGTCATCCCTGGGCGGGACAAAGTACGGCTCAGCGACCACGGCGATGTTAATCGACCACTGCGCCATGCTCTGGATCAACAGATCCTGAGCGGCGGCGAAGTGGTTGATATTCGCCTGGAGGAGGCGTAATGGAGCCGTTACTGGCATTCCATATTAGCCTCCCCCGGGGCCCCCTGTGAAGGCCCTGCCGTAACGGCGGCGACTTCGACGGCGTTGGAGGCGGCAGCGGCGGCAGCGGCGGCTGCAGCGGCGGCGGCAGTGGCGGCGGTGACGGCGGTGGCGGAGGGCTTGGCCCTGCCGCGGCTCCTGGCTTCAGCGGGTGGAGCGCAGGCTTTACTCCCAGCCCGGTGTTCGGCCGGCTTGCCAGCTGCCGCACATAAATAACAGTGCGGCTTGGCAACGCACGAGCCGGCCTTGTGACCGGGCTGACCGCAGCGGAAGCAATGACTGCTGCGGTCCACCTCCGAGGTGCATTGCACTCCCACGTGGTGGCCCACCTGGCAGCGGAAGCACCTCAGAGGTCTGGGTTCCAGCAGCTTCACCTGCGCAGAAACCCACCCCACCAGGAGCCTTCGGCCCTCCTCCGTAATCTTACGGGCCGCCGACACGGGGCAGCTCACCGTGACGGTTCGCATCCCCGTGTTGTCAGGACGGATGGTGCCTGCCTTCACCTGCTCGGCAGAGCATTCTCCCGTCCCGACTACGGCGGCCACCACCTCGCCCTCCGTCACGGAGTCGTCCAGGCCCAAGATGCGCATGTCAGCGCACTTGGTGGGCCTGGTCACTCGGACCTCGTCCGCGTCTAGGGACGCCCTAAGCCTTTCGGCCAGGGCGTCAGCGGTCGGGCCACTGGCCGCGCCGGGGATCTCCAGCATGCGGGCTCCGGTCGCAGTGACCCTCATCCGCATGCCATTGGTGACCCCCAGCTCCGCGAGGTTCACCGCCGCCCTGGCTTTTAAGAGCACGTCGCAGTAGGACACGCCCTTCTTCTCCGCCTCCGGCTGTAGCGTAATCACTACAGCGGCGGACTTCGGGGCGCGTAACCTAGCTGCGGCGGTACTCTACTTGCGCCGCTGCCGCCTCTCCTTACGTTTGGCCGCCCTTGCGGCCTTGCCCGCCTTCCTCTTCTCCCCAGCCACTTGCCATTCGGCGTCGGCCGGAGGAGATTGAGGAGGTGGGGCCGTCCGTCCTGGCACCAGGGGTGGTGCCGTCGCCACCCCGCCCTTCTTGGGCTTGGGCGGCACCGGTTTCGCCGGGGGCCGACCCGACTGCGGTGCCGACTTGGCCGTGGCAGTCGTGGCGGTGGCATACGTGGCCGCCTTCTGCGTTTGCTTTGGCTGGCCCGAGGCCGGCTGGCTCGCCGCTAGTGGGGGGCGAAGGACTATGGCCTCCAGGGCGGAAAACCGACTCTGGAAGGCAGCCAGCTCCTGCCGCACCAGAGTCAGCACCCGGTCTTCCTTCTCAGGCACGGATCCACCCCCGGGACCATGCCGCGCCCCCTTCTGAGGCTCCACCCTCGGGCCAGCTCCTCGGAGCACGGCCAGGTCCGCTCGGAGCTCCTCATTTTCTTTTTGGAGATGCTCCATGGCGGCTGCCAAGCGGGCGACCTCCGCCCGCATTTCGGACATGTTGTCCGACGGAGGTCCCGTGTGCAGGTCCTCCGCTGCCGCCATAATGGAGGCTATGGCTGCGGTTATGGCCTTGCCTTTAGAGGCCTGAAGCCTCTTCAAGGCCACCCCCTTGACCGCAGTAGCCACAACCTCCGCGAGCCTGGCCATTCGCTCCTCGTTGGAGCCGCCAGCAGCATCTGGCTCGTCCTCAGACGTCTCCGAGAGGGCCCTGCTGCTAGTCCCCCCCGAGAGCCGCTCCTCCGTGGCCAACGCCTCGGATCGCTGGTCCGCCTCGACACTCGGATCGGCGGGATCCTTCAAGGTTAAGCCTCTGCCTAACCGGACCCCACCGCTCCGGCAGACCTTCCCAAGCTTTGGGTTCGAGGCCACACCGCCATCCGAGGACGACCCCCGGCCATCCCTCGGTTTGGGGCGCTTCTTGAGGAACTCTGTCCTCCTCGAAGCGCCCACCGCCGCATGCTCCGGGCCCTTCACAGAGCCCTTCGCGCTCGATGCGGTGTCGGACTCCGACCCCGCATCACTCTCCTCCTGTTGTTGGTTTTTGTTTTTAATTTTTTCCATATTTGTTCCCACGAGTATTGAACATTTAATTTACTCAAAAAATAGTGGTTCGCACTCGAGACTAATTTAGCTACCCATTAGTCAAGCTACCAACCTCCCTCACGGTGCGCCGCCGCTTGGAGGTTTGGGGTAATTTTTTATAGAGGTATTCTTCCTCGCGGTCCGGGCGGTTAAGCCAAGGCCCTCGACCCCCGTCAAAAGTCAGAGACATGACCGTGACAATCTTCGGGGCTACGAGAATAACGGTGGCAGAAGGAGAGCACTCCTTCTTGCCTGCCCGGTGGCAGGGTGAGTGCACACCGAGCCCGCTCTTACTCCGCCGCTGTGCGTCTCTGCATGAGCGCAGAGATACACGCGTTGGAGCGTCCCGCCGACAGGATATTGGCATACGGGCAACGACACCCCTTAGGCACAAGTACCCAATGGGGTGACATTGCCCGCATCCCAGGGTGCACCGTCCCGGAGACTGGCCTTTCCCAAAGACGTATCCAAGGGAAACTCCAGCCCACGGGCACACGGGGAGGTTTCCTGTCCAAGCACCCCATTATAGACTGGCTTAAAATTAATAATTTAATTATTAACTTTGACAAAACTAAATTAATGAATTTTAAAATATGAACTCGACGTACGGGGACTTTAAACATCCATTACCTAGATAGCGACATTGATGAAACTGAAGTAACAACATTTTTAGGGTTACATATTGAAAACAAACTTAGTTGGAAACTACACATTGACTGTCATGTATGCAAAAAGCTGGAACAGTTTTCATATGCACTTCACAGACTGGATAAAATAGAGAATCAGCCTACTAACAGCTTACCACGGTTATGTTAGCTCTATCCTCAGATACGGTATAATATTCTGAGGCAACAGTTCAGACAAAGGGCGTGCGTTCATTGGTCAAAAACGTTGCATCAGGGCTATATTTAAGTTATTTGAAACTGACTCCTGTAAGCCATTTTTTTTAAGATGAACGTATTAATACTGCCATGTTTCTGTATATTTGAGGCAGCAGTATATGTTAAAAATAATATTGACATGTATAATTATTACACGCATTATGCGGCGTAGGGACAAAATATCGCGCACAGTAGCTAGCAAGACTAATCTAATACATGAAAGTATATTTTGTACTGCTTGATGCATCTTTAATAATATTCCGGGGCTTATTAGAATAATTGCGGATTTTTTTATTTTTTTAAGAATCTCCATGATTTACTAGTAAACAAGTGCTACTACTCAATAAAAGACTTTCTATTAGACAAATCACTGCACCAGTATAGTCCCACTAGTCATCATGCGTTCAGTGGCCCACTGATGTGTACTCCTACCTTAATTCGTTCCAATTTTTTTAAATATTGTATGTGAATTTTTTATCTAATTGTAATTCTCTAATGTAATCCTATTTTTACCCGACTGCGCCAGAAGGAGGGTTATGTTTTTTTATGTAACTGTTGTACGCCCTAAGGACGGGACAAAGCTGATCAAAATTGACTATTTAAGGCTTGTATTATGACCTAGGTACCTATGATCCACAATAAAGATATTAATATAATAATAATATTTATTTCAGATCAAAATCCATATGTTGTTAGTTAAAGTCTTAATCTAATGTTAGTAAAATTCTATTTAGAAAATTGAAACGACTGACACCTACGTGTGCAGCCGTATCCAGTGAGCCAGCATGGCATTGAATTGAATGGCGTTGTTACAATTTTTATATCAAGTCTATGGCGACTCGATTATTGAAACTGTACAAATTTTACTTCAAGATTGGCCTGAGATGTCTGTTTGTAAACTCCTATCGTATAGTTTTCACGTTACGGTCAAAAATGCACCTACCTGCTACGAATAAAGCCTACCTAATCTATGATACTGTATTAGTAAATTAAATCAACTTTGAAAATCTGAAATCGAAAAAGTGACAGATCCTCAGATAGTCAGATCCTAGTGACTCCCATTGGTTGAGTTTATTTTGCCGCCCTGAGCGGCACTTGGGCACGAATCAGTCCATTTTCCTACAGAAATAGACTAATAAAAACACGTTACTATTATCGTATGCACGTCATCGAACCGTTGAGAATACCAGCCTGTTTGATAGACGGATTTGTCTAGGCAGCTTAAATTGGTTAGGCATTCCATCATACCATACATTTATATCGTAAAGATAGTTTATTTATTTTTAAAGCGTGTTAACGTTCGATGTTGTATTGTTGAGCAGTATCAAAAACAAACAAGGCTGTCTGGTTTTTTTTAATATTTGACAGGTTCTGAATTCGAATGTTTAAGATGTTAGGATGTTCTGTTTAGAGTACTCGCCCCTCTTTTGTACATAAAATCGACTAAACTCTTGATACTATTTTAATTATAATGTTAGCGGCTGTGAAAGGACTAGCACGACGCATTATTCATATTCATGTTTTATTGTTCTGAACTTGATGTGATCGTGGTAGGAATGAGTTCATAACATTATTAATTGTAATCCGAGTTCTTAGTCGATTTGCTGGCTTTATACTATCTACATCCTTATCCTTAGTTATTATAATATTATAAACGCAAAAGTTTGTGTGTATGGATGTTTGTTACTCTTTCACGCAAAAACGGCTCAACGGATTTGGATGAAATTCGGCACCCAGAAAGATTATAACCTAGATTAACACATAGGATACTTTTTATCCCGGTAGTACGTTCCAGCGGGATAATTTCCGACTTCCACGCGGGCATCTTGCGGATGACTTGACACAAGTCCTTGAATGTTTCGTATTGAGGTTATATCTACCCCATTCCCTGTTTCACTATGTGAGAATTTCGTGAGCCAAGCCAAACACGAAAATTCCGCATAATAAAAAATAACTTATCCACCCTCGCAAAAACATAGTACGTATCGCTAGCCAAAACAGTGGTTGATAAATAAAAAATCCTCTGGCGCTGCCCCAAAAACAAGGGCGTAAAGTATGCACAGTGGGGGTTATCGAGCCAGAGCTGGGTGGTAGAGGGAGGCAATGACGTCACTACTTCGACCCGCCAGACTGCCGCCGAAACTGTGGTGCCAGTGTTGTTCAAGCCTTGATCAATCGCGGCCAGATAAAGTCTCCTTCCGGAGCTGAATGGGTACCTTAGACCTTAGTCTGTGAATGAAAAAATTATCGCGTTGAGGCTCAATCACAGTTCTAATTTTAAATTCAACAAAGATTTTAATGGATTAGTATTCTTTTTCTTAAATATTAGCAAAAGTACTGGTTGGTTCGTCTTGTAGTTTGTATGTAAAATGTTTGTAAGTGTGAAGACGATTTTTTTGTTTTATTAAAATATTTTTGGAAGCTTTGGCTAAGGTGAGCGTCGTCTGTAGTTTTTTTAGTTTGTGTGGTTTGATTTAGATGCTTTTAGTTCAATAGTTTGGTAGTTTCATCTCATTTGCAGTTTTAGTACATTCATTTCTCAGTTTTATTATGTTGTCCTAAATCTTTTTATCCTTTAACGTTGAACAAGCTATTATTTTGTAGATGTTTATTATTCATTTATCATGAATTAATTCAACATAAATTTTAAAGATATTTTTTTTTTTTGTTTAATTGTATTTATGTTTAACATTAAATTGGCTGAAACCGAAATTGTTATGATTGTTGGTGTATAAAAGATCAGATTCAAAATTCCAAATTGCTCCAAAATTGTGAGATGATACTAACATAATACAAGTCCACTCTAAATTATTATCGCATGAACTAATCGTTTTGTTTTTTAGATTATGTGCCGAAATTACTTTATGTACAGTCAGCGCCACAAGTCGAAAGTAATGCAGTTGACTTTGATTAAATAATAACTCTACATAATTATAACTACTTACAACTTTTTTTTGCATTTTTACGATATCGCAACTGTCATTGTTAAAAAATATCATAGACACAGTGACGGTTATTGAAAAAAAGGAAGGACTACAAAATTCAAATTTCGAATTATTTTAAAACGATTCTGAGCCTTAACTGCGTAAATTCACAATTAATCATAATCTGTTTCAATTTGACTGTTCAACAATATTCATTGCGTTATTTACGTTGCTGAGCAGACACGTTTTTCGAACATATGAAGCAATGGTTTAACAATCTGTTTCAAAACGAAACAGATTATGATTAATCGTGAGTTACGCAATTAAGGTGCTGGTGCTACATTTTAAATGCCAGAGTTATTATTGAATCCGTGGCAGGCTGTACTAGCTCCCAGCATGTCTGTCTGATTTCCGTCTGTTTGTGTCTCGCATTGCATGCAGTCGGCACCGATCACCACCAACCAATGACAAACTACAAGCCCCTGGTAAGACACCTGTATTTCTTTTTATTTTCTCTAATCTATGTGCTTTTCACCTGTGTAATGTGTTGTGTTTACTATTTTATGTCGATTATGAAAAGTTGTTTAGGTACTCACTAAAAGAGAAATTACTAAGACCAACAATGGATAAAAAAAAGATTACCTAAGCCCACGCCTTAAACGATGTCCACTTTACATGTATGGGAAAAAAATAGGTTATAAAATAGTGCGCGAATCTTATATTTAATTTATTGATTGATAAGCCTGATAAAGCGGGGGCGGATCGATTAGAGCGGCGCGCAATAATTTTTGACATAATGGTCCCGCATGACGGGAACCTCGTGAAAGTCGAGAAAAATAAACAAATCAAGTATCTTGACATGGCTCGCGAGGCTGTCGACATGTGGGATGTGAACGTAGCGATCATTATTGTACCGATAGTCGTAACAGGCAATGATTTGATAGCCAAGACCACCGACCACCACCTAAGGACGTCTCATTGGGCAGCTGGATTAAGGGTTTGATCCAGAAAACGATACTTCTGGACACGGCTCGCATTGTTAGTGGTTCCTCTCTCTGGACCCTGACCGCCGGTTGCTTGGACCCTGTTCCTGATACCGGTGGGCTACTCTGCCGTCCTTTAACTAGACAAGCCTTAAGCCCTAAAAGTTGTTTCCGAGAAAATGTCAAAAATCGCGCGAATCGTTATTTCTTTAAAACTGATACTTACCTTACTGATTATAGAAAACATCAATTGATATTTCTTTCTGTGTATCCTAAAGAATCCTTTCCAGTTAATGGCCTACAAACTCTAATATCTTGGGAACTATTCGAATTATAAAAATGTTTGTTCTAATAAACATTTTTACAATTCAAATAGTTCTATTAAAACGTTCAAATTGACCAAGTGAGGGTCCTTTCTAGCTAAAGGACAGCAACAATATTACTATTGTATTTATTTACTTAAATTAGATTTTTGTTCCGGGTATCTATTCCAGATAATTACATACGTAAATAAGTCAACTGTCTCAACTTTAAACATAAACTTCGCCCAAAGACGGTAACATTAAATCTTCAATAGCTTTTGTCGTACGCATCCGGTACGTAGGTAGGTAGGTAGGACTTGCAAATATACGGAAATTTTCATATTCGAAAGTTCGATTTTTTTTCGGGTAATATTTGAATTATTCGAATATTTAAAAAAATATGTTTTAATAATCATGTATTTATTTACCAATGTCTTAGATACAGTAGGAGTCTGAGTAATTTCAAGGAATAAATCAAAATTCTACTGCTGTATAAAAGTTTAGATGCAAAATCGATCGATATAGAGACAACCAATCACAATACAAGTCTTATTAATCGAGATGTCAGATCTAGATTTATAAGCATTGTTATAATATCTGTACCTATAAATAAAAATGTATGCGTCATACATTAAAAAAAATATACACGTAGACTTCAGAACCTCCTCCTTTTTTTCGTCGGTTAAAAAGAAAAGTCCTGACCGACTGATTGAGTCATCAACGCCCAGCCCAAACCCTTGGACCTAGAAAGTTGAAATTTTGCACAAAGTTTCCCTTTATAATGTTGACAAGGAATAAGGAAGGATTTTTCGACATTTTGTTTTGTCTATATTCATTTAAAGACTTACTCTTTCGGAAGCTCTACTGAGGTCGTTGAGCATTGTTTTGAGGTCCTCCATTGTCTCAGCCATGACAACTGTAAGTGATGTACTCGCCATTGATGTGGATGCCAGCCCCTTTCCAGTCCAGAACCTTGAAGACATCCTCCAGTGCAGCAGTGAACAGTTTCGGAAAGATAATGTCTCGTTGTCTCACACATCGCTGCAGAAGGATAGGTTTCGAGGTTTGGTCCTGGACTGGTTGACATAGTGACGTTTTCGTACAGACATTTCAGCACCTTGATGTAACGATAGTCGATCTGGCACCGTTGAAGAGACTGTAATACAGCCCATGTCTCGATCGAGTTGTCCATAAACGCCAAGCAGAAAGGCAGCTCTTCGGTCTTCTGTATAACCTGCCGCCGCATATGTAATACGTTTACGGTGCTAAAGCCTTAACGGAATCCGGCTTGTTCAGGAGAATAGAAGTCGTCAACCTGCGCGTGAGACGGTTTAAACAGCTCGTAGGCTTGGCTCAGAAGTGAGACGGGCCCATAATTCTTAAGAACGGTATTGTCTTCCCTTCTTAAAGAAAAATAACCACCACACCTCTGTTCTATGCCTGTTACGTTTTTCCCTCGAGTATGACGAAATCAAATAGGTTCTAGAGGGCCTTAAGAATGGGTTTTTTGCCGTACCTCAGGAGTTTGGCCGTAATTCCGTCATCACCTGGCGCCGGCGCTTTGTTGTTTTTAAGCTGCTTCAGAGCCATCCTAATCTCGTACAAGCTGACGTCCGGGATGTCTTCAGTATAGTGTCGGGTCAATCTAGCTCTTGGGTCGTTTGCCAGATTCGTAATAGGGTTACTTGTTGGCGTGTTTATCTAACTACCCATAGAACCTCTCCATCTCTCTCAACAGCCCAAGTCAAGTCATCATCCTGTCTTTTCTGTGTTTCCTGCAGGTTCCTTCCATTGTTCTTCAAGATAATTTCGTTTCTTTTTGTACAAATATAAGGTGTTAAAAATTAACCTTAAGAAGAAGGAGTTCAAAAAACGAACAACAACCAAAAAAGAATCACTAAAAAAATATTCTTACCCATAAGCTATTTGTAGGTAAGTTTGATAAATTTCCAGTCCAAAGTCCGAAAAATGTGATGGGAAAATTAGAATCAGCTGTTTACGTAGACAACGAGTACGCGCGGCTGTCTGTACCTACACGGTGTACGGTGCGCATGTGCATATTTAATAATTAGCGCGTAGTGAAAATATTACATATTTTGGAACAGATTTTAATGTATAAATAACTTTTTCGTGATTATTTATTGGTTTTATTTCTTAAAGTTAATCTTTTAACACCTTATAGATCCAACACTCAAATTGGATACCATCACATCGTTGATGGTACGAAGGTCCGCACGGTTACTCCTCAAGCTATACATTTCCAGTATAAGCTGACCTTGCATTGTATAAGATTTCCGTACAGTGCAAGATCAGCGTAAACTGATAATGCTTAGCTTCATGTGTAGCCGTGTGTACTAGTCGAACAAACATAGCACACATCACGCTTGCGCCGTCAGCCACCAAGCATAAACTTTAAAATTATATTTTGTGCACATCAGGGAACTCAGTCCGGTCTTATGGACATTGATCGAATATTCGAATGTCGCAATTTTTGCATTCGAATGTTTGAATTAAAATTTATTCGAATATTCGAAAACTCGAAGGCAAGCCCTAGTAGGTAGGGGTCCGTGGCTTAGGCCCCCAGTGGTCGACGCACCTGTGGCCGACGCCCCCGATACGATTAATTTAATATCTTTATTTTTTTGTGCTTTTTCACTTAGTACAGTAAAAGAGAAAAGTGTTTCACCCTATTAATAAAGTATTTTTCCTTGCTAAACAAAAGTTATCTATTTGTTTGTTTAAGTTTTTACAGTTGAAAATTTCTATGCTAGCAAAATTTCAAAACATTTCACATGTGAAATGTTATTGTTAGTGATTATTTTGTTGTGTTGCTATTGAAACTGACTGATATAATTAGGTAAAATTAATCTCATTTGTTTCACAGTTGAATATGTTTAATTATTATTGTTACAAAGATAAAAGAACATTTCATTATGTAAAAAGTTAGTTGCTCTGCAGTAATTTTTAAGACTGATTATTTAAAATTACTATCTTATTTTATTACATTTGAGACTGATTATTATAATTAAGTTAAATGATTCTCTTGATTATAGGTGATGAAAACTGTGATTTATATAAAAAAATACTAGATTTCTTATCGAGAAATATAAATAAATAAATAATGAAAATTACTAAGACTTTAATTTTTCAAATCATACCTCTAATATAAAAGCATTTCTATGTGATAAATATAATTACGATTTAATGTTATGCATATACTTACAATCAATATTAAGTATATTTAATATTTTTGTAAAACAATTTTTGTGCCTGACAGTACATTTGATCAAAAATAATTTTGAATTAAATTAATCGTATCGGGGGCGTCGGCCACAGGTGCGTCGACCATTGGGGGCCTAAGCCACGGACCCGTAGGTAGATGCTCCGTATGACCAAACCATGTCGTTAAAGTACATTCTACCTTCAACTCTTCAGTTAGAAAGTAGTTCAATATATGTTTAAAATATATATTAACACGTGAAGTAAAAACTTTGTAGGTACCCCTGATTACGAAACTAACGCGGTCGGAGAAGTGTGAAATTAGGCACATTTGAAGTTTATAACGAGGGAAAGTGCAGAGATTTTTTTTTTAATTTGGTTTTGGTCTAATTTCGACCAATGGGCGACCACTAATATCCAAAAAACCGTTTTACTCTCAGTTTCTCGTTGCAAAAGTTGGTACAATTCAAAATAACATACCTACCTCAATAAAATAATATACCTACCTACAATAAATGCTTTTCAATAGAATCTCTACAATAGGTACACCATTGAAATTACAGATTTATATGTAGAAATTATAGAACCAAAAATTCGAAGACATGTGACATCTACCAACCCGCACTGGGCCCGCGTGGTGGATTACGGCCCACTCCCTCTCACCGAGAGGAGGCCTGTGTCCCAGCAGTGGGAACATTATAGGCTGATGATGATGATGTAGAAATTTTACATAGGGTGACACAGTGGGCGGTCTTATCGGTAAAAGCGATCTTCACTTTCCCCTTTTGGAAACAGTCTAAAGTCTGCCCTAAATATGAATAGAGGTCATAAATTCGTAATTGCCTTCAAACTGCGCAACGCGAATTACTTTTCCATTACAATCCATAGCAAAACTGCATTATTGCTGCAGAGCGGCGCGCATGCGCAGTGCGCGCCGGCCGAGGTGCGTGCCAAAATATTTGCACTACTTATGGATTGTTGGTTCAACTATGACTGACAGTTTTGTTTCAGTAAAGTTTGTTTAAATGTTTTGTAAACCCACTATTTATAGGAAGTAATAAACAGTTCTATTCCGGGTAGGTTACTGGGTGCTCCAGTGGTATTCCAAGCCACGTTGTGGATGACGTTGGGATACTTGCTGCGGAATAAGTTTAGCACAGAAAGTAAATAAAGAAATATTGTAAGTCTCTGCAACATAATTATGTTTAAGTAGAGCCAGATTCATATTTACGAAATAATGGTTGGTAATGACACTAATGACAAAACAAAACAACTGTCGTTTTACTATTCAGCAAGTTATTCTCATTATATTGTATATTCTGATATTAAGCGTTTTGTGGGAATATTATCCCGTGAGTAGGTTTTTTTTTTCTGGGTGGGAAATCATCAAATAACTTCTCCCGCTCTGGGTGGAGCAGGAGGGCGTGTCAGACTTTTATTGACTAAAACCCACCCGTGTTCCCTTAGTAGCCCGTATGCCAGGGGCTGCGGTATCTCTTTCGAACAAACCCGCACCCCTGGCAGTCCCGTCAGTAGGTTAGGTGCGTGTAATAGATGTCTGCTCGACTGGTGTCCTACCAGTTGAGATGAGACACACGTCGTGTGCCTACTCACAACATAAAACAACTTTACGAGTCCGTACCTACTCTCACACTTCAGACAATGACTCACCGTGTCGAACATCATCATTAAAAAATCTAAGCGATTTGACTCGTAAAATTTTATAGACATACTACACTATTCTAAAACTGTCTCAACGCTGTAATCAGATGTAGTATTTGCATAAGGCCCAAACAGCGAGTTTTCTTGTATTTTAGTTTCAACTGACTTATCTTTGAGACTAATCAATCTGCTTTGTATTTCGGTCGGCTTCCAGTCTAACCGGATGCAGCTAAATTGTACATCAGTATTTTACTTGCAGAGAAACCCAAAACTATCTAAGGCTAAAAATATTATCAGATCGAGATATAACGGACTAAATGAATAAATTCTTCCTTATCTTCCTTCATTCACTGTCTGTGCTTGATCCTATTTGAAGGGAATGGAGTGCCTACCTATAGACAAGGCGATAAAAAGCAAGTTTTTAGGTACAGTTAAATGTAATCGGGCATTGATGATCTACGATACGACAAGTAATGCTAAATATGACTATAAAATTTGCCCATGAATGTAAAACAGCAATTGAAACAAGCAATAAAAAATTAACCATTAGTTAAAATGTTGCACTGTCATAAAATAGTGGAACTGTTCCAAAAATTTCAAAGAAGGCAACCTTGAACTCTTTGACACCAAACGAAGCAATGACGTGTTCTATTGCAGGCTTGAGGGATGTACATTGAAATCTTGCATTGAATATTGCACTATTAGCTTTTCCGGTGACCTTATTCTCATGATAATCCTACTTGTCGACTCCTTTACACTGCAACGTAAGCCCTATTTTTCAGTCAGCGTCTCTTAGGTACTTCTAAAGATAAATAATTTTGAAAACATGTTTTATGTCCTATGGAACCACGTTGTTTTGTCGTTTTGTCTTGCCACTTTTAGAGCTTTCTCCCATAGGCTCTTTTATCACTTTTATGATTTCAAAACTTCGACAATCCTCAAATTTAAACTTGGTTACGAAAAGCAAAACTCCCTTATAATTTATTTTCCCTTCAGTACTCTTTTAGAGTTGTTTTTTCTCGATCCAATCTTACATGCTTCAACCTAAGTTTCTAATCATGTTTATTCAAATTTTCCAGGGCTCAGCAGATTCAAACTATTCCCAACCATCATCGGAACTGTCGCTTGACGAAGACAAGGAGGCGCTGCGCCGCGAGAAGGAAGCGCAGGCTATCAAACAGCTGGATAAGGCACGGGTGAGTAGACCAGCATCAGTTCTCTAAGAGTGAAGGAAAACACAATAGACTAAGTACAAAGAATTAAGGACGCGCAGAGTTTCAAAATGCTGGAAAATGCACTTGTGAGGTGGCATACCCTTCTATTAGATGCAGTAGACCACCTCATCATCATCATCATCATCATTTCAGCCGAAAGACGTCCACTGCTGGACATAGGCCTCCACCAGGCGAGTAGACCAACTACGAGAACTGAAATCCGCCAAAGCTTCCGAGTCCTCCGGATTACTATTCAGGCTTAAAATTCAAAGGTTCCTCCTTCATCTTAGCATGCTGGCAATCTAAACATTGTAAGCTCAGAACTTGGCAAAAGCTACCATGAGTTCCTGTAACGTGCAAGCCAGATACGCAAGAGAACTCACCAAAAAATTGCATGTGCATTGCATTTTTGTATAGTAATACATACTCGTACTCAATAACTTACTCTCCATAAAGGAGACTTGTGCCAGTAGTGGGACGTATATGGGTTGTAGATAATGACGATGATGATGACCCATTAATTGGAAAAAACTAATTAGTATCTCTATCACATCGTCACGTATTATAGTCTCAGATCGGATTGTGGTCAAATGCTTGTTAATTTTTTTACTAATAAAAATGTACCAAAACACCTTATTCGCGCTCGATTTTGTGTTAACCGCCATAGAATGAAACAAATGGTAACTATTACTCTGGCCTTCACTGAAGCCAACACCTTCCGTTAAAGTACAAGAACAATACAGAACCTGTTACCATGTGTTACAGGAGAAGCCAGTGGCGTTCGCGGTGCGCACCAATGTGTCGTACGATGGCACCGTGGACGACGACTCGCCGGTGCACGGGAGCGCTATCTCCTTCGAGGTGCGCGATTTTCTCCACATCAAGGTAAACTTTTACTTATTTTGTTCGTTATTTATTTATGTTACCGAAACTAAACCCCTTTTGTAGGGTTTCCCCTGCTTAAAGGGCAGGGTAAACGGTGTTAACAATTCCCATCTGGGGTACCGCCAATAGGCACCATCGTTTAGCCTGCCTTCCTAATACATGACTAAACATTCCACGAGCTGGTGCTATATGATGGATTCAAGCATGGTGGTGTCTTCATAATAATATTTGACCAGCACCCTAATTGCGTAACTCACGATTCATCATAATCTGTTTCGCTTTGAAACAGATTGTTAAACCATTGCTTCACATATTCAAAAATGTGTCTGTTCAACAACGTAAATAACGCAATGAATACTTACTGTTGAACTGTCAAATGAAACCGATTATGGTTACGCAATTAGGGTGCTGGATGAGTATCAAATACCGAGGATCGAAGATTTTTCGCTAGAAGCGACAGATACACGCATTACGACTAGGGCATCGAGAACCGGCCCTATTTTAGGAACCGGTTCTTTCGGTTCCAAACTCAAGCCGGAACCGGGTACCCGGTTTTTTCGGTTCTTTCGGTTCTTTTGATAAATTCTAGTTGATAAACTATGCTATCTTTTATAAAGATTTTCTACTATCAAAACGAATTAAGGAGAATAGATCTTACTAAAACACACTTTATTGGATATCATATTACCTATTTATTATTTTTATAATTATACTCAAAATTACAAAATCGTTTTTAAGTATTATTTAGCAAGAACCAGTGGCGGCTGGAACTGGTGGTGCACTATAATAGCTCACTAATTTAGGGGTAATAAGTAAAATAAATAAGATTTATTTATTTCAGATAATTAATTTAAACCTAAACGAAAAAACAATAGTATTCAGTTTCACGTAAACTAAACTTTGCGGTGACAATAATGAGTCGGGCGCACGAGTGCACTTAAGGGACAGCCGCCCCTGAACAACCAATTCTTTAAAATCAGTCTTTTCGTAGAAAGTGATGCCAAACGGAGGCTTTGTCTCCTGCCTTATTAATCGTCTCTTCGAAATCCATTCTTTTGTATTTTGTGCAGCATCACACAGTCAACCGAAGGATGCGTATATCATGATATGATAATAACTTGATATTTAGCATAAAGAGATGAATTTCTAACTTTATTTTAAGAAGGAACCGAAAGAACCGAAAAGACCGGTTCTCCGATTTACAGAACCGGTTTTTTTAAGGAACCTCAGAACCGGGAATTCCCGGTTCTTTTGGAACCGGGAAAAACCGGTTCCGGTGCCCTAATTACGACGCATAACCACGAACTACACGCTTAAGCGAAAACAAATGTAAGAAGTTGTTAAAGTGTACGCCATGAGACAACGACGTGACCTGCGGGGCGACGCTGAAGGGTGGAAACGTGACGCGCACGCGTGTCAGTGGATGCAGTTTGTATCGCTGGAGCCTAAGGCCTAAAACAACACAGTAGTATTAACACACCCGTGTATACTTTCCAGGAGAAGTACGACAACAACTGGTGGATCGGGCGGCTCGTGAAGGAGGGCAGCGACGTGGGCTTCATCCCGTCGCCCGTCAAGCTGGAGGCCGTGCGCTCCGGCATGACGGCGCGCCGCTACCCGCGCCCCCCCTCCGCCGCGCCGCACGGCCCGCACCCGCCCCTCTCCAGAGGTAGCACCCCTCCCACGCCCGGTACGTCATGCATACCTCATGCGCAGTGCACGCCGACGTGGTCCACTACGAGATATGGGAGACGCGGCTATCGATTTTTCTGGTGTCTGATTTATGCAATTCGTCGTACAGCCGGTCTATTCTGTAATAATGTCGCCGTGAAAACTAAGTTCAAGTGAGCTGTCGATGCCTGGCACAAGATGAGATGACATTCTGCTGCAACAGCTAAATGCTATCATCCCCTCCTTTTCCTCAAATTTAGTGTATTACCGCTCTAAACCAATATTTTAAAGCTATGCTTACATAGATAATGAAAACGCCTCGTTCTGAGTAAGAGAGTCGAATAAATATTTCAGACACCAATATTCGACTATTTAGTCGATTCCAAATCGATAGTCGTGGATTTGAATGATGCTGCTACAGTGAAAATGAAAGCAACTGGTTTTTATTTTCATTGTCCAATAAAAATATTCCAATTAATCTTTAGAACTAGAAATTAATGTGCTGGAATTAAATCACAATAAAATAGGATACAAACGATTAATTGGGATATTAGAAGCAAGAGTGACCACCAGCCTAAAGCTTTATCATGCACTGGATAAAAAGACATACACAATATTTTAATATTTGATTTTTTATTTTAGTCAGTCTAATGTCACTAGCCAACGCAATAGGCTTAGATCAGAGGGGCTACTCTCTAACTCCGTCAACGAAAATACGGGTCCGTCCGAAAATTGTTCGAAACTTCAAAGAGACTCCTACAGCTTATTATTTAACTTTTTTGGACGGGTAAAACTATATATGGAGTAGGGACAACTGTCAAATCGTGTCGTAATTAGTTCTTAGTTTGAGCCCCAAACTTATCAAAGGTCCGTAAGTGATACGGAGTAGGAAACGGCCGTAACTTCGACCTAGATTACGGACTTCGTGCTTAGAGAGTAGGCCCCCTGAAACGAGTCGTAGGATCTAAAGAATTATGGGGCAATAGGTTACCTACTTACTTTATAATTATAGGGTTACTGTTTACCCCGTTGTTGTTTCTTCCCGGTAAGTAATAATCCCGTTTTATAAGACGAAATCGATATGCAAGTTACCAGTTCCTAAGGCGACCAACGAACGAGCTGTCTTATACAAAAAAAAAACCCAGATCAATGTCAAAAGACTTCTATAAATATTCTCTTGAATTATATTCTAAAATAGTTTATTCTATTATGTATGTATAATTATTTTATTATTGTAATTAATAGCCATGTGTACTCGTGATTTCTAAGTTTAGCTCAAACTCTAAGCATTTATATAGAATAAACCAATTACAGGCATTTTTGATTTTCAAGGTCGCTTAGAAGTTCGAAACATAAAGCTAGTTACCCATTCCAGGGTGTAGTAGATACCTGGAGAAGAACGGGCAAGAAACTCCATGGAGCTTGTAGTGGGACCTCTTTATTGCTACCACTTAGTTTTAGTTGGTACCATACTATGCAGCTGAACATGATAATTTAGTACTTATCTAAATTGTATGTATGTCGTTTTATCTAATGCCTGTAACGTACAACGCAGTTGTTTGTCTCTCTTTTACATCGTCTTGCTCTTTCTAACACTCTGAACTCGCTACGAAAAGAATGGCCTTTAACAAAGTTTCTTCTAACTAAAGTAACAAAATTATTAATTCTAAAAAGCAAGACGGTTCTAATAAATGTAGCTCGTGATTCGGTGTTACAATTGGCATCTTACAATTTTGTAAATATTTTACTAAACAAAATTTAACTTAATTGCACCTCGGCGCGGAGTACTTATTTTTATTTATGCCAATATTATTTTATTATAATTCGTTTTAAATTATTGAACTCTAAACAAGTGTCAATTTATATTTAATTTATGTAGATTAGCATTCTCCAAAATTGTTATCTTCTAGCACTAAATTCGATTTCAAGCAATAAAATTGTTACTCTTGCTACAAACATTTTTTTTTTAATTACTGTACTATAATAATATGGTATGTATAACTGCTTTGTACTAGCCATTCATGATCACTCATTAATTCAGTGGAATTTGCTGGAATTTCCTGGTCTATAGAGATGTATCGATTATTGACTAAAATCGACTATCGAGTCGACTATAGACTAGCCCCTATTTTATTTTTATCTCAGTTAATAGTTAGTCAATTCGTTCGCCAAAAAAACAAAGCAAGTATATTACCCGTATTTTAATAAGTTATAAAATATTTATTTACTTATTTAATAATGTTACTATGGTTAACGATCGAATCGACTAATCTGTTGTCGTTTAAAAGAAATCAAGTGACTAATCGAGTCTGAATCGAATAATTCGAATAGTCGACCAGCACAATAGTCGATACATCGAATAATGTATACGTAGCACTCACGTTTGCCACATTTTCAGATGTGCCATCGTTCGATCGAGGTAAGCTCACGCACTCATCGTCCAACACCAGGAAATGTCGTAAATTTTCACTTTTTAATTATTAATAGATGTTACCCGTGGATTCGTTCGCATAAATGTTTCATTATTTCGATGAAACCCCCGATTCAATATAGATAATGGTTGTTTTCCCTATAATAAATAAATTAATATGTTGGAGTAAAACTCCAACTTAAAAATGCATATTGTTTAAATACGCATCTAAATATACAAACGGTCTAAACTGACTGACAAAATTAAATAATGTAGGTACTATTTTGAAAAATAATATTCCAAGTATTGTCTAATTTTTAACTGCTTAATATTTTGCTAAGCCCCAATATTTTAGTGTAAAATCTCCAATATTTACCCTAAAATTGAAAACATCGAAGTACTTTTGCTCGAGACTACACCGTTGCCATCCCTCACTCTCCATTATTGCATGAATCCTCTATTATTAATTTATCTATTTTTACTTACTCTTTAATATTATCTTTAATATCTTTTGGTGTTTTACAGGAACGTTTTAGCTATATTATATTTTATTTATTTTTCTGGTATGGTAATATTTTTGGGCAGAATGGTTATATTTTCACATGAGATTGTGCTTTTGAATGTTGTCCAAGGGTCTTGAGGTTATGTGTAATATATATATATATTATTCTGTGTGTAAATATACACAGTAGAGGAAAATATTCCGACTAAACTGGCTATCTTGTGCCCTGAATAAAATATGGACTAACTTAAATTAGTCACTCTAAAGATTGCTACAAATATTGGGCCTAATATAATAACCAATGTGCAAAGTTAGGATTGGTGATTGAAATATGATGAAGTCTGAGAACGAAGACAAAGTCAGCAATTACTGATAAGTATCTTCTAACAAGCACAGGAAGAGGCTTGCCTTGCGAGGGATTTCAACAAAGATGTTTCTCATAAAATTATTTTTTTCCTTCTTATGACTTATTCTTCTTAAGTTTTCCTCTACTCTGTAACCTGGGATGTCTCCAAAAAGTCTTGATGTTGTCTATGTGTACCGTAGCAAATATTTATCAAAGTTTGTTTTTCGTACCTTGAATGAAATTTTGTTTGCTCCTTATTGCTCAAACCCCGAACAAATTTAGATATTTTTATAAAGAAGAGAGCATGTTAACTTTAAATCTTTGAGGGCTACAAGTGGTAAAAGTGAGTATCTTTTTTTTACTTTGTACCAGTAGTATAATGATATACTGGTGATGCATGAATGCTGATGCGCTGTATTACATACATTGCAGATCAAAGGATAAAATATTATTATTAGGAAATTAAACCAGGACGATCAATCCTATCAATACGATAGGGTGTACAAAAAAGAGAGGCCTATCTTAGGCTAAAGCGTGACACCAACTTTCTAGTGTGTCCTATCTCCCAGGCGAGGAGTCGGACGGCGCGGGGCGGGGCCGCGGGGCGGGCGCGGGCGGCAAGGAGAAGCGCAAGCCGTTCTTCAAGAAGGCGGAGGCCAGCACGCCCTACGACGTGGTGCCCTCCATGCGGCCCGTCGTCATCGTGGGGCCCAGCCTCAAGGGGTACGAGGTCACCGACATGATGCAGAAGGCTTTGTTTGATTTTCTCAAAAGACGCTTTGAAGGCAGGTGAGGGTGGTATCTTAACAGTTATTCGAGTTTTGAAAGCTCTTTTTGTTTCGTGTATTGATCTAAGTATGACGCAGAGAGTCCTCTATTACTGAAAAAGTTGGCTCATTAAGGAATTAAATGGCATGATTAAACTAATTCTGAAATATTTCTTATTGCTGGCTACAATAATAGCCTACCCGTCAGAACAGTCCCTAAAGTCTAAATTAACCGTCTAACTATTGGCAAAAAAAAAAAAAAAAAATAGTTTGGCTTGTAGGTACCTACTTCTAAATAACTTTCAACCCGTTCATCAGAGGCCACAAGTGGGCAACAGAAGCCAGCTTACCTTTATTCCAGAAGCCGGCTCCGACCTAAAGCTGACCTCACTAACTACTAACAGTTTACCAAACGGGACTAACATTGCAGGATTATAATAACCCGCGTGATGGCCGACATATCTCTCGCGAAACGCTCTCTCCTCAACAACCCATCGAAACGTGCCATCATGGAGCGTTCCAACTCGCGGTCCACTTGCCTCGCTGAAGTGCAGGTATGACGTGTTGCAGGATCATCATCACGAGGGTCCAGTCCGATATATCGTTAGCCAAACGAACGCAAAACGCGCCTAAGAAACCGTTCGTAGAGAGGGCCGGCAACTGTTTAGCCACAGTCCAGGTGCGATTTAATTAGTAGGTCTTAGCTGTGGTGTTGTTGTTTGAGGCACGTGACATGTCGTGGGCGTGTTTGGAATGAGTGGATCTAGATCTGCGACCTCGCAGATATAGGAATTTTACTTTAGGATTATGACGTAAGAAATTTCTCAGCACCTAGAATTTTAGCGGACCTCCGCGAGATTTTAGGAACCTAGAAACAGGTGATGTTGTAGTTACACCGTCTAAATTCCAAAGTTATTTGAGAAGCCAACTATCTCAAACACGCACAGTTTGAGTCCTTTGTCGGTCTTCCAGGCGTTTACTTTTCGCCGACAATTCTGGTTTGGACGAAAGACACACCTCTGATCAAAGTCCTGCAAAACGAACAATAGTGTTTTTGATCAATAGTTTAGTCATTTAATATTTTTATTGCCAGTTAGTATAGTGCGTTAAAATCTTGCTTCTTTTCATGCCACACAAAATTTCTCTTTAATAAAAACTTCCTTCCATTTCCATAGATTTAGTCACACTTAGAGTTTAGTAAATTTTTTGTACTACGCTCGCTCGATCCAAACATGCTCATATTATGGTATTTATAACATACTTAATGGTTAAACTAGTTACTAACATACTACGACATCCTTTCCGAAATTTCCTTTGCAATAGGTATATAAATTGCTGAATTAAGTACATAGTCACAAATTTTGGGTATTTGTATATGTCACCGTAACATTATGAACCACAACACACACACAACAATTATTTCCATTTTAACGCACTATTTTTCGATAGTTTTATAATCTGTCCGTGACAAACCGACAAATTGTGAACTGGTATCAAAATTGCATGCGACGGATAAATACGAGTATATTCTTGCGCTATTACTAAAAACCCACGTAACTGCCCCTAACTTGGAAGTAGCGCGGTTGGTTGCAGTTCTAACCTAACCTATTCGGTCGGGGTGCTATTGTAAGCAGTAAGGTGCAGTTTAACAAGTTATAATCTCGCGAGATAGATTATAAACTAACTGTATTCACAAACATACGGTGACATATACACTCGTACAAAATAGTCAGTCTGTAGCAAGGCCTGGGACAGTACCTACCTAAAAACTTAAATAATTTATTTTATTGCCATCATAGTCCTCTCTTTAGCGTCTCATATTGTAGTTTTCCATATAAATCCTGAGAATAATACACAAAAACATGAATACTCACATATTTTTGATTTTTAACAGTCGTTTTCAACATAAATCTCCAATATGATGTTCTTCAAAACAAAACACATGAACTTATCATATATTTACATCATACCATATTAATATAATACATAATCATTGGTACCTACACATTTTTACATAATGTGTCGTAGAAAATAACAAAAATAGTGCAGACACACATGTATTGATCCTTAACTTCAATAGAATAGGTAAAAAAGTAGATCGAAATCCTCCCCCAGTTGATTAACCCGTCTCCTAATAATATAAGATATTATAATAATGTTAGTAAGTATTTTGTGAGCAGTAAATTTGCATGAATCGTTGAGATAACAGTTGCTAAAAATGTATTAATTTGCACTGCCTTGCCTCTACGCTTTGACGGCTATTCGGCATGATTGAGGAATTGTTTCAATTATGGGAACGGGTCACGTAATACATAGATTGAAATAGTCAAAGTGTAGAGGGTACAATCATGAGTAAAAATAATAATAACGTCAAAAATATCTGGCTGTCGATATAGCGTATAAATTATACTCACTTACACAAATCATATCAAAAACCTCAAATTAAGGTAATTTCATTATTCAATAAAAACTTTATCGCTAGTCAGAAATTATTGCTCGTGACTGTGAGCTGAATATTAAATTATATTTAGTGTAACATTATTAATAAACTCGTTAAAAAAGTCTTATTTTTATATTTGTATATTGTTCATAATAATTTATGTTCATTTAACGTACAAGATCGCATTTTAGTTGATTTTAGTGTTGATTTTTTTATTTCAAATTGTTGATATCTTTTTAGAACAAACGTGTTTACAAATCTAATAACGTAAAATCCATTATCACATAAGCTCTAAAATATAAACATCAATAAATATAGTTCTGCAGTCTCTGCTTACCCCCAGGGGAAGAATCTGAGAGTTTATATATGTACTTAATTAAAAATTACCTTCATTTAAGTTTTTTTTTTTTTGTTGTTTTAGTAGGAGAAATATTAGAGTAGGTATATTTTGGTATTCGCCTTGAAAGTTTGATAAATTTTGCTTTGCAGTAAATTTAAGTATTTTATTTTATTGGCTATTGATAAAACCGTTGCGCTTTTTTGTACACCATCTTGGGCCATGTGAAGCTGTTAAGACACCTATAAAAGCACGTCAAACAAGTTCCTCTTTTAAATGAAGATTCAGTTGCTTTCGTATGTTGACAATTTGTGGTCTTCATAAAAAAACGTGCCTTCATAGATGTACCCATGTTTAAAAAATCTTATCTGCTAAAATAACACGAGTAATTCCATCATAATCAGAATGAAATCGAGAGGATATTCGAACTGGCTCGCACCTTGCAGCTGGTCGTGTTGGATTGTGACACCATCAACCATCCCTCGCAGCTGGCGAAGACCTCACTGGCTCCCACCATCGTGTACCTGAAGATCTCCAGCCCCAAGGTGGTATTTTCTATCAAACATTGCAGTCATAACATACCAAAAATAAATGATCCCATTGAAAGTCCCAAAGAAGTTATACCTAGGTTTATGTAAAATGGCAGATGCGTTAGAGACCGTTGTCTGATTCTTCTTCCTCAAGCTAGCAAAATCTTGGGCAGGCAGCGACTTCAGAGTGTTTTCAAGAACTGCTCATACAATGGCATAAGAGAACACTCATGCTCCATTACTGCTAATAGTTGAAGCCTCATTTCGACCGAAATAACAAACAAGGGAATTTGGTTCCTTAAATAGGTAGCTAGAAACGTAATTTTTAGGGAACAGAGAAAAGTCTTACAGATAGTTATTATCATATTAAGTTTTATTAAATCATGGTTCATGAGAAACCTGGACTCCCATAATACTCAAGCTTTTCGTTGAAGAATCGCTGTTTTATGATAGTATCTGCAGTTAGATTTGATGAATGTTAGTTAGCTACATGTTGTGTATCTATCCATCTCTTCTTCCGCCCGATTCCTGGCAACACTAGCTACAATCTTGGATGTTTATCTCGTAGGTGCTTCAACGGCTGGTCAAATCCCGCGGGAAGGGCCAGTCAAAGAACCTGTCAGTTCAAATGGTGGCTGCAGAGAAGCTGTCACAATGCCCCCCAGACATGTTCGATGTCATCCTCGATGAGAACCAGCTGGAGGACGCTTGTGAACATATTGCTGAATATTTAGAGGTCAGTTTACTCTCCATTTTTGAATTGCAGCAATACCTTGTTGCCTTTGCGGGCCTAGTAGACGTCCGGTTCCGTAGGTATGTATACATTTTCTAGAAATAATATAAAAACTAACCTATTTGTAAACATTTATGGAAGTATAGAATGTTCCACGTTCGAACTTTAGGAAGATCAGCATTGCTAGATGAAATTAGGGAAACGGGAGAGTAAATTGAAACTACTTCAGGTGTATCTGGGCTTGCTTATAGTGCAGCTTTTGCAAAGTTCATTCATGTCATGCAAATACCTACAACATCTACTATTTGTGGAGTAGAGCCATAGGTATATTTGTAAACTTTTCCATTATGACAACGATTTTTTGTAAAGAACGTCCCTTCTGCGTTTTTGATTCTGTCTATCTCTCCTTTGAAAACTTAAGCGAAGTGAGCTGTATTTTCACCCGATGCTAGGGATTGATACTATTGATGACCGCTTATTTCAAGATCAATTCTCATATGTTTTGACGGTGATATTTGTACAGAATAATTTGGCAGATCTCTAAACATAGTATCAGAATACAGAAATCTAAATAAATAAATAGCTAAACGTGTACCACCGTGTCGCAGGCGTACTGGCGCGCGACGCACCCGCCCGAGCCCGAGCAGGCCGCGCCCGCGCGCCCGCTGCAGCGCGCGCACAACGCGCACGCGCAGCCCGGTGAGCACGCCACGACGCATACATACACTACACCACATTGTTGTTCTAACGTAACTCTACAAATCTGCTATTAGTTTGATCCGAAGTAAGGTCGACCTTCACCCATCTGTTTACCGGATGGAAATTACTTAATATTATCAAATATAATACACACACACCTTAAGTTTACATTAATTATTCGATGTTATAACAATATTAATATTGCTTGAGTATAGGTAAACTTTACACATGTAACAAACCACGCAACACAGGTTTATGCACATAAAAAAATATCTATCCTAAGTAGGTAAGAGATAGTAGCCTATTAATATCTCTTCAAAGAATACAATTCTTTAACCTAACTTACTTGTCAAGGAACCGAATATACAGAGTGCTTTTCAGATGGTAAAAATACTTCTCAAAAACCCATATTTACAGTCTATATTGTGCCAAGTCAAGTCTGGGGTCTCCTCTCTAACGCTGTCAACGAAGATACGGGCCCGTCCGAAAGCAGTCAATCCGTCAAGACAAGATTCAAATTAAATTTTTCTAACGGGCAAACACATATCGGCAGCAGGGACAGCTGTCAAATTGTGTTTTCCTTCATTTTTAGTAAGTGCTATGAAGTAGAAGGTGCCCGAAAATTCGGCTAAAACTACGAATTTCGTGCTCAGGGTGTAAACTCCTTGTTATCCTTTATACTCAGCTCACATACACATCTACATAGATCTAACAAATATTTCTGTAAAACTATTTTTTAATTATGTATGTAACCGTGTACTGCGATATTTTGAACCCCCTGCTAACACTGGAGGGCATCGCGAGAGATCCGACTCGTACAGCTACGAGAGGGAAAGAGGTAACTAACAATAATATCAATGTATGTATATATATATATAGGTATATTGGACAGGAACATGTCTTTGACCCCAAACGTCGTTAAATTCGTCCACGACCAATTTCAAATATTTTACTGCTAAAGAAATAAGTGTCGTTAATGATGATAAAAAAAGTTTTAATGGTGCATCCATAATTATAAAATTATGGAAAAGGACTAGATTAAGCACTAGATTGTTATTAAGCACTGAGCACTAGATTGTTTAGGTCTCCGTGCACGAAAAAATCCCTCTTTGTTCTTATCTAATTGTGAGAAAGCTTGAAATAATTTTGAAACAATGTCTGTGTGACTATACATATACATATGTGCAGATTCCGTGGCGCTAAGCCATCGTTTTTATCGAACAATACGTTTTTTCAACATAATTTTTCTGGTATTTATATTTTGCATTGAACTTGAAAAAAGTGGTCCAGCCACGTGCAGACCACAAAATGATTTTGATGATAATATTCAAAATCAAAAGTAAAAACATGATGAAACGTTCGTCTCGCATAATTTTTTGTATAACTTGTAGCGAATTTTAGTGATTCTTCCATGAATACTAAATTTATTTGAAAAATCCCATTAATATCGCAAGTAATTTTATTTAAATTGGTTTTTCCTTTCCCACAAACAATGAACATACAAAATACCTACACCTTGTATATGTAAGAAATACTTTCAAAATAGCGCTCTTTGTAGTTTCTATTAGCGTCAGCATAGTATAGAAAAAGAAAAATTATGCTGTGTTATTTTTTTTAAGTCCATATTCATTACATGTTTCATTTATTATACTTTCTACGTCTACTAATACATAAAGTAGGTATAGTCACGGACTACACTCCCAAATAAACTAAAACAATAATAGGGAGCTTCCCTTTAGAAACTTTTAGAAGGTGAAACATTTCCGTAACTGTACGTCATAACTCATAATATAAATATTAACGCCGTTGGCACAACACCGCTGCGGTCCACAGTAATATTGCGGCACGATTGTAGTGGCGGTAAGCGGTGTGGTGTGAAAACAGCGTAAAACGTAAATGTTGTAGTAGATAATGTCCCTCCCCGCCAGAGGACGCCACTCGACTGACCCTCCTGTTCATTTCAGTACAAGCGTCGGGGCAGGCCCACTAACAACAGAGCCGAAGACTAAATTCCAGGTGTTTATTGTCAGACGCACCGGCCCCCGTCCAGGTTGCAAACAATTTCTAGCGCCCCCCACCCTTCTAACTGCTTGATTGCTTCAGGGTGACGCTTCACTAACCCTTCAGAATCCGACAGCTGGACAAAGCTGTTGGATTCCGCCAGCTAACACATAACAGCGGTTCAGAATGACGCTAACTGTGATGCGTTTTAATAAGTTTTTGGTCTTGGGGAGCAAAAAGACTTACTTAAATTTTTAGAGGAAATAAATCTCTGGTTGATATCCAAACGCTATCAAGCTATTTGTCGTCTTGAGCTTCAGAAACAATTTGATGTTAGATCATTTTAAAGAAAAAGATGTTTTTACCTTTTACACTGATACTGCTTCCGATACGTATGCAGTGGGCTTGAGCAGATCCTATATACTACCGTCTCGTGTGTCCCTGGTTACATGGCATCACATACCTTCATCATATACCTACCTTCTACCCTCTCATCGCAACCTAGTTTGCTGTAACAAGTCGTTTCGATCGTCCAGTTAAGCACGAAGCAGAACATCTTCCATCAAGCAGGATACTTTCCTAAAGGCAGAGAGCCATCAGGCTTTTAGTCTGCAGCATCTCAAGTGCACTGTTCCGCAGCGTCGCAGTTACCGGCCGCGGCGCAGGTAGTGATCCCGGTCCCAGGCAAAGTGTGTACTCCCGGCGGGACCATCATGTAGCGTGTTGAGTCTGGTGTCGCAGCCGTAAGTGTGGGTGCCCCCCTCCCCGCCCGGCAGACGGTTCCGCTCCTCTCGCCCCGTGTGATGTGTGTGCTCTTTGGTCCGTGAAACCCTGGTCGATGCAAAGGCTGGATGGATTTCCAGGGCCGTGATCGTCCTGATTATTTTTGAGTTTGTTGTGTTCGAGTGCGTGTTGATTTTCAAAGGTTTTATTTTATTTTGATGTCATACTATTGTCGGAAAATTCTTTTACGAACATATTGTACGATTGACAGGCGGCAGGTCTCGCGCGGCGCGGCCGGAGCGTCTGGAGGAGGAGTACTACCCGCGCGGGGGCGAGCGGTACGACCGCGGCTACCCGCGCGAGTACCACGACTACGGGCCCGAGTACGCGCGCGAGCGACCGCACGCCGCGCACGCGCCGGCCGCGCACGACGCGTACGGCCACGATTACACGCGCGACGCGTACGCGCGCGACGAGTACGGCCGCGAATACGCGCGTGATGAGCGAGAGCGGCGCCGGGACCGCGACCCACCTGACGACTACGGGCCTTCGCGTCGCGCGCTCAACGCTGTCTAAACGCACCGCACCGACCTTGTACGCGCCGCGTCGTGCTCGGTGCGACCCACGCCGCGTGGCCGCTTGGTGCGTGACGTGCCACGCCGCGTGGCCACAGCACGCTTGGCGTGCTACACCGTGTGGCGCCGCACCGTGCCGTACGCGTGTCACGTCTGGCTGCGCCGCCGCTACTCGCGGCAATTGTATAAATTTTACATACTGAACGAAGGAGGAGCTAAGTTTAGTACCGTTAGATATTATCCGTTTCCCATATTTTGAACATACTCTGTAATTATATTGCATCGTCTGTACTTCATTGTTGCAATCATATGTAAATAAAATACTTTATATCGATGACCAACGTTTCACTGGTTTATCTGACGAAATCATTTATGTACCTCGGTACATATGAAACGTGTTTTCATGTCCACAAGGACAAAAAGAGCATCGCTCAATTAAACACATGCTACCTCCATTATTATCCTGCTAACTTTTGGGAACCTTCCTCCTGTTATTTATTTATTTAACTTTAATGAAATGCTTTTTATCCAAACAATAATAAAATTCAGTACAAGTTTAATTACTTAAATTCAGCGTCATCTAGGTCGTACCTTGGAAATTTTACCACAGCGCCATCTGTGTCAGACCTTTGTACTACGTTGTCATTTAGTACAGAGCTGTGTACAGCGTTTTTCTACGATGGCTTTAAGCTTTTAGAACTTGAGAACAACGCCATCTTTGATTTTTTAAACGTTGCCCCACACTAAGAATTTCTCCTGTATTGAGGGTGCGTGTACAAACATTTAAACTCACACACATAAACAGCCAGAACCGGAACAACTACAACTGCCAGTCTATATAACTCTGTACACCCTCTATCACCAGACCGGGCATGTATCTGGGCTCCGGGCAGCTGATAAGCGATTTCTAATGAAAAAACCCAATAACACTGCTCGGCCTAGTGATGGAACCTAGCTTCACTCTAAGCAGCCGAGGCAGCCACACTGTCTGCTTTCTAAACTCCAGTAACAGGTACAACAAGATTATCCGTCAACCGAAAACACGACTAGCCATGATACTTATTTAAAATTACAATAATACTATGAAGGTAACGTATCAATCACCGGGAGCAAATTAAAATGTTTAAGCAATTTTACTATTTAAACGAAATTATACCATCGGAATAAATACATTTTGAAATAATCTTTATAAACAGGTTTTTACATTTTTAACCAGTGCGCAAACTGTAACCATGAATTCAGCATATCATTCTAGAACCCCTGGCGTAGAAATTTTTCGTCGGTTATACAAAAAAAAAATCTGCTGTTTCACAGCATTGCAGCACTGACTGCGGTATGTAGGACGAGAAGATATTGCGAAACTTCCCGAACACTGCCCAGCCGAGTCGGATTCGACGATTGACCTCTTTCTCGAAGTTGAACCTACCTAACTGGACAGTTTGTCCTAGGTAAACGTACTCGTCCACAACATCGAGTGCAGCACCTCCGACCGTTAAGAGAGTGGATGTAACATGGGCATTGGACATGACCTTTGTCTTGTCCATGTTCATTTTAAGACCTACTCTTTCGGAAGCTCTACTGAGGTCATCGAGCATTGTACTGCGGTCCTCCATGGTCTCAGCCATGACAACTATATCATCGGCAAACTCAAGGTGAGTGATGTACTCGCTATTGATGTGTGTGACTTGATTTGAGTGTGACTCGCGGTTGATGCCAGCCCCTTTCCAGTCCAGAACCTTGAAGACATCCTCCAGTGCAGCGGTGAAGAGTTTCGGAGAGATACCTAACGTCTCCCTGTCTTACACCTCGCTGCAGAATGATAGGTTTCGAGGTCTGGTCCTGGAGTCGGACTGACATGGTGGCGTTTTCGTACAGACACTTCAACACCTCGATGTACCGTTAGTCGATCTGGCACCGTGAAGTTGAATGACTGAACGTAATTACAGTTTATTTTCCTACTCATTTTATATCAGTCACCGAGTAATTAAATTAGTAAAATAATTTCCTTAGTTATGTTGAGTGTGTATCGTGTCAAACTTGGCGGTGATTTTGTTATGTTATGCTAGATGGCGTCACTGAGACATGGGACCGCATTTTTTGTATGACATTCATTCTGCTAATACTTTAAAGGCCTATTAACTTAAATGTCTTTGGAACATTAACACGTGAACACTTATAATTATCATTATTACGGCGGATGACGCCAAAACAGTTCTGGAGAAGGAACAGAGGATAGGTACTTATTTAGTTGACAGAGGGATCTATAATTTAAGGTGACGGTTGTTTCTATATATCTAGAGGAGGGACATCTCGGGTGAGTCCTTTTTACCATTCAAACAAAACTTCTCATTTCAAAAACATATCGCAATATAATACAGACGTATTTGAAATAAATTCGATGACGTTCAACATGTCAAGATGGCGCCCACAAGGTTGTCATATTAAATAAATTAAACATTAAATCGCGTAACAGTTGTTAAATAAATCTAATTCTTCATAATATAATCGCTCGCGTGCCTCTTTGGTGTCTACTAGCTAAATAATACAATAATTATTATATACATTATCATAGAATTACATTTTGTTTTTAATAGTTGCAACATTTTGTGGAGATTAATACAAGAGAAAAATTCCTTTACCCTCCAATAAATCACCAAAGAAAAATACAAATTACGTACAAATATCCCGAATTATAGTTTCATGTGCAGATACGCCTTTTTGTGACAATACATTGGAAGGCGATATACCGTTAGATTATAAAATTCGTGTACAGCTATTACAAATAGCTATTCTAGCATCTTTTATTATAGCTTTTACACTTCGTACCATAACATTTCATCAGTAGTACCTTAGGTAGTACAATGGCAAAAGCTAAACAATCTTAGATACTATCAATTCACTTGTGACTTCTAGCAATGCATTAAAATTGCAATATCTTCAAGTCAAAACAGCTCTTACACAAATCAGGCTATCTTGTTCAAAAACTTCTGAATTCTGAAAACATTCTGGGTCTTTCTGTGCCTTATTATTAACTTTAACTGCCTCGATATGTTATTTACAAGCATTATTGCAACAAGTCTTTGGTTTCACACTCACTGATAATCCTAGCTGATTGGAACTACTCCTTGAATTCACACAAAAATAAAAATCGTTCTAGTTTTCCACATAAGGCAAGTTGATCCTTAGAGATCACTTCACTATGATAAAAAATAAAAAAGGACTATTTTTACACCAACGATTCACTCCGTTCCATCAGACCGGGCCCAAAGCTCACACCAAATATCTTAACAATCCAAAATCCATATTTACACTTTACACAAATTGAACCGTATTTACACTTCACAAGAGTCGCTTTCTCACTGTACCATCGAGGTGCTTACGGCCTTTGGCTCGGCACCGTAATCGTCTGAACCTGGCTAAGTACACGGCTAGTCAGATGTATAGATAGTCATTCTTGGTTTCCCTACAGTAGCTGATACTGGGGAACTTGTAGACGGGACTGTATCTTCTCTTCTCGCCTTCAGCTTCGAGGGAGAGAGCGGATAATGCTCTGGAAGGTTCCTCGTCTTCGGAGGGAGCGTCTTCAGGGGCCGGCAGGGAGCGTGGCGGCAGGGGAGGCGCCCGCGGGTTCCTGCGCACTCTGAAGTGGCAGTCGGTGTCGGGCGGCCAGGCGCGCTGCACCAGCAGGGGAAGGTCGTCTGGGTGTAACTTTCGCTCGTACTCCTGCGAGGGACTGACCTGAAATTACATAAAACTCATTAAACATTTGGGTCTCAGGGATGGACTAGGTAATGTTAGGAACAAAATCTAGTAAATCAGTAGTGACTTTTCTAAAGATATTGTCACCGCGTCAAGTCAACAAACACATTTGCAACTAAATCTGTTTCGACATCTAGGTATAGCTTGTGTAATGTATGTACAATGGTATATTGAACGTGGTAGATATCGATATCCCTTGTTCAGGATAACCAAAAACTAACAAAACACACAAACGATGCCTCTATGAGAGTGGCATGATCATACTGAAAAAAAGACAAATAAAGATTTTTATTTTAAGTGGTCCCAGTCTTTTAGGTAGATTATTGAATAACCGTAACGGTTAAATATGCACCTCATAGAGCGAGAACCTCTCCACACCCTCGTTGGAGTCGTAGCAGTGCAGCAAGATGGCCAGCACCTCGTCTGCCGTGGTCCTCTCGCTAGTCAGCAAGCACTTGTACTGCGACGAGGACATGAGCGCCGAGTCGTAGATCTTAATCAGACCTCCTGGTCGCATTTGCAGGGAGAACCTGGAAAATTATAGTGGATTGGTTAGAGTGTGAAGGACGTATCAAGATTTGGAAGTAAATGAAATCTTTATATAATTTGATTGAGAAAACAAAAATATTTTAAGGAAGCGCCGCGGGTTGCCCGCGTCATTAAAATTTTCTTAAGTTTTTTTGCAATTTACATTGTCAGGTTGCATTGTTGGTTGAACAAAATATGATTCGCGACCGTAACAAGTGTGTATATACAGAATTATAATCATTAAAATTATCAATACAACCCTCTAACTTCTTATAAACCCTATTAATTGACCATTTCATGAAATTTATGAAGCTACTACACATAAGTATTTTAAAGTAAATTTAAGACAGGTGTGAAATTATGACTAAATATTGACTTAACCTACGTGACCTGTAATAAGTGTTTATGAGTTTAAATCTTGCTAGTTAAGTTCAAATCTTGCTAATCAAGTTCAAATCTTGCTAATCAAGTCCTACAAACTTACAAAAGAAAAAATAAGGGAAACTTAGGAACTCGTTCCTGTTATGATATTCCACACGGATGAATAACATTATTTTCTTTTCACACGTACATATCGCCTCGTTTTCCTAAAGGGTTGGGCAGACATGTACAATTGCTCATTCATATTTCGTCAGTTATGTTAAGTCATGTAATAATAGGGAGCGAGCCTATTGCCATCAACCGATGATCTGTCTTTACAGGCTCCGGACTTTTACTGAGAAATTCCAGATAGAAAACCCAATAACACTGCCCGACCTGAGACTAGAACCCAGGACATCTTGCTCAGCAGAAGCGCTTGCAACCACTAGACCGATGATGGTAATCCGATGTTTGTGTGGGCGAAACTTTGAAAACAATTGCATAAATCCTGCGAATCTTACTTAATTCACTTTAATAGCAAAAATTCTCAGCTATATTCAATTCATACAGTTTGTCCGCAGAGCCTTGCTTAGTGAATAGATCATTCTCACGGCTTGTCTTAGCTAACGAGTAATATACATTTTTTCTCAGTCTCGAAGGTCATTCTAACGCAAAGGAATACTATTTTACTTTATTTTACAAATGGTTGGAGCTGATAACTTCTTTGGACACCTTTTGTTTTTTATTTTTATAAACGTCTAATATATCAAATCAACTAAATCAAATCTTGCTTGGTAATTGCAGTTACTTTACGTTAAAGGTACATCATAATAAAGATTAGATACTAAACTTCCGAATCAATATTTACTTTGAAATGTGGAATTACTAACGCTGGCCATTGTATGTAAAACGCTCTAAAAATAAGAAACGTACGTAAATAAACGCCTATTGTTTATTTTGAAGGGGAAACCCTGTTAATTAATAATCCTCCTCAGATTATAAAACATCTGAGTCCTTCTCCTACAGAGCTCATAAACTATATTCAAAACGCCCATAAACTCAGTAATACATTCTAAAATATAGTGCTATATAGGTACGTAATAACAATCCATTTAATATACAATAACAACTAAAGTTGATCCCTGTACCAATCTACTCCAAACTGTCAACACACAGTAACACGATACATATGGTCAATAAAGAGCTAAGAGGACTCTTTTAAAAGTTTTTATAATTTTTATGGCCGCCATGTTCACGGTACGAGAATAGCTCGTGCCGGAAGAAGGGACAAAAGTGGATCTTTTTCGGTATACTGGCCGGTGGTCCCGGTACCAACGACGCAGTATTGAAGGGTTTTCTGTTGACCGATGGCGGGATAAAAATAAAGTTCTACTGAAAAGGGTTTCGCTGATTTTGTTGTGTGAAATCGTGGAGAGTGTTATTTATGTGGTTAGAAAACAAAGTGTGATTCAATTATGAAACAAGTATGCAATAATACCTAGTTGTTTGAGATCATGTGTCATTACTTTTTTGTGTTGTGGAAAATGAAAATTGTAAAAAACATATTCACCTTGTAGTTAGAGATGAAAATGAACCAACGTAACATCGTAATAATATACCAATTATTAGATTAAGATTTGAAGACTCAAACATAACAGTTCAGTAAGTAATAACAAGCAGATGGTGAAAAGATAAGACAAGTCAAGGGTCCAGGGTGCTTACTCTCGAATATAATTCCGATAGATCGACATTGGAATTGTCAGTCAAACGTCAGCGATTGGCTAGAATCAGTGAGTCCAGCCAATCCCTGACGTTTAAAACTGATAATTCCAATGTCGATCTATCGGAATTATATTCCAGAGTAAGCACCCAGTTCTGGTCACTCAGAATGTTCAATAATCAAGTCAAAAACAAATAGTTACATAACATCACGCGTGTGTTTCCCCCAAGGGTCGCACACAGAGGCATAGGGACGGGTAGCAACAAACAACCACAACAATATTACTCACTTAGAATAACCCTTCGGATGGCACGCCTGTAGCGCTGCAGGCCTCGCATCGTCATCCAGCACCAGCGTGGTCCTTAGCCCCGCGGTCCTCACTCTGACCTCCATGCTGAGGTAGAACAGCCTCGGGTCCCGGTGGCGCATGCGGAACTTGCCCAGGAGGGTGGACACCACTTCCTGCGCCCGAGTGCCCCACGTTACGGAGAGCGTTTTGTACTCAATGTCCGGTCGGAGGCGACGGGCGTATACTTTAATTGTCGTCTGCGAACAAAGAAAATGATTTATTAGTACACATTATCAAATACTAGTACAGTAATTGGACGAGAAATAAAATGTCGATGCAAAGAACCAAATGAAACTTTTCACTGAGGACCACATTATTTTGCGAAAAGCCAGCAGTTACAGAGAGTTCAGATTGAATTTACGAGTATTTGCATACAATGTCAAATTATGTGTGATTGTTATCTTTTTTTGGTTTTATGGTGATTTCCACTCTTGAATGGCCTCCCTCGTGTAGGGAAACAGGTGCTAGTCGTCATGGTTGGCTGAATGAGTGGGGTGGTTATTGCGATATCCTGATTTTATTTTGTACCTACAGGAATTTTGAACTCGACCCTAACGTTTTTAGTTAACAGTGTAACCTACAAACACCACAAGCATCATAATATGTTTATAAATTAGATGTACCCTCATTTCTATTACATTCATTTCAATAAAAAATGCTATTTTGGTTAACGTCGGTTTAGATAAATACGTAATCGTTTTCAGCACAAAGCCTGGGCTGATAAAGTTCAAATTTTAGGTCATAAAATGTAATTTTGAACAGTTATTGATAAGCAAAGCAAGCATATCAAACTTCCGTTTTTAGGGAGTAGTCCATGTGAAGTTACAGCTAACACTATCTGAGTGCAAACAGAAGATTAAATTATGTAAAAATAATTTGGCAAATGGACATAGATAAGTAGAACGTGATGGTAGAGTTCAGGAAGCCAATATTTAGGCAAATAATGTAATCTATGAATTATCGGAAATTTTATAATGTGTTACAGGTTTCTTTCCTCAAGGTTTATTTCTAAAAAAATCACGTAACGCAATTCAGTATCCAACTTTTCATTATTCAATGAAAAACAGGCGACGCTAAGACAATAAGTGATTTGTTGAACACTGCCGAATTCTCTACAATTCCGGAAAGAATTGAAAGAACTTTGAGTTCCTTTATTTAGTCAGTCAATCCTTTCGAAATAACCAGAACCGCTAAGCAAATCGCGGGCTCACAAAACAAGATAGTCAAGTACAGTAACTAACAACCAATAATGTTATTATTCTGTGTAACAGAATGCAAAGATTGCAGAATTTCCAGTTCCCACGCGAGCTGTTCTCACCGCACAATAAAACCAAATAACACAAAGAAAATATATATAATTCGCGTCATAATAAAATGATAATGGAGGATTTTATGTTTTAAGTGACTCACGTGAATGTTATGGGGGTGCAGCGCTAGGCGCATGCGTGGAGCCGGGACTGGCGCGAATGCAGCCATGACACGTGCGAGTGCGACGACGCGCGGGCGACACTGAGGCCGAGAGCCTTACTCGAGCGCTACTACAGGGGGTTGTATTGTATTGCAAGCATCTGTCGTTTACTTCCTCATTTTATTGATGGAAACAGGAGACAATCCGGGGAATTCGAGATTTCTACAGGTTCAGGATGTTGGCCAGGTAAAGTTAATGTTGAGCATTCGTAAGCTTGGCTCGCTTATTTATCCAAAAATTTATGAAAACTTTCAGAAACTTTTCTTGAAGCTAAGATATTAAATTGGCTAATTTTATTTTGAAAAATGACAAAAGGCAATAAACAGCCAGAAAGACAAAGGCTAAAGGAATTATTTTGGTTGAACTAACCAGTACCTACAACATAGTTGTTTACAAAGCATTGCAGAACTGCGCTAATGGAAATCAATCACAGTGATGCACAATTAATACTGTAATTCCAACTAAAACATTAACGCGATGCTGACAGATAGTGTAATTTTAAACATAGCAATTGCAACAAGACCTGGCTTGGGGCCGGAAGCCTCCAGCACCCACACAAAGGGTAAGCAGACACCTGTCCCGTCACGGAAACCGAAGCGACTCCCGATCGATTGTACCGACAATTTCGAAATATTACACAGGCACCGTGTGAACGTTCCAAACACAATTTGCAAGTGGCCAGGTGCTTCAAGCACCATGAAATATGTAAAATGTGGGAATTGACGAAAATGATTAGACATGAAAAGGAGTTCCTGAAAGCGGGTATGTTTTCGCATCTAACTTTCTTTTAAAAATGTTTTATTTTTCGGAGCCAGCTAAAACGAGCAAATTTTTTTACAGCTTCCGATAAAAGAAAGAGTTACTCAACAGTTTTAAGTAACAGAGTAGAAGAAACCTTAGAAATTGTTATTCATGAAAAAAACATTCCCGCGAACGAATTCGTACCAATCGTACTGGAACCAAACGAAAATCCAACGACCATTGTTCTAATATGACGTCCTAGGTTCTCGGTACCCACACAATTTACACACAATACCATTCAAAGTCATACGAAATGAAAACCTAATTTCTGAAAGCCGAATGGATTATTCAAACCGGGAAGAAAGCACCGGTAAAGTGGTCATCTTTCGTCGACAACCACTAAACTTGAACTGGTGACTCGGCGAAGGAAACGCAAAAACCGCCACCGGACGGCCCAGGAATGCGGTACTCGCAACCAAACCTGGCCAGCCTAAGCCTGCCCGCGGCAAAAGCAACGAAACTAAGTACGCCTTTACAAATTGGAAGCCAATGTCCGACAACTAGCGCTGATGTTAGTGTCAAGTGGAGCTGGCGTGCAACAGGTTAGAAAATGCGGTGATAAAAAGTCTTAAACCGCGGATTAGACATCCTTGTCACGAGGCTATTGGATATGGCCATTTGTTAGTGCATGCTTGTCTATTAACAAGCATGCCTGTACAACTTGTTCGTTCCAATCTCCTGTTCCGTTTTAAACACAAGAACATGTCAAAACATCCGTTTTATTTTTCTTTCTTCGGACTTAATACTATGACAGCAGGCAATCCACTACTCAATAGCTATTATGTTCAAACATTTGTTTTTCAGACTTTATAGTACACAGGCATCATTATTATACCAGCACAATGTCAAATAAAACAAAACTTATTTCACCATCCTCTAAAATGGCGATAATATCTTCATCGTTCTTGCAACAATCTTCAAGTAGCGGCCATTAAAAAACAATAAGTCTCAAAAGACCAATAACGGCCTTATGCCTCAAATGAGTCGTAATGTAACCACATCGCCCGCAGCGTCGACTCCTGCGCATACAGCGTCCGGCGCACGCGTATTGCCTGATACTTGAACATTGTTAACGTAGTTTGTACGCGTAATCACAGAGGGCGTTGCGTGGTTGTTGATTGATGATTTGATGGATGAGCGTTTGTGTGCTGAAATTGACTGATATCAACGCTAGTGAATTATGCTGATGGGTTCTGATTGGAAGTGGATGTTCTTCGAATGTTAGGAAGTTTCAGTTCACATTGAGATTTATTCAAGCATTCTGAAAATGTATTTATTTGCAATTTTGCACGATATCATCCCAGCCAAAAAATTAAGCTTTTTTATAAATGGTGTAGGTCTACATTTTCTGAATAGTCGCAATACGAAATGTATACTTATACCTACGTAAGCAAGTAATTTTGATACTCAGATAGGTACCTAGGTATTTGTTAATCGCTATCACTAAGGCCAGAGAAGAGCTGTACCTATTCAAAGTTAGGATATCTAACTTCCCTTCACATCTTACATAGTCGCGCTGGTTCCTCATTGTGTGAGCAAGTATAAAGGCTAAATTGGCCATTACAAAAGAGTCGATAACCAACATAATGATGTCGGTGCTAGCAACACGTGTCGCTAACGAATCACTTTGTTCTGCCCACGCACTGGTTTCATACGACGCGGGTTAGCACCTGCAGTGGTAGGCGTTTATTGTACAGTTCGAGGTAATGGCGGCTCAATTGAAGCTAGGTATTATTAATATAAGTGCTAGCTATGAATGCACGAGCTAGTTTCATTGACAATAACATCTACATCTCACAGTATCCAAGCTACCTTGATTATTTACAAAAAGCAAAGATAAGCTAAGACTGCTACTGTAAAGCGAAAATATTATGAAGAAAAAGAATCGCAGGACTCCATGTAATTTGGGAGTCGCACTTAGACTTCGCGTGCATTCGTACAAATATTATACTCTGGTCAGATAGATACTTAGATTAGTCCTTAGATTCCTTGTGCCCATCCACTCCATTCTCCCGATTTTAATTTAAAAGCAAGTCGTTAGTATCTGCTTCTATTGAACTAGATTCCTTGTGTCCATCCACTCCATTCTCCCGATTTTAATGTAAAAGCAAGTCGTTAGTATCTGCTTCTATTGAACTTAATCCAAAACCAATTGTAACGCTAATCCAACCAAATACCTCAACACATTTAGTTGAACAATCCGCATTGTTATACACCAACTATGCTATCAGATGTTCCACTTCAAAATTTGTTACAGTAACGGTACCAAATTGAGCAGAGCACACTACCCTCGGGCCACAATAAATCTAATTTCAACTAGATCAGCAACAAACACCAAACAGGACAGTACTAATACCGTTAAGATTATTCGGTAGACGTAATCGGCATACAACATCATTAGAGTGAAGTAATTGGATGGTTTTTGTATCGGAATGCGAGACGTCCGTCGTCATATCTGAGGATCGTGGTCGTAAATACGAGCAGCAATATTTCTACTTAATTCCCCATTCCTGATCGCCTCATATACAAAACATAAAACTTCACTAGCTGTTTCAGGTAGACCAGAATGTCTTATTTAATAATAGGTAGATACCTATTAGGGACTTGCAAGCAATCAGTTTTCAATAATTGCTTACGGGAAATGTTGTAAAAGTCAGATAGGACTGATATTCAGCTGCATTCGGTTGGACTAGAAGCCAACCCATAAAAAGTCGGGAAAAGGCTAGGCAGGTGATGATAGCCTTGTAGCAATTAATCAAACTGTAAAGAAAGAAGTTAAAATATACACTAAGGTCACTGACACCTATTTAGTAGCCTGAATCACCCCATAAGTTGAGCTCCCAAATATTACCGAGCAATTGACTGGGCTACTGTGGTAACTTGGTAAGTGAGCAAACATCCGCCACGCAGGAGCAAGCGGGCGCCGGCACCCGCCGCTGCGCACGCGCCGTCGCCGCCTCAATTAACGCAGACAGAAGGAACACTCTATACTTTAGAAATGTAATCTCGGATACTTCGAAAAGTAACCTCATATTAAAGAAATAGTAAAATATTTTGTTAAATAAAATAAATACCAAAGAGAAGATCAAACATTTATACGGTTACATTAATTTAATTTTTCGGTTTTGAAAGTAAGATTAAAATCAAAGGAATTCCAAAAAATCTTCAGAAAGGTAATCGTAATACTGCTTTAATTAAAGCTGCACTTAAAAATAAAAAATTCAAAAGGCGTCAGTTCTCACTAATGTCTTATATTAATTTCGTGAGGAAAATATGCGCTTTTAAATAATTCTGACAGTCTAATGTGGAAAATTGGGCAAAATGTTTTCCTGTCCATTACTCTGTCTGTGTGATCGTAAACTAGGCGGACGGCGGACGGCAGACGGCGGACAGCATTTCATTGAAAACATCACAGGCGCACGCGTTATGGAGTTGAGTGTTGAGGCCAAGAAATCAGCGGCGGCGGAAATGATGCCTTAAAGTATTAATATTATACGGCTGTTCGGAAGATTGATTGTTGCTTTTACCATATTGGTGTGTATTTGATTTAAATTGTCTATTAGTAAAATATTTGGTCCTCAGGAACAAAATTAAAAGCAACCACCGCCATTTAGACCGGTTCTCTGCTTCTCGCATCCAGCGGATTCCTGCGGCCTTCACCAGGTCAAACCAATCATAGTAGCTATGAAAATATTTCCTTGCACTATTTCACTGTTGTGCTCTTTAAGACTTTAGTAGCTGTTAAAACTATGACCAGAACTACATGACCAAAACCAAAAAACGCTAAATTGAACTCCTTCGTTTCAATCACCGCTAACTTCGCGTCGCTTGCCACAGGACGCCGCTAAATTGGACTGAATGAGGTGTGACGTTAACAGCAGGAAATTAGGAAATGGGAAGCACGGCCGATCGTGACGGTTTTTGTCCGGCCCGGTTATAGAACGGCACGGCGCGTGTATCCGCCGCGCCGGAACGATTCTTACCTAATTATAATTGATTATACCGATTTGTGGATTATCGGTGATGCGGGTGATGGAGGTGACTTATACGATGGTTACATACTTAAGTGGTTTTTTTTTTACATTCGACTGCATTTAAAACATTCATAGGCAAGTGGGTACATCCGTCCATTACCAATAGGCACGTCTAAAAGTCACTCATGATTTTAAGCAACGCAGTTGTGTAAATATTTCTACTACATCAAATAAATATTCATAACGCCCACATATTTTAGCTCAGAGATATAACATGGCAATCCCATAACTCGTGAGATTGCACTAAAAACCACAGATACAGCGTGAATTCAAGCGTTTAGTTCAAATAATGATAACAGTGCAGTGACAGGTTAACAGCCTATCTTACGGGTTACTCCTACGCCTACCATAGTTAACCCAGTTCTTGCAATTGAGTGAACACGCAATGTTGGTAGAATCCAGTTCGAGTTTAGATCTAAAACTGGGATGTTGGTTGAGGTGGTGGTATTGGTGCTCTTGAAGTAGTGGCGGAAATATTATTAGGTAAGGTGGGGCAAGAAGGGGTATAGGTTTATGATACACTAACTTTTGCTAGCGGCTTCGCCCGCGCGGAACTTTCATCCCCTATTTAACTCCCTTAGGGATTGAATTTCGAAAAATCCTTCCTTGTTCCTTGTCTACATTATAAAGGAAACCTCTGTGCAAAATTTCAGCTTTCTGGGCCCAAGGGTTTGGGCTGGGCGTTGATGAGTCAGTCAGGACTTTTCGTTTTATTTGTATAAATGTTCATCCCTTATACCAACTATGTAGATGTCATCCCTTCATTTTCTATTAGTTCATAGCTAGAGAATGACATAGATATAACAGAATACTTTTGGAATAAATACTCTATAAACAGGGTGGCAGGGTCATTGACGCACAAACTGAAATTATGATTTCAGCACATGATTCAAGATGTAAACGTAGCGTAAAAAGTTATAAACGGTTATCAAAAATTAAAAACTGCTGTTTCATAGTAAGTGCAATACCTACGCGGTCAAAATGCATGAAACAGCAATTTTTTTTTAACCGACGAAAAATATCAACGCATGGGCGTTCAGCGTTCGGTCACGTAGATAACATGGTCACAGTTTGCGCGTCGATGTCCCTGCCATCTGTAGGTGCCGAAGCAAACACCTAGTTAAACCACTTACTATGTACAAAACACCTAAAAACATTGTAAATCACATTTGAAGTTAGTTAAAATTAGGTATTCCACGATTGTGCTAAGCTACAGTTATTGTAAGAAAAACAGGCATTTCCATGAAAATCCACGTGATTATGAAACAGAGAAAGTATCGATAGCTAAGAACCATTCGTTCAGCACCATCGGTCTCATGCGGCGGAAATTAGCGAGGCCATTACAATTATAACAATAAACTGTAGAAATTACCGGAAAATGGCGCTGGACGGGAACTAGTACTTGTTGCGTACACCAATTACCTATTATTATTCGTTCGCGTGCCATGTATGAAAGCGTGCTATTTTGAGATTTATCTGATCTTTTCTGTGTGTAACAAGTAGGTATGTACTTAGGTAATATTTCTACTTTGTCCATCCCGGGAACATGGAAAAATGATCAATTGCAATAATTAATCTGCCAAGTCCGGCTAATGAGACACAATTGATTTTCTATTGTAACGTGCCATATACGGTTGTCCTTCCACAAAAGCTGTAGATCCAACCAAATAATGTCGCTTTGATTTTCAATGCTGCTTAAATAAATATAATATGCTTGAGACATTTAAAAGCTACAAATCTAGTCTGAATATCGTAGACAAAATTTTTAACAAAAAATATTTAACATTTTATTTAGAAAATGGTTCTAAAACTGAACGCAATCTAAAGTGCCATCACCCGACATTTAACCCCTTGAAACATTCTCCCATCTACAACTTTAAAAACATTGTCAAACACGTCAAATGTCAACTTTAACCCATTGTCATAAAGATAAGACAAGCTGACTTTATAATTTGGTTTTTCATTGAAGTGTCGCAAAGGCAAGCGCGTCATAGAAAATGGTCGTGATCCAAATGTAATTTGATTTGATATGCTCTCGAAGTCTTCATCTTAACCCATGGTAATCCTTTTATCCTATTAAGCTTAGTTTAAATGACTGCAGGAGTTAATCAATTAAAAATTGGTGCTGCACCGTACCTTCTTCACTGGGTACTTACTTGGGAAATTAGAAGCCAACAAATAGGGGTCAGTCTTTTGAAAATCCTAAAGGGATTGATGTATTCGATAATTTTAGAATTGATTGCAATAATTTCATTAATAACATTTTGTCATGTAATAATAAAAAAAAATGATATTCATATTTATTCTCGCTATAGTGTTTTAATCACGATAATAATATATTATTAAGTTCATGGTGTATTCCTATATTTCGACACAAATATATTGTGTATGAAATAAATAAATGAATTGAAATGAAATTCACAGACTTAAAAACCGTTTCACGTAGGTCTGTTGCCAATTTATATTTTTTTGGCTAAAAAGGAATTTGGATCATTGACCCGTTCACAAACATTGCAATTGAGCTCAAATCATTTATCCAATTAAAACATTTAAGTGATAAAACAGATGAACACGCAAAAAGCATTACCCTGCTTCCAGTTACACGGTTAAAACCATCATGAATTACGAAACTTCAACGTCTGGATCATAAAAACAATTGAATATAAATATAAAAGGCCCTCTGACGAAGTAAGGGACCACTTGAGACCTGACCTAATCTAAGACGTACTTAGGTGTATACAGAAACAAGTTTAACACAGAAGGATAAGACTGCACTGTTGTTTTCTGTATCAAAACCCATATTTTGCATTCTTATGATAATTAACAATGCATGCAAATGCGATAAAGGGCCATTGAGACCTAGGCAACAGCAGTGGTGCCCCAGTGGTATCTGACGAGTTGTAGGTCGGTTCGAACCCAGGCACTAATTCACGTTGTGTACTTTATCACCACTGCTTTTAAGATAGTGAAGGAAAACATTGAGGGGAAACCAACATGTTCTAGAATCAAAAAATCGAAGGCATGTCACATTTACCAGCCCGCACTGGGCCCGCGTGGTGGATTACGGCCCACTCCTTGTTACAGAGAGGTGGCCCTATGTCTCAGCAGTGGGCACATTATAGGCTGATTAAGTTATGCTAAGTCAGCATTTTAAGAGGAGTTCTGGAAAACATAACATGCAGTGATATAAAAAATAAAATAAAACATACATGCTGTGATAGCCAGGCATAACTATAACTAAAGTTTTGCAATTTTCAACAAAAGCTGATATTCGGTTGGTGATCATTGCCAACTTAGTTTCTTGTATATGTATACATACCACTTAGATTTCAGACTATTCTACAAGGTCCTAACCTCGTTTTGCTAGGACTGGGCCTTCTGCCCTCATTTCACAATTTCATTTCTATTTAAGTTTTATAGCTCGTCAGTCACATACGACTGACAACTGGAACAACATTGAGGTGTTAGCCCACCGGCGCACGCGGCATTCTAGTAAATGTCGTAAAACAGACCCTTTTGATGATAAGTGCTCTCGTAACAAGATAGAACATATGGGAGTTGCTGAGAGGAGTCTTTGTATAAGCTTAAATAGATCTGAGAACCCCCTCAATCTTTTTTAAAGAAAGACTTAAGCTTCTTTCTGTAAGGGTGGCGTTATTCCATTATTTAGAAGGGTAGTTGCACACTTTCAGAAGGAATAGCTTTCATTATTCACGTTATTGTGCAGACAACTCTTTCGAACAAATGAAGCAATGGATTAACAATATCAAAAATGATTTAAATTCTAATTGATAGTGTGTTACGCAAGACATTCTTTCCCAAGCATCCTTTAGTACATTCTTGCAGAAACCTTAGCTATAGTGTGATCTTAATAAATAAGTTATTTTAAAACCTGAATTAGAGTTTATTTCAAAACAATATTAATAGCATTTATTCATAATTTAGTAGCAGATTATTGTGATGCAACTTATGAGCATTAAATGACAATCAAATTAATCAATCAACTCAGATTATCGCAGTTGCCTGCTACAGTGCTAAGTTACAATCGCCGATAGACTAATTATTTGGCAGATATTACACACGTATCAACAGCCACCAAAAGAGATAATAACCAGCGTCGTCGGACATCTTTGAAGTTTAGTAATTGATCGATTGATGTTTTCAAATGAAATTTAATTTGATAAATGAACTGTTTGTTTTCTATCGAAAACCTTCATCGGTTTCGTACAAAACTTCAACAAAGTATTGTAGCGTATCAAAGGGGTGAATAACAACACAATAAGTGACAACACTTTAAGGGTCATTCTTTTGGACAGGTTTTTCAAGCGGCTTTACTTAAAAATAATAGAAATCGAAAAATCAGCAAGCCAATTTTTTTTTCGCGCGTACCTTGTATCCTCTCTGAACTGGATTACTGATTATTATTCAAGTATCTTTATAAAAAAAAAACATTAAAAAATAAAATACCCCCATTCTTTGATTTTCGTGGAGTGTCCCAAGCCCCGATCTGGTCACTTAGTAAATTATATATTTTAAACAAAACGCTGCATGCTTACCAAAAAAAAAAACAGTAAGTCCTAAGAAGTTTACAATGCTATGAAAAATTAGACCATAGTTCTAAAAGACCTACATTTCCTTAAAAAAATAAAAATGTAACTGTCCCGAGGTACGAGCTGATTTGCGTGGATTATTTTAATTTCACTAGTACATCTCTAAATTCGCGGCCCGATGATGCGTCATCCTAATTAAAGTTACAACTAGTCGCGCTCCGACGGCCAGGCAGAGTGCTTGTGTGATGATGCGTCGAGTTTTCAAAAAAAGATGGTAAGAACTTCGTTGCGTGGGTTTGGTTTCTCAAAACTTTGATTTGCGTGGTACAATTATCTCCGGTGTCTGTGAATTTATTTATTTAATAAAACATCGTAGCGAACAAATATAAGGTAACGTAACTTTTATTCAAAACACAGTTTATTTGCTTAAAAGGTTTTTGTATATTTTTAGCCTAAAGGATTTATTTTGATTTCCGTGGTAGTGATGTGCGTGGTTTACGTGGTAGTTTTGACCCACGCAAATCAATTTTTGACCATGCAAATGAAATAACTTTGAGTTTTGTACTAGTTATGAATGAAAATATTTTTTATTACTTTAGCTATAATGAATTATGATGTTATAATGAATTATTGTAGTTCAATTATGATGTAAAACGATCAACGGATGATATGGAACTGTCAGACAATGACAGTTTCTGGGTTCCAGGCTTGATTAAAGAATACGAAGAACTGATGATCCCAAAAATTACTAGAAATATTATTTCCTCTTTAGACAATGTAGCCGACGAAAACTCAAACGATTCCGATTTGAACATTTTTTTTAGAATTTAAGGAAGTAATTTATTGTGATTTTTAAAAATACTGATTATGTTCCTAACAAATGACTGATTTATAATAAGAGAAAGTGTTATTTTTTGAAATGTTTTAATTAGTATTATATTTTTGTAATTTCTTTAACAAATAATAAATAATGTTGGACTTATTTTACTATAAAAACGTTTTCTGCCTTAGTAACCGACCTATTTTTTTTACCTTATAGTAATATAATTTATTTTCAATATGAAGTAACAATAAGTAACTGATTTGAGAAAGTTCAATTAAAGTTTTCAATTGCGTGGAGTGTTTTGTGATTAGCATGGCCTCCATTTTTTTAACCTTGATTATCTCTGTAAGTATATCGCTCACTGAGGTGCCTTTTTGATAAAAAATATTACTTTTACGTATATTTTAAGATTCTGATGTCAATTTAAAAATAAAAATGAATTTGAAAATTGCCACGAAAATCACAAGTTTTAGGTAATCAAAGAATGCCTTGCTCGAAGAACCACCCTTAAAGTTTTAGGTAATTGCATCATAAAAGGCCAGCTGTGTTATAAATATAAATAGTGGACACTATTATCACGATGAACACATTTCCAATCATCCATTCAGGATGTCACTACCGCAAACATATCATTATACAATTGTCATGTCCTCCATCTTAGCGAGCACAAACAGAACAATAATTACTGGTAAACAAAGCCTTCATTAACTTCACCTGCGCGTGAGTCTCACCTGCGTTGCCTTTATATCAGACTCCATTATTACACACCATATGCTGACAACTCTTTAAAAACCACAGAGCTTTAGAGAGCAAAAAGTTGTTTCTTAAGGTAGTGTAAGGGTTGTCTGTGTTTTATTGAATTTGGGCTAAAAATAGATGAAGTAGAACTTGAAATTAATCTTCTAACATTGGTTTAGGGCACTCCCAAAGGCAAGATGGAAAAAAGGGAATTGCCCACGTTCAGCATCATGGAGATTATTTTGCATATTTATAATATTAGCAGATGTCAGTTAACCGTAAAAAATAACAGTTTTTAGGGAATATTTAAGTTTTGAAAACGTATAGGTAGTTGGGTTGAGATTTATAGTAATAAATCCAGTTACCAACTGCTTCCAGTAGGTACTTCGCTCTACCTAAAGAATATTAATAAAACCACATCCCATTAAACTAAGACTAGTTTCTCATAAAGATAACAGCTCAACCCTACTCACATCATAAAGACAGCCGCTTAACAGCAACGCAAAAAACGCGTAGCGCGGCATGCGCGGGGGCAGCACGTGCGACGAGCCAGGTGCGCAGGAAGCCGAGCTCAATCACTACCATCTCATGGCTTCTGAACCGTTTAACTTGGAACGTTTTTTGTAAGTAATGTATAAAAGGCCCGTTAGCATTACAGTAGGCAAAAGTTTTAAAAGGAAATGCCAATCACAGTAAGGGATATAGTAGGTGCTACTAGCAGACCAACATCGGGCAAAGTTGCCTTGTCTTTGTTGGGAACAAAAAAAAGCTCTTAAAATCCTTTTATATCATGAATTGCCGTGAATGCGAATCCATAAAAGCAATGCCGTCATCACTGTCAGCAGGTTGTCTAGCCTGCGAAGTTGCGACACACAATAGAGCTTCAAAATTTATCCGATTACCCGCCGACTTTGCTGACTTTTTACATAGATTAAGATTTATTCAGACCAATATACCGTTTAATTTTTTACCCATACGTAACAAAAGTAGGTACAGCGATTTTATTGAAAAAACATTACGATCGTCCTACTTAAACTTTGGAGTGACGAAAACTTAATCATTTTTGCAATATGAGCATTCTGACAAAACATCTTTTTGTGATACTTTCTTAGTAGGACGACAAGAACAGTTTTGATATGAAAGGCTTGAGTTGAACAAAAAAATATGGAGAAAAACTACAGCATATAGAGCGAACATAAATTAACCTGAATTTGGAATATCAGTATATTTCAACGTTAAAACTTGAGAATATTAAAATCGCAGATATTAATTGCGATTGCGAATGCAGAGCAAAAAGACTCGTTAGCATAAAGTTAAAAGTCAATAAGAAAACCTACTTAACTTACTGTTCAACTTTGTACACGAACACATCATTAAATTAGTTCAATCGTTTATCTATTAGAACCACATAAATAACTGATATCTCATAGTAAATACATAGAGGACACTTTCATTGTCTACGGTATTAGGTATCCCATGCTTCCTGGAAAAAGCAGATGATGATGATCAGATAAGTAAAAACTTACACAACGGCCCCATATCGACCGGGTTCCTATGGATATTTACGAATTTTATCATATAAATATACAATTTGATTTGACGGCGAGTTACGAAACGTCGTTGTCTGGTCAAACCATTATTGTTTAACGTGTTGCCAGTTGCAGGGCATTGTTTCTGCTTACGGCATAATGATCATACAATTTATTGCCATAACGGTTATGCTTCCAGTGGGCAGCCCATTTATCTATATTGGCATTAATGGCCGTTTGAACGCACGTCTTTGCGTTAGCAAACAGTAATTGAAAACCCATTCGTTTCAACTGTCAAATTTGATTTCAACTGTCAATGAAGATCGACGTTTAAAAGCTAGGTAGGTACTTATTTGACTTAAAACTCGGATAGAAATCCGAGCCTATTACGTCAAATAAGTAGGTCTTTCTGGACCAGGTTTATGGATTTTAATTGTTCATTTATACATTGCTTACAACTTCAGGAAACAAGGAATTAAGCAATATCGATTCACAGGTTTTCGTCAATCTTCTACTTTGATGAGATCATTCTATTTTCATTTGATGATGCGGCATTTATTATAATTATGTATGTTTGCAATCATTTATTAGAAAACTTAACATCTTTTAATAAATTCTTTGGCAATACAAAGTGGATTAGGCGTAGTTCCATTTAGTTATAATTATAAACGGAATCACGAAATTTTACTCAGAAAAAAAGATGAAAGCTTTAGAAAAAAACTGAGACGTAGCTACTGCAGCGGCATAATGGAAATGATGCGTGCCATCTTTACATCTAAACTTGAAACCTCAGATTACTGAATAAAGGCAGATGGACCGCGCGGAACATTATTGTGAGGCACCTTTCTAGTTATGTGTGCGTGACAGCACTGTAAAAACACGTTCCTCGCTGTGTGCGTACGGTTGCCAGGATATTAGAAAAAAATACCCATAGTATTCCATTATAATTAATAAATAATTTATAGTCTTAGAAAAATGCAGAGTAGAGTTATACATAAATTGTTACCTATTCATAAAGTGAATCTTAGCCATTGAGTCAGATTGTCTAAATTTAATGTAGGTACCTACTTTGGGAATGTATTGATCTCACATTACAAAAAAGAAGATGATAATTTTGAAATAATGGAACAATATCGAGACATGATAAATTTGTGTTTCGTCGGAAGTCTAGAATGATATGCTGAATTCATGGTTACAGTTTGCGCACTGGATAAAAACTTACCCTGTATATTCGCATACATACTTATATACATACGTAAATACACACATACGAACAAAAAAAGCGATAAATAAAACACTCATCGAGATTATTATTTTTGTAAAACGATATGCCTGCATCCTATACCTTTTTCCCTAACTAAGGGGTAAATGTTTTTATATAAACTGGCAACACCGAATGTTTTTGTCAAACTTTTATGTTTCAAGATGTCACGAACAATAATCACGTAAAATAATATCCAAATAGATAAATAATCATTGTTTACGTATGAAAAGATACTCCATCTTGCTTCCTTCGTTTTTGGGAATTGTTTTTGCAGTGTTTAATAACACAAAACGGCATTATTCTAAGAAAATATTGACATTCGGTGGGACGTACGTGCGATACGACGTTTCGTGACGTACTGACTCGAGAACGTATTCACTTGTTCAATCCGTATTTGGTTAAATGGCCTCACTCTCGTTGTTCCGCGCAGTCCATCTGCCTTTATTCTCTAATCTGAGCTTGAAACATTATTTTTACTAGTAACGTTTTTTATTGCTTACAGACAACAGTCAGTTCTTTAAACATGATTCACTGCGGAAACACTTGAGTGTTTTAATTCAAATATTTTATTTTAGAATTGGGTAGACCATTGTTTTATCGCTAGACATTACAGTTTATAAAAACAAAGACCCTTGCCTGTGTATTATTATGTATTTAAAATATTACATTCTTGCTCAGTCACTCATTTATAAAACGAACCAAATAATAAATATACAACTTGGATAATCCAAGCTTTATCCATACATACGGTACAAAACCAACGACCTTCCTAAACGGCTTTACATTCCATGTTCTTAGTTCCCGTATCAGAAAGGCCGAACAATTACGACAACTGTTTACCAATTCGTCGCAGAGCACTTACGCAATTAAAGAAATAAGGAGACATTTTGTACGGCCACAACCCAGATGTTTGAAAGCGCGACCAATTGCCAATAAACATGTTTCGGCGACTGCCGACTTGCGACCGATGTGGTCGCAAGTCTTGAAATAATTTCTGTTAGCACAATGTGGTCTATTTAGACTGTCATATTTGATAGTGCTACCAGTTTAAATGTCACTAACGTACCAACGATATTTCGTAAATGGTTTTGGAAATACTAGGATAGAACAAGAACATAACAAATTGAAAATCTAACTGTCAGAAGAAAACGCTTAATGTAACTGTAGAAAACCTCATAAGAAAATAACGCTTGATGGCGCAAAGATACACAAATCCTGATTCTGAGACCAATCTCTAATTTGTACACTCCCATCGTTGCTGTCCCGATTGTGCGCTTTGACAATAAGTAAGTAAGTAGTAAGTATATAAGTATTTCTGAGAAACTCACACAAGGCCTCTGGTCCCTCTGGTATGATACAGTTAACACTAGTTTAAGGATCAGGGGATTCACATTTGTGTATACTTTTACGTCAGTAAAACTTATTGTATTGTATATTGATAACATTCACGTCCACGTCCATTAAACGTATGCGCGTTTTAAAGTTATCGTCAAAATTAAAAGTGTCATACCTACTTAGATTTAGATTTTACTTCCCTGTGTTATCGTGGTAAATAATAACAGCGCACATTGCCTGCCGTTTTATGTTCATTTGAGTTTACCCTGTAAATCACGATAGTTCAACAATGCAAACCAGCTCCACCAAAGCTGCGGGATAAGTCTCGACTAAATACATGAATATGCAGCCGTAATGTGTGCTCTACGAGTTGACAGATGTGCGCTAATTGACGCACGCGCATGTGCGCACCGAGACCAGTGCGAGGCGAGCGCATTATCGTACATACGAGTTTCGTCCGAAGTAGTGATGGGACGTGTTCACGTGTCCCGGGTAAAAAAAAGATATTTTCTTAAATAGATCCCATTTTTTGCATTATTAGTTTGTATAAATCCGTTATTAAGGCCATGCGGCCATAATAACTGCAGTAGAGGAATGACCTTCCATTAAACGGTTCTGCATAAATAATGCCACTTAACCATTAAAAGCCTTTCAATGCGTACAATTATAAATTGATTCTACTGTACACATTTCAATATATTTCTATTTTCTTCTATGTATTTCAATATAAAGGTCAAGATTAGTTAATAGGTACACTTAATACTCTATTAGGGATAAGGTAAAATTATTTCTTTAACACTGACATTGTTAATACTGGTAATATAATTGGTCCTTACGCAAGAATACAAAAAACTCACAAACATTCCTGAAAAACTCACACGTCACCAGTAAACCTGATAAACTCACAAACAAACGCGAAAAACTCACAAACTCATAAGCAATCTCGGAAATCTCACAAGTAATCCTGGAAGACTCTGGGTCACAAGCAATCTCGAATTGATGGCTACCAATCCCGGCATTTCTTAGCAGCACTAAAGCCGATCCGGTTCGTGTATCGTGACCGGTCCCGTCCCGCGAGTACGATTGTATACAGTACCAACAATTAGCGATTGATGAACTCGCTAGTCTACATTGTGCGACTGGCTTTACTTGCTCAGTTACTATTATTATGAATTTAACAGTTTCTCTGTGCAATGGCGTGTAATTTGGTAAATTATTATAAATTTATAAGAAATAATTCGTTTTCTTTTACATATTTGTAACGGATACCTACTGTACAGTCATATTTGAGAGTAGAGCTTAGTCATTTAGTTGACATTAAAGGTCATTCTTAAATACCTAGGTGCTTTTAATACGCCTGTTAGCGGGTGGAGCAAATAAAAGAGTGGACTGTATTTTAAGGCAATGGTTTACTGCCGTGCTAATTAACAATAGGAAACTTTCCCGGACAAACAATAAATAAATGAGGTTAGAGAGGTGATTCGTCCGTCGCGGTGGAGTCCGTTGAAGCGAGTGCTCGTTGGGCCGAGCCATGTTGCCACCGCGCCGCGCCTCGGCGTGCCGATGATGACGCGTCAGCCACGACGCCTGCGCGTGTAGGTCGCGCGCAAGGTCGTGTGTTGGGTTCGATTCCCAACAACGCCTGCCAAATTTGTAACCAATACATTGTTTTTTACCTATTCTGTTGGTTAGGTTTATATTCTTAAGAAGTGTCATTCATTACCTACTTCATTAGGTTTATCTTTGTCTGATACAAAGATATATTACTTACCAACAATGTAGCATATAGACAATCTAATCAGTTCGTACATTTGAACAAACAATAAGGTTTTCGAGTTCTGAGAATTAAAACAATTCAACACTGTGTCTGTGACATTGAACAGACAGACTGACTCTATACCATAATAATGAATTATTATAATGTATATCCCAACGTAACTAAGGCGGCTTCGTGTGTTTCAAACGATATCGAGACCACGACCTTCCTCAAAATACTAAATGTCTGTAAAAACCGTATCAACGTTTTCGAGATAGCTCCCAAATTAAACAACATTAGCGTTTAAGCATTTACCTACAGAAGTGGTGTAGATTGCGAATGCAATTCTATTTTTTTCTTTTTTTAATTAAAATTCCTGTCAAGTTTCTAAATATAGTAGACAACTTTGACCTTCAGGTAAAATAAGCTCGCTGTTCAATACTATACCTACACCTCTTATGTGTTTAATAAAAACTAATATACCTCCTATATTGCGTTGCGTACGAAATGATCATTGGAGTGTTTCCTAAGTAAACAATATTTCTCAAAAGTTCTAAAATACAATATTTAAACGTTAATGGGCAACAGAATTCAAAAATGGAATGTAAAGAACAAATATGGCGCTACGGAAGGTCGGCATCGATTGACTGCGCACGCGCATCCATGCAACATGACGCTACGATGCACGATACAGGGCTCGTTATGAGCTGCAATAATATGAGAGAACTGTCTTACTTATAGCTCAATGGCGGACACCGTCGTTTGAAGATCTTAGGGTTGGCCTATTCCCATTATTTATTTATGTATGTAGGTGACATCGGCGTGTAGTAATAAAGCTAAGAATTAAGGATTGCAGCGCATTCATTGTAAAAAATTATTGTATCAAACCAGCGTTTTTCATTTCAGATAGCTATTTTATTAAAAGAACACAAAAACATATAAATCAAGTTAAATATATACTTAGCTGAAAGTTTTATCACGACATCAGGAATTCAGGATTTAGGAAGCAGTTACTAAAACATTAAAGTAATTTTCAAAAAAGGAAAGCACGATTCGGATATCAGTTTCCGCTATGCAAACCGACGAATCGTTTATTTGCAGGAATGCAGCCAACAGAAATATAGCAATTAAAGACTTTTAAAGAAATAATATATTGCATTTAATTACAGGTCCATTTGTTAAGGAGGCAGGAAACATAAAGTGGTTACCGGATAACCGTACACTACATCCCAAAATTATTACAACAAAAAACTTGTAAGCTAAATGCCAAAAATTGGCAATAGGAAACATTAATTTATTTGATTCTAAGCTGTATTTAATTCTAGAACCTCTGTTCTCTTATGCAGTTAATTATAACAAGATAGTTTATTGATTTTGCCTGTTCCTATCCAAATTAATGACGTCTCAATAATTTTGTAACTTTTTAATAAAAAGCATCCTGTGAAAGCTTGTTTCTGTTAATACGAATTTTCTACAATTACAATTATTTATTGCTTCTGGGAGCAATTGATTCTCTTAGAGAATAAAGTTCTACTACAACGATTTTTCTAATTTCATTCTTGCCAGCCCTGCCGCATATACAGCGCGTATTCAAAGCGGCGCGGCCGCATGCACCGAAGCGATGTCACGACCACCGCCTACCGACCTGCCCTCACGACCTTTCTCGGAATCTATAATTATTGCAGCACCCTGTTAATGATTTATCGCGGCATTTAATAATGGAGACTACTTTGTAAGGATGAGTGAGGGAGATGAGTTATATTATGATGTAAATTATGACGAAGATGGTTGTAAGTACTTTTTCTTGATTATTTCATAATAAAAGGTTTATGGTAAAGTAAAGGTTTATATGGAAAACCTACAGATTTGATGACACCAACACACAGACAGTATACAGTAGATAAGTCTCGAAAATGCTAATATGACTTGTTATAGAACCTGCAATCAATAAGCCGAAATCACAAAACTAAAGATCTTGAGCATTTTTTTTAAGGCGGAGATTTCTTGAAAACGCTCAAAAAGGTTTTTTTTTAAACCAGTGTATCTCTTTAACCTTAAATAATTTTGGAAGCAAAAAAAATATATGATATTTTCAAGTCTTTTTTGCATACAGTCATGGAACTCAAAACATAATTAAATATACTTTAATGCATTAAAAAAATCATCAAAGTCACCTCTTAATTATCTTTAAAACCAGTTTATCCCTTCAATAACAATTATTATTATTATTAAAAATATACCATAAAGTGCCAAATGCTAAACTGCATCCAGTGATGGATTAATATTTATTAAATAGTTAATATCTAATTTTATATGATTTTATTGGCATTTTTACGACAATACTTGCTCATTGATAATTGGAATTTATTACAACAGATTTTAACCCATATCGGATTGCAGTAAGAACTATTATCGCTCATAACGACAATACGACGAGTACCTACATTTAAAATTACCAGGGCCTTACTTAAGTGAAGGATACAAATATACCGACAACGCCCTATCAAACACATTTTCTTCCATCCAGAACTTTCATTAAAGCCCCGAATTCAATTTACTGCACACTTACACAGTGCGCCCACAAGAGAGATAAAACCATATAACAATGTCTTATTGGCGGGATCTCCTTATGCGTGAGATGCGCAGCTGTGTGCGTCCGAGCCGCTGCGCGTACGCATCTTAACGAGGCGAGCCTAATGTGAAACATATGTTACCGGTATCGCAAAATGATCGCCGTTTAAGGTTTCATACAAAACGTTTTAAGATTATGTTACACACATTCTTGGGTGCTAAACTGTAATTACGATTAATGAGATAACTGGGTCAGTATCTAGTCTACCCAGGTTCCTACAAATGAATAGAAAAATTCGGGTCTATCTGAATATCAGTGTTTTACTACTATTACGGAAAAAGCTTGACAAGGAAAGGCTTTTCAAAACACATGACGTAAGTATGCGTCAAAATCGCTGTCGAAATTGAAACTTCATCTACACACTGAAATTAAAGATACATGATAAAGTACCTGATAATAAACCAAACAGAGAGATACAATCTTGGCAATAAATCGACTCCCCAACTCTCCATATAGAACTACGAAGCGTAAAAATCTCCAGTTGGCCATCATTATAACTTGTGCTGCATTACCATACAATAGTATTCACCCCACCGCGGATATATAGCTTGATGGATATGGTATACTATGCCGTACTTCCGGGCAGTGTCAATACACATGAAAACTGCAACATACATTTTATAACAGTGAATGAACAAAGGAACCAAAGTCATAAGTAGTATTGAAAAGAGGGAAGAATAATTTTACAATGGATTGGTGAAGCGTAAACCTAATAACGACCGCCCTTGACCACATACTCAAGGGTAGCTTTTTAAGTACACTGCATATTTATACAGTGCACTTAAAAAGAGAAATGAAACAATGACCTGAGTTCAAAGGAAGTCTTTTAAGAAAAGACAAGAGAGGTAATAAGAACAATCTGGTTCTAAATGAATATTTATTTTAGGATTTACTGAACGGTTCAACGGTTAATATGGATGCAGAGTTTCATAGCGACATAACTTTTTCTACGAGTTTCACTTCTCCGCCTGTCGGGACCCATTTCTACCGTAAACCAAAAATGGTCCTTCCATTCGTCCGCAACCTCGCTGATATTATCAAAAAGATCACAAAGTAAACACTCCTTCCCAATTTACTTTATCCAATTACCATGATGTGAATATGTTGGACACATAACGAGAATACAAGCCTTGCGCCCACGATGCGCCTACGTGCGTAACCGAGGTCTTATGTGATGTTAAATAACTTTTGGTCCTTTGTAAGGCTGCTGTTATAGCTTATATTTTAACACCACCCATATTCTTAGGTGTAAATGACTGTACCTACTGGTACTTGTTTAAGTATGTTTTCTATAGGGTAATGTCAAATTTAATGGGTGTTAAAATGTGTTCAAAAAGGACACAGTACATGATCTCAAATAAATCATTTTCTTCCATTTGCCGCCGTCGTAAAAACTCCAAGTAAAAAATCTGTAGATGTTGTATAATTTTCCGAATCGGGTTTAAGAGGATTTCCCTCACATTACATATCTCGAATTCTTGAATGTTAAACAAGGTCTTATATCGCATTTTCCTTATAATGTATTTATCAGGGTTATCCTCAATGCACACTGAACTTCGAATTTACCATACCTCTCATTGAATTGCACAATCATTTATTTTGTTTTAAAATAAGTAATCAACAAATTGGTACTCAAGAGATGTGAAAACAGACCCTTACATTAACTGGTCCTTGTATTCCAATCAGCACCCTAATTGCGTAACTCACTATTGATCATAATTGGTCTCGTCTTCACAGTTAAACAATATTCATTGCGTTATTTATGTTGTCGAACAGACACATTTTTCGAACATATGAAGCAATGGTTTAACAATCCGTTTCAAAACGATACAGATTATGATGAATCGTGAGTTACGCAATTAGGGTGCTGGTTCGCCCTCAATACAAGTCGTGTATGTCTCACGCTTGATCGCTTCTCTGCAAGCCCTAGACAGATCCCCGGTGACATTCCACGAGGCAGTCAGACTGACTGTGACCGAAATACTGAAATATTACTGAGGAATAATAATCTCGTATCAGTTCTGCTAACGAAATGTGAACGAGATTGTTTCTCAGTAATCATTACCGCTATTTCAGTGATTGAGCAATCACGGAAGTTCTTGAGCAATTAATTAAACACAAGTCATTAGTAGGTATAGGTACATTTGGTCCTTATCTGGTCCTGTCATTTTCATTCAGTGGTTTCCTTCAGAGACTTTGCATCTAATCTTTTTTGTTTTCCATAATTGGTAAGAAATTTCAATTATTTACTCTTAGGTATAAAAACTTGTTTCTTGTATATGTTGTAAATGTTAGATGTTAATTATGTGCAGCATCCAATTATACGAAGCAGCGAACTTAGAATTCAAGCTTCGGAACCGGTTGAGACTTGGTCTATGTGACTGCAGTAAGTGATTTACAGGTATGTAAGTATGAAGTTTTAAGGCATACAAGATGATCACGTTCAGAAAAAAACAGAGAAAAGAGATCAAATTCGTTGTAAATCAGTTTGAATGAATTATTTATTTTTATTTTGACGGGATTGTGTAAGTGTTTATGACAATAGGTCAAAGTCTGTGGGCACAAACGTAATTATAAAGTAACTACCCACTTATGCTCATTATAGTAAGGTTTAATACAATTAGAGAACTAATTTATATGTAAAGCATGTCTTTATTATAACTATTTCTTCAACCACACCGGTTAAATCACATAAAAAGTCACATTTGTTTTAACAATGCGTCAAAACAATTAGCCATTCATGGAATATGAATGAGTCTGTTTAAAAATAACGTTTAACTTGGTTTTACAAAGGGACCACACGTACTTCAGCCAGTCTGCCTAGCCCTTTCCCGACTATGTTCTATTCTACCCGGATACAGCTGAGTACCCGTATTTCACTTGGAGCGACTGCCTATTTGACCTTCACAACCAGTTACTGGGTAATACGATAAATCCCCCTTGGTAAAACTGGTTATCATACTTTCGGGCTTCTACCTATAAAGATTGTCCACAAATGACAGCCGAACCAACAGTTTACGTGCTTTCCGTGGCGATTAGGAGTCTCAGTATATAAAAATGGTCATCCATCCACCGACCAACCCCAGCAAGTGTAGCTTAACCTCATGGATCCGTGCGCCTGTAACTTGGCCACGAGCCCCTCCGTAAAGATAACATATTTTATTATTTGTATTTACATTTCGATCAGAAAACCAAAACAGAGATAGGTACTACATTTTTTAGGCAAATCAGCGAATCATACTGAAATATTATCACGATTTACGCGTGCAAGATACTGCCGCAAATATAAGGGCCTATTAGAGTAACACGTTCATGTCGTCAATTATCCGTCATTGCCACTAGCTCACTAATCAAGTCGGCAGCATCTCAATCAGACATCTGCTGAGCTTCGGATAATGTGACGTGATTAGCAGTGAAGCGGAGAATTCAGTGATTAATTAATTTGAAAACATGCTTGCGAGATTGTAAGCTATCCTAATTAATCTAATGACGAGTAACAATCAATACTAAGAAGATCTTCCCTGACTGATAACTGCGTGCTTTCTTTTGCTGATCTGCATTCAGAAATTTACCCTAATTCTAAAGAGCATTCGGTGCTAAGCTCAACATAAGTTTTTCAAATATTTTAATTTCATCCTTTCTTGCTTCTCTCTTGGAAATAAAGCAATTGGAGGGGATTTTTTTACTTGGAGTTGCTTGGCTTCTAACCATGGAACAGACAAGCCCAGTACACTAACTCACAGAAATAACCAACTCGGGCTTCAATTCAAAGCTTACAAACACAAGTTCCCAAAGTATAGGTATCCATTTTAACACCTATTGATCCTTCCAAATACCTTTTCTCAATCTTTTCCGCGAACAGCATGCCTAAACTTAGCAATATCGCCATTTAAAGTAATACTCATATTCTTGGAACAGCTTATTATCATGCGCTCGAAATCCTGTAGAGGTGCGCTTGCGACAGCGACAGTACCTACAGTTCCAAGAACTTCTGACGTTTAGAGGTCGCCACTTCTCCGCGTGGAAACTCGTGCGCAATGCACCCGCGCAGAGTGGAGTGTGGTTGATTAATGTATCGAAATGTCAATCGGTACGTAATGACTCGAGATAGAGTTTACTGTGGTTGTAAATTCCTCTCTGATGTAATGTGTAATGATATTGTGTGATTGGCAATGAATTTGAATTGCGACGCCGGGTATTAGCAGAATGTTTCTTGAATGTGAACACTGATTGAGATTTTAGTATCTCTAATTAAAGTATGGATAGAACAGAACTTAGCGATGGAATGTTTAAAACTCACATCAAACGTGTCCTTATCAAAAAAGCATATTATAAGATAAAAGACTACGTTGAAGACAGGGATGTTTGGCAATAATTCCTTCTGCACATGTGGTACCTCATTAACAGTATAACTATGTGAAAGTTTATTAACTGCTCCCAAATTACAATGTTCTTTTTATTTTTTACCATATCTAACATAATACATCAATTTTAACATCGACTATTTTTAACCCCCGACGCAAAAACGACGGGGTGTTATAAGTTTGACGTGTCTGTGTGTGTGTGTGTATGTGTGTGTGTGTCTGTCTGAGGCAACGTAGCTCCCGAACGGATGAACCGATTTTGATTTAGTTTTTTTTTGTTTGAAAGGTGTATTAGTCGGGAGCGTTCTTAGACATGTTTCGTCAAAATCGGTTCAGCCGTTTGAAGATTATCAGCTCTTTTCTGGTTGATGAAGTGATTTGAGCATCTTCCACGGGGCTGATCAACTCGAAATTTTGTATTCTATTACTTCAATGTTATCAGACGAACAAGGTAACATTGAAATGATGCTGGAGTAACACCTGAAATTTCCAGGATGCCCAAGTTACTCACCAACAAACAGCAAAAGTATCGTGTTTGGGCTCATTGAAAAGGTCTCAATGCATAGATTATAGATAAATAGTGATCAGGACGAGGAATGAGTGAGAGAATAAATTAGTAAAAAACTTCACTGTGGGAAAAATACGCAACAATGCGCAGATTTAAGCGAGCGAGACATTACGCAAGTTTAAAAAGCAGGAAATAAAAATTAAATTTAAAATTTAAAAAACCCCCGACCCTAACAAAAACTTTAAAAAAATTAAATTAAAAATTTAAAAAAACCCCGACTCTAAAAACTCTAAAAAGTAAAAATAATAATATTTATAGGCCCTTTAAGATGAAAGTAATATTTTGATCAAGGCATTGTAAAGGCGGGGGACGGCTAATGAAAATGCTAGGCCTCTGTTTGGCGTTTTAATTGACCGTCCCCCGACTTGACAATGCCTTGATCAAAACATTACCTTCATCTTAAAGGGCCTATAAATATTATTATTTTTACTTTTTAGAGTTTTTAGAGTCGGGGGTTTTTTAAATTTTTAATTAATTTTTTTTAGTGATTGACATGGAAATTATGTCACTTGGTTTAAATAGTTTATTTTATTTAGGTAGATTATTTTACGTATTGTGAATGAGCGAACGTTGCAGGCCTTACAGACTGTAGATTTGTAGACGATTTTCTATTCTGTATTTTAATTCCTCTAAGTACCTGGTACTTATTGACAGGCCTGCACTGTCCTCCCATACCTATTATCACTGTGATTTGATAACATTGTTAAAGCCAATTATTTTTAAAAGACCGTAGAGTGTCTTGCCAGCTCTTCTACATGGGAAGCGACAATTTGGAACCGTGCACCTAGCTTCTGACGTTTCATAAGTGCCCTTGCAGGTTTATGTGAAATAAAATATTTTGATTTTGATTTTGATAGTAGCAAAAACAATAACATTTAATAGTTTAAATACAAAACTAACTGTTTTTCTATGTTACATATATTACATCACCACGCCTTTTAACGGCTGACTACGTTACCCTGGGATAATTTCCGTAGTTCAGGCGGAAAAATGGTGGTAGAGGAGAAAAGCAATGATGTGGAAGGCTATGAACTTTCTTCAGAAATTAGTGAGAGACAATATGCGGAGTCAGTTATACTTTGTTTTATACAAACAGCATAGTACAATGGATACCGTTTCTATAAATTAGACATTAGTCCAGTCAGTGAACTAGCAAAACAAATGAACAAAGTCCGCATGAGTCAGGCATAAGCTTCCTTATACGTCGATTAGCTAAATAAAGACAATCGGACTGCTGACGTCATTTGTCAGGACAATTTAGCAGCAGTACTTGGTAACATGTGGCTATCACAAGATCTGCAACCCAAAATTACTTTAATTGTTTCATGAGTGCACACTTTGTTTCAGATGCGTTTGTTTTGCATGGATGGATTATTTTTAATAAGCTCTGCATTGTTTGAAGTGGTTAAGTACAGTGAATGAATGAAATGCCCCGATCCCAGCGTGGTTTGACCAGACTCGATTAATCGAATGAACCCCAACATTGCACAACCCCTGGAGCCTCATGTTTCATGATGTTACACATTGCGAATAAAGGAGTAAATCCGGGACCTTCGTAAGGGTACAGCAGATGTGGGACAGGATAGGGACGGATTACGAGCCGTACCGGATATGCATCCTAGAGTAGGCAATGGACTTGTGGAGAGACGGGTGATATTTATTTGTGGCAGGATCTTTTAACGGTGTCGCAGCCAGGTTGGTTCAGATAGAGCTTCGCCGGTGAATCTTTTGACGTGGTTCAACTGCTTTCTCAGCTCTTTTTAAGTCATTGCTGTGATGTGTTAAATGTTACCATTTTCAATGTCTTCGTCTGAAGTCTCGTTACTATCCGTTACAGTGAAGGTTTATTCTTTTTCAATACTGTATTCGGCCGGCGCTTATCTAAACTAATATTATAAGTAGAAAAGATTCGATTTGTATTCATGTTGTTTGTAACGCTTCACCCTAAAATGGCTGAACGGATTTGGATGAATAATTATGATTTGGCACATGGGAAGACCATGACATAAATGCTATTTGACATCCTGGACCGCAGACGAAGGTGCGGGCTACAGCTAGTATTATCATAAGCGTAATTGGTGGTCAGGCTGCAAGCTGATTAATCCCAGACGGTTATGGTTGTTCTTCTAAATTCTAGCCGTTTTTCTTTCTTACAATTGTAGGATTTGTAGGATTTTTCGATCCTTGTAAACGTTAAGTTTAAGGCACATTTAAGAACACGATAATACTTTTGCTTGTTAGTTAAACGTACTACTTATTATCATACATTAACAACATATCTTATTATCAACATTATTCATAAGTTAAACAACATACCCACTTATATTCTTACACCTCCATAGAACACGTTTGATTCGTGTAAAACAAAGGAACACGGTAAAAAGTAGCAATAATGATTGGCAATGGCCAAAGACATAGATACCTACTGCGATGACAAACTGCTTACTGATTAATGAACTCGTAAATCTGCGCCGGCGCCGTTTACGCGGTAGGCGCCACCACACGACGCGAACCGTATTCACGCAAATAACTTTTGTTATTCGTATTTTCATATTAATACTTTAAAGATTAAAATAAAGGTCATAAATATTGAATAAGCTCATAAAGGAAACAAGATAGCAGTTTTGAAAGAGGATAGTCAGACTGGGGACTATCCATTGAACAATGTAAAGGAAAAATATTCTCATTCTAGATTTGCTAAAGTTATAACAGAGGAGCACCAAGGTAGCCGACATATCCCGAAGAATTATCAAACTTAAGTGACACTGGGCAAGGTACATTGCTCGCAGAACAGATGACCGCGTACTGGAAGACGTAGCGTAGGAAGGCCTCCCACAAGATAGACCAATAACTTGGCAAAGGCCACAGGAATGCGATGGATGCGAGAAGCACAGAATCAGTCGTAGTGGCGGTGCTTGAGAGGGATACGTCCGGCAACAGACGTCTTTCAGCTGAAACGTTGAATGATGATGATATAAGGGCATCCAAAGAATGTTACTTAATTCAAAAGGGGGGAAATAGATTTCATCGGAACGTCTTTTTTCGGAGTGTTTAGGATTATATTGGTTTTCAGACACCTAACCGTGATTCCCAGTAACACCACCAAATTTATAGCTAAGTATAATCTAGTTTATAGTTAAGTATTCTGCAGAAATCCTAATTTAGAAGTGTATCTTATTACTATTTCTGAAATTCAATTCTAATGCAACCTATAAGTACCTTATTGTGTTATTTGCTGTACCGACACGGATACGCAGACGGACAGACACAAGGCCGGCACCGCGTTTAATGATTGCACGAGTTGAGTTACTGCGACACATATTACGTCGTGGATTAAAGAAGGAAGGAAGAGAATAGTGACAATACTTAGCATTTCCCTGTGATTGCTCGGGACAATGACAGTTCGCACGAAATTGTGTAACACGGAATCAAAGTGCTTACAGTATTTATTACTTCCCTGATTAGTTCGATTTAATCATTTGGTGGAATAGGTACGCTAATTAAGTACCTAATAAAGATTTTATAAAACTCAGCTAATTGTCACGCATCTGTAAAGTGTTCTTTAAATAATTAATATGAATATGAAAACAGTTTCACCCTTTCCATTTACAGTTATTTATAATAAATTAATCATAAATATTAGTTTGTAATTATAAAATTTAAGATACCTCTAATAGAGTATATAGTACCGTGCAAAATAACTAGTCTATACTTAAAATAAAGAGGAAAGATTTGATTGTTTGTTTGCATTGAATAGGCTCAAAAAAATATTTCACTGTTGGGAATCTACACTATCCCCGGGTGACATAGGCTATATTTTATCCCCGTATTCACGGGAACGGGAACTACGCGGGTGAAACCGCGGAGCGCTGCTAGTTATAAAATAAACAAGCTTACCATGTTGGATGTCATCGACAAGTCTTATAAGATTATAATTTTAATAAGTCATTAATTTTATGACGTCATTTATCATTTGTAACACCCTCGCCCGTCGAAGACATTACCTATGCCACTGACTGCGCCACCGTTGCTTGTCGTACAACTTCAGTGCTACGAACGATAGCCATTTACGCTTCCTGCTCTGGATATTCCAACTCAACAAAATAACGTAGACGTCATACGGCTTGTTTTGTAAATGTTTTCTTGGAAAACACCTCTGGTAACGTTAACTTCAGTTATTTTCAATTAGATTTATTCTTGGTAATTATTAATAATATGTGGCTGGCCTTTGCATACCGACTCTGACAAACAAACAACTGAATAGGTTCAAGTTTAAAGTGACTGCCAATTATCGACTTTCAAATGAGAAATATGTAGTAGAAATACTCGTAACTCCGACAACTTTCTTTGAGCAAATAAATCCTATGCAAGGAGACATGATAGAGCACAAACATTTTACAACTTAGGTACCGTATATTTGCGATTTAAATATCAAATAATTTCTACAGAAAATCGAAAAAACATAGACTACTCAAAATAAAAATTACGTCAGTGAGTTCAACGATTATGAATTCTTTAACGTCACCACCAATCACGGTTACTTATGGGGATCTACGTCACCAATTTCGTTTAGAACTTTAGACGGGTTCTCAGTACTTTCAGTCGCAAGGCCGTTGAGTGCATGTAGGCGTCACTATTGCAGGCTTGTAAGTGTTATCGAGTACCTAACGATACAAAAATGTATCAATATTATGCGTTAGCATGAGTCACCGTTGCGGTGTGAAGTAATGAATGATTTAATAACGGGCGTTTGCACGTGGCCCCGTGGCCAGCCCGTGGTACCATGGCGCATGCACGTTGTTGATAACAGTTCTTCGTTATAGCTGTAACCATAACCCACCTATAATATCTACGAGATAGACCATGATAGAGATCCATTTTAATTTTATTGAACTTTGTTTCTAGCATGGATTTATATTTTTGTTCATTCAATCATGAACAAGTTTAATAATTTAATTCCCTTTGTAATTAATTTAATTTCTTCCTTTTCAAATAAACGGTAAAGTTACCGCTTTGTACTGAGTTTATAAATAAATGCGCAAATAATAGAATATTTCCGTTTACCATAAATATCATGGCTAAATCCTCACTGACGTACACTGCAGTAATTCGTTCCGCAAATCAAAAATATTGCCACTACCAATATTAAAAGAAACAATGAATGACCCACCAGAAGCGCATAAAACCTATTCACATAATACCTTCACAAAGGAAACAAAACAGAACTGTATTTGTATAGAAAAACAGTATAATAGAAGCACTTAACATTTCACGGTAGAGTAGTGGAGTTTTGTGCGCACGCGCGGATCTACGCTACAAGTGCATATCCGGGTACAATGATCAGTTTCCGGCCGTATATTGGAATCAATTGGCCTTATTGGTCCCAGAGAAATGTAGGGCTCTTGCCCTTCGTCCGGTATCCGGGATGAGGGTTGGGACGATGTCGCAAGGGTCTATCGATATCGACATTTATTGACAGATTAGTTAATGTGTGTTAACTAAACTTAATAATGTATCTGCTGTTAAAAAGCTTTTAAACACTATTATATAAACTTTAATAAAATCATCTTACAAAATTAACCTTAAAAGTAGCGTTATAACAAGGACGACAAAGAAAGCTAGCACTATTCGGACAACACACAAAATCTAACTAGCCTTAACCAAGTTTGCAATATTCAATTAAATCCTTCATGCCCATAACATTTCGACTGCAAATCCAGCGTGATGAACCACGTTGCACAACTATCGACCATCACGAACAACCCTAGCCCCGTTTACACAATGGACCATGTATAAAGGAGTAAACAAGCACCCGACCGACATGCGGCTACTGGCCATGAAATGGTGTTAGATAATATTTTATGTACTCTGAAGTATTTAGCAATGTCGAATGAAAGTTATATAAGTAAGTATATTGGTTGCTGTTATTGTGTTAATATCTGTGTGAATTGGCTTTATTATACGTGAAATGTCAAGTTAAAAATTAACAAAAGAACTGTCAGACATAATGTGGACAACTAGGTAAACTTTTATACAATCAAAAACGTTTAAAATGAAATTGCTTAAAATAATAACTAGAGGGTTATAATTATAATGTACATATTTTTGACTAGACAGTGTCTAAGCTTACTACCTAAAACTACTTCATTCAGGTCAATGTGTTGTTCATTTTATTTTTTGTCTGTAATTTCTCAGTAGTAGGTACTCAAAAGTCTGAATTTGGCATTAGGCTCGGCACCTGTTACATGGGACTTAAACATAACTTGCGAAATGTGGGTGTACTGTAGGTGCACCTCTGCCTAATCCTTCGGTGAATACAGGCGTGATGCTATGTCCATGGTGGCTTGTCAAATAAAACAATCATACTTAGCCTTTTTTTAAGTAAAACCCAATCACAACACACAAATAAAACTGTCGATAATTTACACCCCATCCCTAGCCCCAGTTACATCGCGTCGGCACTACAATAGTTCGATAAAGTATTACATAAACACACATTTAAACACATGCGCAAGCGCAAGTCACAGGTTATCGATCTATTGGCCGTAACTGCAATTTAATTAAATTAATTTGTTACTACATGTTAATTGGTCGCCAATCGCGTGTTAGGTGTATGTGGGAAGTGTAGGTACCTACTATTCATTGTATTGTAGTAATTGGTTGACGCAAGTGGAATCTTTATTGGGACAGGTCATGGACTAATTTTTTGAATGGTTATTTATTTATTTATTGGACAGTTGTCGTTTCTAACTTGCTTTGTTGTAGAAGCTTTTAATATAAACTACTTAACTGATCACAGTTGTTATATTTTTCAGTATTCGTTTATGATCGAGTGAAATAAAAAGTCTACAAATCACCTTTTGATGACGTCCGCGCCAGAATGACTGTATAGGTAAGTCCTAAACTGAAAGAGGTGTGAAATTGTACCTAATGCTGATTCAGACTGTCCTAAAGTACCATCTGACTCATCTAAACAATTTCATCTTAGACCCAGCATCCGTACAATTCCGTCCAACCCATCCTAGACATAATCACTATGTAAATGTAAATAATTGTAAATAAACGTAGGTATGCGTCACTGCCCTTACAAGATGACATCATTACGCGAACGCTTGCGCATCCCATCAGTACAAGGACTGTAGTACAAGCACATGTGACGTTACTGTGTGACGATATGTGAGTCAGCGATAATTAAACTCGGCTGGAGTCCTGTCACATTGTCTTTAATGTGATTGGATAAATTTGGAGCCGGGACCAGCAGAATCATTTTAAAACAGCTATGTGGACATCGGTTTCATGATCACATCGGTGAAGAAAAACCTGGTAAGGAAACATGGACCTGGACTTATAGATCAATCATGCCTTCTCTATTCGAAAAGAGGCTATTGCTCTGCAGTGGGGCAATAAATTGGTATTTTTATTATCATTATTATAAGGTATATGTGAACATAGTCAGCTGTGTCCGGTTAGACTGGAAGCCGACCCCAACATAGTTGGGAAAAGTCTAGGTAGATGTTGATGATGTGGACATAGTTGGGTGTGCTTTCCAGCTAAGGTTTCAAAGATAAAACCACAACAACTAAGGTAAACATACTCATACCCGTGAGTTTGGATTCGTAAGTATTTATTTGAACGAGTGAAGCAACAAAGCCTTATGCCACTTATGCTAGCTAATTTTCAATTCCGCTTTCATGAATTCGCACACCCTCTAGCCACATCGACGTCATCTGACTTTTTTGTTTCGCTGTGGATTCGAAATCCAAGAAAAAAGCAAATAACCAACTATGATTTGAATATTTGAGGTCGTTTGAGGTTTGAGGTTCATCAAAGCTATTTGAAATTAAACATTGGATTTGTATAATACTGAGTAATTGTGAAGGATGGAGATTCCAAACATTCGAAGCAGCTGTGTTGCATACAAAAGAAAATCAATTATCAATCTTCTGTATGTAAAAGCACAAAGCAAATCCACACGACACGACAGGTTTATATACACGCACCTGCCGCATCCGTGTCGCTGCGATTAATTCTGCGCGCGCGCATAGCAGCAGATATTGTTCAGAAAGGTCACGTAGTCGCCGTCGCCCGCGCATTGCAAGCCCCCATTGTGATATTTTTAGTCCATATCTAGATTATTCCGAGGATGTGTTTATATCTAAGCTGACTGCTAAATGCGTTGTTGTTCCTAGATCCGTTCAGAGATTAGTTCACAATAGAGTTCAATGGCTTGAAACAATAACATGTGAGGAATAGAGTGTGATGTTTTATCAGATAAAAATATCGACACCTTAGAAGCTGCTTGGAGTTTATTTATCCCAGGATCTATCGATTAAGCGAGCAGCAGTGGTGGTCTAGTGGTAAAGGCTGCAACTTACCAGTTGTAGGTGATCGGTTTGAACACAGATATTTCATCACCACTGCTCTCAAAACGTTGAACGAATCATCGTGAGGAAACCGGCATGTCCTAGAACACAAACTTTGAAGACAAAAATGAGAAAGGCTCGCGTGGTAGATCACGAACCACACCCTCTCGAAGAGAGGCCTGAGTCCCAGCAGTGGGAACATAAAAGACTGATTATGTTCCAATTAAGCACGTTTACTTGAAAACTTTGGGATTTAAAGATGATTCGACAACAGCTTTTGATTTCAGACCCAGAACAACTTAACAAGCCGAGTCTGAAAAAACAAACTATCTTTATGAATGAAGCAAAGGTCCTCATTTTAATTCAAATCTTTTTTAATTACAGTCGCTGATTTACTAAGCAACCCATGTCCATGTAACTTGAACACTAAGTACAGCCTCTCATCTAGACACGAATGTAGATAACTTGAGATGGCTTCTCGTTTTACTTGGCAGTTACGCACAGACTCAGATTACAGCATCTCATCATAACAGCTAATGATGCAGACAGAACTGATCTACTGTTTATTATTTATGTAATGAACTAATGTAACTTGATGAGTGAGTTATCTACGACTGTGAGCAGTGGGTACATGTAAGGGTTTTGTTTCATTATGTAGATGTTTTGCGAACCAATGTAATATTATTGTTATGATAGAAGATGAGAATAGTCAATTTTAAATTAGAGATGGAGATAATGAAAAGTAAAATGAATTGGATGAATGAATGAAGAGGAGAAAAAATTAATTTGTGAGCGAACTCTGTCAGAAGTTCGAATATTGCTTTACCAATCTTGACAACAATATCCAGTGAATTGAAACTTCACTGAGGTTGAATTTATCTAATGCCAACGACAAAATAAACTTTGTCATTTTATGCAAGTTATGTATGAACTGGGTATACACAATGATAGCCCGCGATTTTTGCACCGATTAGTTAAAGGCTCCCACAGACGGGCGCGACGCGACAGCGCGACCGTCATACGCACGGCTACACATCAAGCTATACATTTCCAGTTTACGCTAATCTCGCACTGTACGGATATACTATAGAATGCGAGATCAACTTATACTGGAAATAGCTTGGTGTGTAGCCATGTTTCTTTCTTACACGTTAGGTACCTAGGTATTTCTAGTACCTAAAACATTTACAAAACGTTTACAAATGCCTTTCTGTTGTATGTGATCTAAGTACATAATTATTAAAGGTAACAGTTTACTTCATTACCTACATGCTCAATAACTATACTTTGATTTTTGTTGTGTAAATTATTCAGGTCAAATCCGGGTTGAAAAGTTGCCAAAAGGTTGTTGATATGGTAACTGCTGCCAGAGGTTGGCAACGCATTGTTATGGGCAACTCGGCAGCAGCATTCATTTGTTTTCACATTCTATGACTTAGCTGGGTAATACAAATTCACATTCAAAACTTTTCATAACAGATCACCATTGGCATACTAACGTGTGACATAAGCTAGGTAAGATGTTCAATTTTTTTGGCGCCTGTATGGCATTGACAGAAAGGCGTTATTAGTAAACGTTTGTGGAATTGTCACATATATTGTATTGGAAAAATACAATTGTATGTATACGCCGCACTCTTGAGTACGACGTTAGTTCCGATTTTTGCGACGGGCCAAAAGAACATTACAAGCGTTTTTCTCACTTTTACTTGTTATGTCTTAAGGTGGATACGCTAAGGCGTCATTTTCTCCCAGTGAATGACATTTTAAGTAATAATTAATAATTTATAACTCATTAAATGGGATTAAATGAACGCAGATGGTTTTAATGTGAATTTTAATTGTATTAATTCTGCAAATCCTATTTTAATCCACATACCTGACATTTCCCTGCAAATTATAAAAGCCGTAAGAAAATTTTAATTCGTAGGCTATTCTGGAGCTTCCCCTTCAACATTTGATATATACCTACTACTACAGTCATGTACTTGTCCAAGACTCTTGCAAACATTGGTCGAGCAACATATTTATCTAAACAGCTTCCTCTTCAACAAATTCCCTAGTAACACGCCCTGTATTCTTGCCTAGACTATAACACCTAGTGTCTGTCAGACTGTCCAGTTTCACCGGCAGGTAGAAAGCCTATAATGACAGGAAGTGACGGCAACCGTGTGACCTACCGCTGCGCTTGCGCAATCCCACCGGATATCTACGTGATAATACTGGAGTGGATCGAATTTTGATGTGATTGTTATATTAAAAAGTGATAGCGTGATTGTAGATGTAACTTGGTTAAAGTTAATGATATTATTTTTTTCATAAATGCTGAATGGCTGAATAATGCAGATGGTGATAATAAAAAAACCATTCATTCAATAATTATTTTCTCAGGACTTAGCGATCATTGTACCGATAGTGGTTACAGCCAATGGCGTTATTGCCTAGAGCCTCGACCAACATCTGAGGAGGCTCTCGTTGGGCAGCTGGGTCAAGGGCTTGATCCAAAAAGCGGTACTCCTGGACACGGCTCGTATTGTTAAGAGGTTCCACTCTCCGGAGCCCTGACCGCCGGTAGCTTGGACCTTGTTCCCGATGTTATTTACGAAGGCAGACTTAATGCCTTCGGTATTCTCTACCAGTCAACCAAGGAAGGGTGCATGGTGAACAGATTATGGTAGGTGCTTTGGTTGAGAGTTTGAGAGGAACAATGGTAAAAACTATTAAAAATAAAACTATCATAATGAATTATAAATAAGAAATGTACCATCTTATTTATAATTCATTTTGATAATTTTATTTTATGCTTATAAATAGGTTATAATAAGACACATACCTACATATTAACTATAGTATTATGTACTCATAATAAATAGGTACAAAATCAAGGGAGAGAGAAGTGCAGATGACTCTACGCTATTTGTTTTAATTATAACAGGCACACAAATTTTAAAGAATCACGAGTACAATAAACTTACTCGTAACATCCCATAATAATTATTGCAACTCATAAATTGGGCCAGTCGCACGCATAATTAAACAAACAAGGCTAGCCGTTAATATCCCGCTAAACACTCCTCGACAAGGCGCTAACATCTCTATTTGTACTTCGTCTAATAACTGCACAACATAAGGTAACTACAGAAGTCCCAAAAGGTCGCCGTTATCGTGACGTCATTTACTAAGTCGGTACAGAGAATTTGATAATCTTGTCATCCTTGTCAATTTGTAAGAAACAGCGTATCGAAGACCATTCCATTGGGCGTTATGGCTGATTTATGTTTGCAATAGGCTCAAATGTAGCGAGTTAAGTCCCTCAAGACATCTACATATACGTGACACTTCACAATAAAAACTGTCACTTTGATCTGATGTTTCTCGCTACTTATCTAATGCGAATCAACCATTAGTGATACTGTCACTGAGGCTCTATAACACTTCCATGGATGTGTCCAAAGTACTTAAGCTGTGCTTGTAACGAGATGTTTCTCTAGTCAAGTCTAGTGTAGTACATTCAAACAGTACATCTAGTGGCACTTCTCCACTTTGTCTATGCTGTTGTCCAATAATACTGGATGATTAGCGGCAACATGCCAACGCGCATGCGTTCCCACGGACCGATGACATGTGTGGCTGAATGCAAGTGTGCATTGTCCTGCTCCAAATATTAAGCTTTTCTGTTTTTATTATGGCGGTCAATAAATCGCTGTTTAAGGTTTTTGATCAATTCATAAAGCAGGTGAATATCTATACTTACCTAAATAAAATAAACAATGGCTAATTATTCTTTTCATCACTACTTGAATTATCGGAAGGTCAGTTTTTGCAAAATAATAAACTGTATTATTAACTATAATTCGTTTAATATTGTGAAAAATGATTGCCGACTTTCTTGCACAATTCTAAATTGTAAAGTAAATTATTTACATAATTAATGACCTAAGTTTATTGACACAAAACATAAGGAAAACCACAACATCCCACCATTTCAATAAAAGTACAATATGGCCTATATCTCACCGCCAAATGCTGTCATACACAAGTCACAAAGGTGCACTTATTCCCGTTAGAAGTGCATCTATAATCAGCAAATAAAAACAATAGAGAGTGCAGGTACTATATAGAGGGCGTGGTTGTCTATTGTCTAGCTGCATACAATTATAGCACAGCTCTACAATTAAACGAGGTTCCCAAGTCAATGCATCGGAAATGTCTGTTAGAGAGTGATCATTATGCTCACTGCAAACCCATGTCGGATGCGAACGGTACATTGATACCTAATCAAAACAATCAACAATACACGGTATATTTGTTTATGGTAATAAGATTTGGGAAGTCGGTCAAGGTTGCTTACGAATTCAAATTTACCTAGTTTTTAGAGTTAACATGTGTTAAATTAAAACAATATTATGTTAATTACAATATGATTCATACATCGATTTACATAAAAAACATCAAAGAATCTAAGAAATCTGATGATACATGCCAGATGACCAGAAACACAAAGAATTAAATCCTTTACACAATATCTTACTGACATATTTATTAACAAATGATGTAATAAGCCGTTAACAGGGATTTATTTTCTGGGCATATGTTATATGTAAATTATAACAAAGCTTTAAGTAGGTGTATAGTCATAAACTAAACAGTGTACATATGGGCTCCAGCTCATGGGTGATCATAAACATACAGAAAAACAATTAAACTCATATACTTGACCGGAATTGATGTTACGAAAACAAATCGTTCGATTATGAAAATAATCGACTAAAAGAGACAGCTCTATTAGTCACTAAGCTGAATTAAACAGTCTAAACTCTAAATTAATAAAAATTATAATACAAAGAAAATAGCGTCACGCGGGAAGATATTTTCAATAAAACTTATTCCGTAAAGAAACAGTAATCGTCAAGATTTGTGTGAAACTATGAATTTCGCAGAAATGTTGTCCTAAAATGTAATCGCAATAACACGCGACATCTCTACAAACTATTGCAATAAATACTGCCTAACACACTACAAGAAACTGCACGCAAGTATGTAGATAAAATTCCTTATCGCTTATATTTCCGGTCGTTATTATTTATTGAACTTAGAACACAATATTGTTGGGAAATCCGGCACAACTAACAAGAAATTGAAAAAAAAAACCGTGTTAGGAAACTATGATAATGTAAGACGGTAACTGGGGTTTTATCGTCCACACATTTTTTCTTTATTTTTATTTTACCTATTTGTTTTTGTCAAAGAAGCAAAATAGTCTATACTAATAACAAAGAGGAAATATTTTATTGTTTGTTTGCATTGAATAGGCTCCGAAACTACTGAACCTATTTGAAAAATTATTTCACTGTTGGAAACCTACACTATCCCCGGGTGACATAGGCTATATTTTATCCCCGTATTCCCACGGGAACGGGAACTACGCGGGTGAAACCGCGGACCGCTGCTAGTAGTTAATAAAAAATAACGGCTTTATCTTACCAAGAAACTCAACAAATATATTACCGAGTACATTTTCCACAACTTACATATTTACAAACTGGTGGCAAACGTAATTGTAGTCAGGGCAATATATTAGGTCTTTACCTATGAAATTGCCGTTCTGCAGTACTGCCCATTTCAAATCAAAATAATTTTTGTTTGGCTAAGAATTCTAATTTCAAATTAATTTTATTTTAAAAACATGGATTTTTTTTTCTAAAAGTAGTCATTTCTTTATTGATTAGTGTTACATTTTCATCGCATTTCAATCTTTTTCGTCATCATGGATACGTTAAAAATTCGAGTAATTATGGAATATGAGTACCGTCGTGGCAGCAACGCGGCACAAGCGGCACGCAACATCAACGACGTTTACGGAGCTAACACTACAAACCAACGCACCACCTGTTATTGGTTTGCTCGCTTCCGTTCTGGAAATTTCGACCTGAAAAATGAACCTCGCGGTCGTCCGAAGACTTTGGTCGACAATGACGAATTAAAGGCGATTGTGGAAGCTGATGATACACAATCTACGGCTGAATTAGCAGCAGCTTTCGACGTTAGCGTCAAAACAATATTGGTCCATTTGCGTCAAATTGGCAAGGTAAAAAAGCTTGACAAATGGGTGCCCCACGAACTCAATGATCGCCAGCGCGAAGTACGCGTCGAGACGTGCCTTGCACTGCTCAACAGACACACAAATGAAGGAATTTTGAACCGCATTGTTACCTGCGATGAAAAATGGATTCTGTTTGATAACCGTAAGCGCTCAGCAAGTTGGTTGGATCCTGGTTCAGCACCTAAACAATGCCCTAAACGAAAACTTACCCCTAGAAAAGTGATGGTCACTGTTTGGTGGTCTAGCGCCGGTGTGATTCATCACAGCTTCTTACCAAACGGGGTGAGCATTACTGCAGATGTGTACTGTGAAGAACTGAACACAATGATGGAGAAGCTGGCGCATCTCCAACCAGCATTGGTCAATCGCTCGTCTCCGCTGCTCCTGCACGACAACGCGCGACCTCATACTGCACAGCAGACGGTCTCCAAGTTGCAAGAACTGGGGTTGGAAGCTCTCCGTCATCCGCCCTACTCACCAGACCTTGCGCCTACAGACTACTACTTTTTCCAGAATTTGGATAACTTCTTGGCGGGAAAAAAATTTAATACCCGAGAGGCAGTACAAAATGCCTTTGAAGAATTTGTTGCCTCCCGTCCAGCTGATTTCTTTAAGAAGGGCATCAATAAACTGCCACTGCGATGGCAAAGATGCATTGATTGCATGGGTGATTACTTCGATTAATACAAATAAAAAATTCAAGAAAAAAAATTCGTTTAAATGTTTTCATACAAAACGGCAATTTCATAGGTAAAGACCTATTATAATTAAGTATGTTATCAAAACGAACGAAACACAAGTCTTGTTTGTGTACCTACGGGTCCCGTAATAATGATAATTTTGCTAATTGGATCCTGTTCCCGATACCGGTGGGATACTATTTTTTATATTTTTAAATATTTTATATTCTAATATTTAAAAATGTAATTTGTATGTATTTATTGAAATAAAGGAAATAAAAATTTTGCTAATGCATACCTACTGAATCCTGACACTACTTTCACAGACAAGAGTCTATTAAATCTTGATTCCTTGATAGTTAAAACTGACGCTGAACTTGCAAAGAGTCACTGCCCAGAGATATGCCTGAAATAAAGTGCACTATTGTAAACGGCTTCTCAGACACGATGAAGTCCGAATACGACTATGTTTTCTTACAATAGGACATAATACAAAGCCATTTCTAGAGAAAGGAGTGAAAAGTATCAGTTTAATTACACATTATTGCACTTTTTTCCCACGATGTACTTCCAAAGTTTAACGACAGCGTAAGTCTCATCACAAAGACGGTAACGATCACAAATGTCGGTCAAACCTAATTCGGATGCTCTCACAATTCGAGAACTTTCCACCGTAGAACAATACCGACTTGTCTCCTAAACCTAAGTTCACATGTCGCTAAACAATCGAGAAATCATCGCGTATCTCTATCGGCCATCAAAATGTCAGTGCCGAGCTTAATTAAGAAGTTGTAGTGGAAGGTAATGACTGAACGCAATGTCGAAATTGTCCCATTGTGCACAAATTCCCAGGAATTATGTTGAAAATATTGGGTTTGCTCGCTCAAAACAGTTAGACCTTGGTGATGCAGAAATGTGAACAGAGAACAAAGGAGGTGGCAGACCATCTGTGCTGCAGACACAATTCAAAAAATCATACATTGACTTGTATAGTATGATGAAAACTCAAACTCGTCGCGAATATTTTTCTAGATCTAAACGTAATAAGAAGGTCGCGCAATACCGACATCCGATTTCTCAACTTACACCAACTTGTAAGGGAATTACACGCGATTGCTTAGATTAAACTGGATATCATAAACGTTACGTGACAACGATATCCTTTTATGCATTTTGCTACAGTTTTTAAGGCGTGAAGCGAATATTAAAATTGTTAGAACATTAAGTTTCAATAAGAAACCAGAAACGGAGAAGCACATATTTATACATTCAAATACAATTACAGATAACCGTATCTTCTAAGTCCACAAAGTATTTCCTGTCGTTATAATATTTATACGCAGTACTGAGTTCCCATGGTGGTTATTATCTCATGGGAGACATAGGAAATTCCGCCATTAGCTGCCAAGAAAGTGAAATCGAATAATGATGCGCACGCACAGCGATGGTATCGCTGTCACTTTACATGTTATTAGAAAAATCTTTAGGGAACTCTGAATGATGGATGATGGTAATCATGTAATTCAAAAAGTAGAAGTTTCAAGGTTAAGAGACACATTAGAAATGTCATAGAGCACATTAGTTGCAATTGCAAGACATTGCATAATACAAATAGTTTAAACATGCGTGGGAACATCATTTGTCAGTAGCCATAAAATTAAGGACGACACATAAATCCTTGGAGAAGACAATTACTGCATTTGAAAGACATAACATACCTACTTAAAATGTAAATAACATAAGTCAGTGCAAAAATCTGGCTTTCATTGGATCAACGAAAACTTTCATAAAGGCGCCCAATAGACGCTGCCCAGGTTAATGGTATAAATAACTGTATGAATAAGATCAATAACATACAAAAAGTAATAAAAACTCACCGTTCTATGAGACAGATCAGTGACGGAGTCATGCCGGTGCTCGAGGCTGCCGAGGCTGCAGCAGGAGGCTGATGACGCGAGACTCACGGAGTCTGCGCGCGCGCGGTGCGGCGATACCGCCACGTGTTTCAGCATGCCGGGCCCTGGAACAAACAGAAAGATAACAATTAACACAAGCTTCAAGCATAAGCATATCAACTGCGGTCTTTTTGGCCTCGAGCAGGTTTTTTTTTAAAACCCACTCCTGTTTTTTGTGTGTCACAATATTCAGTTTGAGTTTACGTTTAGTTTGTGCTCGCAAGTCCCAATTAATACTTTTTCTTTCTTTCGTATTCTGCCTTTAACTTTACCACTGCTCAACAGTCCCTACATATAATACCTTATCTACAAATGACAAATTTTACAGGAGAGCGTTTCAAAGTTTCAAACATGGGTATATCATGTAATGTCATCGTGGATTTAAAGTGCATTTTGCCATCTTAGACATGTTTTTGTTAAACTAAACGATAATATAGGCTGGCCTGAAGGTCACGAAAACAAAACATGCAAATCGCGTGTCTATCACTTAGGGGATTGTACGTAGGGACCGTCGTGCTGGAACCTAGGCAACCTATCTGTGGCCAAAAGTGATATGTTACGATTTACGATGCGCGCGCATTGGAACCGCGTGGTGGATTTTGACCCGCTCCCTCTCCATTGTAAGTTTAAAAAAAGATAATTGTTTCATCATATCATATAACATAGTACTGAAAAAAGTAAGTACTTAACCTTCTCAAAACAAAGAATCAATGGTTAAACATAAAGGCTGATAACGCTACTGACTAACGAAAACATAAAGATAGAAGAAAAGTGATTTCTATTGAATGATAATTCACGAAAGTACACCCAATTTCCCGAAATAATATTCCAATGGCCGAAGCACATGAAATAAAATTGAAATTGAAACCATACTACTAACAAAAATATCATAATTATAGTTCTGCCACATGACGATCGCAAGGCACTTGCGCACGCACATGTCAGCATCCCTTATAGCGCCGGATGTATCTTCTAGGATCTGCCAAGTACCTGGAGAACCATAATGGTGGTACATTGTTGTGCCCGGAAGACGGGTGTTACCAATTGTGGTAATATAAAAAGAGAGGCAAAAAAGATGTATTGTATTTTCGAAGGGATGAACTTGTTTACTGATTTCGATCTTATTTTTAATATAAAAGTTGGAACGCAATAATTATTTGCGAGAAAGAAACGTTACGAGATGCGAAACGTAAGAAGATATTTATCGTAACATAATACATTACAATGTAAATAATCATGAAGTAGCACTGTTTGCACTTTTGCAGTTACTGACGGTTACACTAAGCACAATGATTTTATCTGCACTGACTGACACGAAATCCAAAAACGTATAAATGTTTCCATAATAATAAATTGCTGATAAAGGTCTTAACGATGATGCTACAGGTTGGCGAATATTGCCTGAAGACATGAACAACTTTTACTTCTGAATCGGATCATTTGGCTAAATTGCCATTGCTGTATTTATATAGAACAGATTTATCTAAAATACAGTCATGTAGTTTCAAATTCATTATTGCAAGAATTTGCAACACTGCAACAACAAAATATTAATTAAACTTATATCTCACTCAAATTCTTAGTCATTGCCATCAGTTTTATAGTATCTACTGCTTAGTTCACACCACCTTCTAGTATACTAATCATTCTCAAACCAACTGTAAACAAATTACTAAAATCACCACTGTGTCTACCAAGCATATTATTTCTGATAATTCGTCCATTACATGTAAAATGTTAGCACATAACATGAGAGTGCCCTTATTGAACTCGTATATTGGCCTATCTGTCTGCTAACCCCAATTTGCTAATGCATAGTTATAATACACGATGAGAAGGTCGTGAGATTTAGCACAGATAGCTGCAATACTAAGAATGAAAGAAAGTAGATAGACAATAACGCTATTATTGTTTAGGATATATAAGACGGTCTAAAAACCTTTAAGTGAAATCAAGCCTAAAACATTGAGATACTAATTGTAGAATGCCAATTTTAAATCATATACACTTTCTATGGTAGCCATAGTAATATCTACGGATCGTAGTCAGCAGTCATTTCGAAAAGATAATTTCATCATGAGTAAAAAAAATTATATAGCTCTTAAGAATTCTAAGATAAAATGCTCATGTGCATTTTTACTGCAACCAGTTATTGCAGTAAGCAGCACTAAAGTATTTCATGTTTCGTGGGAACAGAACACAATAAGCTCATAACATAACTTAATAATTTAGTTTAGATACAATTGACAGTAAAGTTTTTATTCGCACATGGATAGCATCGTAAATGTTCTGAGTTCTTAGCGCTTCTGTGAAGCATGTGCAAACTAAATGGACTAGTTACAGAAGGTCAACAAATTATAGAATATTCTTAGATACCTTTGAACAAAGCGACGCGACGTTTTGAAAGTAATAGTTAGTGAACTTGAGAAACAAAAAATGTAGAATCAGTTGACTTGACGTAATTACCATATCTTCTGATGAGTGAGACGAGAACTGTCGAAACCATAACATAGTCCATAGGGATGTCAAGATTAGATACCCGAATGGATAGATTGTAAAATCTAAAATGACTTTCGAAGCAAGTTAGACTTGCACTACTGTACCAATCCCTTTCTAAAGCACAGGCGTGGCCACCGCACGCGCATCCGCCGCGCCGCCGCGCCGTGGCATCTGTCGAACAATAATCCCGAGTTTTTGCGAGCACCCATTGTTTTTGTCAGCTTCCCAGAAGACGGGGGAAATCTCGCGCTGTGGGATCTATCTACAATATGCAGCTTTCTACGTAAGTGCATTTCGTTCGAGAGTGATAAACGCTATCGTTGTACAAGATTAAAAGTAAGTGAATTTGAATTTTCCTGTATTCAATAATTATGATCAAATAACAAGATAATGTTTTGAAGCCAAGATAAATGTAACACGTTCATTCAATACGTTACGTATCATCAACACGCAATTCATATTATACAATGATAATGCCCTAATTGCCCAAAACAAAATCGAACCAATTAAATTGAACAAACAATATTAATTGTTCAATGAACGCACAAATTACAATTAATTCGAGCTCGTGACTGACATGCGTATTAAACAGGGCATTACAATTACAACTGTAATCAATCAACATTATAAAGCAATTCATCAGATTTTAATGAACCAATCGATTGCTACTTCAGATAATGACTGGCGAATTATAGTTTGAAGTATAATTTGTACCTGTATATCCTCATATATGGGTGACTGAGGATGCAAAGAAAATTTAATGTTCGGCTTCATTGATTTAGGTTAAGCATTCGGTACCAATGTGCCGTGCATTCTGGCATAAAAAAGTGATAGGGCTTTTCTTTCGAAATTGAGATAACACAACCATCTAGTAGCTGCAAAATATTCACCATCAAAACACGTTACCATGGGTAACTAACTTATTACGTGCAGCCATGCCGTGACATTCGCCTTCCGTCTTAACTACTTACAAGTTTTGAAACCGTATCTCCGCAGTTAATTGCGACATCAATGCCACAAGTTACAACATTAATAATCTCCAAACTTATACAAATATGAGTACACGCGTCACTATTGATATGTCTTTATTTGCTTGTCTCAATAGTTTCCGTTCCGGTTGCTTGTGTACGGTGAACACAAGCTACACACAAGCAACCCTTATTTGATGGCTCAAACTCAAACTCAACTCAAACTCAAACTCAAAGCATTTATTTCAAATAAACCAATTACAGGCACTTTTGAATTGTCAAGGTCGGTGAGTTAGAAAGATGAAGCTAGTTGCCCATTCCAAAGCGTAGGTACCTATGGAGAAGAACGGGCAAGAAACTCCATGGACACTCTTTTAAAATCAAGATTTTGTTACAAAAAGTTGGTTACATCATTATGTTGAAATTATCAATGTGAGAACGATGTAAAAAGTGCACATTAAAAGCGTCCGTAATTAAAATAAAATAACAATTAAAATAAGCCGTGGGAGCTAAGAGATGACCAGTCCCTACTGGCGGCGCCCGTTCACGGACATGACGTATGCATCAGCACCATTCAGCTCAACCATTTTGAAGGGAACTTAATGATCCAACACACACGCCACCACCAGCGAGACATTTGAGTGAGCATGACATACTCTCAGCTGCCAGGGCACATTCAAGTCAATGAAAGACGTACCCTGTAAATGTTTGCTTTATAGTAGGAACATAGTGCTCACACATATGCTATGCAATTATACAATACAAAAATTTGAATTTATACAATGCAAAGATATGTAGCTTTTACAGTCTTCAGCAGCTCCAACAATGTTTTCAATGTTATCCAATTTAGTTTAAGCTACCTTGTGGAGCAGGACAAGCAGCGTGCAGCGGCTGGCTCATCTATCAAGAGGCAGCTGTCGACGTTACGAGGCTGGTTTCGGCTTGGCTTTTTGATAAGGCCGAGATTAATGATGATTTGGCACTAAATAATTAGGCAGTGATATCCGCGCTATCAATCAAGCAATGAACTTCTAGTGTTTGATGATATAAAATTCTGTTACATGAAAATCTATCTTCAAAAAAGTTGCTATTGCTAAACCACCTTCGCTTGGATTCGTCCTAGATCACCGAAATATTTCGCAAATCTCTTTTCAATCTGAAGGTCGTAAAAACTGAATCTTGCTCGAACACCCAGGTATCAAATGAAATTATCTCTCTATTCGGACACTAATAACCAGTCTTGCAGCAAAAGATCAGTAAAAAATAACGTTAACCGGATGAAACGCAGCGAGCACCATTAACCATGGAATGTGGATCAATTAATTTATCTATAAAGAGCAATTAAATATTTTCTTAAATTAATTTGGCTCAGTGTCACTTAATTCCATGTATATGGGAAATTTCTGTATTAGAAAATAGCATCTTCAAAAGAAATGAAGAAACAATTACACAAATTGTTCTATAGATTTCAAAGAATGTTAAATTAGTATTTTTAAATACAACGGTCAAATATTACATGAAGTAGACCTTCAGTCATCACAATTTTACTAAATCATTGAAATACTACAAATTGTAAGATAAAATTAGCCATGATGATGATGACATTAAGATATAATTTCTCATTTTGGCAAGACCACATTATTAACATTATTAGCATACGTTTGTTAAATCACAAACAAAGATAACGCCTACTTGCTCCAATGTTGGGTCAAACATTTGTTACAGCACCGAAATATGTCGTACGAAGTATTTCTCATTGGTATACGGAAACCACTAATTCTAGCTAAATTCCACTTGAAGTAATGTACGACGAAATGAGCGGATGCGACTAATATACGAATTTGTACCTCACAGATAAACGCTTTAGGAAGTTTTAAAGTATTTAACATTTCCATGTGCAGAATTATATTCAGAAGCAGCATAAATTTTTGCTACACCTAATTTTACGACATTTCTTAAGCTATGTTTTCCAAGCGTTTCCTTAGCCACTAATTTGACTATAACCGCAGAACATTGGCCCAATCTGTTAACCGTGTTACTATACAATACCTACCCGTGGGCTATTATTATAGTAATCGGCCCCAATATGGCGGCACAGCTGGGCACCAACCAAAGGTTTACATAACCCACACAATACTTGCAAATTACTGTAAAGGTCATAGGTCCTAATAGAGCTCCGGCATTAAAATTAACGAATGAAGTTGCTTTAGAACTCAGCCTATCATCAATTTTCTGTAAACCATCATCAGTCTGAATATATCTCAGCAGGCGACAGCACAGATTTTTCACTAAACCTAAATCTGTTTAGAATCTTTGATTTTTTTAAGGAAATTAACCGCGAAGAGCGAATTCATCACAACTCGTTCCATGAAATATAAGAACGGAAGTTTAAGTGAAACAACAATAATAACAAACTAAATCTTAAGTACTTTTCAACAATGCGATGTAAATTGGTGTTTTAATCCTTTTCACATAAATCGAAACGGTTCCTAAGAAATAGCTCACAGGCAATACCAGTAAGAACGGTAACCCAAAGCTTTATTGTGTAAACATGTCCTATAAATTCAAATCTGACGTATTTCCAAACAAACCCGGCCAATTTACCATTATCGAAATTAAAGCCGGAATGCGCTAGCGCACGGCACGGACAAACGAAACGATTGGTGGAGGTTGGTGTTTGTGTGCGTGGACTACACAGAGTACACACAGTACCTACTGCAGACTTAGCACGAGAACCGTAGAGAAGCGTTTGGTCGACGGAAGAGTAGACAAAAATGATGTTTGTGTGTTGTTTTTCGTGTAAACAGGTGACAGTTTTTAACCGAGAAATGTAGACAAGCGATTTCTATTCTACGGTAGAGTAGAAATAGACAGCGTCATGCTAAGCCTGCTGCACACCAATTTAGTGTGGAATACGTTTTAAAATGCAAAACAATCTGAAGACGATCCTAACTGTAAGTATGATTTCATCAACAACCCGTTTGTTCTGCAGCTACAGCGTAGTGAACTGCTGATAGCTGTTTGTACAAAATATATCAGATAATATTCAGGATTACACAATAACATTCGTCAAGTCGACATAATAAAAGAGAAGATATGTTGCAATTAGGATCAGCGAATAGAAGGTGCGTAGCCAGCCAGCTGAACTTCACGTGAGTCCAGCGTATGACAGTGTGTGTGTTTGATGAACCGTTTGTCAAATTCCGAGCGGATGTTATGTTGAGATTTATGAAAGGGAATTTATCTCTAACAGATCCGTGTTTCTTTGTTGTCTAGGATTTGATAAGCAATACTGTTTGGTCCCAGAACGCGACTGGTTAGAAAGTCATTAGCGATTGGCTATCCGTCATCGTAGTTGTTGTCCTCGGCTGCTTTTCTACATCATGTATTATTTTAATAAAGTATTTAGGTCGAAGATATTTTGTCAACAAGGTTTCTTGGATTTGAATCATTAATACCGCTTGACATCGAACAGAATATTTCTTATGTTAAACAAATCGCCACCTATGAAGACTCAACTAATAAAAATGTCACACTGATTCACGGAAGTTACAAGCCATTAGTCACTAGGTGCTTCTGCACTGTTGTGACGTTTGCGCTTCATAGTTTCTTTATGACCTCAAGTTGAATAGTGTTGTTTCAATTTTAAGCATTATTACAATTGTATTTTTCAATTGTTGTTTTATTGGTAATTATTATTGTTACATTTTCAGTCAGTCAGTTTGATTCCAGTCGTTCAAAATTGACTAGTGTTTACAGAAACAGATTTCACCCAGATGTCAAGCAAGGCAATTTTCTGGGTATATTATCATTGTCGGTCAACTCCCGCCTCATCTTATTCGGATCACCATTATTTTCCAAGATAGGTTGACTTCTAACCAAACCAGATGCAACAACGGCAAGTAACTTAATAATTAACCATTAAATTCTAATTCAAAAATTAACATATTTTAACACGCCATAAAAACCTAGTAACGAAGCGATTACAAAATCGTAGATACCGCATCCGGCCGCGCGTTTGAAGCTGATCTATATCTGGTCAATTAATTGGGATGGACCAAGGAAGCGGGTAATGGGCATAGGATGTTGATGTTAACCCTTTTTGGTGCATTTATGAAAGAAATTCTTCTCTAAAAGGAATCTTTTTGACGGTGTTGTCAACGATACATTGAAAATGGATGCATTAGGAAAAGATTTCTGATTCATGAAAAACAAACGCAAACGGAACTCTCTTGCTTTAACATAATTATCATTTTACATCTACAAGTTTCATTGCAACATGCACCATGATAACTGATGAATGATCGAAGTCCTATGTAATGTATATACTGGCAAAAACCGTATCTGTTACTATCTTTTCTAACATCGTAAGTGTTAGCGATAAACAAAATTATGCCATAATTCTGTGCATTGTTTTTTCCTTGAATTGACAAAACTAGATAGCAATTGGCTAAACAATCATCGTAGCTAAGATAATAATGTCTTTGAATCTAAAAGCGTTGTATTACCATAGACTGAGTGCGTACAACCTTGGCACTGAGTGGGGTCGATTACACGCGATATCATAGATTTGTATGCAAGACATGTGTGGAGAGGTGTACGGCTGGAAACTTTGGGCTTCATTTCCGGATTACTAGGGTATTTCGGTCTATCTATAGTTTTAGTTGACGATTGGTGAGCCTATTCCATATATCAGAGATTATGACAGGAAAAGTTTGAACTGCTTTTTTTGCCTTGAAGTTAAACTGATGTGTATGCTGGAAAAAACAGTGTGGAAAGCAATTACACAATGAAATGTTGATGTCAAATTATCCATCGTTCTCCAAATGTAACACTGGAACGATGTTCCTTAGTTAAAATTCTGCGGAATTCGAATGGAAATAATGTACACTATATCTCAAACAAGAAGCTCATTTAACGGAACACACACTTTTTAATATCACATCAATATTTCGTACACAAATTCCTACCAAAATGCCCTAACCGCAGAACGATCTCAAAGTAAACTACTGCGACCACTGCAGCGGGTCAATGTTCGACACTAATCGATACGCGACACGTAAAGCCTTGCACACACTGGATTGTAACGAGACACCCATTGTGAAGCCAGTGGTGAATGAAGGTTGATATCGGATCGAGTTACTTGACGCTAGAATCGAGTTTTTTTTTTTCTACATCTATACCTACAAGGTCTAGTGAAACTTCAAATGCGAAATAAATTTCGATATGGGTACCCGTTATGCCTGTGAAGTTTTGCTAACTAATTGACCTTAAACTCAAACCCCCTTATTACAGAACAAGGTTTTTCTTTAGGTATGGTTTAAACCATCGAGCCTGTTTTTGAAATAAGAACCTAACTGGAATCGAAATACAGCTCCTTTTACAAAACTGACAAGTTAGTCCGGTGCTAAATTGTCAGTTTTGGAAAAGGAGCTGTAATTCTATTTCAGTTCTAAGTTCTTATTTCAAAAACAGGCTCGGTGGTTTAAACCATACCTAAAGAAAAACCTTGTTTTGTAATAAGGGGGACTGCATTTATTTCAATTAAACCTTTCACAGGCACTTTTGAATTGTCAAACAAAAATCTAAGTTGAAGCTAGGTGCCCATTCCAAAACGTAGATCTATATGGAGAAGAACGGGCAAGAAACTCCAAGGACACTCTTTTAAATCATGGGTATTACAACATTTTGGGAACATTATTCTTGGTGCTTCTATAATATGTGAGTACAATGTAAAAAAAAAAAAAAATGAAGGCCTTGTATTGTACTAACAAAATGCTAAGATATACATTTATAGAGTTACCAGTAATAGCGAGTCGTATTCATAACATTTTTATAAGCAGAATTTGATGACAGACATGCAAGTTACAAAGTTGATAACTTCCAATGCAGTTCAATTCAATTGTATGCTATTCATTTGTTTACTTAACGTTACAATGTAAAATAACATGTTTTAGAAACCGCAACACCTCGGCATGAACGCGACAGTAATCGATTTTCTTCAGTTGACATTTCACTACTTTCGCGGGAACACAAACATACATTCCTTGTGTTTCTGTACTCACACGGTGACCAAACAACCGACATATGGACGTAATTGGACAGTAGTAGCTGATTGTATATCCATTGCGCATGCAATACAGCATGAGCAATAGATATATATTTAGCCGATAATGTTCCCACTGCTGGTACACAGGCCTCTTCACTTCGAGGGGGAGTGGGCTGTAATCCACCACGCGGGTCCAGCAGGCTTAGCACGACGCTTTATATTTCTACTCTACTGTAGAATAGAAATCGCTTGTCTACATTTCTCGATACAAAACTGTCTACATGGAAATATTTTTGTCTACTCTTCAGTCGACTAAACGCTTCTCTACCGGTCTCGTTCTAAGCCTGCAGTGCGGATTGGTAGATGTCACATGTCTTTGAATAATTAGTTTTATTCCTCACGATGTCTTTCCAGGTAATGGATATTGTTTGATAACTACCTGTAAAACCAGAAAGACTTTACGTTTTTCGGTTTCAATGTTTATGCTAGTCTATTGAAGTAAGAGGCAATAATACTGCTTTCTTAGACTAGATTGTCCTTAGTACTTTGCAAGATAATAACACTTTGTCTTTTATATTTCATAACTCTAAATAATTACCAACACCACCTGTTTCAAACTCAAACTCAAAGCATTTATTTCAATTAAACCATTTACAGGCACATTTCAGTTGTCTAGACAAAGTGTAATTGGGTTACCATGGAGGAGAACGGACAAGAAACTACATGGACATTCTTTTAAATCAAAACATTGTTACAAAATACTGGTTAGGTACATAATTTTATTCATTATAACTAAGTGCAATTCACAAAGGCCAATCAGAAAGTTATTATTAAGAGGACACGCTATTTTTAATACTTTTCCAACATAAATCATCATCAAGGCCATCTTCAAGTCAACGAACTTTATCAATAAACAATATCGATCTAATGTCACTTTAAAAAGCCATAGATAATTCATATGGTGGACTTAAACGGAAGTCTCGGCAACCCAACGTTACTGCGCAAAAAACTGTATGTAGTACGTGTGTCATATACACATTGCATGGAACGGGACTCGAATGCGGGATCGATCGGTAATCCGTGTTGGTAAGGCATACAGACTGGTATGGGAAAGGTTTAAATAGGATATGGTAAAACTGTTACTAGTTGAGGAATAGTTAGGTGCGGATAAGCTACAGTAGTATTGATCTGTATTATAAAACATTGCCTCCCTAATACTTGTAGAGGTAAAAATGAATTGTCTTTTTGCGAGACAAGAGACAGGTCAAACGTAGATGAAGGAACTGCTCGTGAACGTATTACAAAATTTGTTGTAGGTAGGTACATAGCGTACTGAGGTGAGGTGGTGGGGACAAAACGAAAGTGGAGAAATAACAGAAAAGTAAGAATAATACCATAATGAATCAGTTAATATACTTACAGCTTTTCATAAGTACTATAAAAGAGTAGAAATTCAAAAATAATCAGATTCCTAAGTAAACCCAAGTATTTGTAGTTTGAATCATGAGGAAAAAAGGTAAATTAATACCTATTTACATAGTGATGCCTGCCTTAGGCAATCTTAGTCATTGACACAGTAACAGCTATGTTAATACAATACAATCTAATCACGATATCGATCTATTTGCACAAATTGTAGTGTGAAAAACATTCAAGATTTAAAGTAACCAATAGGTACCAAAGTACCTTCATGAATATACATATAGGTAATCTACGTGAAGAGATCAATCTCTATGTATAAAAGTATTGCTAAATTCAAAGCTAATAATAGAAATACTAAAAATAAATATGGAGACGAACAGTCTCACCCCAGTCCTACTAGAATTCAAAACCATAACTCATAAAAAGGTCACAAACAATAAAAATATACAACAATAAGTTATAAAACGTACCGTGATATCATAGTATACAAACCTATGGAATTCTTAAACCTATTAAGAATTCTTCACGCGAGTCGTTCACTGTCCCAACAATTATACTAAGACGCCTACAAACGCCGATTGCATACGAAATACGGTTTCAATCATGCATATAGCACTTATCGTTAACCATCGCTGATGCTCTTGACACCTAAATCACTCAGCTGCAACAAAAAACGTAATGCATAACATCTCGTTTGTTACTGTCGCGGCAAAAGATAAATATTGGCTTTCAGCTCGCGTGCAAATATCTCCGATCTCACTGTTCAATATTCGAAATAGTTCTCATAGAAATTTCAACTGTTTTCTCTGGGGATTAAATTACAATTTTGATTGTACCTATACTTTTTGATTTTTATAAGGGACGTGCGCGTGCGGCTATTGTCTATGATAAAAATATATTTGAATATAACTTTTAATGTAAACATATTAATAGTTTTATTGCTCATAACCTTTATCTTCCTAGAATCCAACGGAAAACTAATAAAAAATACCTCATGTATTATAGGCCAGGATAGAACTAACAGCAGAAATATGTAAAAAGAATCGTGGTTAATAGAAGAAAGAAAAACAGAACAGTAAAATAAATCTTATAGGTTATATTGGAAAAAACCATGAATGCGCTAGTAAAAAATGGCCAATTAAAAATATTAATCACAATTCATTCCTTTAATGTCACAACCACAACGAACAATTACTTTTGTAAATATTTTGCAGAAGTTATGGGCAATAAAGAAACACTATTAGATTTATCGACGGCGATGTCGCGAGATGGAACGCTGCAAAAATCTGTTGCTGCAAGTTTCAAAACATGGGCACTCCAATGTGCACTTACAAAATAATTGTCCTTGATATACATAATAACATGGATTATTGACGTATTTATTAAAAGGCGAGATAGTTATTGTCACTTGCAAAGAAGACACATATACAGGGTGGCACAGCTCACAAACTGTTGAAATTTTTCGTCAATTATTTAAAAAAACAACAGTTTCCTATAAAAGTGCAATACCTACGCGGTCACAATGAATGGGTTTTTTTTAATCAGCGTCGAAAAAATTCAACAAGGTCCACAACCATGTTGTACTGAATCAATGGTGACAAGTTACGCGTCGATGTACCTGCCACATATTTAGTTTGTTTGGCTTGTTATCCATCTTCAAAACACTTAATTTTAATTGTTTCATGCCTTCTAAGGTGGTAACAGCCCATTCGGTTTCTTTAACCAGCCGTTTACGACACCTACTTAATCCACCATTACTATTTTAAAACCACGTCTATTCCATATGTGGTACAGAAATACTTGTGCATGAGTTTATGTGACAGAATTGACATTTTACTGGCGCGAAAAATGTCGTGAGAACATTTTTCTGTCATAGTCTCGTTGCGATATCACGACGATTTTGAAATTGTCGGATAATTGTTCTGTGTGGTTTCCGACAAAGAATAGACACGAAGGTTTTGAAATCGAGTATTGTAGAGTTTTAAAAGTGGGCAGCAACTTCCCAAACGCGTCGCTTGAAGGGATTAAATGAGCGACATTTTTTAGTGTAGGTACTTAAGAAAAGTAAGAAAGCTAAAACTTGTCTATCAAAGAGCCAATTCGAACAACTCAAACAATCGTCATATCGGATACTTAATCCGAAAAGCTACAGTATTCTCGATCTGTCCATGACACCAACCAACACAATAGTATCGGTACACCCGCATATTACAGACAGCAACATCAATTACACATTTAAAACTAAACATGTGACACTTTCACTTATCAACCGCATCTGGTTTCTTTTGGTACAAACTTACTTACATACATAGTTCAATTTAATTGCATGAACGACCGGATACAATATAAATATTACAAGCTTCTGTTGAAATGTATGTTGCAATGATTTTGTGGTCATCAATCACAACAAAAATATCTGTAGAACACAGGTTTACGCTAGTATTAATAAATCTAACGAAATTGACTATAGTCGTTAAGGGCAGTTCCCAAAACATATTCTCTGTTGTTCTCAACGTTTTGTTTTCAGTGCACAAATAGCAGAGCTTTCTCTATTTTTCGACCTAACCCCCTTCGTTATGAACTCTCTTCTCGACTATCATTCAGGTATATTTAAAGATTCTATTACATGAAAAAAATGGTTAGCCGTGCAACTGACCCCCACTGCTCAGCATAGGCTTCTCTTTTCTTGTGGCAATTCCGAAGCTCCAAGTGCCAGCCTCATCCAGGTTATGTATGTAGAGTTTCTTGCCGGCTTTTCTACTTAGGAAGCGACAAATTGGAACCGTTTACCGTACAATAGCTTCTGACATTTCATAAGTGCACATGTAGGAGAGAGGAAGCCTGTTTCCCAGCAGTTGGAACGTTATAAGCTGATGATGAGGTTTATCTATATATACTAATAATAAAGAGGAGAGATTTGATTGTTTGTTTGCTTGCATTGAATAGGCTCCAAAACTACTGAACCGGTTTGAAAAATTCTTTCACTGTTGGGAAGCTACATTATCCCCGGGTGACATAGGCTATATTTTATCCCCGTATTTCCACGGGAACGGGAACTACGCGGGTGAAACCGCGGAGCGTTGCTAGTGTGAAAAAAAATAAAAAAATATAGCGTACCTATATAGGTGAAATACAATGTTTAAGTCTACGTTATGTTGATGACAGAAAGTTAAATAAAGATTAAAAATATCTCCAACTTCTATTTGTAATTTTCAATGACACGCAAGTAAATAGAGCTTTAAAAATAACTACTATTTCTAATCTTCATAAGTCAGAATGAAACTGTATCTGGCATGTTGATAGACACATTGCAACGTTTAGCTATGTCTAGGCAGTTGCTGTCAGTTTACGGTGAAATAGAGCTGATAATATGTAAATCAGTTCCTGTCTACCTAGATCAGTTGAAATGCTGTAGAATTCCAACTTTCTGACTAGTGCGCGCTGTAAATAGCTTCGCTTATCGAGGACAATTTAAACTTGAATTAAAAATAATGGATAGATAAGAAAGAATTATTCTGATCCTATAGATTTGTTGATCTAGAAAGTAGGAATTAAAAAGTTATAATACGTTGGAAAACTGCAGATCAGAAAAAAAAGCTTTGAAGACAATGAAAAAATTGAAACACATTTCTTAATTTTTCTAAACAAAACCAGAAATTAACATAAATCATACCCAATAACACCTACATGAGCTACTACTACATTAAATAATTAAAGATTACACACTTGTTTCCAAACATTTACCTAATGACGTATATTTAGCCAAAAAGATGTAGATTTAGCAAAAACGGTGCAATTTAGGCGTTTAACTTTCTACGCGGCATTATCATTGTGCTGTAACCGGTAATCTTCCGATCTTTGTTTAACCCAGCACGCGACTGCTTTAAAAGGCATTTGACTCACTATTGTATTAAAACAAATCAATTTAAAATACATGACGAACTACACGTATGTATGTCTGTCACATTACGAAGGAGAATGACGCTTTATCATGATTGAAAAATGCGTTTTCCCTGTTTTTCCCTAGCGTTGTTGTTGTGCCATCTACAAGTACATGCGGTTAACCAGCATTATGTTATTTGTGGTTTTGCATGTTTCATCATACTGTTTACTAGTCGGATTTGATCATTACTATGAGTGTCTACGTTTGAATCTGCACCCTAATTGCGTATCACACTAATATTAGTTGCAATCTGAAGGGTATTACTAACACATTCCCCTTCTTATATCCAAAAAATATCGTCTGGTCAACATCATAAATAACGCAATGTATGTTGTTGAACTGTCAAAATGAAAGCGATTCCAAGTGTTACTGTGTAACGCTATTACCCCTCAGCTCTTTTGGTAGCAATGAAAGAAAACATCACTGTTAGATATATGTTCTAAGTCTCTTTTACGAACTACCACACGACACACAGCCAATTAATTAAAAAGTACTAGTTATCTTAAAGACTTTAATTACTGCGACATCGGTCTCCTGCGCCGTTTCCCATGCTCGATAAAAATAATGAAAAAAAATAACTTATCAGCCATCTTTCTTTTGCATTCTTGGGAACTCGTTTCAGGTAACTTACGATGGTATTACGAAGCGAAGTCTCGAAATTTTTTACAACATTTTAATATTAACTTTCACTGAATGCTGATATGATATCGCTATGAGTATGTTTAATGGAGGAAATCATTACAATTAATAAGTAAAAAGGGTTATAATTAGAGATTGTGTACAGAAAGTTTAAAATACTTGAAGTAAACAACTTTACTGACGACGTAATAGTTAATGAAGAAATAAAGGGCTTCCTGCCTTAACAGGTGTAATTAATGTCAAATTTTCAAACACGCTTTTAATGGATGAGTAAATAAACAAAATTGGCCTAATCAATCAAAATGACTTGATTAACGTTCGACAAATTGAAATAACAATGCTACGGAAAAGCACCCAAATACTAACGTTTGTGTGGATCCTAAGTACTAACGTAGTGAAGCCAACTATCCAAATTTCATCTCTGATCTTAGCAAAGTAATTAACACAGAAGAAAAAGATACAAACAAAAGTGACTCAGCTGGATGACGTCACAGTAAATGTCCCAAAGCTGAGTGCTTTGGGACGTAAGTGTGCGAATATCGAGCGGACACTAAAACTGAACAATTCCTTTCAATTAACGAAAACGTTGTTATTAAAGAAGCATGTTGTGTCTCTGTTTAGACTGACCCGCTCCTTGTTGGTAATAACGGTCACGGAAACAATTATTTGAATGTATCACGTTGTGTGGGCTTCATTCAAGACAAGTTGTTTGGGGACATTAAGAAGAATTTTGTAATAGCAGCAGTTCCCAATAATATTCAAATTAAAAGACAGCTCATGAGTGTTTATTTAGCCGATGGCTTTAATTTGAATCTGCGAAAATAAATTAGAATAATGCACCAAAAACGCCAGATTACTTTGGTTTATGAGCTGGTGAAATCCGCATAACATTCCATTCAGAATCTTCTAAGCTTAGCTTTATCTTCCAAACTGATACTTAAGTACCCCATTACAACATTTTCTATTCTTAGAAACCGCAGAAGCTCTCCATCATTTTAGAAGTTATCCTTATAGAAAGTTATCGATGGTAGACTGTCCACAAAATCAAGCCCGAAGATCTACGAAGTCGTAAAAACAAACAAAACAATAATAAATTATAGAGAACGTTGTGCAACGAAGAGCATTGATAAAAGTTATTATTTGTTTACCAACTTTCGGATGATAAGATATGGACATCGACACTTTGGTGCAACCGATGTTAGGAAAAGTACAACGATCATCATTCATCATAATTTGGTGTCATCGTTGGGTGTCACGTACTAGTTCCACATCTGAAATTATTCAAAGGCATCCGACCTTTTGTAGTTTTTATTTAACACCTTCAAATCGGATTGGCCATTAGCTTATCGACTAATAGGCTGATTGTTTATGCGGTGTTGAAAACTCAAACAATACAGACTTGAAAATGAATTGAAATAAAATGCCGACCTTAACGACACAAGAATGCAAACATTGAAAAAAATACTTCTTAATTGGAACAGCAAATATTCGGAATTCAAATGCCAACAGTGGAAATCAAAGCCTTATTTGACGAACTCACGCAATTAGTGTGAATGCATCGCGTATACGCTTGAACACGCTACACTTATTCACAATACACACTGTTTTACAAATAGATCATTACCTTTTTGTGCTGGCCGTATTTATGAATGCCACTCGAAGTTATATTTATGGCGCAGCAGAAGCTAATTCTAATATCGGTAACTTTCTTATTTATTGAATGGTGTAATGTGGCGTTGATTTTTTTACGAATATAATCGATTTTCCATCATTTGCTTGAATAGAACTAATTTCTATGATATTTTCAGATTTGATTTTTTACATCATAAGTCGACTCTCTCCTCTATAATGCCTAAAATTATCTACATTGTACTTTTCACCATGAAAAAGACAGAAATTGTAACTGCTTTATCTGGCCTTACCGAGTCATTTTTATCGCAATAAATTCCTTCTTCCCTTCCTAAACGCCGTCATCCACAGCTTATAACTCAGGTTGACGCTGACACACTCAATTACCAAATGACCAGCGCGTATGAGTACCTCAGTGGAATCTCTGGCCATAGGAAGACGTTGAGTAATGAATCGTTCCTCTGTGGGGTCGGCAGCTGCCACCAATTGAGACAAATGAACTCGGCGCCACGAGATTGCCATCTGACCCTCCAGTACCATGCTTTACTTGGAGTTGGGGAGAACTGCGCATTATGTTTGCTCTTTTGGGCGATGGTCATTTGATGTTGTATGGAACGATACTGCCTTGTATACAAAGACTAACATATTAAGACTCACTCTCTAGAAAACATTCAACTGCGATTTAACAGTTGATCAGGGGCCTAAGTCTACTAATTTATAAACGTCACAATGGTCTCTCAATGGTAAGTTTTTGACAGATTTGCCATACAAAAACTGTCAAAAACACACCATTGAGAGACCATTGTAACGTTTATAAATTAGTAGACTTAGGCCCCTGATTGCGAGCATTGACAAACTTGTCATTTAGTTCATTAACTTTGACAATTTTTTCATTAACTAAACAATTTTCCTTACAAATCATTTCGAAAGTAGGTACTAAGACTTATAAATGGCTTATTGATAAATTCATATCGGTATTAACAACAAACAAATTTATATTCAGGGAGTTCCCCAAGGCACTGCGGGACAGTTTATTGAAACTTACAACTACATACATACATGATCATTTAATCGTTGGATTTACATGCTCTACAAACGACTGTGGCGCCGCGTTGATGACTATCTGTCTTGACACTTAGTCTTTAATACAGATAGCCTTTACTTAGAACTGCCTGCATGTTTACTTTATTTGAATAACGTATATTGTTGAGCTAAATATAGCTTGGTTCTTTTACGAGGATAGAAAAGATATGTAGGTTTTTAATGTTCGATTTTAAAGACAAGGATGGGTTTCGTTCTCTTTTTTGAACGATTGATTTAGCAAACACTTTAAAACTTTGTATAAACACTTACACTTTTAATTGACTTACATTATGCAATATACAGTATGCTTGTCAAAGCTATACCTACGGAACTATATCAGCTTTCTTGCTAATTAAGTGTGGCAGCTGGCCAACCTGCGCAAATTGAGTCCTGAGTCAACTGATTAATAATTAATTGGCTACTGTGACAGAGCTGCAATCTGAAGCTGTTCAAAGGTCATAAATGTGACTCCAACACTTTACTCCTTATAGCTTTGTATAATAAAATATCTCAGACAAAGCCAAATTAGCCTGTCAACCCACGAATCTTGATATTTTAAGCTCTACTTACTTCACAAGTCTAAGAAGGAAGATGCATACGATTAAAAGCATTACCCTGATTCCACACACATTCGCTCGATCGATGTGCCATCCATTACACCATCACGAATAACTCCAGGGGAAGTCATGTGTATTAGAGCAGCAATGAATAATGTTCTAACCGATAATCCACTGGCCCGCATTGCTCTATCATTAGGAGGGGACGTTGAAAATAAACTAGAACAAACCAACCCAGTCAAGTATAACACTACGCACACTGATAAAGGCACTGGTTGCTTTGAAGATAACGATCAAATTGACGATGATAGCCTTTGAAGGAGATGCGTTTTGTTAGCCACGAAATACAACGAAATGTTACACCTACGATCGGAATAAGAGCACGTAGTTATCGGTTTTGGTACATAAATGGACTGAATCACAATACACTGTCACTATAAAACAAAGAAACTCCAAATGTCACCTTTAGCATAGATGATGCATTCAAGTAATAAAACAGTAAACAATATCTCTCAACAACAGACTCATCTCATCTGTAAAACGAGACTGTCGCTGTTTAGAGTCTAAACAGCGACAATCTCGTTTAGTAAACGTAAGCGTAAAGTAGTCTAAACTTTAGACTAGCACTTCTATTGTATAACCTAACGAGCATAAATGATTCGAGCTGATGAAACAACACGGTCGATTAAGATTTAAGAACAACTACTGTAGAAAATCTGTTAATCGTTCCAAAATGGCTTGAAACAAATATTTTTAATGAATTCTTATCGCACGTTTGCCATAATCGGTAAGCATAATTTTTCTATTTACCAACTTTGGTAAAGTTAAGTTTCGATTAGTTTCGCCGTCAGTACATTTTCAGAATCAGAATCAGAATCAGAATCAGAATCAGAATGCTTTATTTGTAAACATAGGTCAAATTACAATAGTGTGCGAGATGTTACAGATGAATAGATCCTCTATGTTTTGCCCAGAAGCGTACAAATATAATATTTAATTAACATTGTCGAAAATTTCACTTTTAACACCAATTCAACGTTTCAGATTCATATAATGGTAGAATTATATAAAATTATGTCAAAATTAGAAATAAAAACAAAATTAATAGGCACATGAATACAAAATGAAGAAAATATAGTCAATATCAATAAATGTCAAATAAATTTAGTTACATGCCTTATTAGTGGTAATGTCAAATAAAATTCTAAATCGTCAAAATATGTGAGGTGATGTACAATTTTTTGAGGCAGAAATCATAGAATTATCGTCCAAATATTCCTGTAGTGAGTAATAACATTTATTTATCAACATTCTTAACAATACTTTTTTGAAATTTTCCAGATTTAACGTTTTTATTTTTTCAGGTAGTTTGTTAAATACTTTTTTGGCCATACAGAAGGTACTTTTATTCATTAGTGCAGTTTTTCCATAAGTCACTTCGAGTTCTGACTTATTTTTGTCGCGTAATTTTCTGTAGTTACTTTTAGTAGCTATTTTGTAGGATGAAATATTAGATTTGACGAACGTATTTGTTTCGTATATGTACAGCGATGGCAAGGTAAGAATTTTCAGACGTATAAAGTATGGTTGACAACTGTCTGTGCTTTTAAGGCCACACATAGCTCTGACACATCTTTTTTGGGCTCTAAATACGAGTTCTCTATCAACTGAATTGCCCCAGTATATTATGCCATATCTGAGTGTTGATGCAACGTAGCCGTGATAGGCTGTCAGTACGGATTCTAGGCTCACTATTTTTGATAGTTTATAGAGTGCATAGGCAAATTTATTAAGTTTTTTACATATTTCGTCTGTCTGGGGTCTCCAAGACAAATTATTGTCGATATTAATACCAAGGAATTTAGTAGCAGTAGTTGATTCTATTTTTGTCCCTAAATAGCTAATGTCAAGGATTGTATTTGGAATTCTTTGATAAAAATGCATAATTTTAGTCTTTTCTAAGTTTATAATTAGATTATTCTTGTCAAACCATGTTATAATTCTATTTAATGTCATATTTATTTCATTTTCATAAGTACTCGGATCATCACACTTAATAATTACGGTGCTATCATCGGCGAAGAGTACCATGGGGTGTTTTATTTGTCTCGGAAGGTCATTTATGTAGAGCAAAAAAAGGGGGGGTCCCAGCACGCTACCCTGAGGAACGCCGTATTTAATAATCTCCCTTTCGGAACGATATTTTTTCTCGTAACTAGTATTTGAGGATACTTGTGTGATTTCTACCCTCCCCTGATTTCTCCCTGTACTTATTGCCTACAAATTGTTACTCTCAATGCTGTTAATTAGAACTCAGAACTAACTGTGCTAAAAAAATAGGAAGCTCTTTAATATATTAATTACACTAGCGCACGACTCTTAATTCATAGAATTGATATGGCTCAAATCCAACTAAATAATAATTTATTATTTGGACCAATATGTGCGATGGGTCGCACAGTGTGTTCGATTGGTGGAATTTCAATTCGACGACAGTCGGTGTTAAGATGGACGTTGGTCGAAGTACCTAAATAAAATACTATCTTCTACACTGTCAAAGGTAGCGAGAACTGAACCCGACTCAGCCTACTGTCTTGGAAAAGATCCAAATTGGAACAGTTTCTGCCCCCAAAACTGACTTGACTTCTTATCGCCTATCTAAACGGATGCTATCAAAATTTAACTAAAGGGATTAACCCAATTCGGTGTTTGACCAACAGCGTTTATCTACATATTTAATGGGGAAACTAATAATACGCTGTTATCTGTACGTTTGTTCAGCCTTGACTACAAACGGATGCTGAGTACAACGATTCTTTAATAAATAGTTCTAAAATATCTAATACCTACTTTTTGAAGTACGAATAAGCACTACTTATTAACAATGGAGAAAAAATATTTTAAGGAAAATTGATTGAAATTAGCAGCGAAAAACACCGTTTTTGTAAATGAAACCTATTCAGACAGTTAAAAATAATAAAAGATATATCATAAATGCTACTAGACGACAACCACACTAATAAGTTACCCTTCAGAAGTTTCAGGGAAAATGTGTGTATATAACAATGAACGTGGTAGTTGATTGTCCAGCCTGAAAGAAACATTTATATACACAGTTAAAATATGTAATAGTTTTAGAAGCCAATTAGTAACAGAAAATGTTAGAATTTCTCAAGGTTTCATTAACCTCCGTCCACTATTGTTATTTCTTGAATCTAATTGGTAATACAGTGGTTCTCGTCGGTATGAAAGGAGAAAACTGAAACCTGAATTGTTCTTTCTTGTAACAGCAGAGAAAGTATATCTACCTGAAAGTAATCAGAATCACATACTGTTTACTGCATTGTTAGGCACAGTGGTTAAGCGATTGACTGCTGCGCTGCGTGGCGCGGGTACGATTCCTGCACGGAACAAATATTTCTATGACCTACAATTAGTTGTTCCGGGTCTGGTTGTTTTAAATGTTTGTAAACGCACCCACAATACAGGAGTTTCTAGTGTGGGGGCAACGTTTAAAAAAAAACATATGTACTTATTGTAAAGGAATTGAGATAGAAAGCAATAATTCGAGAATTCAAAATCAAAAAATTAAAATCCGTGACCACACGCACTTATGTACAAATAGAGTGATGGAACATTTCGATAGGGCAACGTCCAGAATCGGAATGTCCAAACGGAAGAACGGGTGCATCGCCGGCGCCTCGACATTGACGTAATAAAAAATGTTCAAAGTCACTCCAATATTAAATATAGGAGTGATAACAAACTCCCCGGTGTTGCGTTACGGACTGCTGCCACGAGGAATGCGGCTCTCAATATTTACAATGATCAAACATTTTTTGTGCATCCACGATAAAACGAGCCTAAAGCTATTCGACATTTGGAAAAGAATTTAAATTGAAAATGAGAACTTGTTTGGAAGGAATTTACATTCAATCAATCTGATAATAAAAGATATACGCTAAAAGATCTTGAGCATTTCACGCTCTTTTGAACACGACCATCATTACAACAATTACGTACACAACCATGTTATATAACAGCTTGTAAAACGATGTTTCAAACGAATGCAACACTAGCGTGAAGGTAACTGTTATTTTGTGTCATAGTTCGTTTACTACCGTCTTACGAATTCTGTGTTGATTGTGCATCATTAAGTGTGCCATGAGAATGAAGCTCTGCGCCCTGCTGACCTACGTGCTGGTAGGCCTGAGATTTTGGTGCCACACAATTAAGTTAATACTACCAAGACAGTTATCCTAAATATTTAAAACCATACTGTCTGCGTAGTAGAGAATGCGCACGTATGAATGATTAATAAGTAAGTATTGAACGATGAACAAATTGCGATTTTACATTCCAGAATATTTTATTGACCGCACGCTACATTGCGTGATGGATTATTCGATCAGTGTGCAAATAGTTATTTTTATGCCACTTTCGCTTGTCACATACAGATGTGTGTTTTTCATGTGCTGAAGTGGATAATTGTTCAGACCGGGTTTATGGCTGAATGGCATAGAAATCGACTTACATCGACCAGCTATTAAGACGATTGGTGATTCACAATTTGAATCATCGATCAATCTTGATAGTGGTCGTAAATTCCCAGAAACTAATAAGTAGATCGTTTAAAGTTCACGACCGCGGCAGTATGATGAAGTGAAATTTTAACATTCAAAAAGACAAATCAATGCTTTCCAACTACTTCAGTTGCGCTGAAAATTATTAGACTGAATCAAATAGGGTACTGTAGTACTGTGGTTTATCACCAACGAGAAAAACTGTCTATCGACTACAAAAATCAGAATCCAGTGTGTTTTGAACTTAAGCAGATAAATTCCAATCACATCATACAAACTAGTCAATAAATTAATAAGACCGACTACTAAATTAGCAATCCAATCAACTATGTCAATCATAATTGATATCAAACGTCAAGAAACCTAGTTATCAATTAAACCGCTGAACTAGGTCCAATTTACTGTGACAATACGAGCTGCTGACAATCTCCCGAGAACGAAATGTTGCAAGAACCACCCACGAGAGCGTGAGAGCCTTCACAGAGCCCCATTGTGTCCTAACTGGTTCCCACATAAAGATATATGCAACTTCTATCCATACTGGAGCAGAATGCCAAAGTTGCGAGAATCGCTGATCTTTGCGCAACGCACAATTTGAACATAATTGATAGAAAACCACTCAGTCTACATGGTGGACGTATCAAGGCAAATTCCAAGAAGAGATTAAAAATAATTGATTTGGGGCAAGTTGCAGGCAGAAGCGTGACCGAACTGCAGCGGGAAAACACGTCGTCGGCTGTATTTTAAGCATTAAAATTCTTAGGTGTGCCGTTTTGGTCCTAAGTAAACACTGGCAGGCCATCTCGAAAAAAATCCATCACAGCAGACTGTGTCTGAATTCATAAACAGTGTTATCTTGCGGCTGATATTGCCGCGTGCACAAATAATTACTGATCAGCACAGATAAATGACCGATAAAAAAAAATATCTCTATATTAAGTGTGAGTGATCTTGAGCTGAAATTATTTATAATTTGCTGGTACAAATAAGACATTTGGTAGTACCTACCTTGCAAGATCGATCCGTTTAGTCATTATTTTGCTAATCTTGAGCAAAAACCACGCACGAAAACACTCGCTATGGAAGTTTAGAACGCTTATTTATAAATGCTACGGGAGCAATTAGACCACTTTAGTTTTTAACCTAATGTTGTTTCATGACTGTCTAACTGTATTTAATTATAGTAATCCAATTCTTTTACAGTTCGACTTCCTGAGTATATAAATTCTTTATCATACTCGTATAAGCCTAGGCACCACAATGTGTATTAAAATCTAGAAATCCCAAAGTAATCACATTTGACATCTCATAAGACTTCGGGACTTTACCGATTAAGACTATCAAGATTTATGTTGCAATCATTCTCGTGTTCATTCTCAGGAACATTTAAATAAGATCAACAACTTAAGCAGAAGTAGACAATCAATGCACATTAATTATCCGACGACTTATCGAAACTGCAGCGATTACCTTAACTACTGGACTCAATAATTCAGACAACTCCGCAATCACTATTACAATTACGGGCACTTGTACTTCATTAACTATTTTATTATCTTCGTTAAGGTTCTATTCAACTGCCATTTCCAAATTTCTGGGAAGCTTTTATTTTATTTGGTTCGTTTTCATCTGTGTTTGAATTGAGTCTGAAGAAAAGTATTCCTTCGACGATTTTATTTTAAAACATTTGAATTCAGTTAGATTTGTAGGTATGATTGTTTGTTGCACGAGGCAGAATACAATCTGCAGTTACGTTTTAAGAAATGGATTCATCATGATGTAACATAATACGTACATAAGGTTAGCCAAGCCAAACGATTGGCGTTAAAATACTTCGTAATAAAAAAAGGTATACGACAATTCACGTAAAAGTCTCTTTGGAAAAAATGGTAGCGTTAGCAAAAAATACAAGACGTGCTAAAGGATTAATTGTGTACCCAGAGCGGAGGCCTTTCCTGGTATTCACACCCAACGTCACTTCCATTATCTTCGTAATTGATATTTACTTGGGAATCTGTAAACAATGCTCTCGTGCATCGGCAAAGAAATGAATCCAAATCTAAAACGTCCAAAATAACTCAAAACGTTCATCAAAATAGGTGCCTCTATAGATTGTTCTAAATAGGAACTAGTGCATCTACAAGATTAAAGAATTTGGATCAAGAAATGATTCACCCAAAAAGAGTAAAATTTTCTCACAATATCCATATGAATCACTTACACGTTCCATCGGGGAACCGGACCACATGATGGTAAATAAATAATACTATTCTAACAACGAAGAAAGTTAATGATTATGAAAAATAATAAAAAGAAAATCCACAAACTTCCGTAGAATAATAAGAATAAAAAATACATTAGAAAACAAACCCATCGATGATGTCAAGCGTGTAAACAATGTTTGTAAACTCGTCGCAAGCGTAACAAATGTTTGCGAAGACTCGAAGAGTTAATAAATGGACAAGAAGTGTTCAGTAAATACATAGTATACTAAAAAATACACAAAAAAATAGTTTCAAAAACCAAGAAGAAATAATAAATGAAAAATTTGTGTGATTCTAACATTTATTTTTAAATGAACTTAAAGGCCACATCCAAGGTTTCGAGAATATTTTAAGAAATATTTTAACTTCCTTAACTATTTGTAAATGAAACTGAAGCATCGTGAAATCGGTTGCGGCCTCCCAATCGAATTTCACGCTCAGCAACGAAATCACAATAGACCATAAACCTGATGTAATTTTATCATAAAATATGAGATTAAAAGTTGGAGACTCACCTGATAGTTAACTTCCAAAAATAAAGTGCACTTATTACAGAGCCCTCTCAGGGGCGATCACACAAAAAAAAGCTCCATAACACATTGCACATAAATAAAGAGTAACGTCACAAGCACAGCGTGTATACCAATGTTTCGATCGTACGCGCACGGTACTTCGAGCGACGCGACACGTTAGTCGTGCGCGGAGGTTCGGCGCGAAATAACACGGAATGCGGTCTGGTCTCGCCTCCCGCGCTGCTACAGTACAGCCTGATGCTGCGCCGGCGACGCTATGCACTTCCAGCCCAATAGTTGCATCGAAAGTATAATGTTTCCCTTGTTTAGTGTGAAGTGATAAGAATCTTCACTTTTTTTTAATTTTATTCATGGCAAGTCAATAATAGAGATATACCTAAAGCAAATAATGAACATAAATATTTAAGATCTAACCGGTTAGAAAAATAATAATATACAGAATAAATATGAAAAATTTAAAATGCTAAAACAAATTCAAATTAAGTTGGTATTCAAAACTTCTCCTGCAGTCATCAAGCTGGGAGTCGAGTGTGATTCATCTCTTATAACCTCCTCTAACTGTGGCCAAGACGCCTTTAGCCATCATCGGTCATACGAGACTGTGGGATCGGCAGTGAGAAAACCATATCCTGTGTACATTACACGACGTACACGAACCCCTATTCCTTCCCAAATTCCGTCTGTTACCGTAGGTCTCCTTGTAACAAGCTTCCCTCTCGTCAACCAACGGAACTTACGTTTGGTATGGTTTGTATGGTAGGTTAGGGCATAGGGATAACTCGGGTGCTAGGTAATACCTATAAGGCTAGGTTGATAATCAGTTGGGTCTTAGATAACTGATAGATACTAGGCTCAATTGTTTCAAACGTAGCCTGTACGTAATTGGAATAACAGCCGTACTAAGCTATAAGTCCTAGTGCGTACAGCTTATATTGTAATTTTGTTGAATACAAAATAATAGTCACATACAAATAATATTTCCATCGATGTGATTGTTAAGGTATTGTTAAAGTGAGTGATTACACAAACTGCGACCACGCGGTGCGATAAGACCGAGGGCGTGGCGCGTTCCTGCGCGAATTCCCCTTAACAATACAATTAAATAATTAAACATAAACATTGGTGCTAAGAAGTGCAATCAATTGAATTCTACGTCACATTGTACGGTAGCTTGAAACTGTAAACTCTAAGCAGCTTTCGATAAGGAACGCATATAAGTATCGACAGTTGCCTAAGGGTCAGAAATACGAAATATTGTCTCTGTTAACAGACATAGTTGTTAATTATTATGATGTAGTATTTATTACACACATACATATTAATAAAAATAATCAACCATTTTAATTTTTGTATTGAACTATATTCAATCATTTACGATGTTAATCGAACGGGTGTCTCTCAAGGGATGCAACTTGGGCGGGTCTTTTTTGTACATCTTTATTCTCGCTACGACGATGACCAATGTGTTACAAAATATGCTATAGGGATCTAACGTACGATCGAAATTGAAGCGTGTGTTGAGTAACTTGGTAGAAACCTATATCCATGATAGAATTCACACTACCAAATACCCCGATCTGAGTCACCTCAAATACATAACACCAATTTTCCACCATCTTTTATGGCACTCACGTAACCGTTTTCCATTTTCCGAAGCTTGAGTCATCCTTTATTTGTATGTAGTTCGTGATGATGTTGACCAGTAAAATGCTAACAGCCACTGTTTTTACTTCGGTAACTCTTATAAACCATTATAGTTCAACTTGCCTTGATAAGGTTTGTTGGTATACCTACTACCGTATCGGAAGTCAAAGTTATGTAATTAAACGGCGGTCGTAACGTCACTAAAAGTTGTATGTTATTTTATAAACATTTTAGGGAAATATTCGTCATATTATTCTCGATCTTTGAGTCAAACTACTTCAGTGAAATTTTCACCGTATACCGCGAATAAATAAGATTTGATTAAAACTAGTTGAGTTCTATGAATATGTGCCAATTCTTAAATAGTTTTATCTTACGAGAATTTATTAGGCTATTGCAAGAATCGATTCGGGTGAATTCCCCATAACGCAAGTAAAATTTAATAAAATCATTACATTCTTAGTAAAAGTCTCTGCTACATCTGTGACGATTTCTTATAATTATGCAATCAAAACGGATATATGTACTGCCATACATATAAACTGCATAGGTACCTACTGAGTTCTACTTTCTGTAAAGGATGCTACAGCTAGCGTGAAGATAAATAATTGTATTTCCAGTTACGAAATGTAATTCACATGAAACATATGCAGCTGTTCAAATAATTTCATCACTGAGCCCATCCAGGAGTGCTCCTCAAACAATAGCCTTCTTCAAACAATACGATGGTATGCTGAAACTGCGCCACTGAAGCGTGCGACGGCGCGCCGGATACATCGCCATCTTTCGATTGAAACTTGAACTTGTAATTTACTGTCTGTGACGCAGTCAGCTGTCTGATATATCGTTTGAGGACTTGATTTGATATTTTTCGATAAAATTACCTGTGATTAGATGATGATTTATATCTTTTATTTGTTTTACCATCTGTTTCATTCATCACACGGTTACAAATCCAGATTCTTAATCGGAAAAAAATATTCACTGGCTGAAAGTTCTGAAACCATTTGGAAGCCAATCCCAAACAAAACAATTGCAGATGAAAATCAGAATTATTGACTCCTTATCAATCACGTTACTGTAACATCATAACTCAATTCATTCAACACCGATCATTAATCCGCTTTACATCTCCATAAACTCAATCAAACACACAAACATGTCCGTCTGTCAACAGGCATCGGCGGCGGCGCGCGCGCAGACGTCAAGCGATGCTACGTTGAGTGCTGACTCATTCTCACGCACGCATAATCATGGCGTCACGCATGAGATAATATGGTCCAGAATGATCTCCCGGTCCGGTAGGTGAAGTTACAACTTCCAAATCTTGGGATGGTCGTTCTCTATACTTCTGAGTCTATATTATAAGTACAATTTGTAATACATTCTTGGTTTCGACAAGATTTATGAAAAACATGCCGTATATTGACACTAACGATGTTTCAAAAATGTATTTTGAACAGTTTTGTTTACCTTTTTGGCATTTTAGACAAGTGTTCTACAAGTTTTGAAAACAACAAGTTTTCACAACTTATTTTTGGTGTAAACGATAGGCGAAAACAGTAGGACACGACATGAACAATACGTGTTTTATAAATGTATAATAGGGTGTATCACATACTATTTTCACACTTCTGTAACTTTACATCTGTGTTTTATGAAAAATCATGTTCATCAGTCAGGTTTGGTGAGAGAAATACCAGCAATCCCTTGGTAAGATGATGGTAGGTACCTTGGGAGGTACCTACCATCATCATCGTTTCGGTGTGTTCGGGAGAAAAATTTCCTATTGCTATCGTACATTCTATGTAGTGAATCCTCTGCAACTAATATATAATAAGTACGCAGCTGGGTAGGTATATCAGATTACAGAATCTGATAACCTACCCAGTTTATTTTGCTATACACAGGTTTAGCAAAATAAACAAAATGTAACAGCCTCCATAACACATGTTACAGTTTGTGTGTAGGAGAAGACAGCTCGTGACCAAGGCCGAGCTTCGAGCTTTTTAGAGTCAGATTGTGTATTGTTGAGGAAAACAGCTGACGACTATAAATAGACTTGAAAAAAAAGAAGGAAAATCTATTTTCCTTGTTTTAAAGTCAATACGTCAAATGATATGACAGTGTTGCTACGGATAAAGTCGATTAATGAAATATATCAAGCAACTCACATCGTATTTTAAAGAGATTTTAATGGTTGCTTGGATTTTGCCTTTTTGAACTCTAATTCAGATGAAATCGGCTGAACGGAGGAAACACGAAATATTTTTCAACGAGATTGCATAACGTGGCACGTTTCTGTATCTCATAAACAGTACCAAATGAGTGAAGCACTGTTAATGGAACTTAAAAGTGATGGATCTTCATCATCAAGAGCCAAACCTACAAAGTGTTTCCAAAAACAAAACTCCATCTATCCAAGACATCCTTTAACCAGCCATATATATACCTTCAGACGGATACGGTTGTTAACTCTGCTACGCGGCATACTGGCATCACTGACGATACGATGATACACAAAGACATGTGTATCCGCACCAGTCACCACGGTCACATGTGCTGCAACGTGCTCCTATAAATAACACAATACATCTAAAATAGACGCAAATTACCTACTAACACAGTACTCGTCATTTTCCTAGTTAGGATTTTCCGGAGTAGATAATAAATAATGTATGAACCTAATCAGCTGATGCAGATTTTCATTTTCGCCTGTAATCCCCTTAGGGTTAGGCAGTACTTATCATCATCATCATCATTTCAGCCGAAAGACGTCCACTGCTGGACATAGGCCTCCTCCAGGCTCCTCCACTTTGACCGGTCTTGTGCTTCCCACATCCAGTGGATGCCCGGCAGTACCTATAGTACACCCATATTTCGCCAGTTATGTTTAAATCCCTTGCTATAGAAGGAAACCCTAACAGAAGGGCACAAATCCAGATTCTGATCTGCTACTGGGAATTAATAAAAATTAAACGGTTTGATTGAAGTGCAGGGAGTATTACCTACACCAAACAAAAAAACTTGTATAAACCTGCCAAAATGCAACGAGTCGACTGTGTTAAACCAGAAACAAAGATAATTCTTATGACTGATAAATAAACACAAAAACCTCTGAAGATCGCGCGGAAAAACGAAGAAGATTGTCAAAACATAAATAAATTCAACATAGACGAGGTCGCGGAAAAAATGGTGACCGCAACAAAAAACTATTACGTCGTTATTCTCTTTGAATTAGGAATGCGAAAAAACGTTAATTACGATAAACTTGGGTTTTATAAAAATAAGTAAATTAGCGGTATCTACTAACAGTAAATGTTATTGTTAGAACTTGATCGAATTGTATAGTCCGTCTATTTATAAAAAGTTTACCGTCTTTTGATTGACTTGGCAAAAGCGTTTGTGTTAATTTGAATATAATCGTCAACAAACTATGAGTTTCTTGCCCATTCTTGTCCATAAAAACTACCGAAAGATGAAAGGGGCAACCAGAATAAATTCAAGTACCATAATATCTTTTACATTCAAAATTATTGTTTATGCCTAATTGAAATTAAAATATTTGACTTTAACATCATGATCCTGTAACCTATTTTGCTTTGAATTCAAACAGAGATTAGTGATCCCTTTTGTTTCTCTGTTGTAGTCGACGCTATCTCGAGGAATCAGTACTTCTGTTTTAATGTTTTATTTGTTTTCAGTACTGTTTAAATTAACCTTGCTACTATTTTTGCTCATTATATCATTCGTCACACCTCACATATGAGCAAATGAGCGAAACACAGATCTCTGAAGTGTGACGGTTGTTAACGAGTTTCTACCACACAAGTACATCAACGCAAAATACAATAGCATATTATAAATCTAATATTGTCTTTATCTTGGAGCAATTATATAAAAATCAATACAAATTTATTATGTACAAATAACATGCAATCGGAGTTTACCTTTGAATGAAACACAATTCGGAAGCCGACTGACTTAAAATATTCATAGGCTCTCTTTGCTGACGGCTGTCGGTGAAAACCCCAACGTTCACGGGCTGTTTACATAATTAAATACTATCAAAGTTGCAATGGTTACCAACAAGGATTAACAGACGCAGACAGTACTACAGGTTCCTGCAGGAAAGTTGAACGTAGCAACAAGCTGAAAAAATTATAGAGTTAAGAAACATGTCCTTAATAATGCGCACTCATATGAATATCGCAATTACGAAATACCTTGGCGTATCGGAAGTTAGTCTACAAGCGCAAGATATTCGTCAAATAGCTATTAAAGGAACCTTACTCCACATTCCACCACCACTCCGTTGCGCCATTACCGATCGCAACTCCAGTTTCTATTAATTATCAATTCAAATGGGCCCTCGTATCCTTGCATTTCACCATATTTTGTAGATGCTAGTACAATGTCAGTGGATTGAAGTAAAAAAATGAGATTACAAAATAATGAATCTCAAATCAATGCGGTTTCCGGGACTTCTACTTCCACGCTTGATACCGGGCGGATTTGGGCCTAGTTTCTGTAGTGGTTCAATATTATAATGGATAGCGATCGATTACAATCTCGGTTTTGTGTTTGTAACCTTTTTTTACAACGTTTCAAATAATGGCGTATGGCTCGTACCACACTTGACCAGCTCTAAACCAGTCCGAAAAGAGTCAAAAGAGACCGCTATAAAGCTCTTAACTTTAGAGAACGGTCATTTAAATATCGCTGAATTGCCTTGCGAGCTTAACCGCGGTCTCTTCTACACAATACACAATATTCCGTTAACAGTCACTGATGACGGAATATTGGACTCTACTGCATCCGATCTCTGTAGACCAGCACCCTAATTGCGTGACTCACGATTAATCATAATCTGTTTCAATTTGACAGTTCAACAGTATTCGTTGCGTTAATTACTTTGTTGAACAGACACATTTTTCGAACATATGAAGCAATGGTTTAACAATCCGTATCAAAACAAAACAGATTATGATGAATCGTGAATCACGCAATTAGGGTGCAGTGCTTTGTGGGCCGATCCCGGTGGCACTGCATTGTTTTTTTATTTTATTTTTTCAAAATCAAAAGTCGTTTATTAAAACTAGGCTGAGAGTCAGCACTTTTTGAACGTCAAAATTACATAAGACAGTCCCCCAAACCACCCGCCCTTCACCACTTCCGACCCGCCGAACGACTGCGGGCCGACCCGCGACGGGAGTGGAGCGAGCCCCGAACATTCCGTTAGCTTACAAGAATCAGTTTAATATTAAACTTTCAGATATTTCGCTGAAAAGAACAGATACTACACTTTGATCTTAGCCAAAAGGTTTTTTGTTTTATATAGCATCTCGTAGTTGACCTTGAGAGGCCGTCACTACGTAACCGGTCTTTCCTGTGGTTGTGTTAAGAGCACTTAAAGCCTCCAGCTAGGGGCGTAATACAACTTAAACTAAGTGACTGAACGCTGAAGACATCCCCTGTGGGGTAAGGGCCTCGGCTAAGGGCGTCACTGGTAGAGGTACAGCAAATTGGGACAGGCTGGATCAATTAATCATCATGATTATTATCAATTGGGGAATATATGTCTCGGTCGGCGAATTCTACTAATCCTACTGGGGACATAACTAGCGGCCTTCACAATCAGAGGATTGCGATGTTTCTCGGCTTTATCGAAGAAACGCTTCGAGTTGCGTTTTATGAATTTAAGGACAGTGGGGATTTTTAGATCGAGATGGAGGATCTCGTTCCGAACGAACCAGGGGGAACTGGTGGCCTGGCGGAGGAATCAGGGTTACGAGTGTGCAAAGACTGCACATGCATATGTCATGATGGGTTTAACGCACGCCGTGTAAATCCGCAACTTGCACTCAAGTGACAACTTGCTACGTGCATTTAGAACAGAGTGCAACCTACCGAGAGCGAAAGCAGCGTGTGAGCGCGCCTTATTTATGTGCTCAGCAAAGGAGAGGTTCTGATCCATGATCATTCCTGGGTATTTGTTGTCGTTTTTCCCAAGTAATCGGCTTGCCAAACATGGAGATGGGCCGGGGGGAATTTAGCCAAAAGGTTTTTGTTTTTTTTTGTTTTGTGTATGGCATCTCGCAGTTGACCTTGAGAGGCCGTGACTGCTCAACCGGACTTTCCTGTGAAGGTTTTTAGGATTCTAAAAGCCTCCAGCCAGGGCGTAAACTTACTGAAACCTAAAACGACTGCGCACTGAGGGCACCCCCTGTGGGGTACGAACCTCGGCTCAGGGAGTCGCTGGCGGGGGGGGGCAGCTAGTACTATCAGGGACAGGCTGGATCAAGATATTTTCATGATTATTAGACGGGGAATTTAAAGCTACTGGCTCAGCTGCGGCGCGGGCTGGCGCATCAACGAGCAAGGGACGGTCGGGGGTCTGATCGTTACTCGGGGGGGGGGGGGTCTTCGCGGGGCGCGAGGACCTCGGCGGCGAGGTCGGAAGGACGGTCGTTTGTATTTGTGTGCTGTGCTGGTGGCCCTATTCTTTTCTTGCAGAACAGTGATGGGGTCGTCTGGGTCGGAAAGGACATGTCTCGGCCGGCGGATTCTACTGATTCTACTGGGGACATCGCTAGCGGCCTTCACAATCAAGGGATTGCGATGTAACTCGGCTTTATCGAAGAAACGCTTCGAGTTGCGTTTCAGAAATTGAGCAATAGTGGGCATTTTCAGATCGAGATGGAGGATCTCGTTCCGAACGAACCATGGGGAGCCTGTGGCTTGGCGAAGGAAACGGTTTTGGAGGGTCTGCATCCTATGGATGTGTCGGGGGTGCGTGTGTGCAAAGACTGCACATGCATACGTCATGATGGGCCTTATGCACGCCGTGTAAATCCGCAATTTGCAGTTGAGTGACAATTTGCTACGTGCGTTCAGAACAAAGTGCAGCCTTCCAAGAGAGAAGGCGGCGCGTGAGCGCGCCTTCTTGATATGCTCAGAGAAGGAGAGGTGCTGATCTAGAATCACTGCAAGATATTTGGCTCGCTTTTCCCAAGGGATCGGCTTGCCGAAAATGGAGATGGGCCGGGGGGGGGTCGGGGTTGTTTCGCGGTTTCGAAAAGAGAACCGCCTGACTTTTGTCCGGATTTAGTTCGATTCGCCATTTCCTAAACCACGCGCCAAGTACGTTGACTACGGTTTGGAGGGAGGAGGATATCGCTTTATGACTACGAGTTTGTACAGCTTGAATATCAAGCCGTTGTGCCAGACCTTGTCGAAGGCTTTCGCTATGTCGAAAAATACTGCACCGGTCGCATTGCCGCGTTGGAAGCCAACGCTTATATGCTCTACGATCCGGTGTACCTGTTGTACGCAACTGTGCTCGGTTCGGAAACCGAACTGCTCGTTGGGTATCAGGCCTTTAGTCTCGGCGAAGTCCCTGAGACGCTTATAAATAAGTCGCTCATAGATTTTTCCGAGGCTGTCCAGTAAACTGATGGGCCGGTAGCTCTTGGGCTCCGTTTTGGGTTTGCCGGGTTTCGGAAAGCCAATGACCGTGGCTTGCTTCCAAGCTTGGGGGAAGATGTTATTGCTCAAGGCTCCATTGAAGATGGTGGTCAAGAGCATGATCAGGTGGGCGGGTAGCATCTGGATCACCCTATTGGTGATGCCGTCAGCGCCGGGGGCCTTTCGGGGTTTCAGACTTTTGATGATCTCGTGAACTTCGTCCGGGGTGACGAGAGGTAATGGATCATCTGGGTCTTCGACGGGCGGGAGAGAGGTTCTACGTTCGACTTCAGCGTCCACCTCGGCGAGGTGTGCTTGGTCTACAGGTTGAGAACTGGGCGCACATTGGGCCTCTAGACTATCGGCGAGGCATTCGGCCTTTTCGATGTCGTCGAAAGCAACGGTGCCATCGGGCCGGGTCAGGGGGGGCATGGTGACTACTTCTCGGGACTTGAGTTTCCTCTGAAGTTCCCAGAAAGCTAAGTGCGTGGGTTCCAACTCGCTCAGCATCTTGTCCCAGCCCGCGTCACGTAGCTCCGACATGCGTGTCTTTACAGATCGCTGTAAATAGCGCATGTGAGCTTTGTTCGCGTCGCAGAGAAAGTTGCTGTAGGCACGAACAGCCGCGTTCTTCTCATTTAGCAGTTCGCGTACATCGTCCGGCAGCTTCCAGCGGGGGTCTTCCCCTACCGGAACCCGCCTCCAACAGTCGTTCAGGACAGATTGTACGTGACCCGTGAATAAGTCGATCGCGGCCGTTGTGTCCGCGAGAGAGTTTAATTGATCGGGGATGGCGTCCAAGTGGGCGGATGTGTTGGATTTCAGCGAATCGCTTACTTTCCTCCAGTCTGTTACCACTTTGGTGAGCGGGGGTTGGTCGGTATCTGGGAGACCCGTGCGAGGGGCCAGATGCACGACGACCGGACGGTGGTCAGAAGTGAGCTCGTTCATTGCCTCTATGGAATTCAACCGTAGGTTGATCCTTTTCAGAATTGCAATATCGAGTACATCAGGTCTGTGAGCCACATTGTGGGGGAAATGAGTCGGCGACATCGGGGCGATGACGTCGAAGGTCAGGGTCGAGCAGAGGTCGAACAGGTGTCTCCCTCTGGGCGAAGCCCCGGAACTATTCCACGCGGGGTGTTTCGCATTGAGATCGCCCGCTATGATAACGGAGTCACTCATGCTTAACAGGGCGGAGAGGTCATTGGCGATCGGTTGGAAGTCCTCCGGGTCGGGGTTCGGAGGGAGGTAGGCGGAGACTAGTGTGATGGGTTGATGACCCGTCATGCCTAGTCGGCAGACTGACACTTCTAATCGGGAGAGGGGGGGGGGGCATCCATAGGAATGCAGTGCAGGGACTTTTTGTAGTAAATGAGAGTTCCACCCCTATGGCAATGTGCTATGTCGTTGCGAACTAATCTATAGTTGGCAATTCTCGGGTCACGAATGCTGGGTTTAAGGCGTTCCTTAAACGTTTCTCTTGAACTAACAGAATGTCTAGGCGATGGTCGCGGAGGAACGTGGCGATCTCATCTTTTTGGGTACGGATACCGTTGGCGTTAAAAGTACCTAGCATGAGGGATCGGATCGGGGTTTAGTACGCGTGGGGGCCGTGTTATCCATTGTGGTTCTGGGAAAGTCTGGCGTTTAAAAGGGCTTGCGTAATATCCGGATACGCATCATAGATGGCGTATATCCTAAGGATATCGCCTGCTTTTGTGGCATAGCCAAAAGGTCGAGAAGCGATACCTAAATAGGCAAGCCCAGTGAGGGTCATTCACTCCCAGAGAATGTTAACACCGCGATTCAGAAAAATGGCGTCATTGGCACAGCGCCATCTGTTGTACATTTGTAGTACTACTATTGTAGTAAACTAAAGTATTAACTTCACCTCCGATACAAGTTCCGTGGGCTTTGTATTACACTAGATGTGCCCGAACATCTTTGAAATAAACAGTTAATTTGCATAAAAACAGCTAAGAACAAATAGTTGTCGGTACCGGTAGCCTTTATCAAATCTATACCGGTATTGCTGCGCGCCATCTACAATGCCGCTTGTGTTTACAAGTTTTATATCACGTATTTGTAGCCACGATCAACTAGATGTAATAACACGGTAATTAGCGTCATAATTACAATTTAACACCACATAATACACCAAAGAACCCTGGCGCATTATTTGGATGTCCATCCTTGACGCGGTCACGGTGGTGGTCGCGTTAATTCCATTACGTGTCCATTACTAACATATACAACACTTTATTATAATGTACTTAGGTATTAATAACTGTAGGCAGGTACTTTGTCATTGTCATTGTGTTTTTTTGGAAAGCATTATTTACTTTAGCAAAAACTTAAGTCTGACGTAAATCGGAAAATTATAATGTTTTTGAGTGCGTTAAACAATCGTGTACTAGACCGAAAATCACAAGTCCGTGTCATATTTAGAATGGCAACCTTTAAAATCTTATTTGGTGTCCAACACGAAAGAAGACTAGACCTGCAACCTAATTGCATAACTCACGATTCATCATTAATCTGTTTCGTTTTGAAACAGATTGTTAAACCATTGCTTCATATGTTCGAAAAATGTGTCTGTTCAACAACGTAAATAACGCAATGAAAACTGTTGAACTGTCAAATTGAAATCGATTATGATTAATCGTGAGTTACGCAATTAAGGTGCTGGAAACTTGGTACACAACAACGTCATTGTTTCGCGTTCAGTGTGGTCTCACTGCACGCGAACACTGTTTCGTTTCTCTCGTAAGCTGAACGCCAAGAAGTTGCAATTTAACTTCTTTGAATTATTTTCTGTAGCGTTTTTGAAAAATAAAGTCTAACGACACCCAAAGGCAACTAACTGAAGAACTCAAAGAAGATAATATTGCACGTCAAATCCTCATTCATCAAAATCAACAAAGCAACCGTAGGCATGTAACTGATATTTGTTTCATGTGTAAATGTCATTACTACCTCTGTAATATTATTACAACTAAATGTTATTTAAGAAAAAAAACAGTTACTCCCTTACCTATAAACGTTAATTAAAGTTATGTAATGATTAGCAACTTTAACCATACATTTTTAACCCTTTAATGCGCGATTTTTTTATTTCTTTTGAAAAAAATATTTTTATTAGTAGATAGGTTTTACTTTACAGGAAAAATAGCAAAAAAAAATCTTTGATTGAATTTACTGAACTTTTTTTTCAAAAATGTTAATGTTGTTTTAAAACAACATTGCGCATTCATGGGAATTATGCCAGTATGGATATGATAAAAAGATAAACTGTTTATAAAGTGTATTTTTTATTCATGGGTCATTGTGGTATTTAAAAAAACAATTATTCTTTTTGGTGTCACATAAAGAAACATGACATTTTTGGCACATTTTAAAGGTAAACCCTGAACATTTTGGGAACTTGCACCTTTGCTGCTTATCCATCCAAAGTGCCCAGTGAGATGTCTGGTCCAATCTCACATCTTTCGATGGAACTGCTTGAGCCGGACCTCGGAACTTCTTCAGCTCAAGTTCTCCTTGTAAGGAGCCCCCATTGGGCCGACCACGTTTAGCTCCATTTGCAGGTAGACCAATTTGGCACAGTATATCAGCAAGTTCTAGCCTGAACTTACCTAGATTGAGGAGTTTGTTGTTGCCCTTTATCGAATGTACTTTCTTGTACATTATCCATGAATTTATAATTGAGAGGTCCAGAAAATGGTAAAATAAACGCATGGTCCACTTGCGGCTTTTCATTGTAATGTGGTAACGACCTATGAACGAATCTAATAAGTCTACTCCTCCCATATGCGCGTTGTACTCTCGGATGACTTTTGGGCATGGAATAGCAACTCTTTCTTTCTTCATTTTATCAAAACGTGTAATTGTAGTTGCTGGTTCTGCTCCTACATAGGTGGAAAGTAGGGTGACGGGCTTGTTGTCCTTCCATACGACAGCACTGACTTCTGTACCATCTACTGTCGCCACGTTCTCCTCATAAAACCCTCTGGGCACGTCTTTTTTCATTACTGTGTTTTTATCGGGCAATTTGCAATTTCGTAAACGGTTAACGCGCACTGTTCCAAGTGAATAAATTCCTTCTTTAGATAAATAGGTGACCAGAGGCAGAGACGTATAAAAATTGTCAAAGTAAATTATATGATTTACGTTGCGTGGTACCACCCTGGCCAATCTGACAACTGTGTTTCCAGACTCTCCCAAATCTGGCTCACCTGGTAGGATGTCGTTTTTGGACCCTCCTCCATAATAAATCTCGAATCTGTGAGCATACCCTTCTATACTACATATGAGATACAGTTTGAACCCCCATTTGTGGGGTTTGTTTGGTAGGTATTGTTTTATGTAGTGGCTCAGTTTCGTAGCACACATCTGTTCGTCGATGGAGAGCCTTTGTTCTATAGGAACCTTCCTAAATTGGCAGTTGAGCGTCGTTTCAAGAGGTCTTATCTTGTAGAGCCTGTCATAATCTAGATGATCTCTGGGTAAGCACTTGGTGTTGTCAGCAAAATGGATAATAGATCTTATTTTTTCGATTTTTTTTTGTGACATTGTATTTTTTATGTGGTTGTAACCATATTTGTCGTTCCAGTAAGTTCTTGTATTAGGAAACTTTATAACTGAAGAATAGACCAATATGCCAATGAATTTATTCAGCATATTTTCATTTATATTTTCAGGATTGGAGATCTGTTTCTGAGCTGCGCACAAGTTACTTTGTTCTACAATTGTATTCTTCAAATCTGATGTAAAATAAAATTTAAAAAAATCGTATGGTGTGTTGCAATTCATCAAAGCTTCCGGTACTTGGGTTTCTCCCTTAAAAATTAGCCTATCTTCATCAGTAACAAGATTTCTCTTTCGCCAAATCACTGATCGATTTATCGCTCGTCTAGACGTCCGTTGCGATGACATGTTGGCATCAGGTAACGGTTGTGGGGAGCGAGATGGGGAATCAGGATGGGATTGGGGAGCAGAGATGGGTGGGTCTTGAATATCGTCATTATCGTTGGTCATAAGAGGACGATCAGTATCCACCAAATCATGTTGAGTATCTTCATCTTCAAGGTCTCGAAGAACATCTTGTACGGTCTGATAATACTGACCTTCATCTTCTATTTCGGAGTCTGACCCATCTAATCCGTCTTCGGAGTCGTCAAGATTTTCTAAATACGATAAAATATCCCGTTCTTGTAAACGCGGCATGCTGGAACGTAAAAGAAAAGCCCTTCACCAAACATGCAATAATATACACAGCAATGCGCACTGTAGTTTTCCTACAACAAACCGATTTGTGCTTATTTATACAAAGATATCAATTGTTTTCAGTATTTTATATTTTATACGTATAACTGAAGATATAAAGAAGCAAATATAAATAATTTTATAAACTTACGCAAAATTTATTGAAGTCCAAACACAGTTTCAAAACATGGTTCGCGCCAAAAACGAACTTTTCTTCAAAGTGACATTTGACATTTAAATTGTGTCAAAGTAAAAAAAAACATTGTTTATTGCCACTGCAAAAAATAAGTCGAAATACGTTAAGAAACAAGAATTAGTAGAAGAAGTTCCTCATAATCTTTTGTTTTCAGTATGTCGTTTTTAAACAACACCGCGCATTTAAGGGTTGTTTAAATGTCTATTAACTTGAAGCAACGGAATTCAAGTTCTTACTGAACTTACCGTTTAGAAGTTCAGCAGCAGTTTAATCAGCTTCGGTTTTTCCATCTATTCATGGAATACTATATGACCGTCTTCTAACAAGCTAGTAAGTTACAGTGAAGAATACGTACCTACTTCGCACAAAACAATACATCGTTTTGCGGATACCGATAAATTCATATTGCATCAAGCAACTCCAATGTGCCCTATATTTTGATGGTTATACATTCCGGATACATAATGCAATAGTCGCAGACACAGTGAAAGTTCCATGAAGTCGTAACTAGAGTATAACCTAAATACTTCTCATAACACTTCTATGAAAGCCTAAATCGAACACTTCAATATGTCACACTCACTAATATAACTTCCGGTGTGAGCAGAACTTCAAACGTTAGAAAATATTGAATCACATGGACAAACCATAAGTGTTGGTGGTACTTACATATCCGCAAAGGAGGGATAAGAGAAGAAGCGAAGTTAATAACATAAATGATAATACAAACGACATCATTAATCAAATCAAATCAAATCAATTTATTTTGGATTAAAAAATTATATCCATAGGTGTTAGTAACAATAAACTTAGCTTAATGTTAGTACTCGTTCTGTAAAACGTTTTAATTTAAGCATGCGCCGGGTTGAGCGCCCTTTGCATGAATACTCATCCACTGCTTCAACAGTGGCGAATCCCACCTGTTTGCCAACGCATCCAGGATGCCGTTTGCGGTGCCACGCACGCGTCTGAGCAGCGAAGCACTTCGCTTACGTATGATTGCATAAAAGCAATCAGTGTGCGCCTCAGCAAACATAGTCGACGCGCTGCAAAAACGTGGCAGCCCAAACAACACCCTAAATGCGTTGTTAAATTGTACACGCAGAGTCCCGTACACTCGCTGCGTGTAGTTGACCCATAGACTGCACGTGTAGAAGGACTGACAATACGCTTTAAAAAGCGTCAGCTTAACTTGCTTGCTACAACGTGCAAACCTACGGGCCAACATGTTGCAACGTACACATAAAGCCCTCCGCTCCCTCTCAATATCCATGTCATCATTCAATTTGTCCGTGACCCAGTGACCCAAGTATTTCAAACTGCCGAACGAGCCTCAGTGGTATCCCGCCTAGTGTTAGTGAGGTAAGATAACTATAACACTTCTTACCGGCTTTAAATATCATCAGCTCGCTCTTGGATGCATTGTACTTGAGTCCATGGGCCGCAGCATACATAGACGACAGTAGCTGTCGTTTATGATACTGGTCGTGGTTATCAAGACGAAGAGACAACTATAAGAGGATCGAGATTGACTGAGGACTGAGACTGAGGATCGTAGCAGGTGGTGTTGTGGTTGTGTGTGTGCTGTGTGACTACCCCCATGAGAAAAAGGCGTGAGTTTATGTAAGTGTATGTGTATGAAACAACTAGGTACAAATAAGGCGTTCAGGTTGTAGCCACAAATATGGTGTTTGTAGCAGTTGGTGAAAAAGGTTCGACTAGACAGACTAAGGAAGACAACACTGCCCGATGCAAACAAGAGTATAATAATTTCATTATGGCAAAAAAGCCACTAGGCACAATGAGATCAGCGCAAAGTTGTTTTACTTATTTATAAATCCAAAGTAAACCAACCAAACCCAAAGCAAACACAGCCAATGCGCAGCGAAGTGTGAAAATCTTTCCTTTAGCGTGCGCCAGCGCATCTGTTTGACCTCCGCATTGTTTTTCTTGCCTCTCTGCATTATGCGAGTATTTGTTCCTTGATCGTCTCGTTGTGGTGTTGTTTTTGATAAAACCGGTACTTTAATAAATAACACATGGTGCCCACATTATAACTTCGAAAATACCAGTATCTCTAAACGATATGGCTGACACACAGCCGGCTTAAATCGCTATAATCGACAACACGGTTCCATTTGTAGGTCTGTGTGAAAAATTTGCATTGAAAAATACCTCGTACTTCTAAATGCTACGAAATCCGGAAGCCGGGCACTGGGCATGACCGCATGACCCGTTTTGGAAAGACTTTGAATAATGACTGCCTTAGGCCCAAAAAAGAAACAGTTATTTTGCTGGAACCCTTTGGGCCTATCAAAGGGTTCCAGCACAATAACTGTTTTTTTTTTACATTACGTTACGCCTATTTCCACCGCAGATTAAGCAGAGGTGTACCAAAAAGTACTCCCATGACTATTTACCACTAAATTTTTTTTTGTCCTAACGTAATAGAAAAAGATAGATTCATGCATAGTTGCAAGCCCTCTATCCTCATTTGGGTGCATTACGATCATTTAAATAAGATGCGCGTGCGGCGGTAGCTAGGCAGTCCTTTTGTGCGCGCGCAGTCGGGTGTGACGCCGCGCCTAGTCTCGCTGTCAGGGGATCGGTAGAACTGCTGCATACTAATTTCATAGTGAAGAAGGCCCGGGTGGCAGATTATGGCCCACGCCCTCTGTGTGACAGGAAGCTGAAGTCCCAGCAGTAGGAACATTATAGGCTGATTGTACTGTAGAGAAGGTCTTCATTGTGGCTGGACTAGGAAGAATATATACTTTCCTGCAATGAGAAATGTGCAGCAATGAAACCCAGGGGCTTTAGAGTCCAACTATACAATAAAACCGATGGGAACCAATGGACGAATATTATGTAACATACATCAGCCCGCGACTTCGTTGGCGTGGCTGTCGTAGGATACCACAATGTACTAAAATAACAGCCACATTTTTATAAAACTTATAAAGGGAAGAGGTGGAAGAGTTAGGACTGGTGACGCGGAAGCAAGCAACGTCAGTCACAACCGCAGTCTTTAGTGGCAATTTATTTCTGAAGTTCTTCGTTTTTTGTGAATAAATGAACGCTGGAGTTGCTGCATACACCTACTACCTAATGGCATAACTGATACACTAACTGATGCATTCTTTCGGATTACTCCTAACGAACGGCTATCACTAGCAGTAGAATATAAACACACGGGATCTTCTGTTTAGGCCAACACTTACTTTTACTTACTATATTGCTATATGAGTCTGGAAGACATTATTTATGATGTTGCTCACGATTACAAGTAGCGAACCACAATGATCCATTTCCCTCTTATAATGTTGACTCACATAATCACGATGATAAAGTACTGTCTACTCATAGATCATAATATTATCTTCTTCCTCGTCTTGAGTCAGCGTTAGTCTAACAAAATTTTCCTCTTCCTGTTGAAGTCCTAATCTTCAACCTATTGCAAATTACGATGAAAGGAAACTTGAAATTTTGTTCACAGAAATATTGCTCATCTTCATGGGAGCAATCTTGTCTGACAGAATATCTTAAAAGGGTTTTATGCTAGAAGAATCTTCAATGATCATCAATACCTAAATACAGCAGTCAGGAAGGAGCTTTATATCACAACATAAAGTAAACTGCTGAACCTCTCAATAACTGCAAATCCTCATGAAAAGACGCTCATCAATGAAAGGTGGACACCTTTAGCCAGTAATGCTAAATCATAAACTTCTTTACGCACGAAGTCAGACAACTGGTCTTACCAAATGAATAATATACTTCAACACGTCTGTGGGACTATGAGAATTTACTACCCATGTCGGGAGTACATTTTAAGCATCGCAGATCATATGGTATAGTGTTACCCAGCAACTGGGTTCGTGGAAGACATATAGGCATTCACTCCATGTAAATTATTGGTACCTATAGAGCTGCATCCGGTTAGACTAAAAGCCGACTCCGAAATAGTTGGTAGGACGCTACGCAGTTGATTAATGTTCTTAACGCCCTCGAGGAAAGTAGCGTGGACTAACAGACTGCTTCAGTGGCTACAATGTTCAATATCATCGTGAATCGGTTCATATCGGTAGGAATCGATTACGCGTCATTGTGAGGAAGCACGAGGGGTGACGTAATAATCTAACACGATTATATCGATAAATAGAGATGGGTACGGAAGCATTGTTTTTGTTCATGAGAAGTTCTGCAAAATGATAGAACTATGAAGTAATGGTATTAGAGTTAAGATAGTTACTTTTCGCGTAGCGCTTGATATAAAACTTTTGGACAAAAATTGACATCAAGGTAAGTGGGATGAGCATCGTACTCCGAATAACTTAATAAATAAGTTGCTAACTGTATGAGGTGGGAAGATTTTGCCCAAAATCAACAAAAAAATAAAACCTTCCCCGTGAGAGTGCAAATTAGTAATCGATTGGAGTAGAAGCAGAAGCTTCCTATCCCATACAATACACCTGTTCGTGATTGCGATTGAATGAGTTTCTCTGAATCAATATATCCCAGACAGAACACGTCCATTCTTATGACTTAGCATGGCGCCAACGAACTTCATTCACACGGTAAGTGAATCTTCCAAGAATTCGAGAACATCAATAATTTTCTACAAGACTACTCTAGCATTCTAGTTCACTAATCTAGTCGTATTACATAAATATTAATAAATTCTCACCAATAGACATCCCGTGTCATCGGCCTTTTATTTCGGAAAGGGAAATGCCCGTACAATCGTGAGTGGTGAACTAAACGGTATTAAACACCGGCCAAGGAAGTAATTTGTTTTAAATAAAGGGCAGTGTGAACTATCGGTGGGAATCGATGGCGTGTCTTTCGTCTATAAATAATATTGATTTTTGTGTTATTTTGTATGATCGAGCAGGTGTTGTTTCCTTAAGGATCTTGCATTGTTTGATTATCTGGTTTGTAAGTTTGATTCCTTTTCTGACCAATTGGCTAAGTCACCTAAAGTTTGCTCTGTACAGTCGCAAACCTAAGATAAAATTGGAGTCTGGAATATGACGATGGACTGGATTTACCATACGACTATAAATTACAGGACAATAAAGAAAGTTAGTTGGTGGACCATATTATTATGGCTGCTAAGTGAACTCGATTAGAGATTGCAGTATCGCAACAAACACAATTTACAGCTTGGAGATATACTGGATAAGTTTTTAACCAGTGCGCAAACTGTATCTGTAAAAATCAGCTTTTCCATAGATTTTGACCGCGTTAATTGCACTTTTCTATGAAACAGCAGATTTTTTTTTGTATATAAAATAAAATCTGCGCTGGGGGTCTAGAATGATAAGCTGAATTCATGGTAAAAATTTGCGCACTGGTTAAAAACTTATTCTGTATAACTACTATTACTATTTTAACATCGACAATAACTATCCTTAGAACATTGTGGACGTAGTTCCACCATCGCAAAAACTTCGGGTGTTTGGAAGTAAGCTATTCAAAATTAAGGTATCGCGAATGTTAGATCGCATCGGTGAGAAAGTCTCATAGAAAAACATCACTGCCGTATTTATAATTAAAAGCAATTAACATTTAGTATAAAAACAGTGTACTAACACGTACGCATATCGCTTTCAGAGCAGGAAGTAAATTATTGATGTTAGTAACAGCCATTATATTGCGTGGTTATAAAGTGGTAGATCTTTATAAATATAGTACCTAATGATGAAGGAAAAACTAACAGTGTATTATTTGATCACGTCGGTTAAATTGGTTACCTGCAAGCAAACCTGCGTAGTATCACGATTACGAACATTGTCAGGGTGGAAAAGGCTGCTGCCGAAAATAGGTCTTCTGCAAAAAGACTGTTCTATTAAACATTTACAGCCTTATTTGTCATGATAATTTTACATAAGTTTATATTCATACCTGGAATTGCTCTTTTGAAAACTTTGAGTAGTCATCATGATAATTTCAGCCGAAAGACGTCCACTGCTGGACATAGGCTTCCCCCAAGCTCAGCCACTTCGACCAGTTCTGTGCTTCCCGCATCCAGCAGATTTCTGCAGCCTTCACAAGTTCATCGGGCCGCCTTGTGGGAGGCCTTCCAACCCTACGCATTCCGGTACGCAGTCGCCACTCCAGAACCTTTCGGTTCCATCGGCCATTTGTTCTGCAAGCAATGTGCCTTGTCCACTGCCACTTACCTAAGTTTAGCAATTCTAAAAATTCTTCTTATTCTTTTTGAGTAAATAGATAATGCTTAAAAAATGTATCTGCCAAAACTTAACTTCTGATATTTTACAATGAAATGATGATGCATTTGACGATTTATCCTTAACAATGTCTTAGTTCATTTTTTTACAATCTTATCTCATCAGTCGAATATCAAAGTACCTTCATAACATTGGTTGTGCTCTATCCTTTGTTTTCAGCATGCGTTTCCTTGAACTTGGTAGGTGAATATTGTGGCAAAGTGTGGGCAATTTCGCGTTGCCGCGCAATTGCCCCACGCGTCGCATGTCGTTACCTATGTGTTACCATATAAACTCACGCGCAATATAAATGTATATAAATAAAATGAAATGATGTTCGTTGGTAAGCGCACCACTTGACAATGAATGGACGTTATGGCTATTTTGCTAAAAGTTTGTAATACTTATTCTGAATTGGGTTTTACGAAAAGAAATACGACATAAAATACTCTGGAAACAGATTGACAAAAGTGATTTGAATTTATAAGTCGTTTTACTCAGATCTCTAGCTAATGCACATAGCTCCGTGGTAGCACTGTCGTCATTACAATGTGCAGTACGCGTGAAGAGGAGTGGCAGAGCGCTCTACTGTGACGAGGAGCATCATCTTGTTGTTTGTGTCTTACTACTTAAAACAATATTTACGAGGTTCGATATAACGATGATACAAGATGACCACGGCGGCGGGCGGCGCGGCGGCGGCGACGTAAACGAGGGAAAAGGAGTAGGTACGTAAGGATCGGTAACAGGTGGCGTTCTGTAGTTTCTGCATACCTCTATGGGAAGCTGGCGTGAGTCTATGTTCACTAGTAATGTTGGTAAAGATACTCGTAACATGTAGGGGATGAAAGGAAAACGCGGATGATTGCACTGCTTACTGATGAAATTATTAGATACGATTGCAACATTAATTGGCATTAGAACATATTGATAACGAATTACTGATTGGTAATCTAGACCGAAACAGACGTTCATAAATTACGTGAAGCGTCATTCCGACCAATTTTATACGTCAGTCAATATTGAAACTGACGGACATAAATCGTAACTCATACATAAGCCAAAAAAACTTTAGTTAATTCCGTAAATGCTTAACGCAGAAATTACCACACTATCTGCATAACAGTGTAATATCTAGCAAGGAAATTAAATAACATATAATTACATAAATAGTAATTAATCACACGATCGAATCCTCCGGGCTACCGCGCGTGTGCGATAATATCGTAACTTCCAAGATGGCGCCCACAATGGCGGGCTGTCATTGAATTGTTGTAAAACTGAGAGATTTTCCTGAACTGATCTGATCTTAGCTAATTAATTCTCAAGGATCTTGATCTTATATGCTCGTTCATTTAATTAACTTGTGATAACGTAATAAATGGGTGTATGAAATGAGTACGAATTTTCCTCATGGTGTTTTCAAGAAAGCGTCTTTTCTTTCGTTCTTATGAAAAGATTTCTTGAAAACTTCAAGACAATAGTATTCTTCAAAATCAAAAGTCATTTATTCAAACTAGGCTGAGAGTCAGCACTTTATGAACGTCTAAATGACATATGACAGTCCCCGGCACGCCCTTCCTTCACCACTTCCTAGTGCTTTAGCTGGGAAGAAGAAGTGGCGCAACAAACTCCACAGCAATCAAATAAAGGATGGTAGGTGGTATCTATCCCTCTCACCGAGAGGAGGCCTGTGTCCCAGCAGTGGGAACATTATAGGCTGATGATAATGAGGTGGTATCGAAAGGCATTTGACGTTATATATTCTGGGATAGTTATCCGTCGGGGCATGGGTAGTAAAACGAACACCATGCCGTGCGGTTTTAGCCCGCAGATGGCAGCCTTTTTCTCGGGGGCACATCCTAATGCATACATTGTCTTAATGACTAAGACTGCAGAAAGAAAATAGGTACTTATTCAACTCTACCAAACAAAGAAAAATATCAAAACAAAGGCAGTATTTAGTGATACCTAGCTACTCGTAAAAACATGGCGGGCAAAAAAATACCTATTATTTACAGTGGTATTGTTTGACGCTGTCGTAATCATATTTTTATGAGGCTTTTTCTTTCATTTACGTCATTCGTGTGGGTATTGTTCGTTTTTCACGTAAGAAAAACTACAGACGCCAGCACATCAAGCCACCCGTAACTGTCAAATTTTCCCAATTGAGCTTTATACTTTTGAAATAAAGTTGAAAATCTATCAAAGAAATTTGACAGCTCGGGGTAGATTAATGTGCTGGCGTCTTCTGTACAAACGTAAGTAACTAGAAGGTGAGAATGCTTGGATGAAGCGAAGTAGTGAGGATTATTAACATGCAAGTCAGCCAGTACACAACTTTCGGAATTCGATTTTGACCGATATTGATTTTCCGATTTGGTGAGAGGTATCCTGATAAAATCCCCAAAATTATTTAATTTATTTTCTTTCGAAGGTGGATAGCTTCTAGCTAGACTGGGTAAATAAAATAGTTAAAAAAAAACATATTAAAAACACGATATTCTATTAATTATATCTGAGTTTCGGAACATATAGCACCTGCACCGGCAGTTATCGGTATCTTGTCTCTATCTACCCACCTTCCTTTGTTTCATCATAATATTCGAAAAACAAAAGACAAATCATGTGCTCATAATTATCGCTTATCAATCAGTCTAAGGGCTTTCCACCACCCACGAGCAAAAACAAAGGAACTTCGTACATTGCTGTTTAGTACAACTGTTTTAAAACGTTTCGTGGCAGAGAACCAGCAATGGACAGTGTTAGGAATTAGGTCACGCCTACATGGGATTTTAAAAGTGTATTTATGGCGCCATTTACACCTACGTCTATTAGTTGAAGAACCTCTAATCTTATTGTTGTTGGTTTATTGTATTTGTAGTTTTTATTTGTTTGCTCTCTTTGTTCAATAGGTTTTCATCAGAGTGAGTGGCGAATCTACCTTAACCATACTAGGCATCAGTAGAATGTCTTGCCGACAAAGTAAGATATTACTTATTATTCGTAGTACAATAATGTGATTAATACTTCGTAGATAATTATCGATGGTTGTTTATACCATGTATGAATTTCATGCTAAAAGAGACAACTTGCTAAGAGCCTGGAAACAATTTGTCTACAGCCAGGATATTGGCAGGCTTTTCGACAACTGCAAGTTTTTCGATTTAAGTATCATTTAGGTACTATCGTAGCTTGTTGGACGAACCTGCCTTGCCTTGTTGCCTTACTCAAGTTTAAAAAACCCGATGGCTACAAAAGTTTATAACAGCTCACAGTTCTTCATCACTTGTCTAATTAAGCATTTCCAAGTACATCAACTCACCTTCAATCAAACTTCTTAACATCCAAATAATCACTTGTAAACATCTGAGCATGTAGTGTGTGTATCGTATCTACAACAGTACAAAACGACGGGAAGTGTTAGCACAACAATCGAACACAAATAAACTGTTACGTGTAAGGAAACGCACTTTTAGCTTTGTGGAGCAAAACATCCTGGGGCAGACTGTTACTCAGTAAGGAGTGAGGAGTTACTGGGAAACGAGAATAGCTGATGCGTGTGGTTACTGCCGTTACTGGGTATTCCAAGGGACTACTCTCACTTATTCAGCCCTGGTTAGCTTTTGTCCATAGAAAATAACGATTTTGTATAAGATGAGTACCTACACATGCGTTCAGCCGCGGAAAGCTGAACGGACTCTATGCAAAATTGTTGTTTTCTATGGACAAAAGCTGAACAGACCTGAATAAGTGTGAGTAGTCCCTTAGCCTGCATAACGGTTTCAAATACTGTGTGCTGCGCTGATTCATAGGACTTCTATCAAGTGTGATCACAGAGATCTGATTAACACTATATAGTAACTGATAAATAAGGTAAAATTTTCACCACTTCTATAACTCTGGTAATGAACACTGACAACCATTCGGAATATTCTGTCTATTACCTATAAGTAGCTTTTTTCCCAAAACTTTTTTATTACGTATCCTTGCTGGTTACTGGCTACTAGCAACCCGCCTTTGCTTTTTGTAATGTTGTTACTGGTTTTTATGACCAAGACGTGGCAAAAATCGAGCTTTTTCTTTATTATTTACAATTTAAATGTTATTGAATCACACACATAACTAAAGCTTCCGGAACAAATACAGATACTACCATGATGGTGAAAACCGCACTAGAGAACTGGTGGACCACGTGACCAGGATGCAGGCAGCCCAGGGAAGCTATGACATCCTTGGAAGACAGGCTGAACAGACGTGTACTCACGCGGTACACACGGTAACAAAGCGGTCACACAGAGAGACACGACAAGATTTAATGTTTTATTTTATTTTAGCTTTAAGGTTCCAACATTTAATTGAATGCTGTTTGTTCATGTTATTAATACCCGAGCGGGTCAATATTGTTCAAATAACCACAAAAATATAATCTCCCCGTCCCCTTAACATCATTTATCTTCGTATTCCTACAAGTATAATAATAACATAAATTCCGCACTTTACAATTGATATAAACCATTGCGAAGGGAATATGGTGCGCAGGAGTCAATGTACTGGAATTGGCAATATTTACACTACGTGCTAAGGGATTTTAAACAGAGGCACTGGTTTACAGCAACCTCGTGATTTGGGTGGAACATTATTTTACGTAAGTCCAGCTCTTGTACTCACTATCCACTTATCTTGCCCATCCCTTACTGATTTTTGTTTGCGTGATCGACGACTGATATAGGTGTGTGGAAGCATAGTTGTATCTCTCTCAAAGAAACAAACAACCAATCACTCTCACTGTTACGATGGCATTTATGAATAATGGTCAATAACAACCATAAAAAAATAATAAGAATTATAGGTAGCTAACTTTGGTTACCTACCTATAATTCTTATTTTCCATAAAACCCTAAATCTTATTAAACATTGAAAGGTCTCAAAACCTCATTAATCGAGAAATAAAATAGTAGGCACCTACGGAAAGCAACAGTTATTCCGTTCTGGCGGAAATTGTCCAGTTGGTAGCCGAAAGTTGATTGTCCAAAGGTTCTGTTTGGAATGCAGCACTATGTAATTAACGCCAGCCAGCCCATAAACGCAGGTACCAGATGGGCGACTCCCAAGGTGACATAATAATTGGCACGAGCGTACTTTCTTGCAATAACTTATTTTTACAAACATCTGTGCGGCGCGCGGCGCCACGTGTCAAGGTAGGCTAGTCGCCACAACACACCATGTTTATTATTACTCACATTAAACACTATACATATACAAGTTACAGTGGAAATGGTGCAGTAAGTCCAGTCCACAGGATGGCAAACCTATTGCTTTGGCTTTGCCCAGTGTCCGGTTAAGTAGTTTTCATCTCGAACGGAACCGTTATTCATGGGATATTCGCGTAAGTGTTCAAGTCCATATGAACATATAATGTATGCTTGGTTTTTAATTTTTAATACATAGTTCAATTTAGTAAGCATAGCCTATATTCGTGTTTTTATGTTACATCTCTAGTTCCATAAACTGGCAACATTATTTGAAACTATCTGTATTCTTCTTTTACTTAAAGTCTGGGTCATGGAGCACGTTGTGCTAATGGTTTTTAAACTTCAAAATTAACGCTTTTCATTTCGAACAAGAAGGTTGCAGAATGAACTCTAAGTGGTCTGAATTTGGGCGAGAATACCAGTGTGAAAGATTTCATACCAGTAAACGGTCTTGTTAGCCTGTCATGCTTGACGATATCAAAATACCTATTGTATCAGAAAAGTAGGTTGCATCTTTCCTGATACAGTATTTTGATATTCATCGATAACTCTTTATTTCAGTCAATATTTTGATTTTATACTACTTCGCAGAGAAAATTAGTAGAAGGTGGACCTTCTGAGCTGAATTACTTAGTTAATAATATTTGATTTGACTATCAAGACTAGCCGTAAAGCTATGACGAGCTATGTATAGCGGTATAAATTATATTTGTAAACTTTTTATATTTTCCTCGTAAAACGGGTCAGTTGAAACCATGGTCGAAACTATAAAAAAAAACATATTATGCGGATGTTTACTTCAAGTAGCCACTGTAATCAGCTCCTATTAAATCACAGTGCAGCATACTGTCTACCACCACGTGTGTTAAACCTGATTTATGGGTTTTGTATGATTTTATAATAAACCAGAATTTACCATAAAATAACATGTTAACAACTTACAATAATTCCTGGTCTTCCTAAAAGATGAGGTGCCGACTACATTTCGGCCCGCCCAGTCCAATCGCATTGTAAAATACGAGAAATCACCAAATTCTTGTCTTCTCACTTACCCCTGAAAGTTAAAAAAAGCATGACGTAAACATTAAAAAGATAAAACGTCAAACAAACCGTTGGAACGTTCGATATTGAAATACGAACGCCTTGCCTTTGAAATTCGAACCGGTAGAATCTGCACGCTTTCCTAATTGCTCTGAAAATAGAGCGACGCCGACGCAGCGCACCGCGAAACTTTTGAAACGCCACCTGGACTAGGACGGGTATATACGGTTCATTGATATGAAGAACGTTGACTGATGGCAATGATTCGTTGGTAATTTAATCCACGCGTTTATATTTAAAGGTTTTGTCAAGACCACAGTTCAAGTATTGCAATGTGCGTCAGTAAAGCAAGTAAGAGCGGGTTGAACAAAACACTTAGAGCGTCTCTACATAAGGAACCCCGCTTGCAAATCCCGTCACCCGCAGTCTAAGTTTACGTTACATAAATATCCGGACTCCGTTTAAAGCCTAGTCGCCCTGCACACCCCTAGCGGAAGCACAGGAAACAATAAACTCGTAATATTTCATACACAGTCGTTTGCGCCCGCGCAGTCACGTCCAATCACTATATTAACTTCGTTTAACGCCCCTGCCTTAAAATGTCGTCTATTTTAGGGTGATTTGAAGCTATTTCACGCAACTGACTATTCATAATTTTTAAAATAATTGACGTTTATGTCAGTCTCTCAGCTTACCTACCCCCCGGGGTGAAGGATGAGATCTTATCAAATTGGTTACGCTTTGCCGTTTCCTTGGATGTGGAGGAAGACATTACAGTTAGTTCGGAACGAAATATAGTAATTAGTAGTCTTCCGTAGTTTGACTAACCTGGGAATTAAAATTAACGAGTTTAAATTAATAGCTGAATAGAGTTCCTTGAGAAGTACGAGAAAGAGCTGACTTACGAACCCAAATTATGAAAAAAAAATAAAAAAAAATCACATATTTTTCTATTACAAAAAGTTATAAATCTACTTTGAGTACAACAATTACTGTAGTAGTGATCATACTCGTATAGCAATCACTGCTGATAGATTTAATTTCTAATCACAAGGATTGTTACCGGTAAAATAATACGTATACCGGTCGAATACCCACATTTTCGTAACTGTGTCGCGAATAAGTGTGTCGTACGACATTATACCTACTTGATTGTGGCAAGAAACAGTTGCTCTGGCGTAGAAAAGTATACACAAGAACGAAGAAGATTGGCAACGAAGAGGTTCTGAAATACTCAATATTCGTAAAGTGAAACTGAGTGAAGTTTAAAACTCACATCAAACGTGTCCTTATCAAAAAAGCATATAATAATATAAAAGACTACGTTGAAGACAGGGAAGTTTGGCATTAATTCCTTCTGCACATGTGGCTTTCCTAGCACCTCATTAACAGCATAACTATGTGAAAGTCTATTAACTGCTCCCAAATTACAATGTTAATTTTTATTGTTTTTATTTTTTACAATGTCTGACATATTCTCGTCATTATTTGACATTATTCATCAATTTGAATAGCGATTATTTATTAGTGACTAGCTTGCACCCGCGGCTTCGCCCGCGTGGAAGTCGGAAGTTATCCCGCGGGAACGTACTAACGGGATAAAAAGTATTCTATATGTTAATCTAGGTTATAATCTGTCTGTATGCCAAATTTCATCCAAATCCGTTCAGCCGTTTTTGCGTGATTCAGTAACAAACAATCTTCTTCAATCTTCACAAACGGACGGACTACCCTTTTTTACCCCTTTAGGTGTAGATTTTCGAGAAACCCTGATACACGTTATTTTTGGTTTAAGGTATAAATACTGAGCTTGGAGTTAATCAGACATAGAAGATTGTCATGGAAATTATGTCACTTGGTTCAAATAGGTTTATTTTTTTAATGTAGATTTTTTTACATATTGTGAATGAGAGAACGTTATACGCCTTACAGACTGTAGATTTGTAGACGATATTCTATTCTGTATTTTCATTCCTCTAAGTAGGTACCTGGAACTTATTGACAGGCCTGCACTGTCCTCCCATATCTATTACTTATCACTGTAATTTGAAAACGTTGTAAAAGCCAATTATTTTTAAAGAGTAGATATCTAACCGTGGAGTTTCTTGGCGGCTCTTTTCCATAGGAAGCGACAAATTGGCACCGTGCACCTACCTTCTGACGTTTCATAAGATTAATTTTGATTTGTTCGTATGTCTGCCTGTCTGACCCTTGGAGGTATTACAGCGTAAGCAAAGGAACAAGTCCGAAAATTGTTAATTTGTAGTTTCATCACTTTTTTTTCGATTACAAACATTTTGTAGGAGAATTGACCGTGACGTACATATACCTATCGTTGTACGGGACAAAACTTTTTTCAAGTAGAAAGTAAAGTTTTCTTAGGATAAATTAATCTCAACCTCAACTTCGGAACTCTACATTGTGCGTGGTCTGACACACAGTTGTCTGACTCCTCTTCAAAGAAGAGGAGGGAACGATGCCTTGAATAGTCTCGATAAACGCATAAATACAAAATTTCGATAACAAGAACACCGGCATGACCGCTCACCTTTAATAAGATCACTACCATCTCAAGTAAAAACTTCCGACACTATCCGATACGAGTTCATAAAACTGCATTAACACCTTTAAACCATGTCAGTATTTTGATATCTTACTTTCGATTCACATAGAGCTAAATTCAACACTATTGGTCATAGGTTATGGTCCAAATTGCAATAGTTCAAGAAATGCGCTTCCATAATCGGTGTATTTAGATGTCGATGTGTAAACGCAGTCGTCTAACCGGACGTCACGTACGGAACCACGTGCACGGGTGAGCGGTTTGATAAGTGGTAGCACTGAACCCTACATTTCACAACATTAATTTGTAGTTGAACAATGTAGGGAATTTCATGTTTATCGTGTAGTAATATACCTACTACAGCATAGGCACTGTAAAACGTACCTGCTGAGTAGGTACTACATTTTACGCAGCATCTACATAATATATCAGTAGGTAAGTATATATGACACATTAACACGGTAAGTTTGAAACACTTTTAACTTGGCCAAAGTACCCCCGCTAAAGACAAGGCTCTAAACAGAGAACTATAGGAACTATAGTTGACGTCCGCTCAAATTAACATCATTTTCTAACCCACTCCTCGACTAATTCCGAACTGCTTACTCAACCTCATTACACAAAGTAAACATATTAAGCAACTGAAGCTAAATAAGGCGGTAACGGGAACAAAACAAGCGATCGTATTCGTATGTTGTAACATATTCTCGTAAACGTAAAATCGATTCCACACACCTGTGCGCCCGCGCAACTCGCAAGTAAAAACAAAAAGTGTGTGGGAATCGTACGGCGGGCGTAGGGCTTCGGTATGTGGTCCTGCGGTTTGTACCAGGATTGCGAGTGGAAAGTGGCTTCATAGAAGGACCAAGGTGTAGAAACGAGGTATTTCGACTTTGAATAAAATGCAATTCAAAATTATTTTTAAACAACCCGATAAAAAAGTAGCTCCTTCATTAGATCACAATTCATACTTCATGTTGTGCGTTAAAACTTATAGAAATACCGTATTTTAACTGTAAAATAACGCCTAAGTATAAAATCACGTAAATCAGCGAAATCGGCAAACTTTCGAAGAGTCCGAATACGAAATTATGCCAATATAGCTGCAGGCGTCCCAGCCGGAGCAACTAAACTGGCTAGTTTTCATAGGAGTTCACAGATAACAAGTCGATACAGTTCCTGCTTAAAATACCTATGCATTATATGAAGAAGTTGGCGAAATATATAAATTACAATCACTCCGACACTCGAGACCTCTACAGAACTGACACAGGTTTTATAAACCAATTTGTAATGTTTCGAACCAGTGGCTCCGCATTATCTAGGTACTAATGCAACTTTAGATGCAACTAACACTTTGTTCTGATGATCTTATGTGAAATCACCTGAAAATAAAGTCGCCGTGTCCGTATGACAACGACGACATAGTGTATCGCAACATTATGATGTAACGGAATTTTTTGTCATAATAAAGATACTGGGCCAGATATTGTGCTATTGTTATACATATTATCGCGATGTTCTGGTACCTACCTTATCCAATGGACGAGCATGGTTTGTTCATGCATTTATTATTTACCAATTTAAGGAATGATTACTGATGATGTGGTGATTGGCACAAGATATGAGAGGCGAAGCCCAGCAGTGGGTGAAGTCGGGCTGTGGATGATGTCGATGATAGTGGACTGATCTTACAGGTAACCTAGTATAAGTACGGAGGAATTGACCACTCATAAGCAGAACCTGGCAGCAAGAAGAGCTCGTTCTATTAGAGGATATGTAAGGATATGCAGAACTAGTAAAAGTAAAGTAAGTAGAAATCGTTTATTTCAATATTATATTATTACAGTATTGAGATATCGTTGGTCCCAAACTAAGCACAGCCTGTATCTCTGGCACCATTATACCTAAAAAAACATTTTAGTTATTTTTAAATAAAACTTGAAATTGGCGACAGTTCGAGACTGCAAAACTAAAATTACAAAAATAGACTCAATTTAATTAAGAAAACTGTTATATAAAATTCATTCATGAAAGATCAGACTTGGTATAACTAGGAGTATATTATGTAAATATTTGAGTATCTGTACTAAGTTGCACGTAACTGAAAAATGACTGTCTAAATCCGGACGAACCCCGTTGTTAAAGCTAAGAAACAATAATTAACAAATTGCTATCAACAAATTATTTTAATATTGAGTAGGAATGAGTTTGACCTCAATAGAAGTATGAAAATCTTAAAAATACAATTTAACATTCAAAATCTCCATAAAATCGTATAAAAACATGAATTAAACTTAGCTACACATTAGATGATCCCGTGGGAGCCAGGAGCAACAATTGTGTGCAGGCGCCTGCTGAATGCTGACCGCAGACGCAACCTTTTCCCGCGACGTCTGGTGCGTTCCTATTACATCCTCTAGAATTGTCCAAGTGTCAACCAATAATAATTTTAAAGAGCTTAATCATTTTAAAAGGCGATGTATCGTAAGCACTAAATCAGCAAATAGTTATTTATGATACTAGTGCGGTAAGTTGGTTTTTACAAACGAGTTGACAAATGTAAGCCCGAGACGAAGTCGAGGGCTTACCATAGTCACGAGTTTGTAAAACCAATTTCTGCACGTATGTCATACAATGTTTTTCAACACATTTGCGAGAAAACAGTACAATATGTAATTTAACAAACCTATACATCATTAAATAGCGCTCTCCAATTTTGGCGGTAAGAGACCGTTTCCTGCAATTTGCGCCTCATTCAAAATATCAGGTGGAGTAGATTCCATATTAATATCAGTTTCCTCGCTTGAACTCATAATAAAAGTTTGTTTATAAATATCAGTCGGAAACTCGCAACAATCTTTGACGTTTCTAATATGAAAATGGCGCGAATTTACAAATGGCGCCACATGCCCGTGGTGAAAATTAGAACTACATCTTTCATCTCATTTACTCTTTATTATTAAAGTGAGACAAACGTATTGAGCAAAATCGTTTCCAAGGAGGTTCGATCAGTCAGCTTATTTATTCTCGTAATGTGAAACTCCTTGGACGAAATTCTTATAATATTTTATGAAAATTAAAAAAAAAACCGTAAAGAATACGCACGGTGCCATACAACGAGGTATGCGGTAAAATAGGTACTTAGGTGAGAGTACCTATTTTACCGCACGTTCCGTTGTATTAGTGCGTAATTTTTAACTTTCGAACCATGTATACAGGCTTCGTAAATGCAGTTTTTGAGCAAATGTGTTGAAAAATATTAAACTTCCATGCTTATCGTTGCTAAATACACCATTAAATTTTTCAAAAAATGTTACCTTAGTATTTACCGAGTGCCAAATACAATGATAGTATTGCTTTTAACAGTAAGTCCAAATAAAGCTAACTGTGTACCAAAATCATATAATAGGCACTCACTCGTACTGTAAGTACACATCATAAGGTACTGAGTTTGTGGTTTAATTATTTTTTTACCTTGAATCCAGATACCACAATATTCTATAATCATCATAGTACCATGAAACTGAAAAGCAAATGACGCAATTATATTGTTGTTATACAGATTTCCCAATATGGAAAAAAGTAGTTTTCCTTATTCGTATATATTCAATAAAAATAGTATGAGCTGCAGCTAAAGGATCATGGGCAATTACAAGTACTTAGTACCTATAGGGGCCGCGCTAACGTCAACAGTGAGAAGCTGCACATATCTAGCATTTATACCACCAAAATTAACACTGAAACTGTGAACTTTGTTAGAGGTTAGAGGTCTCTTTACAAGCCTACTTTTAAATATTCTGTTTATTTTTATAGACGCACTAAGGCATTATGTCACCTTACCTATAAACTGCATGGTATACCTATTTGTATAACTCAAATTTTAAGTGAACTGTTTGTGTTCTTTATGAGAATCGACGACTTGCTTCTCAAACAGCATGCACTCTCGCGGACCAGTAGGAAGCATTCGTCTCGGTCGAGCACACGTCCACACAAGGGACACCCGTTTCATCTCGAACACCGGTGGGAATCTCCTTCAGCTGATGACCCATGATCCATGTTAACAAGGCCATGACGAGGAATGTGACACAGAAGTATCTTGGGTGTTAATGTCAAAAAGACAGATCCAGATTAGATCCTTGTACCGTAGGCCGCACATCAGTGGATAACAAAACCAGTATAACCTGCTTAGCCCCGCACTACATTGTAGCTCTGTACTACGCTAGGTCAGCTCAAGTTCACAGTGTTACCACTAACGTCTGTGCCAGGGGTGCGGGTTGTTCGAGAGAGATATCGCGGCCCCTGACACTCAGGCCACTGAAGGAACATGGGTGGTTTTTAGTCAGTAAAAGTCTGACACGCTCCATCTAGAAGCTATTTGATGATTTCCCACCATCAAAACACAAAAAAACCACTGACAAACTAGTCTGCGTTTTGTTATTAAAGGTATAAAGGTATTTTTTTAAAGAGCACCAGGGGTTTTCTAACTAATACTCGCGGTTCCTATAAACATAAACGGATCGTTTTAATTACCAATTAGCATTTTTCATTTCCAGACTGGGCAAATAAATAATTTTACCTGTGATAGCTACTTCGATAAGGGGGGTTTTCTATGCGAAGTGCCTGCCACTTGCTAGTTTTGACTAACCAGTGGTTCAGTTTTTAGGGTTGTGAAGATCAGATAGGCTCGCGCTCCAAGTTAAATAGGTACTACTATTTAGCTGCATCCGGTTAGGCTGGAAGGCAACAAAATTGTGAATGGGCTAGGCAGAATGATGACCAGTTTTCATTAAACTTAGCCTGAGACTGAGACCTCACTAGATTCTTAAACAAACTAAACACCATTGAGAACCATTTTGGACCAATGACCGTGCTTCATAGCACCGATGCCGTGACGAGGAATGCGACACAACACACGGACACTCATGGGAAGAGGTTTGGTTTCAAAAGGTCGATAGCCAGCGATCTGACAAGTGTAGGTAGCGACACCCGGGTGTGAGTTAATCGATTCATCGAAGTATGGAATTACAAACGGATCATGTTTGAGAAGTTAGTAACAAGTGGATTTACAAGGTTTACTTAATACTTACCTACGAATCCTGTCAGGGGTGCACACAGTTGATTCGGCAATATTTGTTAAATATTAAATTAAGCTGACCCGAAGCAATGGTTACCCATATTCGGCTTTCGGCTCGTGCCGATAGGCATAAGTTCAGTACAATTCGTGGTAAGCCGAGCAGCTTTTTCCCGAACAGATTTCTCACTTGATTCTCAATTGAGTGATCGCCCTGCTGCACCGTATTACCCAAGCATTTGCGTAGCACCCTTTTTTTTTTTTTTTTTTTTTTTTGGGTGGGAAATCATCAAATAACTTCTCCCGCTCTGGGTGGAGCAGGAGGGCGTGTCAGACTTTTACTGACTAAAACCCACCCGTGTTCCTTCATTAGCCCGTATGTCAGGGGCTGTGGTATCTCTTTCAAACGAACCCGCACCCCTGACAGGCGCGTAGCACCCTTTAGACACTAACTTTAGAACTCGTATCCCAATTCTATGCCAAAAATCGTGGACCTTAGGATTCTTTGAAAGAAAAATTCGCACATGTAAAGTTCACGATATTGATCATCCATTTTCTTGGTATGGAATAGGGAACCTTTCCTTCTCTTCATTATTCTGTCACATATCACTACACAATACTTCAAGAAACTTGTTTGACTAAAACAGGAGGCTTGGTTACAAAATCAGCAAATATTCTGATTATTAATCAAGAAAAAGATCAAATCAAATCAATCAAATCAAAATATTTTTATTTCATATAAACCTGCATGGGCACTTATGAAACGTCAGAAGCTAGGTGCACGGTTCCAAATTGTTGTTTCCTATGGAGAAGAGCCGGCAAGAAACTCCACGGTTACTCTTTTAAAAATAATTGGCTTTAACAATATTTTCAAATTACAGAGATTAAATGTATGGGAGGACAGCGCAGGCCTATCAAAAAGTACCAGGTACTTAGACGAATACAGAATAGAAAATCGTCTACAAATCTACAGTCAGTAAGGCCTACAACGTTCTCTCATTCACAATATGTAAAATAATCTACATAAATAAAATGAACCTAAATAAAATTGATGTATAATGTCAATTAATGACGAGAATATGTCAGCATTGTAAAAATAAAAAGAATTAAAAAGAACTTTGTATTTGAGAGCAGTTAATAGACTTTCACATAGTTATGCTGTTAATGAGGTACCAGGGAAGCCACATGTGCAGAAGGAATTAATGCCAAACTTCCCTGTCTTCAACGTAGTCTTTTATCTTATAATATGCTTTTTTGATAAGGACACGTTTGATGTGGGTTTTAAACTTTCCATCGCTAAGTTCTGTAACCGACTTTGGCAACTTGTTATACATAGAAGCGGATACTGTTTATTAGAAATGACTTGCTAGTTTTAGTCAATCTAAATTTTGGAATCACAATTTCATCTTTACTACGTGTATTCAGATTATGGAAATCGCATCGTTTTTTGAAAAGGCCTAAGTTTTTGCGAACATACAAGATATTTTCTAGGATGTAAAGAGAAGGCAGAGTTAATATATCAATTTCGCTGAATTTGTTTCTAAGAGACTCGCGAGGCCCCATTTTATAGATTGCGCGGATTGCCCTCTTTTGTAAAATGAAAATTGAATCTACGTCAGCTGCCGATCCCCACAGCAGAACGCCATAAGACATAATACTGTGAAAATAAGCAAAGTAAACTAACCTAGCTGTGGCTACATCAGTCAACTGCCTTATCTTTCTTACTGCGTAAGCAGCTGAGCTTAATCTACTTGAAAGAGCTCTAATGTGAGCACCCCATTGCAATTTTGAATCTAAAGTAATTCCCAAAAATACAGTTTCCGAAATAGCATCCAGTTTCTTGCCATCAAGTTTTAAGTTTAGACCTACTTGGGGTACATTTGGTAACGAGAACTTAAGACATTTAGTTTTGTTCGCATTGAGTAAAAGATTATTAGCAGCAAACCATTTCGAAAGAACAGCTAGACTATCATTGACATGTAAGACATCCGTATCTTTCCTATCTATTCTAAAAATAAGAGAAGTGTCATCAGCGAATAAAATTATATCCGAGAATTTAGCCATCAGGTAAGGAAGGTCATTAATATAAACTAGAAATAAAAAAGGGCCAAGAATTGAACCTTGAGGCACGCCCATCTTAACTAGAGACCCCGAGGACGTCGCCCCATTAACGTTTACTTTTTGCTGCCTGTTTGATAAATAGGAAAGTACAAGATCAGCAGCTTGTCCACGAATTCCGTAGTGGTGTAATTTACAGATCAGTGTATTGTGGTCAACGCAGTCAAACGCTTTTGAGAGGTCACAGAAAATGCCAATGGCGTCCTGGGAATTCTCCCAGGATTCCAAAATGTGACTGATGAGTTTTACTCCTGCGTCAGTCGTCGACCTACCTTTCGTGAAACCAAACTGTCGACTATGTAAAATCCCATTCGAGTTAAAGTGTGATAACATCTGGTCCAGCATGATTTTTTCATAAATTTTGCTCAATGCTGGAAGCACAGATATAGGTCTATAATTAGAGGGATCGCTCTTACTACCCGATTTGAAAATTGGTACTACTTTACTATGTTTCATTAAGTCAGGAAACGTACCGCTGTCTAAACATTGATTAAATATGCCTGTTAGGACAGGGGCAATTGTGTCAATGATATTTTCGAGAACTTTAACGGAAATCCCCCATAAGTCTTCAGTGTTTTTTATGTTAAGACTTTTAAATGCTGTTTTAATTGTGGCAATAGAGATGGGTTTGAATTCAAAACTTGGAATGTGCTTGCTGAAGTTTTCTTTAAGAAGAGATTCAGCTAATACAGATGATGAGGGGAGAGATTTCGTAACTTCTATTGGGATGTTGGTAAAGAAATTTTCTAGAGTCTCAGCAACTTGTAACTTATCTGAAATGGTTTCATCATCAATTTTTAGAGCTAACTCATTCTGATCTCGCTGTTTTGTGTTTCCAGTTTCTTTGTTAATTACCTGCCACACAGCTTTTATTTTATTTTTAGAGATACTAATTTTGTTACTTATTAATTTAGATTTAGCGTGAGCGCAGACTCTTTTGAATATCTTAGAATAGTTTCTTACATAATTATGAAGGGCCTGATCAGAAGTCAATGATTTTTCGTGATACAAATTATATAAAATATCTCTGCTTTTTCTAATGCCAGCAGTGGCCCATTCGCTAAATTTTGGTTTAGTAGCTATCGTAACTTTTTTTACAGGACATGCTTTATTGAATTCTTTGCATACTGTAGAAAAAAATGTGCCATAGTTTATATTGGGGTCTTGTGAATCAAAGCTCGCTGTTGAGAGCTTGCTAAGAACATTATTATTAAAAGATTTCAATTTATTTTTAGTCAGAGGTCTCAATTCAATGGTTTTATCTAGATGTAACTTTTGATCTAAGTCAAACAATACAAGCTGACCAGTATGGTCTGACCTGACGCCACTAATTAAGGAGGAGTCCTTTATTTTGCAATTAGTAAATACGTTGTCTATGCATGAAGCTGTGGTTGCTGTTATTCTAGTCGCTTCATTAAATATACATTTTAAATTGAATGATTTAAACAAAGAGACAAGCTTACTTTTTTCTGGTGAATTAACTAATAAATCAATATTTAGGTCACCACACACAAAAACTAATTTATTATCTTTGAAAAGTTTACCTAATATTTCTTCCATAACTATCAAAAATGATGACAAATTCGTGGCTGGTGGTCTATACACAGATAAGAAAGTATGGCCCTCAACCTCCGCACATGCTACCTCACATAAGCGATCAACAGAGCAAGCGGTGATATCCTTTCTTTCCTTATATCTAAAACAACTATTACACAATATCAAAGTACCACCCCCTATCGAAGACCTATTGTATGCACTGGCAACTGAAAAATTATTTACATTAAACAACATCCTATCCGGTTTTAACCAAGTTTCAGTAAAACATAAGATATCCATATGATATTTATCTATTAACATTTCCACGTCTAGAATTTTGCCAGAGAAGCGATTTATATTTTGGTGATACAGTAAAATACACTTATTATGCTTCTCTTTTGTCGCGTCTAAAAGTTTAAAGAATTAATTACAGTATTATTAGAAGTACTAGATAATACTGTTTCGTCACTTAACCTAGTCTCAGTTAAATTATCAATAACTGCGTGTATATTGTAAGCTAACAAAGTAGCTAATACATGTCGACTAGTCTTGGGAAGAAACATATGTTCCCGAACTAGTACAAAATCTCTAACAAAATTGTTAGTATCAAAATACAATAAACGGTCACTATGACGACATGTCAAAATATGCATTAAATTATTTAGGCTAAAAATGTAATCATTTTCTTCATAATTCAAATGATTTGAATATGGCAAAGCACATAATATTATTTTACCTAATTTTAATTTAAGTAGGGTGTCAATACCATTAACTATGTCCCTTTTAGTTAAGCTCAGACTGTTACCAATTAAAAGAACTACCGTTGTCTGCTCATTCAATTTTGTATGTTTTATTTTATGAACAAGCTCATTAAAATGCAGGTTATGGTAACAACAATTAGTTATAGTAAGTTTAGAGCGGTTATTTAACAATGGTCCAAAACCTGTTCCTAATCTATCAGAATACACCAAAACATTACTTTGAGTGGGATAGACACTGTCTAGTGTATGAGGTAAAATGGGTGAAGCGGCAGAAACAACATGCTGTGACATGAGAGGTGGCGGAGTGGGAGCACAACTACAGGTGAGATTGTTTGTCAGTGACTCATACCTCTCTGCATTGTACTTAACCAGGTCCACCAACTCACAGGCCTCCTGCAAACGTTCGCTTAACATTTGTTGACTAGACTCATACTTACAGGATATTTCTTTAAGTGTATTTTCCCTGCTCAGTAATTCCTTTTGAAGGTTTTGTATGTCAACATTATACATGAATCTACTTGTTTCCAACTTATTATTACATTCATTTAGTTGGCTTTGTAAGTTGACACGTTCTTTCCTAAGATTTAGGTTAAATTTGTAAACACTTTGTGTCTTCAAAAGTTTCTTATACTTTTTAATATTCTTACTAATTTTAATATATTTCTTAATTTTATTATGACTACTTAGAGTTGGACATCTAGTTATGGTATCGTCCCCAGTCAGGTCTATGGCAACGGTGGGCTTCACATACTCCAGTCCGGATATACTACCAACCAGCTCATCGAAAAGGTTACTGGTGTTGGCAACCTGTTCGCTGGCTTTCAGAGAGTTGATGGTGGAAATCTTGTTGTTGGCCTTGCATAATTCTGCTTCAAGGCCTGATATCCGTTTCAGTGCCTGGTCATGAGTGTCACTGCAATGTTGGAAGTCTGACACTAGTTGACGAAGATGGCGATGCTGGTCAAGTATGTCCATGTGCTGAGTGTGAAGTTCAACAAGCTGGCTCTTGAGTTGAGTGTTTTTGTCAATTATCTTCTTCACTTCAATCTCACTGTCCTCTCTTTCCTGTAGCAGCTGGTCATAAGGAAAATAGTAGAAGTTCCTGATATTTGGATGTTGTGTACAATCCTTACACATTTCGACATGATTGCACGTTGAAACAATTTAAAAGACGGCATAAACTATTGCAATTAAGTGTGGGAAGTTAAGCAAGTAGTCAGACAAAGTGAGTTATTAAAATTAAAATGATGTACATCTGTATAATATAAGCTTTTGACTAGCCAATTCAGCGTTGCAAGTTTACAGCGATATTACTATTTTGCGCAATCTCTATACTATCTACCTCCCACTAAACGTTGAAAAACACCGTCGTAAAACTGTCGAACATTCAGTCCGTTTCCCACAAAGACAATGGGACAGAATTAGCTGCGGCCGCACAACCGGTAGCACAACATGGCAAGGTCGTGGAGCAAACAGATGGCGTTAATAATTCACAATAAAGCCATTTCTGTACCCTCGTTAACCAAACGAATGGGACTTAAAATTGTAATTTGTACAGTGTTTCGAAGACTATAATCTAGATGATAGTAGATGGTGCTCGTAGGACTGACGACCTTGGTCAGGACACACTGGATGCGAAAGGCAGAGAACCGTGTGTTGTGGTGCGACTTAAGAGTGGCCCATGTCCAGCAGTGGATTGCTATAGGATGAGTTGATTTACCATAGGGCTGTCTGCTTTGTTGATGTAGGTCGGTCATTGTGTAAGGTACTCTACATTACGAAAGAAACAATGCACAATTAACTGAGGTATTTTTGGGTTCCGTAGCCAAATGGCAAAAAACGAATCCCTTATGGATTTGTGATGTCTGTCTGTCCGTCCGTCCGTATGTCACAGCCAATTTTTTCCGAAACTATAAGAACTATGCTATTGAAACTTGGTAAGTAGATGTATTCTGTGAACCGCATTAAGATTTTCACACAAAAATAGAAAAAAAAACAAAAAAATTTGGGGGTTGGGATACTTAGAACTGAAACTCAAATAATTGTTTTTCATCAAACCCATACGTGTGTGTCTCTATGGATTGGTCTTCAAAAATAATATTGAGGTTTCTAATATCATTTTTTTCTAACCTGAATAGTTTGCGCGAAAGACACTTCCAAAGTGGTAAAATGTCCCCCCCCCCCCGTAACTTCTAAAATAAGAGAATGGTAAAACTAAAAAAAAAATATGATGTATATTACCATGTAAACTTACACCGAAAATTGTTTTGAACGAGATCTAGTAAGCAGTTTTTTTTTATACGTCATAAATAGTTTTTTGTTACTTGCTGCTACGGAACCCTTCATGGGCGAGTCCGACTCGCACTTGGCCGCTTTTTTAATATATTCCGTGGAACAATGAAACCTTCTTATTTTTTAAAGTTATTTTAATAGTAATTTATTAATGTATTTAATTCAAAAAGTTACAGTCTGTTGCAGTAAATATAGCTTTAGAATTTAGGGTTCAATCGAATAGAAAGAAAGTATCCTAATTGGATCTGGCGTCCTAGCCTAGCTAGGTTACATGGTAACCTGTATTAAGGTTCAGGTTCCCACAGGGGTACAAATATTTTAATGGAGACTGTGTGTAGGTGTGGTGTGAGTGAACGGCAGTGAAAGAGGTTTAGTTTAGGTAGTTACAGATATTTTTATATTAATATTTACGTGGGATTTTGATCCTTTCATTTTGAAAATAAGATGTAGGTACAGCGTAGGAGAGTTCCTACGCTATACCTAGGTACATCTAATTTTCAAAATGTACCTACGTCTAATTTTATGAGTATAAAGAATTCAATCAATCTAGCTGCTCTCTTCTAATTTCCTGCTTATTAGCGACAAATTATATATACCTACCTACTATTACAATCTACATCTAATTTTGTCTTGCATCTGTGTTTACTCACAAAACAATCACCTGGCTCCCAGGTGAACCATATCCCGTTGGTATCCTTGAATAATACAAAAAAGGACATGATGTCGAATAATTGACACTCTAAAACAAGTGCTGTAAGTTTTAATATAATACATTAATCGGCCCGATGAGTAATAATTAAAAGTCAACTTGGTCAACAATAAAAACATGAAATTAATACTTAGGTAGATTGTTTTGTGGGGCTTCTGGCTAAGTAATATCACCTTTCACAGTTCCATCGATCAGGTTAAACTATAGGCTTGCCGCGGTTGGTCCGTGGATGAACTTTACGTACCAAGACCCCTCCCGAAGTTCTGACAACCAGTCTTACTAAGGGCTATTGTATTACGCAGTAACGTGAAAGTCTTATAGGCAGTTGCTCCATGTAAAATACTGGTATTCAGCTGCATCTGGGTGGACTGGAAGCCACACCCAACATAGTTGGTGAAATGCTAGGCAGATCATGCTGATGATGACTTGCTATTATTATTAAAACATTTATTTCAGACAGTAACAATAGTAATACAGCTTACATCACTATGTTAGTACCTATACTTAATTACAAAAATTATTCTAACTCTTATATGTTCCTGCAGCAGCAGACCCGCAGTTATACAAACGAGTCCAATACTCCAAGAAAACGCCGTCTGGCCTATTCCCAATCACCTTCAGGATGGTATTGGCACTCCCCCGAATCCTGTGTAATAATGATGTCGTTCTTTTTCGCATAATTGCTGAAAAACCATCGGTAGTTGATCCAGCAAACATGCCTGACGCACTACAGAATCTAGGTAGCCCGAACAGCACCCGGAAGGCGTTGTTATACTGTACACGAAGAGCGCTATAGGCCCTCTGCGTATGTCTAACCCACTGGCTGCATGTATAAAATGACTGACAGTATACGCCTTGAAAAGAGTGATTTTAACCGGTCTCGTAGGTAAATCTAGCAAGCCTGCGGGCCAACATGTTGCATAGGACCGACAACGCCCATCGTTCAAGTTCCATATCCTGGTCATCATTCACATCCTCAGCTACTAAGTAGCCAAGGTACATAAAACAAGGCACTCTGTTTAGGGCTACACCATATAGGCCCCGTGGACCCGTGGGCCCGTGGGCACCTAGTGTAGAATAGATTGAAAATGTACCTATGTCAAAAGAATGGGAAGTTGCGACCACTTTTGTAACATGGTCATCGATTCAACTCAAACTCAAAGCATTTATTTCTATTACAACTATTACAGAAGGCACTTTCGAATTGTCAAGAAAGATTGCCCATTGTAAAGTGTAGTAGGGTCCTATGAAGAGAGGTAAGAAACTCCATGGAAACTCTAAGATACACACGGCTACACATCAAGCTATACATCTCCAGTATAAGCTGATCTCGCATTGTGTAAGATTTCCGTACCTACAGTGCGAGATAAGAGTAAACTAGAATTTATAGCTTGATGTGTAGCCGAACGTATCTATTTATTATTCATTGACCTCGTATGTTAGAGCCTCTCATTGTTTAGATAATTCATTCTGTGTCGACCAGCATGCTTATCTTACTTCTTTTAATTTATTAATACGGTAACGTAACGATCCCTTTCGTAGTCGCAGGATTGTAGAATTCGGCTGACACCTGTTTTCTATCCACATCTGGCGTGGCAAATAATTTCAAGTCATACAGACTATTCCCACTGCATATTATAAGATAAAAAGTGTACCGCTACCTTATACTGGTAGAATGTGAGATATAAAAAGCCTGCGGTACAAAAAGAGGCGGGAAGGCGGGGCCTTATTTGGACGGCGGATGCGCGGCCTTGCGAGGTCGCTAGGGGCACCTCTCACACCGACACACGCTTGTAAATTGCAAGCGAAGGGAAATTATTTATTTCATGTTTTTTATATTAGTTCCTAACACATAACATCCGAGTCGCCAGAATCCTCAAACTAAGGCCGTTAAATGGCCATCCATAAATGACGTCACACGTGGGTGGGAAGGGTTCGGCAAAGTGTGACATCGTGTGATAAGGAGGGAACGACTTATAAGCTACGTGACGTAAAATATATAAACATACTATATTTTGCCGGCGGCTTCGCTGGCTTCACGTGGAAGTTGAAAATTATCCCACGGGAACGTACTTACTATCGGGTTAAAAACTATTCTATGTGTTATTCCAGATTACAAAATATCAGTGAGCCGAATTCCATCCAAATCCATTCAGCCGTTTTTACGTGATTGAGTAACAAACATCCAAACATCTAAATTTACAAACATCTGAACATACAAACTTTCACATTTATAGGATAGTAGGATCAAAAGTAGAGTTTTCTAAATTTACTTCAACTCTACCAAAAAATATCTCTATCAAAACTGTTATGATATTAGTTAGAGTTTGTATAATTATATCAAAAATTTTAAGAAAAAAATTAAAATAGTTTTAATGAATTTATTAATAGCGACTGATAAACTAAATCCAAACCAAATATGTATAACATCTATATAATATAAAAGGAGAAACTGTCTGACTGACCAATCAACGCACAGCCGAAACTACTAGGACTAGCAACGTGAAATTTTGTACACGGCTTCTGTTTATAATGTAGGGGAGCACTAAGAAGGGGTTTTTGGAAATTCGACCTTTGAGGGGGTGAAAAGAGGGCATTTTATTTGTATGAAAATCTTATTCCTTGAGTTAATAAACTTGAAACTTGGCACAAATACTTATCTAAGTAAATTATAAAGTTGGTAATTTATTGTTTTTATAAACTACTCCCTGAAGTTTGAGTTTGAGATTGGGGGGTGTCAAAGTTTGTATGGAAGAATTTTAACGGGCTATTGATTACCTTGAAACTCAGTATTTATACCTAAAACCAAGAATAAAGAATAACGTGTATCAGGATTTTTCGAAAATCTACCCCTAAAGGGGTAAAAGAAGGGTAGTTACTTTAACAACGGATGATGTTACTGCGTGTCTTGATTAACCCGAAAATTGATATTAATAAGTGGTCATAGTGAATAAGTCAAATAATGTAAAAGAAACAAAAGACTTAAAAAAAAATAACCCCTTTGAGGGTGAAAAGGGGGATATAGTTTGTTTGAAGAGTTTTCTGTGGAGAAGTAAATAATATGAGGTGGTTTTGTGTAAAGAATAGTGATCGCATCACATTATATTTTTGATGACACAAGAGAAGTATTTATCCTACTAATATAATAAACGACAGTTTGTGAAGATGTTTGTTACTCAATCACGAAAAAATCGACTGAACAGATTTGGATGAAATTTGGCACACAGGTAGATTATAACCTAGATTAACATATAGGCCACTTTTTATCCCGGTGGTATGTTCCCGCGGGACAATTTCCGACTTCCACCCGGGCGAAGCTGCGGGCGGAAGCTAGTCCTTCATGTTTGTTGTTTTATCTTACTGGGACATACGCTACATCACGGTGTAACAACGCCTTCATAAGCGCAGGCGCAGACGGTCCCGCGCATAGAACCGGTCGCTCAATGGAATAACCGTTCGGACCATTAATACTGACTTCCCTTACGTAACAGCGTGGAATATCAATATTAACGCTTCATCTTCGTGACGCCGACCAACACTGTTACACAGTGGAATCTATAGGAGACTCTCCTATCCTATAGATTCCACTGTGAACAGTGTTAGCCCTCCAGCTATCTAGGTAGAGAGGATACGAAGGCCACGTATATCTTGTAGGTAATTCTATTGTATGAGAAAAGCCTTATGAGCTTGTACCTCCGGGCAAAACCATCGATTTAGATCTCTACTGCCAACAGCTGATGAGACTCAAGCAAGAATTTGAGAAAAACTGGCCGGAATTGATCAATAGAAAGACCTTCACGTCTTTCAGCATGATAATACCACACGCTGACACATTTTTAGCCATTCGACAAAAATTGAGAGAGTTGTGAATTGATAGATGCCTCCACTAATAGCCCCGACCTTGCGCTCACAGATTGCCAAGAGTTTCGGTATGTTTAGAATTCTTTAGGAAGTGATAGGTTTAACATAAAAAGAGGACTGTCAAAACTACTTGTCGCAGTTTTTTGATCTGCAGCAATGGGGTTATGGTACTACCTACCAATATAGGTATAATGGCAACCAGAAGGCCGATTCTCGTAATTAAAACCGTTCAAAATCTAGTCACAGTGTCATCTCAGCGACAAGCAAATGTCAAAAATGTATGAAAAATCGAGGTATTTTTGACAGATTGACACTGAGATCAGACTGTGAACGTTCTTAAAATTAGTAGAATTGCCCCTCTGGAATCGAACAAAATGGCACATAGCGTATATTTAAAAAATAAATCTTGAATTTGTATAAACATAGAAAAACACTTTTTCCCCGATCCAATATTATTAAGTTTACATTACCCTCAAATCTTCGTTTATCGCTCAAAAAGTCACCAGCGCTTTAAACAAGTGTTAAATAATTGAATTGAGTACCAGTCAGTAACTTACAAGACGAAGTTTTATCCAACGCTCTTCAATCATTATGATTTAATTATAGTCTGCTGCATTTCTTTTGCCAAAAAGAAACATGCAAAATTTTACCGTAATCACAATCACTTAGAGCTGTATGTAAATCCATGTAACATCCGTTCCACTTATCACGAGTAATTGAATACTTGTAAGTAATATTATGTATCACTTCTAGGGCGTTGCGCCATTGCAAGATCCCATTACCGTGATTTGTTATGTAAAACATTAAGATAAAAGGGTGTTGAAGTTGAAGGTAATTACATTTTCAGTTATTGGATGTCCTTGAAAATATTGGATAGAGGAGCCTTACAGGCTTCAGCATAGCAACCCCAATGTAATTAATCAAAAGTATAAAAAAACTACCCAACGAACTTCATCAGCAATAGAATTGACAGCCGTGTTCCACCCACAGCTACCTGTAGGTCTACCTTTTGTGTCATGCTTCCTTGACAACTAACTGTTTACCCCCACAAGGTTAAGCAGAACCTTTATTTAAAATTACCTGTGAAATTAACCTTAAAGTGTGAAAATTAATCTAAAATTGACTTTAGTCAATTAATTAATTAACTTTCACAAAATACTCGTAAAGTAGCCAAGTGGTAGCGTGTTCGTAGCTCCGGTACGAATCCGCTACCCATTTGGCTACCTTTGCTCTCGTACTCTACTCCATGATTTCTTTATTTGCAGCCAAATACAACTAACCCACAATAAACAGTTATATCAACCTACACCACATCCTGACCTCTACACAAAAACCAAATTAAAAATCCCACTGAGTAGTTGTTTACAAAAAGTTTTATTTTCAATTGGCAGCCTTGGTTGTAAATAAAAAGATATCGGTCATTAGTTTGTAACCGCTAGATGGCACCAGATACCAGAGTCATTGTTTGGAAGCCACTGGAAGGTCGCAAAAGCAATGCGTGGGAATCACCCGCTTCCGCGACATGTCGGGTAAAAACGGGTAGGTTGGGGCATCAGATTTGGTGATACTGCGAGCGGACACAATAACAGCGATTAACAGCGGCCCGGAAATTTCAGAAAATCCCAATCAAGAGACTTTTTTATGTGGGTTTTCGAAGACACGTGTCTATTGTGAACACCTTGGAAGACCTTGGCCGATCTTGGCGGCCCTAATAGAGATGAAGTGAGCAATTTATTTCCGTAAGTATTAAAAAAAGGACACCCGAGACTGGTGGACTAGCAAAATGTGGGTGTGCTACAGGTCCGGGGTTACAACGCGTAATGTTATATTAAGTATAGAAAAACGTGATGAAAATGACCTGCAAGGCGCAAGTGTGCGTCAAGGGTAGCAATTTGAAAGATATTAGGTTTTATTTCTACTTTAACAGAAACAATACAGGTCCAAAGTAACATTATTCATAAAAACAACTTTCAAAAAAGGTTATGGCTTATAAAATTAGATTATTATGTTAAGGCTACCCTCTCAAAAAATGATTGAAAACAGCATGCAGATGAAACCACTTTTCGTCGGCATTAACAAAGAAATTACATTTGAAAAAAATAGTAATCTCATAATATGACACGTCATTTGGTTTATACGTAACTTTTCTATGGGTATCAAATAATAAGAAAAAAATACACCAAATCACCTCCAAATCTTTGAGATGAAATCATTTTACTCCTTCATTTTTAACATTTTTTTTAATTTTTGTTATAATAAATTAAAAATGCGACCGATTAAAGACTGCACGGCTACATCACCCCGCACTCGCCTAGTTTAGTGGGCCCAAATGCTGAAGGTCCTTGGCGTGTATACAAGCCTTAATTTTGCGCCACCCTAGCTAGGCTGCGCGACACTAGGGGCAATAATCATGAATCGCGAATCGCGAACGTTGCGACCAAATGCCCGGTAAGTAGGGCAATGTACAGTGGTAATGAGTTTCGACAAATTAAGTTATCAGAAGGTAGGTTAGCAGTAGCAGTTAATGTTAATATTGACATCGAAACAAATGAACACCGTTACAATGTGTTGACGAGATTCAAGCGAGAAAATAGTGTCTTCTCTTTATTGAGGACAACCAAATTACGCGCATTGCCATAAAAACAGCGAAATAAATAAAAAGCACACTTTTGGCACAATATCCGTAGTTATACCTACTGTGCTTCTGGTAAATAACTACGATAGCGAAAACTAGCGCGTACCCACCAAACGCGCAAGCTTAGAAGCTATACATCAGATTTTTTTTACTGTTCTCGTGTGTCGCATATTATTATTTGACGATTAGTACATCCTTAAAATCAAAACATACCAAGACCCCACCGTCCTTCAAAAAGCACCTAATAAACCATTGGTCTCGGCTGTCATTCACAGATCTTTGACAGCCGTTACGGGTCGTCTGAAATCCGTCGTACCACGGGGTATCGTAGGACCCAGTAACTGGGTTGTGGAGGTCAGGTAGGCTACAAGTAAAATACTGATACGCAGCTGCATCCTGATAGACTGGAAACCGACCCAACATAGTTGGGAAAAGGCTAGGCAGATGATGATTCATACAAATAAATGATTTGATTTGATTTGGTTTGAATCGATTTAAAACATCATTATTCAAATGGATTATAGAAAAATCATTACATTATTCTGTGAATACCTAATTATATAATAGATAGTGACATCCACAGATCTGAGGTGACATCTTACTTATGTATCATATTTGACAAATACTTGACATCTTATTATTTATGACCCAATTTTACTAGCTTCAAGTAAATGTAATCAATAATTTTGCATGCCAGTTATACCAAATATGTAGTTATAGAAACTCTTTAAAAAAACCCGAACATATTTAACGTACTATATATTCTTGCAAATTTTCATTTAATTTAATCGCTTAATATGACTAAAACTTAGATGAAATCCCAGTAAAATATATTCCAGATTTCCAGTCATTAAAAAAAAAGGTTGGCAAAACCGCAAACTAGTTTTAAAACTTTCACCTTCCCAGCTTAGAAGAAGGTAGGTAGAACGATTTCCTTGAACTTTTCAGAGAAATTGTTTTACTAGAGTCAAGTCGCGCCTTAATTTTGAAGGATATTGCTATTTGGATAACAGCAACAGCATTGCATAAATAACGCAAATTATGTTGTTGAACTGTCAAAATGTAAATCCATACCTACCAATACAATGTAGGCGCGTAATGTAATGTATCATACACCAAACCAACAATTTCCATTCATTTTGACGTTTGCCCACGTTTGTGCATTATTTAAAATATCTGGATGACCGTTTTTTTTTTGTTGGTTTGACGTTTTCTAAAAATGAAACCTAGCTAGATAGATTTATCGCCCCCGAAACCCCCTGAATTCTAGATTATATACATACATATATACAAGAATTGCTGATATAAAGATTAGACTTAGATAATTTAATACGACAAAACAGCAATCTAGTCAAAACCAAACTTAAGAAGAGCAACCTATTGCCTTAACTTCTTTTTATGTGGTACCTATTGTGCTGTGTTCATTTTCAAGCTTTTTATGTAGAGAAGAAGGCTTCTGCATGAAACTCTCACGTTTTTTGTCTCCCTTATTGATCAAGTAGAGCTTTAGCAAAACCGATCTCTTCACGCCACTTACAGCCACGCATAGCCACATCAGACTGTTTAAAATAGTATAAGTATAAATGATAACGGTGCCTGTAGCTTCGTCTTTGTCTATAACACATTGTTTTGGCGGTTGTCATTTTGTAACACATTTTCGTGAATTACTGTTATTGAAAAGTATCTTAATTGGATTTTAAAATGCTAATAAACCACCAAACAGCACAACATTTTTATTGAATCGATTAGTGCCATAAAAATGCATTTAAATTTTTCATTTTCATATTTCGCACGAAATTTGATGAAAACGCTGCACGCAGTGGACGCCATATTGCTCTGTGGTTATGACGTCAGTTTGCTGTGTAAAGAAATACACTGATATTTTGTATGATAATTGCTTATAATTTTAAAAAATAATATTATTCTACTTATCGTTGGTTTGTTGTTCCTGAATGTAAGTAACCAAAGTATTTTTTATTGAAAATAGTATTTCAATAAAAAATACTTTGGTTACGAAAATAATAAAAGTACAAAGTTGTTCCGTTGATTGGTTTAAACAGCGTTATGGCGTAATAACATATATGGCGGCTACTATTGCATGGTGTTCAAAAACAGATTTTAAAAAAACAGAAATCTTTGAATTGAATTTTAAAATTTATTTTTGTTATTTCATGAACCAACATTTTCCGACAGCTTTTTGCCTAAGCTATCCCAATAATATATTTTCAGATTTTTTCTCATCTAGAGTAAAATACCCTATTGTAAAGCCTACCTAAGATCTGACTGACGTCTGAAGAAAGAGATGTACAGCATGCTTATGGAACTCTAACTTGGAACTCTCGTCTTAAACATGATTAGGATTTACAACTCGTGTTGTGCACTTCTGAAGACAAAAGTCAAAATGTACATTTTATCATAACCAATTTGCTAACGGAATATGGTATAACAGTGCACTGGTATGTACTTAAACTTACAGACAGGGCAATAACCAGCAAAATAATCATCCACCCAAAATCAGCATGGTAACATAAACTAAGAATATGTAATCCTGACTGGATTTTCGTAACGTGGTCTTCAGATGACCAATGAATTTCAGCGCTGTGCTTTTTTTTTTGGGTGGGAAATCATCAAATAACTTCTCCCGCTCTGGGTGTAGCAGGATTGCGTGTCAGACTTTTACTGACTAAAACCCACCCGTGTTCCCTCAGTAGCCTGTATGCCAGGGGCTGCGGTATCTCTTTCGAACAAACCTGCACCCCTGGCAGACATCGACCCTTGCGGACCCCATCACTTTGTGCTGACATCTCATAGAGGCGCGCGTGGAACACAACGCGCCGTCGACCTGGGCTTGGTCCTTACCGCACAGCGAGCTACCCATTACTCGCCATCCGCAAGCCCACGCCTATGGTGGCCGGAAATCTGCCTGGGATTCCCGACGCCCAGGGCGTCTCCTGCGGCGGTTATGGTGAGGGCGCATATGCTGTCTCTCCCTCACGTGCGCCGGCTCCCTCTTCGCGAGCATTACTGCTTCGCTGAAGGAGGTGACGGCTACCCATGCACTCTCGCTCCGTACCATGGGCCTGGACCAGGGCCGGACGCGAGAGATCGCCGCCGCCAATCACCTCCACGAGGACACGGTGGTGCTCCGCCCAAGCCGGGCAGACCGCTACCGTGTACTCCACCGTGTCCTCAGGGCGATCTTCGCAGTGGAAACACCCGGACGTTTCCTCCCACCTTATCCGAAATAGGAACCTCCCGAAACAACCGTGTCCGGTGAGGACCTGCGTCAGGTGGAAGGTGCGGACGCCATGTCACCTCTCAAGCCACTCCTCAAAGAGGGGACTTACCGCCGCAATCGTTGGGTGCCTAGCACTGGGTTACGACAATCGCACTCTCCGCTGTGCCGCGATTTCCCGCGGCAGCGGAGTTACGCCCCAGCGTTTCGCCTCCTCGCGCCATTCCCAGATGTGCGCGAGGACCTTTGCCTCCAGATCCCATGGCGGTAATCCAGCAAGGAGGCCCACCGCCTCACCGCAGATCGTGCGGTATCCTCGGATCATCCGGATGGCCATGACCCTATGGGACGCCTTCAACCGGCGAGTTGGTTGGCGCCTCAATGTAGGCGCCCATACCGGCGCCCCGTATAGGGCCATGGACCGCACGACCCCCGCGTAGAGCCTCCGGCAGGAGGCGTTTGGCCCCCATAGATTGGGCAGGAACCGCTTCAAGGCAGCCCCGGCCCGCTCCAGTCTGGGAGCCAAACGGCGGAAATGCTCCGGGCGCTGTGCTGTGGCACAGCATCAAGCTGAGTGGAAGCCTTGTCACAGTCACGGTGTGCAGCTGCCGACTATTTATGTTCTATGTTCGTTGGTATAAATCTAGTTTGGTTTCATGTTTCTGTTAAGTGATTTTATCTTTTGTATTCACGTGTTTACGTTTATAAAATAAATCCATTTTTCTTTCTTTCTTAACTACCCTCTAACCACTAGTGTCAATCGCAACCATCATAACAAGATGACATAATTTCCCTTTTATCACCCATAACTCTACAGTTACCACCGTTAGTATCGGTTGAGCAATATCTGTGGCGATTGTGCTGCGCGGGAGTCGAACCCGACACCGCTCCCACACTTGTGCTTCCATGGAACGTAACGCGAACCAAACAGTTGTTTATTGATGCTTAAGTTGACATAAAAACTAAATCAGGTCTTTCTGGCAAACAGTTAGACCTTACCATCAGAATGGAGCATAGCGGTAAACGCTAGTTATAACATTGCATTAAATTATGACCTGTAGTGGTATCGGGTAGGTCGTGGGTTCGAACCCAGGCATCATCACCGCTGTTCTCAAAACGGTGACGGAAAACGTGAGGAACCCGGCATGTCCCAGAACCAAAACTTCGAAGACATGTCGTGACATCCACCAACCGGCACTGGGCTCCTCTCTCAGACTGAGTCCCAGCAGTGGGAACATTATAGGCTGCTTATGTATGTTATTTATTATTTTTTCTCAAATTAGCACTTCACACACTATACTTTAAATCAGTAAGTTAGATACCTACCCTAATTTGTGAATACCTCCTGATTTTTGCGACTTTGGCCAGCCTTTGGTATTACTACGATGTTGCGTTACATCAGCAGCTTCTATGTACCTACCATTGTTCTTGTTAAACGTAGTTAGGTACTACTAGTACCTTAGATCCTACTAGTAATGGGTTTGGGCAACTAGTACCGTACTAGTTGACCAAAACCATTAGTCGAAGTCCACCTTATGCATAAGGCCGAGAGTTGAAAATCCAACACTGTGTTTTATGACACGCTGAGACTCACGCGTGCTGCAATTTGTTCGATTCTGAATGCTCGGTTCAGCAACAAGACTTGGGAATCGTGCGTCTACTAGGTCTATGTACTCAGCTGCTTAGCCCTGACGGGCCAAACCTCTTAAAACACCCTATACTAGGTGCAACTCACAACATAAACGAATGTATGCCACATTAATTAACTAATTAAAGAATTGCGAAACCTCACGACATTTTAACCGAATAACCAACGTCGCCTTGCAGTCAATTAACCGAGTATCGTAAACAAGCCTGCACTGTAGTAAACATGGCCATATAGGCCTCAATGACCGCAAGTACCACCGCCTCCGTCTTGATTAACTGACCTTCGAGCCCTGGAGCCTGTCGATTGTATTTATGTCTCGTATAAAATACCAGACGACTGACTACCACTTTTGTCTAGTGATCGTAAGCGCCACTACTAGGGTTCATGATTTCTCGAGCTTATCAGTTTCTCGGGTCTCGAGAATTCTCGAGGCTAATTTCTCGGGTCTTCTCGGGTTGTCGAGAAATTTACATTTACGTATGTTTTTGCATATTTTTCGGTTAAAATAATGAAAAAAACACAAAATAAAAAAATTGTATCATAAAAATGTTCTTCATATATTTTTAACCGATTTCAAAAAGAAGGAGGTTATCAATTCGACATATTTTTTTTTTTGTGTATGTTCGGGCATAACTCCGTCATATACAGGAAAAGTTTTTATCCGGTGCGCAAATTGTAACCATGAATTCAGCATATCATTCTAGAACCCCTAGCGCAGAAATTTTTCGCCGGTTCTACAAAAAAAAATCAGCTGTATCATAGAAAAGTGCAATACCTACGCGGTCAAAATGTATGGAACAGCTGATTTTTTTTGTGTATCCGGTGAACAAAATGCTGCGCTAGGGGTTCTAGAATGATATGCTGAATTCATGGTTACAATTTGCGCACTGGATAAAAACTTACCCTGTATAGACGGATTTGCAAAATTCTTGTTCGAAAGGGGTTTATTCCAAAATGGTCCCATTAAAATTTCAAATAGATTCGATGATGCGTTTCGAAGACAGACAACGGAACTCTTCAAAAAATTGCAGCAAATCAACCGCGAATGCTGCTATCGCATAAATATGCATTGTTTTGACCCCAAGGATGATGAAATTTCGAATTGGTGTAGGGTAATGGGGTAACTAAGAAGTGAAAAATAAAAACTTATTTCAAAAAAAAAAATACAACCGACTTTAATTTCGGAAGTTGGTTGCTATTTTTTTTAAAGAGTTTTTAAATCAATAATAAAATAAGTGTTTTTCCTGTCAAATAAAAGTATCTTAATAATCATAAAACTTTTTTTAAACTGTCATTAAATTAAAAAATTGCTTTTCTCAAACAAAATTAAAACGTTAATACTACGCTAAGTATACTACAATCACAACACCATTTTTGGCGGGTTAGTTAGGAAAAAAATCAACTTAAAAGTGCAAGATCAATAAAACAACATCTGGACATGTACGTACATACATACATACATACATACAGAACAATTAGATCTCCTTACTCTGTCTGTTAAAATGTGCCCTTAGAAAAACTAAAGCTTTCATAGCTTTTTTTTATTGTACAATAGAGTCACATTAAAGGGCGAACTGATGCCTTATAAACTAGGCCAAAAGCCTGTGTTTTAGAAGCCAAGATTCCTCCAGATATAGTGGCATACAAATGGTATTAAATATCGTGCAAGCACTTATAGTTACAAAAACATAAACAAATATGATTTCTCGAGTTCTCGACTTTTCTCGAGCTTAATTTCCCGGCAACAAAGCTCAACGATTTCCCGGGAATTCTCGGCTCGAGAATTCCCGGGAGTGAACCCTAGCTACTACTGAGCAAGTGAACATGAGGTCCTGAGTTCGATTCCCATGTTGGGGAAAGTGTTATTAGGTTCCTTTTACTATCTAGAATTTCTCAGCAGCAGCGCGGAGTCTGGTTTTGTGCCCGGTTGGTGGCAATAGGCTCGCCCCCTACATGGCACTTAAATATAACTGGCGAAATATGGGTGCGGCATATAGGTACATCTCTGCCCAACCCTTCGGGGAAACCTGGCGTGATGTTTTATATAAAATACAACAAGAATAATGGCCACGGAAGGGAAGAGTGCTACCCAAAAGTACCGGCACTCTTCCTCCGCCGCAGCCCGTAACCCTCAGCCGCGATGCCTGCCGTTCGACATCGCGGCTAACCTCAGTTCCACCACTTCGCTTCACCGTGGGTGGCAGATCACGGCTACTGAGTCCCCACGCAAGGACAATGCGGGAACCCGTTAAGAGGGCTATACTTTTTTTTTTTTTTTTTTTTTTTAATTTTGATTATATTGGTGGAATTGCGCAATCTTGCGATATATATAGTTCTCAGAGATAAAGAAAGTACACCAAAGAAACAATGTTTGTATTGTATGAGCGAATGCACAGATGACTGTGTTGGAGATGAAAAAACCTGCATTATAATTCTCTTGCCATCAACCCATTTTTTTTTCGGCGTCGGTAGAACTTGTTTTCTTCTCCCACACTTCTCTACTCGTCGTCATCTCAGTCTCCCTCTTCCTAGCCATAAATCATCTTTCATACAGTCCATCCATCGCGGCATCGTTACTTTGGTCTCCCCCTAATATTATCGACATTCAAATACAGAAGTTTCTTGACGATTTTTTCTTCAATCTTCAGGAGTTTTTCTTCAAAAATGGACTGCTGCAGGCTGATGAAGAAGGGCAGAATGATAATGATGAGCCATCAGATAAGTTATAGATGTGCAAACCACTTTGACTCCAAGAGAAACATGACAATATTATAAAAACTTTTTAACAAAAAAATTAATCCGCTAAACTAAGTTCGGAAGGCGGTAACATAAAATTAAAATACGTCAAACTCAAACTCAAAGCATTTATTTCAAATAAACCAATTACAGACACTTTTGAATTGTCAAGGTCGGTGAGTTAGAAAGATGAAGCTAGTTGCCCATTCAAAAGCGTAGGTACCTATGGAGAAGAACGGGCAAGAAACTCCATGGACACTCTTTTAAAATCAAGATTTTGTTACAAAAAGTTGGTTACATCATTGAAATAAAAGGGATTTTTGAAATAAAAGGGATTTTATTGGATACCTCGGCAGAGCACATACAGTAAGGAAAACAGTTGACAGCGCAGCAAGAGAGAGACAACATAATAAGAAAGTGACATAAGACGATTGCGTTTCGTTTACATTTCTAACAGTAAATAATTATGTTCTTGTTCAAAGTTATTAATTGGGAATTTAGGGATCACTAGAAAGGTTGATTGATCTTTGACAAAACTATGTCAGTACCTACCTGAACTGTCGAAGTAGGTATAAGTAGGTGATTAAATTCGTCGATCCCGATAGAATAATGTTTATAGCGCAAGTTTACCATTATTTATGTGAGTATGTGTAAGCTAGAACCGTAGATATGGTTTTTACCTACGCAGTCAATGGAAACTAACGTATTTTGTAATGACTTTTCCTAAGTACTTTCACAAAAGTAGCTCTGTAGTAATTAGTAATTATTTATTTATTTAATCAAATAATAATAATGTTAACATTAAGTTAATAGTAATTAACATAAATGGGTACACTTGACTTATGCTAGTTAACAAACAGGTAGGTGTTGCAACCAGCACCCTTACTAAGTTATATAATAACTTAGTAAGGGTGCTGGTTGCAACACATTATGTTGAAATTATCAATGTGAGAACGATGTAAAAAGTGCACATTAAAAGCGTCCGTAATTAAAATAAAATAACAATTAAAATAAGCCGTGGGAGCTAAGAGATGACCAGTCCCTATTGGCGGCGCCCGTTCACGGACATGACGTACCTATGCATCAGCACCATTCAGCTCAACCATTTTGAAGGGAACTTAATGATCCAACACACACGCCACCACCAGCGAGACATTTGAGTGAGCATGACATACTCTCAGCTGCCAGAGCACATTCAAGTCAATGAAAGACGTACCCTGTAAATGTTTGCATTATAGTAGGAACATAGTGCTCACACATATGCTAGATAGGCTGGTAGATATCCAAAGTCACCGACTTCCGAACTTATTAAGGTTAAACACAGCAGGATATTTTTTTTCTTTTTATTTTTTTCGGCGGTAAGTTTTTTTGTTAAAAAGTTTTTATTTTACAATTTTTTGTGGCTATAATCTACTAATTACTACATGCTTAATTTTTGATTACTTTTTGTAATACACAACTCGGTATTAAAATCTGTGAGTAAACAATCAATCATCCCTGTTTTCCTACCCTTAGGGTTAGATTTTTTTCCCAAATTTATATGGGACCAACTTCGCGGTATACCCTTTCCATTAAAAAAGAATTATCAAAATCGAACTACTCTGTAAAAAGATATGCGTGGTCATACATAAAAAAAAATACGCGTCGAATTGAGTAACCTCCTCCGTTTTTTCGTCGGTTAAAAATGAGAGTAAGTTACATTCATTGTAAAGGGTGGATTCAAACACTTTCCAACTCACTGTCACTACCCAACATCAGGGCCATTCCTGTTACATAAAAATACAACAAAGTAAATACAGTTAACTGGTTCACTATTTATATCATATCAGATATCAGATCATAATGTTATCCACTAAAAACGAAATAAATATGAAAAATCTGAATATCGGCACATAAACATACCCTACTTTAACCAAAAAAGGAAAACATGGCCAAAAGAGATAAACACAGTGTTCTACAGATTTAAATGACATAATTTGAATAATAAAAACATACGTTTTAGATTATCCGAAAATAAACTGCCTATTTATAACATGGTAAATGGCAAAAAGTTGTAAAACACGGGACACTCCTGATATGGTGGCACAAAATGTCAAATTTGTCTATTCTACCGTATCGGGGACAAAAGTGGGCGCTGCGCCCACTGCTGGGCGTGAGAAGTGATGGTTTGATTGCATAATAAGCTGTTATCCAAACAGTGATTCAAAGAAAATACTAATCGGATATTCCGAATGATGTATTTTAGGTGTAGGAATTAATATAGGTAAGTAATCGTTTATTTGCTGGTTTCAATAGTTTCTTGTGCAAGTATCAATACATCGATTTTATTGTTCTTAATAAGATGGCATACTGGAAGGCTTCATGACCCCGCGTCCTAACCAAATCAACCGTTGTAGAACCCGATCGACGCGATCGTTGCGTTGGTATGAATTTTCAGGTTACACACGCGAATTGATTGATCGCGCGACCACTTAGTATGTGTATGGGTCATTTTCAGAAAAAGTGTACACTGTTAAAAATATGTCGAAATTTTATTTTTTAACGTATTTCGCTTTTTTCAATTAAATTTACAATTGATATTCTTTTCATTATACGATAATTATAACAAAACCTCTTAATCAGTATTATTTACTGAAATATAACTTATTTATTGGCCCTGTGGTACAAAATTTATTCCATTCCTAAACTAACGGTTTTCGGTTTATATAAATAAAATAAAATTCGTTTGGTATAAATCAAATAGTATAATTGGTTAGCGATATGTTGTACCTCAATACAAAATATAAAACGTAAAATCAACAATAGCAAACATACACAATCATCATTTTAATTTCCATTACGTTACTATTTGGACCAAATTAGTTCAATACTTTTTGGTATGCGTCTCAATTAGGATACAATTTAGGAACTCTTTTTTAATTACATTAATCAAATTGTACACTCTAAATTATCAAAATCTAATAACAATTAAATAGCGTTTCACTCTAAAAATAATATTTATAGTAAAATATCAAATAGGACAGTCACGGAATAGACTATGCCTATAACGGAATAGAATTCTTAAGACTATTGCACATTATCAAGAAAATGAGATCAAATTATTACAAATATTCTAATGTAAAATTTTGAACACAACTCAAATTTTACATGTTGGTCTGGGTCATACATACACCCCCCTTTTATGGTTGGGGATAAAAAAGTAAAACATTATTATTATTTCCTATTCTTGGAATAGGAATAGGCACATTGACAAGAAAATGAGATCATTTCAATTGAATGAAAAATGAGAATGTTTTGGTGAAGAATGTACTCGTAATTGTGTTGCGATATTTTTAAATTTTATTTTTAGGTTTTTCTTACCCGACTGCAATCGGGTAAGAACTAGTAAATTAAAAAAATATATAATAAACAGATCGATACTACAAATATAATGTATCATCTTCCTAAGAATTCCATTCCGAAACTTTTCAATTCCAATTCTACGTTACCTGCGTTTTGGTTACGGAACGGAAGTATCGGAAGTCGGACTTTAAATACTTCTGTTTTAATTATTTTAAACTAACACATCAGATCAACAAGTTTGGTATCAATTTAAGTTCACTGAAAGCTAATAAAGATATCGAAATAAATTGCAAGAAATAAACTTGTAAACTTACTTTGAAATTGGTCGCGGCTCTGGAAAATTAAAACCGGACCGTTACTGAGGTGTATTGTTCGTCCGCTGGCCGCCGTCAAATCGGCCGAAATACTTGTTGAAACTCGTTGACAGCATTAAAAATGTTGCTGACCGATAAAAAATACGCATAAATGGTAGATTTGATTGCATCATCTTGCAAAAATTGCAGTTTCGGAAGGGAATTTTCCATTTTAACCAGTTTATGTCCCCACAAAGATTAAATTATTTAAATATTTTGAGCGACACTAAACTATTGCTGTAATTATATAACAAATCGTGCATAACTATACTTTCCAAAATATCAAACACATTGTTATATATAAGTCAACAAGATACATTAAGGTTAAGTTATTTTACTGAAAATGGTAGTGGGACAGCGCTAAAATATCTACAGCTACCTTCTATTTTTGAAAATTAAGGTAATATGACTGTGTTTATAAGCAGCAACATTATACAATATTGTTAAAAACTAACCACAGATCCAAATTTTTAGTGTTTTTTATCTTAAACTTAGATATTATTCTAGTAAAAAATTAAAAAAGTTGTGGGACACACCCGAAACACGAATGTACACTTTTTGTGAAAATGACCCGTATTCATCTAAAAGAGCGTAACGATCCAATACTCCCGCTTTTGGGTTAGGAGTCCTACAGCTTGACCGATACCGCTGTACCGCGCCTTAGGTATGCGCGGCGTGGCGGGGGACGGGACGGACCAATGAGCGGCTTGCACTGACGAATCAGCGGCCTGCACAGCTCCCCCGTCCCGCCGCGCACATACCTAAGGCGCGGTACAGCGGTATTGGTCAAACTTTAACCCAAATCGGGAGTATCGGATCGTTAAGTTAGGACGCGAGCTGAGAAGCACCTAAACTTATCGGTGGTTGAAGCACGCATGAGTTGTATCAGGGAACTACTTATAAAACTCCGGTTACATTTGCTTCATCAAACACGGTGATCATTGCTGTGACAATACAATGTAACAACGATGTAAAAAAAAGACAATATTCCTCTTTATTCAGAGCTTTTGCATATAGGTACGTTATACATAGCTAACTCCTAGACCAAGTGGTGGGTGATGGAAGCATTGATATTACTGAAATAGCTTAATGAATAATTATGTAAATAAATTTTTTTTTTTTTTTTTTTTCTCTGCGTTTATTTGCATCAGCCCTAAGACTATGAGCAAATCTGTTCTGTGATGCTGTCATGCGGAGTGGCTTCCCATTGGAAGCATCTACTCATCTGCTGCCCAAAGCTACTGCCGGTCTTCTAGCTCTAGGATGTGATGACGTTTTAGTCGTCGCACATATTGGTTCATAGTGAGTTAGCGAGCAAGTTCGTTAGGGTGATGGATTAACCGTTCTTTGTACTTAGCTGCCAAACTCCGTATTTCCTCTTTGATTGTCTTCATTTCCAGGTGCTCATGAATTTCATTGTTGGTTATGTACCATGGTACTTTTGCAATTGTTCTTAGGATCTTGTTCTGTTGGCGCTGGAGTATATTTATGTTGGAATCGCTTGCACTGCCCCATAGTTGCAGACCATATGTCCAAATGGGCTTTAGGATGACTTTATATATAAGCAGTTTGTTGTCCAAGGAAAGTCTCGAGTTCCTTCCTAGCATCCAGTATAGGCTGTTGTACTTTAGCTGGAGCTCCTGCTTTTTACATTTGATGTGGTGCCCCCAGGTTAGTTTACGATCGATGTGTAAGCCAAGATATCTGACATGGTGACTGTGGGGTAGAGTACTTTGGCCCAGCTTCACAGGTGGGCAGTCTCCTTTTTTGAGGGTGAATGTCACCTGTACTGACTTTGCAGCACTAGCTTTTATTTTCCATTTTTGGAGCCACTCGTTTACTTTGTTGAGGCCTTTTTGCAGGTTCTCTGATGCCACTCTTGGATCTTTATTACTGTCTGCAAATGTAGCTGTGGTTATCCCTGGCGTTAGCGGTAAGTCAGCAGTGTACAATGTGTAGAGCATGGGGCCGAGGACAGATCCTTGTGGCACCTCGGCGTCGATCTGTCGGAACTCAGAAGTGGCGTCAGCTTCTTTCACATAAAATATGCGATCCTCGAGGTAAGATTTGAATATTGGAAAGTATGAGTGAGAAATATTCTGTTTGATCTTGCATAGTAGGCCTTTGTGCCAGACCTTGTCAAACGCCTGCTGGATGTCCAAAAACGCTGACGAGCAATATTCCTTTTGTTTTATGGATTTTCTTATGGCGTCACATACTCTGTGGGCTTGTTCCACTGTACCATGGCGTTCTCTAAAGCCAAATTGGTGGTCTGGTATCGCTTTGCGCTCCAAGAGGCTTGGTATAATTCTGTGAAGTATGATCTTCTCCAGTACCTTGGATAGAGTAGGCAATAGACTGATTGGTCGATAGGAAGTTTTTTCGGTCATTGATTTGCCAGCCTTGTATATCATGATGATTTCTGAGACTTTCCACGCACCCGGGAAGTACCCTATTCGTAACATAGCGTTGAAGAAGATGGTTATGAAGACAATAGCCTTTCTCGGTAGTTCAAGCAACACTTCTTTAGTTATCTGGTCGTAACCTGGTGCCTTTTTACTGTCCAGCCGTTTGATCGTTTTAATGACTTCCGCGGGCGACACAGGTTTAGGGGGAAGGTCCATTTGAAGGTCTTGTTTTAGGATGAGATCAACATTTTCTTCTGATGAGTTGTCTAGTGTTGCGTTCGGTTTAAAAACGCTTGTTAGATGATCCGCAAACAAGTCCGCTTTGTCTTGGCTAGTTCTGGCCCAATCATTTTCCTTTTTTATTGGGGTTTTTGGTACGTTAGGTCTGTCACAAGAACGGGTGATTTTCCAGAGCGAGTACTTGCTGGCTTTAGTAGCAGTTAGAGACTCTAACTTTGCTTGCATTGTTAGGTCATTGGCATTCTTTATAGCGTCCTTCAGTTCTACAATGGCTCTATTGAGGACGGTCTTGTCTTGCGGATGACGGCTCAGCTGCCATACCCTGCGTAGTCTGCGTTTCTCCTGGATCATGATCTTTATTTCCAACGGTACGTTTGCGGGCTGGTTCCTATGTTCAGTAGTAGGCGTGCTTCTCCACGCGGCGACTTGTATGAGATTAGTAAATTGCACTACTGCTGTTTCAATTTCTTCAGCTTCTTTGAGTCTGATATTAAGATCAAGGTTTTCTTCTATGTGTTCCCTGAAGGAGGGCCAGTCAGTATGCCGGTTGTATAATCTTGTGGGTCTCTCGACTTCAATTATAGTTGAACTGATAGTTAGTAAGACTGGGGTATGATCAGATGACCCATCAGCACATGACTCGATCTTCATGTACTGTCTTGAGAGTCCTTATGTTAGGAAGAAGTCGAGTATGTCCGGGATTCGATTGTGATCGGCTGGCCAGTTGGTAGGTTCTGATGGGGCAATTGTACCTATGTGATTTATATCGACGCTCAACTTCAATTGTCTTCCCCTGGTTGTTGTTAGTCTGGAACCCCAATGTAATATATCCCAAATAAATATCTAAAATAATATAACATCACAAATTGTTTCCCCAAAAGGATGAACATGTGGGTGTACACATTTTCACCCCTTTCACCCACATTTCACCAGTTATGTATAATAGAGTATTACACCCATTTTTGAATAGTGTCTTAATTAGATTCCAAAATGTTAATAAACGACAAAAAAAAACACAAAATTTTAATTGAACCGATTAGTGCAATAAACATACATTTAAATTTAACATTTACATATTTCGCGCGTAATTTGACGAAAACGCTGGACGCAGTGGACGCCAAATATTGCTCTGTGGGTATGACGTCAGTTTGCTAAGTAAACAAATGCGCTGATATTTTGTGTGATAATACATTGTTTGTAATTTAAAAAAATGAGTTATTATTCTACTGATCGTTGTTTTGCTGTTCCTGAAAGTAAGATATTATTTTGAAAAAAAAAAATATTTTGGTTACGAAAATAATAAAACTACAAAGTTGTTCAGTTGATTAGTTTATTCAGCGGAATGACGTATGACATAGCGGCTACTATTTCACGGTGTACAACAAAATCAGATAAAAAAACTAAAATCTTTGAATTGAATTTTAAAATGTGTTTTGTTATTTCATGAACTAAAATTAACATTTTCCGACTGCTTTTTGCCTAAGCTATCTAATATTAAATTTTTAGATTTTTTCTCTTAAAGAATAAAATACCCCATTCCCATGTAGATAATAGGGGCCGAACCTATTGCTATCAAACGGACACAAATCCGGGCTCCGGGCTGCTACTGAGGATTTCCAGATAGAAAAGGCCAATAAAACTTTGCTTGGCCTGGGAATCGAACCCAGGACCTCGCAGCAGTAGCGCAGTTGCGACTACTACACCAATGAGGCAGTCACGAGGTATGTCAGTGTGTATGTATTCGTATTTAGCATTGTGTATACAGGATTAGTTTTTAACCAGTGCGCAAACTGTAACCATGAATTCAGCGTATATCAAAATCAAAAGTCATTTATTCAAACTAGACTGGTGTCAGCACTTTTTGAACGTCAAAAATTACAAAAGACAGTTCCCCAAAAACGTCCACCCTTCGACACTTCCTAGTGCTTTAGCTGGGAAGAAGAAGTGGCGCAACAAACTCCCCAGCAGCACAGCTGTCTGTTATGTTAGAAGAACTTGATTTTATACAATGGTAGGATACGAAATTTAAAAATTTAAAATTGTTCTAGATATAATAGACCAATTATCGAGGTCGCTAGCTAGCTACATCTTTTATCTAGTAGCTATCATTGTAGACCCCCAGCGCAGAAATTTTACGTCGGCTATACAAAAAAAAAATCAGCTGGTCCATACATTTTGACCGCGTAAGTATTGCACTTTTCTATGAAACAGCAGATTTTCAGACTTAAAATTTCTTAGGGATATCTAGAATGATATGCTGAATTCATGGTTATACAGTTTGCGCACTGGTTAAAAACTTATCCTGTATAGATTATACATATGTAAGATGTAACGATATCGGTAGCGTGGGTGATCCTCCATCTAATATCAATCAACAAATAATTTAATTATGCGCTTATCACAACACTGCCGCCTACTTAGCATTAAATTACGAGGTAGCCTTAAGTTATAGGCCAAAGGGCTCTCTGTGGGCGACAATATTGGTCAATGATCAACACATGGCCAGTTATGGCCTTAAAAATCGCCCACCGATAGGTTCTGGTGTGGGCAGGAATAAAACCCTTTAAAATGTGTAAATAAGTACCTATTGTGAAACTAATAATATGTTATTTGTACAGGTGGGTAACTAGTTAAATGTTCTATCTGTTAAAATTGCGACCTTCTTTGATAAACACAATACATCCCCCGATAGAGATTCATATTATAATACGCCCTCAAGTTACCGTAAGGAGTATAACTTTGAACCGTGTGTTGCACTGCATCAAAGCATGTTACGGCGAATCTAATACCAATGCTGACTTACCTGTAACAAACAATAAATACCAAAGATTAAATTATATACTACTAGTTTTTGCCAGTGGCGTCGCCCGCATTAACAATTTAAAAAAACTTTAACAAATCATATAATTACCTAAACCTTCCTCATGAATAACTTTGTTCATTGGTGAAAACCACATGAAAATCCGTTCTGTAGATTTTGAGTTTAACGTGAACAGACAGACAGACAGACGCGGCGGGGGTTTTTGTTTTATAATAATGTAATGATTAAGTTGTTTACGACATCACACCCTATTAGGCATAAATATCCATTCAGTAAAAAAACCTATCAAGGGCTATTCGAAGGTTGCCGAAGTGGGCGATGATTGAAGGGTCTGTCTGTGGGTCAGATACATGGCCACACATGGCCTTAGATACGCCGCCCACTGCAACAGGTGGCGCAGCCTCGTAGGCGAATGAAATCCCTTTCGAAGTGTTGTGCTTTGAAGAAAAGATAAACAATAATTATATGTATACCTTTATGTACTAAGAAAGAACCTTCTTCGACGACGCCAGGGCGGGGTAGAGTGTAAATCAAAGTATCCCATCAATCAGCTGTGTCATAGAAAACTGAAAAGATCCTCGTGCAAAATACAAAGTTTCTCAGATAAATTCATGGCCCCGTCTTACGAGTAGGAGCTGGTCGGTTCGAACCCGCTGCACTTTATGTAATTTATTTCATAAAACTGCTCTGAAAAGGTGAAAGAAAACTTCGTGAGTACGGCAGGTCTTAGTACCAAAAAGAAGACATGGGGCATCCACTAACCCGCCCTGAGCTCGCGTGAGCTCCCTCTGAGAGAGAGAGGAGACCTGTGTCGCAGCAGTGAACGTGACCAATAAGTTAAGTTTAAAAGTTTCGTCTCTCCTACTACTGATGATGATGATGATGGGGACTCCTTCTTCTACACTTAGACTCTCATTCCGTCCGTTAGTGCGTGAAGGAATCTCTCCTACTACTGTCCTGTACCCGAAATAATCGTTAATGATCTCAATAGTTATAATGTATTTTATGTTGAAGTGGAATGCAATAGATTATGTAGTATTGAGTAGTACATTCCCATGAGATAACTAACTCACGGGCGGAGCTGCGGGCAAAACCAGTACTTACATAGGTAATAAAATTACCCTACAGCAATTTCCACCACTTTCTCGTGAAGTAGACTAATTAAATAATTTCCAACAAAAATCCCAAGTCACTGAACACGACGTAAGTAGATTGTTTGGTAAAATGGTAGCTTTTAGCTCCGTTTACGTTAACCAGTGCGCGGCAACAAGGGCTGCGGACGCGCTTGCGAACTTGACATTGTCTATTCTCGCGCCGGAAGCCGCCTGGACGCGCCGGAAACGGCCGCCCTTCAAAGGGGTAACATTGTTTCGGAGAACGTAAGCGACAAACAAACACATTCGAACACAGTTAATTTTGTAATGAACTTGGCTTTCCGCTTAAAGTAAACAGATACAAAGTTGCACCGGAACTTTAAGCCGAAATGCACGCACACGTACCGTACAGTCACGAGCAATAATATGTATACGCTTACCAACTTTTAAAAGTGATTTTCTCCACTTTTACTCATTGTAATCTTATTTTATTATGAAAATAATATTTTGGAACCCACACTATAATGAAATACCCAAGTTATCTCAAGGTTGCAATCGCTATTTAAAAGAAAATCGCTTTTGAATTTGGCGATGTGTATACATATTAATGCTCGTGACTGTACACAAATATAGAATCTATACTGCTTTGTCCGTTTGTAGGTATCAAGAAAGTTCGCACTACACGAGCATGGGTGATCCAGTGGTAAAGACCGGGATTTACGAGTTGTAGGTCGTAGGTTCGAACCCAGGCGCCTGCGCATTACTTTGAGTAAATTGTTTCGTCACTATTCTGCTCTCAAAACGGTGAAGGAAAATATCGTAAGGAAACCGGCATGTCCTAGAACCAAAGCATTCGAAGACATGTCACATCTGCCAACCCACACTGGGCCACGTGGATTACGGCCCACTCCCTCACACCGATAGGAGGCCAGTGTCCCACCACTGGGAACATTATAGGCTCATTACGGACACAAGAAGTTACTAAAAATATGTCTGTAAATTACTCGAATCATCGGTCTTTTTAAACGACTTTTAAAAAAGGAGGAGGTTATGTGTTCCACTGTTTGTATATTTTTTTTTTTTGTATGTTCATCGATTTTTCCCCATTTGTGGACCGATTCTCAACATTCTTTTGTTATTTGAAAGATTATACTCCTGAGGTGGTCCCAATGGCACCAAGTCAGGATATGATGATGGAATCCCAGGGAAATCGAGGGCAACCCTCAAATCTTATAGGTATTAACAATGTTTTTCATATGTTTTCTAAAGCTATTGAGACATTTGCGTATGGTCATCATCATCTCATGACGCTGAGCTGATGAAAAAAGGTACAACTCTTTAACGGTTAGGAGTTAGGTGGAGGTTCGGGCATAACTCCGTCATATACAGGAAAAGTTTTTATCCAGTGCGCAAATTGTAACCATGAAGTCAGCATATCATTCTAGAGAAGAAATTTTTCACCGGTTGTACAAAAAAATCTGCTGTTTCATAGAAAAGTGCAATACCTACGCGGTCAAAATGTATGGAACAGCAGATTATTTTTGTGTATCCGGCGAAAAATTTCTGAATTCATGGTTTACAATTTGCGCACTGGATAAAAACTTACCCTGTATAGACCGATTTGTAAAATTATTTTTTGTTCGAAATAAACCCCTTATTCCGAAATGGTCCCATTTAAATTTCATATAGATCTGATGATGCGTTTCGGAGACAGACAACGGAACTCTTCGAAAAAAGACAGCAAATTAACTGCGATTGCTGCTATCGCATAAATATGCATTGTTTTGATCCCAAGGATGACGAGTTGGTGTGGAAGAAAAATAAAAACTTTTTCCAAAATAAAAACATTTTTTTGGATATGAAGGTTGCCTGCAAAACTCGACCGCATGTTGTGCAGGCTGGCTATAAAATAACTCCAATCGAACCGTCAAGCGAATTTAGAAATAGAATAGTAGGAAACTGGCGAAAGACTTGGCCAGCAACCGCAGGGAGAAGATTAAAGTAGAATCGTCGAATGGAATCCTAGGAATAATAATCAAAGTAGCATAACTAATATATTTTATGAATCGATCCGGTACAGAGAACCGACGTCATCATCATCATCATCATTTCAGCCTAAAGACGTCCACTGCTGGACATAGGCCTCCCCCAGAATGGGTGGCGGTTTTGCCATAATCGCCACGCTTGGCAGGCGGGTTGGCGATCGCAGCATGGTGGTAAAATGCATAGAGAACGCTGCTGCCCATTCTCTAGTAAGTCCCTTAGTCGCCTTCTACGACACCCACGGGAAGAAATGGGATGGTGCTATTCTTTTACGCCCGGCGACACATACGGGACCGGACATACCGGACCGACGTCACCTGCATAGATTAGCTAAAGAAACAAAGAAAGCTTGAAAAACCCTTACAAGTAGGAAGAACCACCATTCACAGCATCCCACTGTAGATAATAATCACTAACCAGTCTTCTAATAAATATCCCAATTAAATTAATTCACTCCTTCCTACTTTTACAGCATAGCCGTGAGAGCAGTTCAAAATCCCAACACAGATGATCACTATTATCTTCAGAGCATTTCACGTCATGGGGAGGCACGAGACAGAAGGACCAACTTGAACAACTTATGAAAAGAAAATAGTGTTATGCTCACTTGCATCACAAGTCCACCATAGTACATTTAGCTAAAAACAATTAAGACATCATTCTGTGTCTGTCGACTTCCAGAAACAGAACTAAATGAGTTTTAAATTCGTTGAGCGTTAAACATATTTAAACAGTAAACGTATTATTCAGTGATTTGTGGTACACGCTGGAATATTTTCAGATGTTTCAGTCTTTGTCGCTAAATTGTTTGAAAGTTTCTTTCTATTTTAGGAGATTCTTTATCTCCTAGAATGTCCTTTCTTCATCTGGTTGTTCGGCAATTAATCTGATTGCAATGGTTTATTTTCAGTTTTCAATTAAAAAAAGGGATCTATTTAGTTGTGTAATTTGTAATGGCTAGGTACTATTATTATTTTTGTCTTTTACACTAGCTTCCGCCCGCATCTTTACCCGCGTGGTATGTTGATAAGAGTATGTGAAAAAAAAAATTTAATCATGCGTAATAACATAGATACCTACTTTCTTTCACAGACACTTCAATTTTATTTGTATAGATGTGTATAAACATAGAACTATGCACAGTTTTTCGACAGCATGCTTGTAGATACTTAGGTACACCTATCCATGTAGAACTTCTGATACCTTTCTCTAATGTGGGTGATAGGTTAGTGCATTGTATAGCCACATGACGCGGCTGCTGTGCGTACGCGCATCTGCCTGCGATTCCCACACCCCGCCGATTTTTTTGATTACGGATGTTTTGGATGGTAGGATTGTTTTATTAAAACTCGACGGTTGAGAGAAATTTTAACTTTAAGGAAGGAAATGTTGACTTTTTGCATAGTGGCTGTACCTAATTATTTACGGGGATTGTGAAATCATATTATTACGTTTACCTTTTCCAAGCCTTCGTGTTGATTCCCCGCGGAATCTTACTACGTTCAAACTATGTCGATATCGTGTTTTGTAGAAACCAATGTAACAGTAAGGAATCCAAATGTCATATTCTGTATGTTCCAAGATAATTTGTCGATATTTATTAGCAGATGTCGTGTGTGACATAAGAAATTGACGTTGTTTCGAAGTAAGGAATCGTTAAGTTGTCATAGTGAAATAAGGCCCTGTGCGCCTATTTTATCACTCCTTAAACAAAAACCTAAAACAAATAATTTGACTCATTCTAATTCTGCTTCACTGTTCGAATGCAGCGTTATTTTATTGCCAGCCTGCACTACGTAAGTTCCACTTTTGCAGACAACAATTAGAGAACCTGCTAACCCTGTGAAGTATTGTTAAGGTACCTCCACTACTACACTCTACCAGTTAGGTAGGTAGGTACTAACATAGAAGGACTGACCAGCTGACATCTAGCTATTGGGTAGATCACTACGTTTTAAATCTAAGTAGACATCAGAGAGAAAATCACTTACATTTCCACGAATAGTTACTGTGAGGAATAATTTAAACTACCTATCTACAATAAAACGCTTATGAGCGTTAAAATGTGAGAGTTCACGTTTATTTCAAGAGTTAACCGCTAAAAGCCTGACAGCTCCCACGTGGATCGAAATATTCGCTTGCTGGATCCATATAGATCCACGTGGCAGCTGTCAAGCTTTTAGCGGAAGCTTAAAAGTGGCGCCTGTCCAATATAATGAAAGCTCCCGGAACAAAACCAATGTATAATTTATGACGTTTATATTCTAGAACGTCCTGACTGTTCGAATTCGAACATAGACAAACAAAGGCCAATCGTTGGCTGCCAGTATGTGTGTGAGGTTGCCTTCGGTAGGCGAACAACCTTTACAGTACCTAATCCATAGTATGAAACAGCGACCGGTCGCGACCGGCAGCCTCCATTATTTTATTAAAAACGGAAGCCACACGCCAAATTCAATATAACTTAACACCAACATAGGAAGGTTTATTATTATCTGAATGTTCTTAAACACAGGTGTAATTTTTTTTAAATGTTTGATAGTGAGTTCGGTGATTCTGTGACAGATCCAGGAAGAAGAAACTGAGGTTAAAAGATGTAGGTACGCTAATTAATAATGTAAAAATAGGAAGAGGATATAAATAAAAACTAAGAAATTAAGAAACACTGCCTATTTTTAAAACTGATCAAACTATAATAATAACAAATAAAGACTGTAAATAAATTGTAAACATTATTTAGGTACTATCGTGCGGCACGAAACGAAAAACACGATTACTTACCTAAAAACATGAAAATAAATGAACTGACCTTGAAATAAGATGCACTGTGCAATGGGTGTTTGTGTTATTCGATCCGTCCGCACCATTACAAACGAATTTGTTCGAAAAACAAAATATGCGCGGTGCCTGCACAGGTGGCAAATCTTTAGTTCCCACTTCCCACAGAGCACAGTCATTTTTCTTTAGCACAGGAGCACAAGCTTAAGTGGCATCTTGCCTATCACAGTGTCGTAAAAAAATCATGAGGTAAGAGATGGTCGGACGAGAATATCGACAGATGTTTATTTAGTGTTAATCGAGCTGGGAAGCTTCTAGTCCAATTATTTTGGCAATTAAAGTTATAGGTAGTTAAAATCACAGACGGATAGTTCGGATTATTTTATTTGACTCATTGTGAGCAGTGTGAGCCTATTCTAGCTTTAAATTTGCTGAACATGGGCTTCGTGCAAGGTGCACCGTCGCCTTCCTGATCATACCTATCACAAGAAAATATTGCTTTACACCAGTCAACTGACTAAACTAAATATCCACTTCCCTAGGTGAAAGCTTTTTTAATCTCACCACGGACCGTGAAGCATTGAACGAGTGGGGCCTTTGCCCAGGAGTGGGACAGAAAGACTAACAAAAGACAGAAGCTCCTGTTAAAATATCGTTTGTTAAACTATCGTTGAATATCGGAATTTCGTTGATTGCCCTTGTGTCAACCAACGAACGCTTGGAAAGATAAGAGTTTTCTTCTCTTACCAAGCTTTGCGTCTACCAACGATATTCCAAATTTATTGAATCATCGAGAAATAAATCTAATCAACCATCACTAAATAGTCGATACATAGAGTTCCGCGCTCCCATGCATTATGACAACAACCAAACGAGAGCATCGCGACGACACAATGGCGATGTAAAGAGGTACACGGAAACTTAGTTAATGAAGTAGGAACACGAACCGTCGGGAAAATATGAACTTATTACGTTCGTAATTATGTGCCCACGCCAGTATTGTCTTGTCAGGCTGCAGTACGCATTTCTTGAGATAGGTCTACAAATGGACATAATGTATGACTGACGCTACTGTTATCATTCAACATTTATTGCCATAGGTATTTGTAAAGATGTAAAGAGGTAACGTTGGTAGCATAATTAATAGAACTTGGCTGAAGCGACATCAGGCTCAAGCTCAACCCATGAACTATTTACAAAAATACGCATATTGGATCAACCAGTACCTACCTAGACCTACCTGCTTGCCCTGAATTCAAAACTGTTGGTGATTTTGTTTCATCTAGCTTTGTATTGATTTACCTTAGGCATACTACTGTTGAATGTGCATTTCAAGACTAGAGTTTGATTCCTAGTTTACGACTCCGACGGTCAACGACGGTATCAATTGAAGTAGGTGAGTACCTACCTATGATTTTTTGACAACAATTTTTGCTAAAGAATTTTACTGCAAAAGACTATTTACTTTTTCCCATGGCAGTAGGTAGGTTATTAAGGGACTTAATGATGTTGGTGCCATTTATGGAATGTTGGTGTTAGTAGAATATTGCACTACAATCTGAGTCACTCAAGCAATCAGTCTTCATTGAAATTGCTACCACATCGTTTGTGTATATAATGTAACGCGAGACCGCGATCGATGAACAGAACGAGCAGCGGGAAGGCGACACCTTCAATAAAACAGACAAACAATCGGTAATCATTGGCTTCTCATTACAGACTGACTCACGGGCCACAGCTCACGCGCCATTAACTTAGGAGGTAGGCCAACAGTTATTGTTTGGCTGAATGTCTTCTACCCAGTGATTCTTGACTATTTTGCAGCGTTAGTACCTAAGTACCTACTTTAATTAAGTTCGTTCCTAGTACCTAGTACTCTGACACGGGCATCTTAGTATGGATAATTAGCCTATTATGTTCCCACTGCTGGGACTCAGACTCAGCCTCCTCTCTATGAGAGGGAGTGGGCTGTTAACCACCACGCGGGTGTGCAGGATGGTAGATGTCACATATCTCCGAATTCTTAGGTTCTAGGACACGCCGGTTTCCTCATGATGTTTTCCTCCACCATTTTCAGATCAGCTGTCTGGGTTCGAACCTACTATTTTTATTTATTTATTGATTAAAGGTTCACCAACAGTTATTACAGATATTATGCAGATAGGAACATATATGCAAATTGCTCTTTGTATAATTTCATTCAAATCAAATCAAATCAAAATATTTTTATTTCATATAAACCTGCATGGGCACTTATGAAACGTCAGAAGCTAGGTGCACGGTTCCAAATTGTTGTTTCCTATGGAGAAGAGCCGGCAAGAAACTCCCCGGTTACTCTTTTAAAAATAATTGGCTGTACCTACCAATGTTTTCGAATTACAAAGATAAAATGTATGGGACGACAGTGCAGGCCTGTCAATAAGTACCAGGTACTTAGACGAATACAGAGAAAATCGTCTACAAATCTACAGTCTGTAAGGCCTACAACGTTCTCTCATTCACAATAATAATATGTAAAATAATCTACATTAATAAAAAGAACCTAATTAAACATAGTGACATGATTTCCATGACAATCACTAAAAATAGTCGATATTAAAATTGATGTATAATGTCAAATAATGACAAGAATATGTCAGCATTGTAAAAATAAAAATAAAATTGTATTTGAGAGCAGTTAATAGACTTTCACATAGTTACCTATGTTGTTAATGAGGTACCAGGGCCTAGAGACAAAACACATTTCTGTCAGCGCCCACGCCAAAATGCATGGGAATGACATCACCTGCGGAAAGGACTAATAACCTGCGGAAAGGACTAAAAGCCTGCACTGACCTGCAAGCCTTACGGCTTGCAGGTCAGTGCAGGCGCGGTCCGAGAGGGGGTCCCAGGGGTCATGGACCTAAACCCATAATGTAAACCTATTTTTCAACACACTTGCTCATAAAATGGCTCTAATTTCACCGCAATTAGGCACTTATTGACACCTATTATCAAACTGTGACTTTTTCGTTACTATTATTCACTAGTGAGTTATAGCTTTTTTTTTTATTGGTTGAGATGCTTTGTTCTTAATTAAAAAGTTTCGATACAAAAAAGGTCGTGCTCAATAGTACAAATAAATTAATATACTTATTGCTTGCTCATTTCATGCAACTTCGTAATTAAATAGATAATTTCAACTTGTACGTTTTTAATAAATAAAACTTTCACTCAAATATAACTTTTGTTTTTTTCTGTAATAAAGAAAACTTTGAATTCTTGAATTCCCCATTTTGTACGTGGCTAAAGCCCTATCCGCGAAAAGCAAAAAAAAAAAGAAACGTCATTCTTTTAGGCCACGTTCCGAGTTACAATAATATCGATTTGACCGCGTTCACACACGACGTCTCGCGAATCGTCATAGATGACGTCATGACATGCGCCATTTTGTCAAAAATGACAGTTGTGCTGTTTTGTTTTAAGCCACGTCGAATCTTTAGTTAATTTTTAGGTTTATTTGAAATAGTGCTACTATCTAAGAAGAAAAAATGTGTGGTGTATACAAGTTTAAAATGGTGAATATATGTTTTAAGAGCGCTGTTACAAAATGAAACTGCTCAGTTGTAGGTAAATTTGACGGCGCACGGCAGAAAATGCGCGCGTGTATGTCTAGTGAAGTACGCTACGCACACATGCAAACCGCTATGCGTCGGACGCCAGGAACAAACCAACATGAGCCTTTGCCACTTTGTATTCGAAATAAATGTGTCCAAAACAATGTATATTCCGTTTTCCTTAAAAAATTACGCAACGCCTTGTAATACAAATCTTCCAATAACATCACACACATGCTCTATCCTCCAAGCCAGTCCTTGTTCATGTCCTACTCTTAAAAAAACAGCTGTAATTAAATATTTGGGTATTCAGATTGACAATAGTCTCAGTTTTCAGCCGCACGTAGATGCACTTACTGCGAGAATACGAAAATTGATATTTGTTTTTAAAAATTTACGACATGTGGCGGAAAGTGACACTATTGATACCGTATACTTTGCACTAGTTCAGTCAATCTTATCATATTGCATAACGGCATGGGGCGGAGCCCCAAAGACACATTTGCTGAAGTTGGAGAGAGCGCAGAGAGCTATCCTTAAAGTTAGTCGTAAGCTTCCCTTTCTCTTTCCAACGAAAAACCTTTACCAGCAGTGTAACGTACTGACAGTTCGCCAACTATTCATTTTGAGCACTATCATTCGCAGGCATAATCAACTTCAATACAATCCTGGTGAAATGCTCAACAAGAGACGCAAACACGCAGTCTGTAAATCAAAGTCTTTCAAAACCAGCTACAGTCGCAGATTCTTTTGTTTCTTGGGTGATTATCTTTACAACAAAATTAATAAAGCCGTTTCCATCTACTCCTTATCCAAATTCAACTGTAAGTCTAAAGTGCAAAATTGGCTTCAATCTCTTGATTATGAAGCCACAGAGAGATTATTGGAAGTCGTTTCATAATAAAGTTCTTTACATTTAATCATCACATTAAAAGCTAGTTTTGATTACCACATACACCCAGCACACCCACACCCACACACCCTACACACCCACACTCACACTCTCTACACACCCACACCCACACACTCAACCTTGTTGTATAATTAATGATTTGTTGTGTTTATTCTTCATTGTTCTATTAAATTGTTTTTTGTCTTCCATCCCAACATTGTAATATGTACTATTAGTAGATGTTTCTGTGGCTTGTCCGGATAGTTTGGAGGCCTGGAGACCTGTAACACAGGTATTCCTAGTACAGGCTCCAGTCTCCACAACATCAATGTATTTTTGTAAACACTATTATGTATTGTACTAAATTTTTTCATTATGTGGTGGAGAAAATAAAAGTTTTTATTATTATTATTATTATTATTATAAATTATTTGACTCTTTTATAGTTCGTGAAATATTGTTTGTACTGATGAATGTTATCACCTAGAACGGCGTATTTAGTGGGTATCGTTACACAAAAAGCACAGTTTGAATTTTATTTCGTGATATTCATTTATAGACCTAAATGCATTGTGATGTTGCTTCTACAGTTTCAATAGTACAGACGCCAGCAGGTCAAGCTATCCCAAACTGTGAAATTTTCCCAATTGGACATGAACCTTGTTCCTTTGCGATAAAGTTGAAAACCTATCAAAGAAATTTGATAGATTGGGGTAGCTTGATGTGCTGGCCTCTGTACCTACTAGTATGAAATGTAAACGATGAGTTAAAAAATTCGGCCAAGTACAAGTTGGACTTGCACACGAATAGTTTAGTACCACGGTAATATTATACACCGATAAAATCACGTTTTTTTGTATCGGGGCTCCCTTTATTTTTAATTCAATTGTGTCTTAAAGCGGTCACTAATATATTTATATCAAATGTGCACATTTAAAGAATTCACCGCGATTTTAAAGTGATGCAATCCTTAAGGTGAACCCAGTCCACATCTTTCCAATACAAACTTTGGGAGTGTATTACTCCACTGTTCGCAAATTTACAGAGGACACACACATCAAGCTACCCCAATCTGTCAAACTTCTTTGATAGTTTTTCAACTTTATCACAAACGAATAAGGTTCATGTTCAATTGGGAAAATTTTACAGTTTGGGATAGGTTGACCTGCTAGCGTCTGTACATCAAAAATTAAACATGGTATGGTTTTGCTTGATTATCAATATTGTCTGTACGGAAACAGGACACTAAAAGTAAAAAGCATTAAAACGTTAGGAGCCTACAAAGATTAGTTTTTCTTGCTAATTTAACCTAACTTTGGGCGTGTTTAAGTAATAAAAGAAGTGTAAAATCCCCAAAACTAAGTCGGTACCGACATAGCTCAATTATCGAAAAGTTCAATAAACTGTATTGGTAAACTTTATTTATGCGATAAAACGTTCTGTATGACCGTTTACTCCAACATGCATCCGCTTCTTCTGGTGTCATTGCAATACCTCCATTGTTGACTTCACCCCGTGATATTGCAGCTGCCTTTTCTTTTTTGGCAGCTTCTCGCATCGTCTCTTCTGCAGTAATAGCTACATTTCAGCCACATTTGCATGAATTACTGCATCTATGGAATTTTCAACGATGCCAATTCGTTTGTATAGCTATACAAGCAAATTGGCATCGTTGACAATTCCATAGCTGCAGTAAGCTCATTCAGATTGGAAATACCAATTCCTATCATTAATGCTCCTGACAATAAGCCTGTATTGTAGCCGAATGCACTGTTAAAAGTGTCGTTTGGTCAAATGTGCTTTCATTCTCCTGTAACAGTAAATCAGTCCGATAATGTACCTGTATAATAAGTGGTATGTTCTTTTTTCATAAATGTAATGAAAAAAACAATACATGAAATAAACGATGTAGGTGTATAGATAGGGAAAAATTACCTCTGTTAAATGAGAATCAATATTTTCATTTGGCGAATTTACTGGCCCCTGCTGCATTTCAGCTTTTTTCTGCCTAAAATAAATAGGAAACATGATTTTTTGATAGAATGGAATACAAAGAATACGTCAAAATACACATAAGCATTCGAGTTCCCAAGAAACATGACACTGTTATTTTAAACAGTCGTGTAAAAAATAACGAAACAAGACCTCCTCGACATTGAGAAGTTCCTATCGCGAAAAAGTGTAGAGTACATCGGCGTGTGTTGTTATGTAAATACCTGTTAACTATAATATTACAGAATAAATGTAAAGTAAACATTTCAAATATTAAAAGTAACATTCTTACCTATAAGCTTCCCTTGCGCTTTTTAAACTATCGGCCAAAACTTATTTTTTCATTTTGACTGAACCTTAAGATTTATTCTTTTCTCTTTTGCCCATTATCATGAACTATGTCTGAAAATAATGGATTGAATTTATATTTTAGATTACATTTTCTTTTAAAATATTCACTCTAGAATATCAAAGCATAATGTGTAGAATATATTACAATAAATAATAAAAAAATACTCCCTTGTATCAAGATGTGTTGGTCACGCTATATTCTTGGCGAATTGGCGAGATTACGTGGCGCATAAAGTGGCAACAGCGAGCGATACGTCCTCCCCTCCAGAAGCGCGCGGCGCGGACTAAAGCTAAGGTCCGCGCGTCTTGAAATTTATATCGATTTATAGCATTGCATACAAAAATTGTTTAAAAATATTGTTTTACTTTAAAATAAACAGATTTTTTTTTTCATGCAAGCTGACATAGTACCCTTAGTTATTACCTAACTTTTGATTGAATTTGGATTAAACATACATAGATAAAAAATGTAATTTTAGACGAAAAATTATCATTAACTCTCTGTTTTTCGGAATTATTTTTGGTGTATTTCTGTATGAAACTTAAAAAATTGCTTTGAGCACTCCAAATAAAAAGGTACAGTCCTACCTCAGATTTTTTTATAAATTACTAAACTATTATATCTTCCATGTAACAAAGCATCAAAAGTTGGCCGAAAGTAAAATTTTATGAAACATCCTTTGCCGAGACAAGGTTTTTACTAATTTAGGTAAACAAATTGAATTTTTTTTTTTAGAGGGCTCCCTAGATTAATAATGAAATTTTCTCGGACATATTTTTATTTTTATTTTTTGGCTATATCTAAACCATAATCACTCATCAAAATTCGAGTCAAACGCTCAAATTCAAGAAAAAAGGTGATAGCGCCCTTAACGTTGAGTGAACACTTTTATCGCGATCACGAGCGTTCCGTATTGATGACAAAAATGACGGTTCTTAGCTGTCAGAATCGTGATATCTGATATCTAACTCGGAACCCAAAATATCGAAGTGAGCACTCACAGCGTTATTTTTCTAATTCGGAATGCGGCCTTAGTATAAGGCCGATCGCCATTTTTAGATGCGCGCGCATTGGAGAAAACTGATGACTTTTTCCCGCCATTGGCAAAAAAAAAACTCAACTCGTTTTCATTGTTGAAATTATAGTTATTTATTCATTAAAATGACTATAAGTACTAGTTATGAAGAAAATTATGTATGTTGTAACACCGCCCGATATAAGATGTGAAGCCCTTAACGTTATGGAAATTTTACTACCTAAAAACTCCAAGGACAAAATGATTTTTTAGTATTATTTTCTTCACAAGTGTGTTGAAAAACGTCGTATGATACACGTGTCTATTGATGAATACCGTCCTCGGCTCTCTTAAGACCCTCGCCTGACGGCTCGGGTCTCAATGGCGCCTCAGCGGTAATCACCAACCTTATACACTTGTACCATAATGTACTATTTTGTGCAATAAAGTCTAATTTACTCTTTTTCTTTTCTTATTAATATGTGGTCTTTGTTTGTGACCCCTCCCAAACTCTTGGCTGCGACCGCGCCTGAGTCAGTGGCAAGTCGTATGGAGTAGATATATGTGTTCTGTGCGTATGTTGAACATATTCGAGACCGTAACAAGTATGTACGTACCTATTTGGAAAATTATAAACAAAATCCACATCGTTAGGTGTGAGTACAGAATTATTCGCATTTAAATCATCGAAATAACCTTGAATTTTATATAATGAAATAGTCATTGAATCGGGATATAATTTAAGAACTTAAAAAGGGTTATACTTTTTTATTTTATTTGAGGGTGGGAATAATAACGGCGTGTCAGACTTTTACTGACTAAAACCCACCCAGTTGCCTGTGTGCCAAGGGCCACGGTAGATATCTCTTTCGAACAATCCGCACTCCTGGCAGGCATCAGCCCTTGCGGACCCCACCAGTTGGTGCTGACCTCCACCATATGCTCCACCGTGTCCTCAGGGCGATCTACGCAGTGGGGACACCCAGGCGGGCGTTTCGTCCCGCCTCATACGGAACAGGAACCTCCCGCAACAACTGTGTCCGGCGAGGTCCTGCGTCAGGCGATAAGGACGCCAGCGCCGTGGAGAACTTACCGCCGCAATCGTGGCGCGCCCAATTATTGCATGGTTGGTTTGCAGTTGGCAGCGCCATCTCTTAGGACTTACTTGCAATGTGAGAAAGGGCAAATAGTGTTGCCAACCCGTACAATAATTAGGGGGAGTTTGATAATTTGGTTTAACATACGATGTTGGTTGTTAAACGAACGAAAATTTTGAGGTTTGAATAAAAACCGCTATAAAATGAGATTAAATTTAAAGCACTAACTTCTTTCCATGTTACTAATATAAGTAGGAGACGTTCCTTAAACAATGATTAAGCTAACAAAAAGAGAGTGTTACATTGCAATGCTTTTGAAAGTAGTGTACCTAGTGAATATCTCGATCATCCCCCAAGTCTTTATTTATTAGCAGAATAATGGCAATTAGTATGTACAAAAAAATAGCAGACTGCGAGCAGCTGGCAAAATATTCAATTTAAACTTGGTCACACTACATGACAATACCTACGTCCAGTGTTGCCAATTTAGCGACTTTGTCGCTAGAAGTGACGACTTTCGTTTAAGTCTTAGCGACAAAAAATAAGATTTGATGACAAAAATGTTTTAGCGACTTATCTGACGACTTTTGGAAAAAAGTCAACACAATTTTAGGGCTTGTGATAAAAACACTTTTGTTAACTCAACACAGAATTATATAGTGCCAAGAGATATATGTAAAACACATACGCGTTGGCGCGCCAAATTCATACTTAAGTTTAATTAATTTTGGACTCGCACACAAGCTGTAGGTTCAGCTTTTTTTTTTTATTTAACCTCTTAAGCCACGTCCCAAAACAAAATCCTGATTCCGCTCCTCAGTTTTAGCGACTTTCTGGCGACTTTTGACATTGAGTGGAATTTTTAGGAGTTGGCAACACTGCCTACGTCATGTCATGTTGACATTTTTGTTGGTGTAGTTGTATTAGTGGAGCACTGTTGTTTTTGTGGTTTTATAGGTTTTTAATAGAATTGTAAGGCAACCTCATTATCTGACAATTCATAGTATTTGAATTAATTTTAAATGAGTTCTCTTGTGGATATTTTATTTGGCCTTTTAAAATTTATAGGATTTCTAGAAGAACCACCACAAAATAAAAACTTAAAGCGGAACAGGTATTATCTCAATTATCTGATCTCATGTAAACTTGAAAAAGCCTTCAAGTCAAGGCCGGCAAAGCCATAAATATTCCGAAGTTGAAAACTGCATTCTACACTAGTTCTTCTTGTGGCAAAAGTTTCGGGCGTTAGTGACCAATGACGTAAACCATTCCAAAATATTTACCTCTATATAAATATAGTAACGATGAATACATACACATTTCATAACCAATTTGCAGGGTCCATGATGAAACACCAGTGCAGCGGGTGAAACGATTGTGCTTGCCAGGCAACATAGCAATTGGTATGTATTTAAAACCCATAAATAGTTTATTATAGATTTGTAAGTTTTAAATGCTTTGTTGGAGATAGTATTAACTTTTCATAGCCACACCATCTCATCATCTACCTTCCAACTATGTTGGGGTCGGGTTCCAGTCTAACCGAATGCCGCTGAGTACCAGTATTTTACATGGAGTGACTGCCTACCTGACCTCCACAACCAAGTTACTGGGTTATACAATACCCTGTGGTTAGACTGGATGTCAGATTTTCATGCTTCTAATGACCTGTAACTACTGTCAAAGATCTATGAATGACAGCTGGGACCTGCTCACCGAGGCACGGCGGGGACTTGGTATATAAAGATGGTCACCCAACCATAGAGCAACCATGCCAAGCTTAGCTTAGCCTGATCAACAGTGGCGGCCTTAGGGGGTGGCGAACAGGGCAATCGCCCGGGGCCTCGCTCTTGCAGGGGCCTCGCGTAACAACCCAAGCGAATTTAAAAATATATAATTTTCTTTAACTTTTTTTTTTTTTATTTAAAACTTTTGATTTTGATCCTTAATTACCTATTAAGGTTATAAGTATAACATAACAGTAAATTAAAATAAAGTAATTAATTCATTCAAAACTAAAAAAAAAACTAATTAATTCATTCAAAACAATTGAAAAATGAATTATAGTAAGTAGTACTTGAATATCGCGCCTCGAAACACTTGAAGATCGGTTTTTTTAATCGCATAGTACTTGGGTCACTTGGGAGTCGGGACTATAATGTTCTGCTCCTATTGCTTGAGGAATCCCCGTGTTTAATTTCGTTCGTTAACTCTTCTCATTTTGGATTTTTTTCGCTTGCAATATGAGTAACAAAATCGTTACTGTACCATAAATATCTTTCAATTTTATTGAATATTACGTTCATAATAAAGCATTGAGTGAGCTGGAAAAGTGTAAATTATAGTACCTATTTGAAGTATTGAGTAAGCTGAAAAAGTGTAAATAAAAACTGTGTGTTCCTTAAAATTATTTCTGATTGTTTGCGCGAAACAAAACTAGATTTACGAAATGAGTTCGCGTGATCGTGATGCCGGTAGAAAATTTGAGTCAGGTAGTTCAAAAAGGAAACGAGCTATCAAAAGAAAGAAGGTAAAAGAAAATCTACGTGGATCTTTGTATAAATATATAAAAAGTGATGATCAAGAAACCTCTACAAAACATTTATTGACTGAAAGTGACTCTAATCCTGATCCAGCTGAAAACATTCCTTCACCATCATCATGGGTCCCCCCCAAGTGGGTTCCCGCATTGTCGTTGCGGGGGGGCTTAGTAACCGTGGTCTCCCATCCACGGTGAAGCCAAGAGGAACCCAACGGTGGGGCCGCTCGTCAGGGCTTTTGCCTCAAAGCCGACGACGTAGCGGCCAAAAAGTAGGTTGCGGTGAGGTGCACCGCAACTGAGGTGGGCCGCGATGTCGAATGGGAGGCATCGCGGCTGAGGGTTACGGGCTGCGGTAGAGGAGGAGTGCCGGTGCTTCTGAGCAGCGCTCTTCCCTTCCGTGGCCTGGACGGGGCCGCCACCGTTTGATGGCGGACGCGGTGGGGCCGCAGGGGAAGAGGAGTGTCGGTATAGCGTCAGCCGCTCTCCCTATCCTCTGCGGCCGAAAAGTGGTAGACGGGACGGCGCGTTGTGTTCCTCACGCGCGCCGTCAAAGATGTCAGCAACCACTGGTGGGGTCCGCAAGGGCCGATGCCTGCCAGGGGTGCGGGTTTGTTCGAAAGAGATACCACGGCCCCTGGCATACGGGCTACTGAGGGAACACGGGTGGGTTTTAGTCAGTAAAAGTCTGACACGCCCTCCTGCTCTACTCAGCAGGAGAAGTCATTTGATGATTTCCCACCCAAAAAAAAAAAAAAAAAAACCATCATCATGGGTGCCGCCGCCGTCATTAAGTAAAAACAGCGAGGATGATGATGGATTAACTACATCATTGTCTCTTAGGTCACCGGTGCCGCCGTCAACGTTATGCAGTCAAGAACACGATTCTGAGCCCGAGTCTATGTCTACATCCATGACTGCTGGAATGGAAAATCTGAATCCTCAAAATGACCCCGGCTTGTGGCCCATAACAATGACTGATGTAGACCGAACTGAGATAGTATTAAAAGGTCCAATCCGGGTTAAAGTTGATTTATTTCCCGTAAATGATAATGTACGGCGATTCAGCGAATATCATTATAATAAGATATTAGTTAACGGTGAAAAACTTGACAGGCGCTGGATGATTTATTCACAAACAAAGGATGCCGTTTACTGCTTTCCGTGTCGGGCTAGAAAATACAAAGATTGGATCAAGTGAAGGAGTGTGTGATTGGAAACAGTTGGGTGATTACCTAAAGTCTCACGAAACTAGTCGACAGCACAAAGATTGTATGTTGAAATGGATTGATTTAGAGAATCGTTTAAAAAGCTGTTCCACTATTGACTCCTTGGCCCAGTCACAAATTGAACAAGAAAGGCAACGTTGGAGAGATATTTTAGAACGATTACTTGCAATTGTAAAAATTTTAGCATCTCACAATTTGGCCTTCAGGGGTCATAGAGAGAAGTTAATTAACATTTGACTCAAATTCGAGTGAGACAAGCGGTAACTTTATAGATTTAGTAAAGTTATTAGCCCGATTTGATCCCGTACTGAGACTTCACTTAAAACAAGTAAAGGATAAGACGATTAATGACCACTATGCCGGAAAAAGTATTCAAAATGAGCTCATACAATTAATGGAAAGTCACGTGAAGACTCAAATTGTTGAAAAAATAATAAATATTACTCGATTATTCTTGATTGTACTCGCGACGTTTCTCGTATTGAGCAACTTTCAATTATTATAAGATTTTTAATACAAATACAGCTCAAATTGAAGAACATTTTATTGGTTTCTTAGCCGTCGAAAAAACCACGGCTGAGAGTTTGACTAATTATATAATCACAGAATTAGAACAGTTAGGTTTATCATTGCAAAACTGCAGAGGCCAAGGCTATGATAATGGTGCCAATATGCGTGGTGAAAAAAGTGGTGTACAAAAACGTATTCTTATTAATCCACTTGCTTATTTTTTACCTTGTGGGAGTCATAGCTGGAATCTCATCCTAGGAGATGCAGCATCGTCTTGTGTCCAAGCAAAATCTTTTTTTGGTTTGCTACAAAGGTTGTACACTCTGTTTGCCGGCTCAAGTCAGAGGTGGGCTATTTTAAATGCTCATGTAAAATCGTTATCGCTAAAACCACTTTCTGAAACTAGATGGGAGTGCAGGGTAGCATCGGTGAAGGCCGTTAAATACCAACTAAGCGATATATGTGATGCTTTAAAGGATTTAGCAGAAAATACAACAGATTGTCAGTTGGTCAGTGGATGCCATTCGATAGAAAAGGAAATAACTACCTACGAATTTGTAGTTTCACTTGTCATATGGTATGACATTCTTACGAAGATAAATGTTATAAGTAAAATGTGGCAAAGCGAAAACATGCACTTAGATGTGGCTATACAACACCTAGACGCATTCACAAATTGGCTCGATAAATATCGAGAAAATGGTTTTCAGTCATCCCTTATAACAGCGAGAGAAATAGCCGAGGAAAATGATATTGACAGACAGTTCAAAGAAATCATAAGACGACGTAAGAAAAGGTATTTTGATTATGAAGGGGAAGATGAAGCTCATGAATTGAATGCCGAAGAGATTTTCAAAATAAACTATTTTTATGTCATTGTCGACAATGTGCGCGCAAGCTGCCAGCCTAGGTTTGAGGCTCTTAAACATCATGAGAGCATATTTGGTTTCATGTATAATATAAAAAGATTAAAGGAATAGTGAACTTTTGAAGCAATACAGCGACTTGCAAATATCTATGACGGTTGGAGAATCATGTGATATTGATGGACATGAATTGTACGAAGAATTGAATATGTTCACCCGTGTGTATGAAGGAAACGATGACATTATCTCGGTGCTGAAATACATAATAGAAAGAAAAATAACTGAAGTTTACCCCACTATCGAAATAGTCCTGAGAATTATTGCTACCACACCTGTTACAGTTGCGTCTGCTGAAAGGAGTTTTTCGAGGCTTAAAATGATTAAAACATATTTGAGGAATTCGATGACACAAGATCGGCTTTCAGCCCTTGCTATTCTTTCAATCGAAAATGACATAGCTCATTCGTTAGACTATTGTGCTTTAATTAAAGATTTTAGTCTAGAAAAGCCGCAAACATCAATTTTAAAATTCATCATCTCTGTATTTGTTAATTTTGTAAATCTTTCAGTGTAAAATATTTTAAAACTCAAATTCTATTTATTTATATAACTAAATAATATATATAACTAACAAAATTTGTATAACTTTAGCATTTCTCCTCAACCATGACAAATACCTAAACCAATAAACAGACCTACTTTTGCGCCACATACTTTTCACGAAGGACAAAGGGCCTCGCAAAGACCAGCCGCCCGGAGCCTCGCAATGGGTAAGGCCGCCTCTGGTCATCAATTAACCCTTATGACTGTTAATACTTAGCCACAAGCCTGTTTTTTTATTTTATTTGATTGTAACTAACAAATTAACAATCCATAGTCATTAATCAAATGACTACAGAACTTGACTTTCTATAAATTAATGTGCAACAACAGTGTTTTCTACTTCATTTTCATCACTAGCTGTGTTACTTTCAGATAATTGTGACGAGTGTAGGGTGCCAGTTGATCTGGAAAATCAAGGTGATCATCAGGGCTTGACCAGAAATCCGGCATCTTCCCCACCAAAGAAAACCAATGCCGAGATGGATATAGCACAAAATGAACCAAAAGTGAGTAAAATAATAATAACAAAAAAACATTATTAAAATACGGACTTAAGAGTGTGCATCCTGCGCGGGTTGGCAACGTTGCATTTATAGTGGATATTCGTGACTATTTCATAAAGCATAAAGATTTTTTTTAATCAAGCACTAGACCATTGGTACTTCTAATTATTTTTTACATTTACTCTTAAATGACGATTAAATTTTTTGAATCATAACAAGTAGGGCAAATAGAAAATAATTGATGGTATGGCGATTATTAGAAGTAAATATCAAAATAAATGTAATAAAAATAGCATCATCATCTACCTAGCTGTTTCCCAACTATGTTGAGGTCAAGTTCCAGTCTAACCGGATGCAGCGGAACACCAGTATTTTACATGGACTAACTGCCGTCTGACCATTCCCGCCAGACCAGGAAAATCTCAGCTTTCTAGGTCCAAGGGTTTGAGCTGGGCGTTGATGAGTCAGTCAGGCCTTTTCTTTTTGACGGGTCCCAGAACTGATCCTTGTGGAACTGCAGCTTCTGTATTATACAGACTATAGATCTTTCATCGCTTGTTTTACTCGGAATTGTCTGCCATCTAAATACGAAGCTATGATGGGAAATACTGAGTGGGGTTGCTTTTCCTTTATTTTGCACAGTGAGACCTTGTGCCAGACACGATCAATGACCTGTTGCACGTCTAGAAATGCCGCAGAGGTGTATTCCATCTTCTCGAAACCCTGACATATTTCGTGGTAGACTCGGTGGACCTGTGTGAGACTTTCTAAATCCAAACTGGTGTACAGGGATAAGGTCACACTCATCCATGAATATTTTGAGTCTAGACAAGAAAATTCTTTCCCAGAGCTTAGACAACACTGGTGTGAGGTTTATAGGTCTATATGATGTAACATCGTGTGCCGGTTGTCAGACTTGTATATATTTTTTTTGCATTAAAGCTTAAAAATACCTACGATCTTGTGCTTGACTGAAACAAATAATAGTACTTTGATTTAAACCTACTACTTAAGATAATCACAAAAAACCACATACGACGTTGCCAGCCCGCGCCGGATTAACGCTCTTAAGAAAGGCGCAGGTCGCACAGCACGCCAAGCCAGCATCGACGATATTATTCGTCGAGCCCTTGACACGCCAGCGTACTAGCGCTATTAGAACCAAACGGCTTGGTACGTGACGATGGGTCACGTATGTAACATGCTCTGCTGTGTAATATCTTTTGCTTTGGTGAAGACCTGGTGTTTTGATAGATCCAGAGTATTTTTAAGTATGCAGTGTCCATAATTACATAGACCCTCTCCCTGTCAATAAATGTTATCCAACATTTATGGCATTTGCTCACTGGCGAAAATGAAAATCAATTGTTTGGCCATTTCCACTGACTGACATAAGTGCATGATAAACTAATCACAAAAACATACAGCGTCGACAAGGTTATTCATACACTCGAATAATGAGGCAATCAAAATTTAATAATCTCTTAAACATAATATATTGCTTGGCTTAGCTTCCAACCGCGCTTCGTTGGTGTGGAAATCGTAAAACACTCTAATATACTACAATAACAGCCACATTTTTAAAAACTTTTGTAGGGTCTCATCAACCAAAATATACACACTCAGGACCGGTGACGCAGTACAACACTAAGTAGCTAACTTACGGTGGTCCATGTAAGAAGCAGCTCGTCCTGAGGTCGATATCCAAAGCCTTCAGTGTCTGCCCCTGTGTCTTGTTGATAGTCATCGCGAAGAATACGCTAACAGGGACTGCACGAACTGATATCCCCCTACACCAGACGAAACAGATCGTCTGAAGTGGGAACTACTCTACCAAGAGCCTCTCCACTGATAGAGTGCCTTCGCCAACGTTTAGAAGAACATCGGAGAATTCTTGAGATGAATTCCCAGCCAAGCCGAGCTCGCGTGTTGATGGCCAAGCGCAGTCTATAAACTTGCGACCACACTAGTAAAGGTCGACCCTTTTCAACGAATTATTCACCTGGCCAGGCCTAGTTTGCGTTCCTCGCGTCACCCACCACAGTAGGGTTTTTAGCGGCAGTCCCTTAATCTCTTATGTCTGTTTATTTTCTAAAGGTCTCTATAAAGCTCTTTTTTAAGAATTTTGTCTCTTAATCCCTTTTCTCAGGAATTCTACCACTAGAACGAGCATGTATGCCCCAGTGATAAAGTATTGAGGCCAAAACTATTGTAATTTCTGAGGGGCATTTTATTTAAATAAATAAATAAAAGAGCTTTATTTTTCTTAAGTAAGAGTAACTGTCGTTATTCGCGCCAAGTAAACATCACCATATTTTTCTCTTCTCCAATTCTCCTTGTTCCGGCCCAAAACCACTACTCTATACATAATTGTTTCTCCTCGGATCCCCGCAACTCTTTAATTACCATTTCACATCAAAAGTATTGCTTAAAATATTTTTAATCTGAGAATATTGTTTTTTTAGTGAAGTTTTTTGACGGCGGAAGTCAAGTTTGACGGCTTCCAGCCTCCCGAAAAAGCCGGATTCCGTAAAGGCTTTAGCACCGTAGACCACATACATACGCTGCAGCAGGTTATATAGAAGACCGAAGAGCTTCTTCTCTGCTTAGCGTTTGTGGACTACGAAAAAGCCTTCGATACGATTGAAACATCGGCTGTACTGCAGTCTCTTCAACGGTGCCAGATCGACTATTGGTACATAGAGGTGCTGAAGTGACTGTACGAAAACACTGCTATGTCAGTTCGACTCCTGGAACAGACTTTGAAACCTATCCTTCTGCAGCGGGGTATGAGTCAAGGAGACGTTATCTCTCCGAAACTGTTCACCGCTGCACTGGAAAATGTCTTCAAGGTTTTGGACTGGAAAGAGGCTGGCATGTTGATGCCAGCCTCTTTCCAGTCCAAAACTTGATGTTGATCAATGGCGAGTACATCACTCACCTTCGGTTTGCCGATGATTTAGTTGTCATGGGACCATGAGACCATGGAGGTCCTCAGTGCAATGCTCAATGACCTCAGCAGAGCTTCCGAAAGAGTGAGTTTTAAAATGAACCTGGACAAGAGAAAGGTCATGTCAATTGCCCATGTACCCACTATCATGACGATCGGAGGCGCTACACTGGAAGTTGTGGACGAGTATGTTTGCCTAAGACAAACCGTCCAGTTCGGAACGCCCCCGAAACCCCTTGCATACTAAATTTCATCAAAATCGTTGGAGCCGTTTCCGAGATTCAGATTATGCTCGGTTTTTTTTTTTTTTGTTTGACGTTTTCTAAAAATGAAACCTAGCTAGATCGATTTATCGCCCCCGAGACCCCCTGCATACTAAATTTCATGAAAATCGTTGGAGCCGTTTCGAGATACAGATTATGCTCGGTTTTTGTTGGACGTTTGACGTTTTCTAAAAATGAAACCTAGCTAGATCGATTTATCGCCCCCCAAACCCTCTGCATACTAAATTTCATCAAAATCTTGGAGCCGTTTCCGAGATTCAGATTATAATATACATAAACATATATATATAATCAACTATACAAATACAAGAATTGCTCGTTTAAAGGTATTAGATATACATATATGTGTAGGTATATAGATGATTGACTAGTGGTTTGTTATCATTTATAACCAAAAGCGAACACCTATCCCAATAACTCTCATACACACAGACAAAAAGCCATTTCTTCACTCATTGCTTGTTTTCACGCTTTGTTGCTTTTCAGAGCTTCATGAAAGTTCTGTGGAACACACTGAACCAAGCTAGATGTTGTATTCATTATAACCTACGTATATTCATAGAAATCGGGGCGATTTGAAACTCTCAGCAAGGTTGTCTTGCGATCTTCAACTTTGTCTGGTATGTGATAACAATAATGTCTGAAATATAATTGGAAGGAGTTCAGCGTAGGAGCTAAAAGTATTCTGTCCTGAGTCATCCTGACTTTGGGCTGCTATTATTTGAAGGTAAAACTTATGTGTGTAATAGTTTGTTTAAACTTGTCTGTCATGCAACTGGGTCCTGGATTCCTGATTAAAACCGATATTCTTAAATCATTTCTATCCTGTATTTTAGGTGGCATGGGTAGAATCCAAATTAGAAAATACAAAAAAGAAGCCATCCATACTACACGTGGATTTAGATGACGACGACAGCGAGCAGGGTGATGACGTGGTCGTTGTGGAACAAGCAACTAGACCACGCGAACACGTCTTTGCATTAAACAGCCATACTGCAGGACTCAATGACCAAGTCTTTTCAGAATTTTTTGAAAAAATAAAGTCGAAGGACTTTGAGTATCAGGAATTGCTCCGGCGAATTGCAAATACAAGAAAACCAATGTCAGAAGATACTCCTGATGCGTCATATAAGCTGCCGAAGGCAACACAGATGAATACATTAAATGAAATCCAATTAGACAATGAATTAAATATTGACACATATCAAAATGCGCCCCAAGAGCAGGATCCTATCAGAGTATCTTCAACAGAATCTAGCGATTCTGACGACGACGTTGAGGTAGTTTCACTAGAATCATCAATGACCAAAGATTGGAAAAGGAATATAGTAGAGTTATCAAAAAATTGGCTGCTGGAAATGGATTCTGAATGTAATAATAAACTGTCAAAAAATCAGGCAAAGATTAATGATGCGCGTCAGGTATCAGACATCACATCAAAAGTGAACAGCGAACAAAATAAAACTCGCTCGTTGAGCCCAGAGACCCTCGGCGACTGGCTGGCGAAAAAAGATAAAAAATATTTTTCAACACTCCTAAAGACTCCAGAAAAGCATAAAGAAGTGGAGGAAAATGAAGCTCAATCGTACAAGCCAGACATTGCCGGAGCTTGGCTGTCGAGATTAGAATCTAAAAATAAAACTAGTCTAGTAAAGTCGAATGAAAAGCATAAAGATACGCCGCAAGAGTCCAAGATCGTATCGAAAATAAACACTGGGCAGAGTGAAGCTAAACTGAATACCACAAACGATTTTTTGGCGAGATTAGAAGAAGAATGTTCTTCAACGCCCACAAAAACCCAAGATGATTTTATCAACGCACGTCACGAGTCTATTGTCGTACCTAAGATAATAAGTGAGCAAAACAATATTCGCTCGTATCTGCCAGCTGCTTTAAGGGATTGGTTGTTGGAATTAGATGCTAAATATAAGACAACGCCCCAAAAAAAGCAGGAAATGGCAAGGCAAGAGTTGAACAACATGCCTAAAGGAAACGGTGAAGATCGCTCGCTTAAGCTGGACAGCAAATATGAATGGCTGGCAGATCTGAAATCTAGCTTTAATGCGATACAAAATAATAATCTAAATGATGCAAGTCGGAAGACGAATATAGTAACAGAATTAAACAGTAATAATAAAGTATCGTGTTCGTACAACCCAGACACCGCAAGAGAAACGCTATCAAGATCGGTTTCGCAAACCATAGCTGATCAGCCAAAGATGCAAGAAAAGCATGATTCACATCAAGAGGTGAATAGGTTATTAAAAGTGAACAGTAAGCAAAATGAAATTCGCTCGTTCAACTTCAACACCTCTGAAGATTTGATGTCAAAAATAGGTTCTCTCTTTAGTAAGTCCCAGCATGAAATACAAGAAAAATGGAGACAGTCGCTTTTAAATCCAGGTGAAATTAAACAAGTCAATCATGGACAAAGCCCTGAACAATTTGCGAAAACTGATGAAGAAGGTGATGTGGAAATGCAGTCCAATTCTGATCTACCTATTTTGACCCCTGAACAGGAGAAGATGGTAAATAGAGCATTTGAACTGGAACCAGAGGAAGAAATGCTTGTGGAGAAATTTAATATGAGGATTCACAGGTTAGTCTTATATTATTAGTAATTAAAAATTGCTCTCAGAATGACCATTAATGCGAATATTTCTTAATTATATTCCAGGCGGGACCTCCAAACCCTATCAGATCTAAACTGGCTGAATGACGAAGTGATAAACTTCTACATGTACTTGATAATGCAGAGGAGTGAAGAGCGGATAGATTTGCCTAAAGTGTACGCCACGAATACCTTCTTTTATCCTAAGTTCATGCAAGATGGGCAGGCTGGACTTAGGAGGTGGACGAGAAAGGTACCTCTCATAGAGCCTTTATGGAGTTTCATGCATTATGACTTCCTTTCACCTGTCCTCTTCAACCTTCAAATTAGTTCCCAGTTTTTACCTGACTGCGCCAAAAGGAGGGTTATGTTTTAAGAGTGTATGAATGTATATGTCACCGTAACATTATGAACATCTTCAGTTTTATAATCTATCTCGTGAGATTACAAAGTATCGAAACATTGTGAACTGCTAAAAAACTTTAAAAAAATTAAGACAATAAAATAAATATCCAAAGTCACCGACTTCCGAAATTAAAGTTATTTTTCACTCTGTAGTGTTTTTCCGACAGTCGGTTGTTTTTTTGGAAAAAGTTTTTAGTTTTCACTTTTTAGTGGTTCACATGTGCTTACCCCTTTACAGCGTACCAGCGTGATGTTATATTATGAACTGGTGTAAACAATAGACAGACATGAGATTTCAGCAATCCCAGTCCATTTTCTATCATTTATTGAGGAGTTCTGTTGCCTATCTCCGAAGTTTTTCATCAGATCTTCACCAAATTGAAATGGAACCACTCCGAGAAAGTACTCTTCCAAAAACTACCCAAATCGCTTCAAGTGAGCCTATAAAATTTGAAGAGTTCTGTCTGTTTCTCCAGAATCTCATCATCAGATCCTGACTTGATGATCCTGGGAAGTACAAACTTTCAAACAAAAAAAAAAGCAAATCGGTCCAGCCATCTTCGAGTAATCGGGGGACATACATAAAAAAAGGTTCCGACGAATTACGAACCTCCTTTTTGAAGTCGGTTAAAAACCATGTACAATTTAACGCACTATTTGTCGATAGTTTATAATCTGTCCGTGACAAACCGACAAATTGTGTGTACGAAAGTTGTATGCGACAGATAGGTACAAGTACAACTTTTATACCGGTACCTTGCGCTATTACTAAATAGCCAAGTAACTGCCACTAACTTGGAAAAAGCGCCCGCCGGCCGCTGCCACGGCACCGCTTCCTTCGCTCGCTCGGCTCGGACGCTGTTGGTCGCAGTTAGCACTTGGCTTAGGTAGTGCAACCAATAGGGTATTTTCCAATTTAATAAAAACTATTTTGATTTGAAGATTGGGACGATATATTTAACAGAAAAATAAAAATAAATTTATTTATGTAGCATTTTCTCAATTAAAAACGATTAAAATCAAATTTCGTTTTTATTGTTTTGAATTTACCGTTAAAACGCTCCTTACGATGACTTTTTATCACGTGACATCGTAACGCCAGCTTTGTCGCAGTTTTAGAAGTATTTGTGCACAGAGGCACCGCACACCAGCAGGCTTAAACAGACATATTTCTTTTAGCGTTCACGCCAAACGCTACGTCAAAATGTATGAGAACGACATTACCTGCGGAAAAGTTACGTCGTGTCCTTTCCGTAGGTAATGTCATTTTCATACATTTTGGCGTAGCGTTTAGAGTGAACGCTAACAAAAATGTGTTTTGTCTCTAGGCCCAGTAATATCACTTTCTATCCATTAAAAATCTTGTTCATTAGAAACTCGACATTCACTTGTTTACTTACTAACTATTTTAGTTTACACAAAGTTGACGTCACGTGATAAAAAGTCATCGTAACGAGCGTTTCGGCGGTAAATTCAAAAAACGAAAAATTCATTTGATTTAAATCGTTTTTGATTGAGAAAATGGATATAAATCAATTTAGTTTTATTTTTCTGTTACATAAGTCGTCCCGATCTTCAATTTAGAATAGTTTTAAATAAATTGGAAAATACTCTATTCGGCTACTGTCACGATCAGCAAATCAGGAATGGTTCACAATTTAACGGGTGATAAAATCAGACAGATTGTGATACCTGTCGAGTGCAGGTTCGTGTACAATTTGACGGTTTCACATGGGTGGATTATAAACTATGGAAAATTAATACGTTATATTTTGTAAGCAGTATGGTACAGATCCCGATTTATCGACAGTTTATAATCTTGCGAGATGAATTATAAACTAACAGTGTTCACAATCATACGGTCACATTTATTTATATGGATTTCTTCGTCGCGCTCTGTAACCTAAATGATTTGATGGATTTTAGCTTGAGAGGCGTCGTTAGATTCATCTCAATTGTGAGTGTCACTGTATTAAAATTATGAAAACTAAAATGGCCGATTTTTGGCGACATATTCTTTTTATTTCTCGGGGTTTCATAAATAGGTTTTATTAACGTCAAAAATTATTGTTTATATAACTAAAAAGTATAAAAAATAATTTAAAAGTATTTACATACTCAGCCTATAAACGTTCTCACTGCTGGGACACAGGCCTCCTCTCCATGAGAGGGAGTGGGCCGTAATCTACCACGCGGGCCCAGTGCGGGTTGGTAGATGTCACATGTCTTCGAATTTTTGGTTCTAGGACATGCCGGTTTCCTCACGATGTTTTCCTTCACCGTTTGAGAGCAGTGGTGGTGATACACAAAGTAATGCGCCTGGCTGGGTTCGAACGCACGACCTACAACTCGTAAATCGCGGCCGTTACCACTGGGCCACCACTGCTCTCCTACTAAAAGTATTTAGTAGGAGGCAATAAAGGTCTTGTTAAATTTAAGAAGAAGCCTCAGACTGCATGAGAATGCATAAAGTATTCAGTTTAATAGACAAACAAAAGTTTCTTGTTTCCATCTTTTTTAAAGTTCACTTTTTACGCAGTCGGGTTTTTTATTCTTTAAATTATTATTTTATTTCCTTATTTTCTTGAAATCGCGTGGAAAAGTAGTTGCTTTTTTTTGTTGCTCATCTAACTAAGAGAATGATGATACTAATGTTCATCAATTGCTTAAACAAAAAGGTACCAGATTATTGACCAAACAGCTATTGACACTAGTTCTAGTCTACGTAATTTATTGGCTACATTTTCAAGAATATGTAAATATTCCAGGTTGACATATTCGCGTATGACCTCTTCATGGTGCCCGTCAATATAGGTAATCACTGGTGTCTTGGCATCGTTGACTTCCGCGAGCGCATAATTAAGTACCTGGACAGTCGTGGAAGCCTCAACCAAGAGTGTCTGGATGCTCTACTACAATATTTGAAAGATGAACATCATGATAAGAAGGGCGCGCCGCTCGATGTCAATGGCTGGAAGACGGAATGCGTTACAGTGAGTTAAATAATTAGGAATCCCAGGATCTCTATTTTTTTATATTAAATACACATCAATGAATAATAATGGTTTATTTGGAACAAAATTTAAAGGAAAATATTATAAACTAGTTATCGTCCAGTTGTCGAAATTCGACCATAATTCATATAAAACTTAGTGTAAGTACTTATTTCTAATGCATTATAAAATAAAAATATTAACTTTCTGCACTCCTCCATAAATAAATATCTAATATAAGTATTTTTTGTTAAAAAGGGGTACAAAGTTTTTGCTTCTCGTATTAATAAATAGATGGACACTTGCAACTACAGGTACTCGTATTTTAGAAACCAGTTGTACCGACTACCCTTGACTGTTTGCCAGTTTCTTTTTTAGAGAACATTTTACCAAAAAGGTTATTTTTTTCGCAGGACATCCCGCAGCAGATGAACGGCAGCGACTGCGGCATGTTCGCGTGCACGTTCGCGGAGTTCTTGTCGCGCGGCGCCGCCTACAGCTTCACGCAGGCGCACATGCCCTACCTGCGCCGCAAGGCCGCGCTCGAGATACTCATGGGCAAGCTGCTGCTATAGGCCCCCAAGCTCCAAGATAAAGCCCAGCTCTATCTATACTGGGAACTATATCCCACTAAGCGGCGTAGAGGTAGTTAGTCCTATATTTTTATTAGGGAAATCAAATGGTAGTCAGTAATTGCATAAACAGTACCAATGTAACATTTATATATTTACGTTGTTGAACAGACAATTTCTACAAGCATAATTAATATGAAGCAATGGCATACACTTTCCTTCATAATCTTTCGTAATTACGTAACACACAGGTCTTATAAACTTCACAAGGCGGAAATAAAAATCTTAAGGGTTTCAATCAAATCAAGTTTAGTGAATCGCTTTCACGGAGTAATGAAAGAAGCGGAGATACCGCAAAGCAGTGTACGTTACCCTAGCAAGAAAGTGTCTCCTAGAGTTATATGAGTAGAACGTATAATGTGTGCCTTATCTGCTGTAAATGTGCCCCCACATAAAAATGGGTGCCCCCTGTCGTTTTGGAGAAAAACGGAAAAAAACGATTCTTGCTGGGGTAACGTTTTTCTAGCAGGAAAATTCTAAACGAATGATCGGAGAGAGAAAAATTGTGCATGGCCAGAGAGCTTATATGTGTGCCAAAATGTGCCCCCAAAAATAAAATCTGTGCCCCTTCAGGTTTATATATAGAGAGAGAGAGAGCGAGATATTGCATTTCCTGCTGGAGTAACGTTTTGATGAATCGTATATCTCTAAAACCATTGCATGTGCCCCTGTAGAATAAACATACACGAGTAGCTCTTAATGTGTGCCCCTTAGTGCCCCAATTAGATTTAAGAAAATATTTATAGTTTTCATGCTATCGCGGTTTTATGAAAACCCGAAAAAACATCACAGTGCCTAAATGAGACAAGGCACAAGTTCGCTGAAAACTGTATTCGGTCCTTCTTGACGCTATTAATAACCATACAAAGTTTCAAAACTGTTCATGCATGCGTTTTTGAGTAATCTTGCTAAATGTCAAAACGATGGTGTCTTAACGTCGTCATAAAGTCGGTTGTTTTTATTTTTATTTATTCCGGAAGTAGGTTGTTTTTTTTTTTTTGCTTTTTTTTCACTTTATAGTACCTACCCCACACCAATTCGAAATTTCATCTTTTTGGGGGTCAAAATCAAAATCAATGCCTATATATATGCGATAGCAGCAATCGCGGTTGATGTGCTGTCAATTTTTTCAAGGGTTCCGTTGTCTGTCTCCGAAACAAACAAATCCGTCTACGGATATATTATATATGACGGAATTACGCCCGAACTACATTTAAAAAAAATCCTCCTTGAAGTCGGTTAAAAACTCAACTGTCGTTTTAGTTCTTACACTGGCCACTATGGTGTTACAAAGAATGAAGCTTTGTTCCAGAACATTCTATGTACTGTCGCCAGCGGGTCAAGCTATCCCAAACTGTAAAATTTTCCCAACTGAACATAAACCTAATTCCTTTGTAATAAAGTTGAAAAACTATCAAAGAAATTTGACAGATTGGGGTAGCTTGATGTGCTGGCCTCTGTACGTCAGTATGGCGGGAACACATTATTTATTACCCAACTGAAACGGAAATGTTTTCCCTGTTTGAATTTGTATTTTTAATAGTGTCATGTGGGGTATCGAGTATATAGGTTAGGATAGCCCCCTATATACCCGATACGAAGGTTTTCGGCGCCGACCACTGTGACGTCATGGCCGAACTGAAGGCGCTCGGCCTAATTGCCTTGCGGCATTTCCGCTACTTTCATTACTCCGTGGTCGCTTTGCATTTTTTTTTATAACGCATTATATTCCGCTAGGACGAGATGTAACTTTAGGTGACGAGTATGTAACTTTTAAACGTTTTTATGTTTATGAATTTATTCGACGAAGTTTAGTTAAACCGACAAATCAAACTAAACAGACCAATAGGGAACGTGCACGACGAAGGGTTTGCCATCTGGTGGCGCAAATCCGAAGTTTTTACGCAATCTTCACTTGAAATTGACATTTCACGTTATAAAATAATCTCATTATAGAAGTGAAAAAAACATATTACTAAGTGAAAACGTATTGTTGTGTTTTTGGATGCTCGACACTTCAAATAAAAATAAATCAAATTCTATAACTTTCCCGCGGATAATAATCACTTTCCTTGGTTACGTGATAGACAAAAGTGGATAAATGCAGTTAAAAAATATGTGTTTAGTTTCAAAACATTTAGAAATTGCTAAATAATGTTATTTGTAAAAACAGCTAAGTTTTGTATGTAGTACTAGTACTACTATCCAATACAAACAAATCTGTGAGTAAACATAACCTGAAATAATTTTAGTTAGTTTTCGATAATTCATAATCTGGAGAATTTATAAATTAAAGCACAGATATGCATACATTTTTCAGATAGGCTTGCCTTACATTTGCAATAATTTGCTCTTCTAATATGTATATTGCAATCAAGCAAAGTGACATGAAAATAAATAAAAATATAGACAAAATATTTACGTGAAAAATGAGATCAGAAAATACATTAAAGTTATTTTGACATCATAAACATTAGAAATCGTCGTTTGAGCTAAAATTTTGCCAGTTAGTGCTGCATTTTCATGATTCCTAACTGTTTCTTCTACACCCAAGACATGCCCCGACTCGAAGAGATTTTGACGTATTTTGACCACGCTGACGATCATTAATATTCGGCCGGAATCCATCTATCTATCTATATAAATAAAAAGAAGTCCTGACTGACTGACTCATCAACGCCCAGCCCAAACCCTTGGACCTAGAAGGCTACAATTTTGCACAGAGGTTGTCTTTGTAGTGTAGACAAGGAAACTCCTCGAGTGTCAACGGAACACCAAGTGTGCATAAGAAAAAGTGCTCGAAGTGTCAACGGAGCACCATGTGTGCATATTGTCGGTATTTCAAATAAACGTAAAATACCGTCGTCCATTGGGAGCCGGGACAATATGCACACATGGTGTTCCGTCGACACTTCGAGCACTTTTTCTTATGCACACTTGGTGTTCCTTTGACACTTGAGGGGATAAGGAAGGATTTTTCGAAATTCAACCCCTAAGGGAATTCCGAAAGTTCCGCGCGGGTGAAGCCGCTGGTAAAAGCTAATATTTTATAATTTTTAATAATTAAAAACGATTTAAATATAATGTAAACAATAACTTAAACATTGACGGCAACACGATGACAGATCTGAAAGTTTCTTTTTTGACCACACTGGCGCTCGTGTCGATTTGTGCTGCCATCTAAAGTTCGTGTACGTTCCCTATACATATTATATAATATAATTAAGAGGAATAATATAATTCATAAATAAAAACGCCACCAAGCCGTTGCCGTTCTGTAGTTTCTGCCTGAAAAAGACGTGAGTTTGTGTATGTGTATACCTACTGATGGCATTAGCAAGTTCTGTATACTCAATCCTCAATCATTTATTGCATTCCACAATATAGTATCCTTGTGTCTAGCCACCCAGCATAATTATGGGTTTGTACCTTTTCCAACGTTTAGTTGTGTTCTATTCATAATATAAATTAAAGTCGCTTTTCATGTCCGTCTGTTGACCAGTTAGTTCAACCGAACTACGACACCGATTTGGATGCGGTTTTCACCATAGGTAGGAGGGGCTGGTCAATAGTAGGGGTTGTAAATACCGGATTTTACCCGACTGCGCCAGAAGGAGGGTAATGTTTTTTCGGGCGAATGTATGTTTGTAATATATTTCTTTGGCACGCCTGTAGCCTAAACGGCTTAATGGATTTTAGCTTAAGAGGCGTCATTAGTTTCGTATCAATTATGAGAGTGACACTGGGTATATCAAAATTATGAAAATTAGAATGCCAACTTGGCGCCATATTGTCTTAAAAAAAATATCGAGTGGGGTATCAAAATAAAAGGGTTTTATAAATAGCTTGCAAAAATATATGGAATGTAAAAATAATTATTTTAACGAAAAGTGTAAAATAACAAATAATAAAAAAATACCGACTGAACTTTAAATTAAAAAGATGGAAACCAGAGACTTGTTTTAAGAGGTTTTTTTGAGGATGGTAATCATCAAATAACTTCTCCCGCTCTGGACGGAGCGGGTGGGCGGGTCAGACTTTTACTGACTAAAACCCACCCGTGTTCCTTCAGTTGCCTGTGTGCCAGGGGCCGTGGTAAATCTTTCGCACAACCCGCACCCCCGATGCCTGCCAGGGGTGCGAGTTGTTCGAAAGAGATACCGTCGCCCCTGGCACACGGGCAACTGAGGGAACACGGTAAAAAAAACTTTAATGAACCAGTAAGAACAAAATGTTATGTTTTGAAACCAAGAAATAATAGACTAGACTATTATTACTAAAAAAATGGTATTGAAAAATGGCAAAAAAAACCTGGGATCCCGTTATTAAAAACCCTATCACTAATATAAGCTGTCACTCTTCGTAATTTAAGTTTTCCTGTTTGTACATACAATTAATTTGGTGAAATAAAACTTTCGCAACTCATTAGGTATACATCTGTTTTTACTCACTTCTAAGTAGGATGTAATTACACTACCTACATTATGAATATTGATAGACCCTGGAACTTTTGTTTTATTATGATCACTATTGTATTTGTGTATCCTATAATAGATAGACGGATTACGACGACGACCTAAGGTGTGAAGACTCGAGTTCGAATCCGCTCCGTGACTAAATTAACTAAAAATAGTAAAAGTTACTTTTTGTTGACTCTTTTTTCCCTAATTTGTTAAAATAGTTGCCATCAATAAGTGAAAGTGTTATCTCCAAAAATAAACATTTATATCCATTATAAAAAACAAACTTTCAATAAACAAAGGAAAATCAAATTAACAATAACAACAATTACTGGAAATGGAGTGCAGTGACTTATAAAACAGTGATCTTCATTATTGAGTGAACAATTAAACATTTAATTTACCTACGTCTACAACAAAAACGTGACTTATATAAAAAATAAAAAGTGGATCAAAAACTATGATTAATATCGGTGTCATTGACATCAAAAATATCACTATATACTAATTTATAAACAATCTCCAATAAACAAAACACAAAACTGCAAGAAAGTGTCTAATTTCATAGATTTTAAAAACAAAGACAAAGTGACCTAAGTGTTCGACATTGCAAAAAATTCCGATTGAATGAGTCATTTCTAACCGTTTTCGTTCGTTTAAATATTTCATATGTGCATTGCAAGGCTCAATTTCACTGTAATCATCTAAGCACATTTGGTTCAGTGGCTATAAGTGTGGCGTCATACCAACAATCGACCGAACCTGAGTTCGAGCCCCACTAAAGCTTAGGTTCTTTTTGTGTTTTCTAAAATTCCAAACTTCTACTTACCGCTCTCCAAAGTCACCAACTATATAATTATAAAACACCACAACAGAGGGCGCTACGATACCTTCGAGGAAAAATAATACTAATAATAATATAATAATAATGGACTACGACAGCAACAACATAACTTACCGGAATAAACCTACCAGAACAAGCTCGTTAACCGACCTATCTAAAATGACAGCAAATGATAGCGAGAAAACGATATTGGATGCAACGATGATGAGTGTTCCGGATAGCTTCCACGACACCACTGACGAAATTCGTGAATTAACTAATGAAATCAAATCACTTAAACAGCAATTACTAAGCGCTCATCAAGAAATCGACAATTTAAACGCGGAAAACCTACACCTTAAAACCGATGTACTAAATATGATTACGACTGTTAACATTTACAAGAAAATATGCTCAACGCCTGAGAAAAAGAGTATAACACCAACACGCATAAGTAAGGCATCACGGCAAGTTAATTCACCAAATGACCTAACCAATAAACGTGAACCACCAATCATTCTACCAGTATGCGCGACCAACAAACACAATAAAGGAGCTCAGACTACTAATAGTCGTAATCAGATACCACACAAAGATAAAAGATTGCCGATTTCTGTACCATCGACCAATTCCGCAACTCCGAAAACTGTAATATCGAAACCTAACGAAAAGAATAAATTGTATATCTTAAGTAGTAACAAAAACAACGGATCCTTATCAATCATAGAGGAAGTTTTCTTCGAATACTTCGAGTACTGTCACCACATAATGCCTAACAGTACCATAAAACAATTATTAAGCGGCATCGAAGAAAGATTGAAGGGATTCACCCTAAACGACTACTGCCTAATTTTTATTGGAGAAAATCATATTATTACAAATGAAAACAACTACATAAACTTAATAAACTTACTAAATGAGTCGCTTCGCAAAATTCAGCACACCAACGTAGTCATTTGTCTTCCTACGTACAAGGCAGGATCACTTATATTTAACTTCAAAGTTGAGATGTTCAACAACCTTCTTCACCTAGATAACCAAAACCATAAGTATGCATACATCTTCGACAGCAATCGTGATCTAACACATAAGATGTTTTCTTACACTACGGGCAGAATCAATAAATACGGAATTAAAAATATATATGACAATATTATGAGCAACATTCAGATTGATTTAGACTTATATTGTCAGAAAAGCAGACAGGAAAATAATAACAACAGACAAGAATATGACGAGAGTTTAACGACTGCCATTGGTGACGAACACAATTCAAGCCTGAAAGAAACCCCCAACTTTTTTCGTTTATAACAATATACACATCCTTCATCAAAATATTGCTGGACTCCTAAGTAAAAGCGATACGCTTAGTGTGTATTTGGAAGAACTACAAAATAGTAAAAAACAGATCGATACTATATGCATTACCGAACATTTTATGACACCTGAACAGGAAGGACTACTAAATATACCAAACTACAGCCTAGCAACAAGTTTCTCCAGAGATAATAGAAGAGGTGGCGCGTGCATTCTAACCAGGGTCGGTCACAAGTATAAAGTGTTAAACTTAAGGAAATATTCAGTAATCAACGTAATTGAATGCTGCGCGATAGAATTGACAGAACACAACATTATTATTGTATGTATATATAGGGTGCCCCAATCTAATTTGGATAAATTTTTCTGCAATCTAAATAATGTTTTGCATTTACTGTGTTTAAAATTGAATAACAAAAATATTGTTTTATGTGGGGACTTTAATATCAACCTATTGAAAAGAAATAAACAAACCTTAGACTTCGAATGTACATTGTTAAATTATAATTTGAAATTACAATTTTCTCAACCTACAAGGTTAAGCAGTGGGACGTGCTTGGATAATATAGCACATAATATAAAAGGTTGTAAAGGAGAAATTATAGAATTGGGTCTGTCAGATCATACCGCGCAACTTTTGAAATGTCCTGTTAAGAAGACATGTGTCTTAAAGCGTTGGAAAATAAAAAGAAGGAATTATTGTCCAGATAATATGGAGAAATTTATAAATTGCATTAAGAATCTCACTTTTTCGGACATATATACAACTAGTGACGTCAATGAGGCATACGACCGTTTTCATGACCTATTCAAATGTTTTTACGATCTTTGCTTTCCCTATGAAATAATAACAAAATCAATTACTAAGAAAGCAAAATGGATCACGAACGGGATAAGGAAATGTAGCAAAAAGAAACGGCATTTGCTATGGCAATATAGAACAAATCCTTCCCCAAAGAATAAACAATCGTTTAAGACATATTCTGCAAGGTTTAAAAGAGTTATAACATTAACACAAGCATCGCGAAATAACTACTTCATTAAGACGTCCAAAAATAAATCTAAAGCGGCATGGACTGTAATTAATAATTGTAAGACCTGCTTCCCTAAAGAACCAATAGTACAAATACAAACAGGGACACAGAAAATCACGAACCCGTTAAATATAGCTCAGGCTTTTAACAGGTTTTATATTAATCAAGTTACCGAACCAAAAAATAAAACTATACCAGAAATTAACGTACGCTTAAATACTTCGAACTCTTTATTTATGGAGCCAACCATACCTCAAGACATAAATAATCATATTTCCTCACTTCGAAATACAAATAGTGTTGGCTATGACGGAGTATGCACTAAAGTTATCAAAGAAGTATCTCATTACATAGCTCCGCATCTCAGTCACATAATTAACATGAGTATTTCCAGCGGAATCTTCCCTGACAAATTAAAAACGTCAATAATTGTACCGTTACACAAAAAAAATGATAGACAAACTATGTCAAATTACAGGCCTATTGCGTTGATACCCATCTTTTCAAAAATATTTGAGAAAGTCATTTATAAGTCGTTGTACAACTACCTTGAAAAATCAAACATATTAGTAAATGAACAAAAGGGATTTCGTAAGCAGAAGACAATCAATATGGCTATACATGACCTGCTTCTCCCTATTTTGTCAAGTATAGATAACAGAAATCCTGTTTGTGCTATATATATGGATCTAACTAAGGCTTTTGATTATGTGGATTATCCGATACTAATACATAAACTTGAAAAATATGGCATCCGAGGAAATATACTTGACCTCATTCGATCTTACTTAACGAACAGAAAGCAATTTGTAGAAATCACACAAGTATCCTCAAATACTAGTTACGAGAAAAAATATCGTTCCGAAAGGGAGATTATTAAATACGGCGTTCCTCAGGGTAGCGTGCTGGGACCCCCCCTTTTTTTGCTCTACATAAATGACCTTCCGAGACAAATAAAACACCCCATGGTACTCTTCGCCGATGATAGCACCGTAATTATTAAGTGTGATGATCCGAGTACTTATGAAAATGAAATAAATATGACATTAAATAGAATTATAACATGGTTTGACAAGAATAATCTAATTATAAACTTAGAAAAGACTAAAATTATGCATTTTTATCAAAGAATTCCAAATACAATCCTTGACATTAGCTATTTAGGGACAAAAATAGAATCAACTACTGCTACTAAATTCCTTGGTATTAATATCGACAATAATTTGTCTTGGAGACCCCAGACAGACGAAATATGTAAAAAACTTAATAAATTTGCCTATGCACTCTATAAACTATCAAAAATAGTGAGCCTAGAATCCGTACTGACAGCCTATCACGGCTACGTTGCATCAACACTCAGATATGGCATAATATACTGGGGCAATTCAGTTGATAGAGAACTCGTATTTAGAGCCCAAAAAAGATGTGTCAGAGCTATGTGTGGCCTTAAAAGCACAGACAGTTGTCAACCATACTTTATACGTCTGAAAATTCTTACCTTGCCATCGCTGTACATATACGAAACAAATACGTTCGTCAAATCTAATATTTCATCCTACAAAATAGCTACTAAAAGTAACTACAGAAAATTACGCGACAAAAATAAGTCAGAACTCGAAGTGACTTATGGAAAAACTGCACTAATGAATAAAAGTACCTTCTGTATGGCCAAAAAAGTATTTAACAAACTACCTGAAAAAATAAAAACGTTAAATCTGGAAAATTTCAAAAAAGTATTGTTAAGAATGTTGATAAATAAATGTTATTACTCACTACAGGAATATTTGGACGATAATTCTATGATTTCTGCCTCAAAAAATTGTACATCACCTCACATATTTTGACGATTTAGAATTTTATTTGACATTACCACTAATAAGGCATGTAACTAAATTTATTTGACATTTATTGATATTGACTATATTTTCTTCATTTTGTATTCATGTGCCTATTAATTTTGTTTTTATTTCTAATTTTGACATAATTTTATATAATTCTACCATTATATGAATCTGAAACGTTGAATTGGTGTTAAAAGTGAAATTTTCGACAATGTTAATTAAATATTATATTTGTACGCTTCTGGGCAAAACATAGAGGATCTATTCATCTGTAACATCTCGCACACTATTGTAATTTGACCTATGTTTACAAATAAAGCATTCTGATTCTGATTCTGATTCTGATAGATATCCTTATAAATAAATACCGACATAGGTATATCGCATTCTTATTGCTGGGAACATACAATGAATTAATTGGTAAGATAGATAAAACAAATATTTAACAAGTCAACAAAAAGTAAATAGCTCATAGCAAAACAACACGTAAGTACCTTACTCCTCATTAAATAATAAATTTTCTTACAAGCCTGTGTTGTCCCACTGACGGGCAATAGCCTCCCTTCCATCTTTCCACTTTTCCGGTCTGCGATTGTGGGGCAATCCTTTAAAGGATTGCCCCACAATAAAGGAGTCCAGCTCATGCCGCCTTCTCTATGCGTCTAAAGGCCGCACTTGGAGCACAGAATAACCAGAAGCCAAGCTTCATATTAAGAGCGTTTATTCTGAAAATGGGCAACGTCGCAAATAGCTGTCAAATATTTCAGTGTTTTGATTAATTTGGCAATATTACTGTATAGAACCGTAAAATATAGCTAACTAGTAACCTAAAATATTGATTATGAAATGCAATAATTCATATCTTAATACCGAGTATTTAGTTTTAGATGTAAAAAAAGAACTTGGAAACTTTCCAAATGTTTTTTTACATCTAAAACGGTTACAACATCAAATTCAGTGTTGTAATTGCAAATCATTATTCATATTTTAGGTCACTAGTTAGCGATATTTCATATTTCCATACAGTAATAATAACAAACTAATAAAAACAGGTAAATATTTGACAGCTATTTGCGACGTTGCCAACTTTCAGAATAAACGCTCTTAATGCCGTGCGTAGGTACACTACTACACGCACAGCTATGTGTGAGTGACGTGTCACCGATAAGGCGCGGGGGGCGAGCACCGGCGGCGCCCGCTCGAAGACAAATCGGTTTTGTCTAGCTCAGTCAGACGACGAAGTTAAGGACTGATAGCGGTAGGTGTACGTTACCCTAGCAAGAAAGTGTCTCCTAGAGTTATATGAGTAGAACGTATAATGTGTGCCCTATCTGCTGTAAATGTGCCCCCACATAAAAAATGTGTGCCCCCTGTCGTTTTGGAGAAAAACGGAAAAAACGATTCTTGCTGGGGTAACGTTTTTCTAGCAGGAAAATTCTAAACGAATGATCGGAGAGAGAAAATTTTTGCATGGCCAGATAGCTTATATGTGTGCCAAAATGTGCCCCCAAAAATAAAATCTGTGCCCCTTCAGGTTTTCGAGATATTGCATTTCCTGCTGGAGTAACGTTTTGATGAATCGTATATCTCTAAAACCATTGCATGTGCCCCTGTAGAATAAACATACACGAGTAGCTCTTAAGGGGCACACCTTAGTGCCCTAATTAGATTTAAGAAAATATTTATAGTTTTCAAGTTATCGCGGTTTTATGAAAACCCGAAAAAACATCGCAGCGCCTAAATGAGATAAGGCACAAGTTCGCTGAAAACTGTATTCGGTCCTTCTTGACGCTATTAATAACCATACAAAGTTTCAAAACTGTTCATGCATGCGTTATTGAATAATCTTGCTAAAAGTCAAAACAATGGTGTCTTAACTTTGACGGCAAAATACAAGGAACCGGCTCAATCCCAGATGTGTAGGTGTGAACCAAAATTGTGTGCCTTTAGTCAAAAATATATGGTGAAAATATTCAGCTTGGAATGTTTCGCATTAAGTTAATATTAACAAAAAACCAAAAATGTAAAGAACGGCTGGTTATCCGACCAAATTTGAATGACTACTAAAAAGCGACGGTTTCATACATATCGATGACCTTCTTTACTTTACTCACTAACCGGTTTACACGTGTTGTGCCTGAGTACACTGAAGTAGAAAAGTAATAAAATAAAGTTGTTATTGGATTATATTCTACTAACTGTTTCTATTATATTTATTGATAAGCCGTAGGTTAGATAAATTAACAGTAAGTTTTTCATCAGTAAGGGGAATGCTCCAACCAGCCCGCGAAATTCAAAGTTTCTTGCGGTTTTTTGCAATTTGCAGGCCAGTGCTAGGTTGTCATTCCTACAGCTTTATGAACTTAGAGCGTAGTATTGATGATTATAATTCTGTAACTACATAAGTCTTACAGTCGTGAATAATATTTTAATCACCACACAACCTAGCACTGGCCTGCAAATTCCAAAAAACGTAAGAAAATTTTAATTTCACGGGCTGGTTGGAGCTTTCACCTTAATAGAAGATCTTTCGAGATTTGAGATTTCGCCTCCCCACACCGCTGCAGATATCTCTGGCCCCGCGGCATGCGCTGACGTCGTGTCGCAAGGAGTCGCTTTGTCTAGCTTGGAGAAAGTGAGACAGCTAGTACGCGTACGGTGTTAGTGTGACAGAGACAGTTACGTGTAACATCGCTCTAATATGAATAATAGGTACGAAGTGTTTATTGACTGGGAAGTCCGTTTGGATTATTACTTGGTATTGGTAAACAGTTGCAGTTATGTTATGACGCCAAGGACACTGTTACGTTGAATCACGCAGTTGCACTGATACTGTTTGTTTACTTTTTTTAAGTTGGTTGAAAGTGGCGTATTAAGCATTTTATAACAATTATGTGGTTGTAGGGGTGGTGAATTTTATGGCACGATCTGCGGTTGTAAGTATTTAATGACATTGTTTTGACTTATTTAAAAATATTTGTACACTTATCAAGTACTTGGATTTTTTTCATTACTTTACCTATTTATTTATTTTTTAACAAAAAATGTTCTAAATCATGTTTGTTTTGTTCTCGTCTGAAAGGATATACATACTTTCCGATTGGTCCAATAGAAATTTCATCAAAATCGATTCAGTAATTTGTTTTCTTTTTTGTTCATTACGTATTTAATTCTATTGTGCTAGGTTGATGGCATATAATCTCTTAATAACTTCTAGTTACAATGTATCATGTCTCCAAAACTAAAACTCGACCACAATACGTCAACACTCAACATGTCACAGTCACAGGGCTGTATCTTTTTAGCCGAAATAGCTAAATACTTGATTTGATTTTTACAGAATGTTCTACGGCAGCTGCTATAACAACAATAATATAAACCAAGCAGGGAGGGGTGGCATTTTGCCTATTGGCAAGTTGCATAAACTTCCCATTGTTTATCTAGATGATGTAAGTAATAATTTTGTTGATCTATAGAATATTATGTATCTAAAAAAGTTCTGGCGGACCGATCAGGCTGAATATATCTATTTATTCAGGGCTAAGTTTTATCACAACTGTATTTTCAACTTTCAATTTCAAAATTTCAATTTCGAGTTTTGGGCCAGTTACAATAACTTCCCTTGGTTTGGGTCAAGTACAAAACCTATCTCGTCATTTTAAACGCTGAAGGCTGAACGTATGTACATAAATCAAGTTTATCGTTTATTGCCCGTGGTCCCGGTCCCTTAGTCCCTGGAAGGGACCACGAGTATTTTTTTGCCCGTGGTTCCAAGAAATATATACTGCCGAATTAAATTGTCTGAAGAAAAAAAAGTCTTATAGAAATATTTTCATTATTTTTCAGTGTAATACCTACCTTCAAGAAAGTTCATATGGTATATGCCTCTTCTCAGCACACCACGGTCCTGCACCAAGTTCACCCAATATGATACAGGCCCTCCTTCACAATGTCGTCCCACCAACGGGCGGGTAGCCTGCCCCAAGAAAGTTACGGTAGAGAAATGTAAGCCGTATCACAAGTCTCTCAAGAGTTATTTTTAAGTTACTTTTGTTTCTTCTTTTGTTTAACACTCCCATGATTTTAGTCACATACGTACAATTTTGACAATTTTACTATACAATGATGTCAACTCGAAAAGGAAATTTTTCTAAAGAATATTTAAAGAAAGTGATTAGTAAATATAAAGACAAATTCCAAGCAGCAATTCCTCCTAAAAGCAATAATGTTTATATTTACATACAGCAGGAATTGCGTGAAAAATTTAATCACAATATGGCCATTAAAGCCATACAAATATGTATTAGAAGAAATAAAACATTTCTTTTTGATTTTGATGATTGTATAAACCTATTTGAAGAAAAAGAAGATACTGACCCCTACATTATAACATTTCAAATGAGCCTTGCAGAATATTCGAACATCGTACCTCAAAATTCAATTTACCGTCTCCTACCAAAAAAGTGGACTAACGAAATTCAAGACCAAATATTTTTTAAAAGTAATATAGAGTGTACATTTGCTTTCAGTAATAGTTATGTACCTGCTGATCTTAACTTTAATGAAATCAAATGTACTGGCAGATGTACCCAATGTGACGCGCTACTGTCATTGAATATCTCCCCCCCATCTAAAACTTGCGTAAAGGTTACTTGTAAATTAAATAATTACAACAAAAATGATCCTCATGACCCACTAATTAAAAACAGACTTACTTCTGATAGAGTAAACCGAATCAAAGAAAAGTTAAAATACGAAAAAGCTTTAAAAGTTCAACACACGATGGCAAACGAGGTAATGACTATAGATAATCCAAAAAAGCCAACAACTTTCCCTAAATTACCCAATTTAAGAAAATTGCGTCATGAAGCCAGAAGTGCGCTACAGTTTGACAAAAATACAATACTATCTTTGTATGCTATGGCGCACTGCATTCCTTACGATCATTTTATCCGTAAAATCAGTCTTCTTCCCTTCTTCACATATTTTTGGACGAATGAACAAAACCAATATTACAATGAAACTTTAAAAAATAGACCGAAAATACTTTCTGTTGATGCTACTGGCTCCTTATTTCAGCCAATTGAGCCACCACCTTCTAATGATTTATTAAAATATCGCACTCCCAAACATTTATTTTTATATGCAGTGGTTGCCTACACTCTGGATACCAGTGTACCAATGTGCTACATGGCCTCCGAATCCCATACAATGGGGACGATAACCACATGGTTAAATACGTGGCAAATCGGAAAAGTTTTGCCAGATGAAATAATTAGTGACGACAGTTCTGCCTTGTTAGGAGCAATAACTAAAGCATTTTTAAAAATCGAATTCAATGATTATTTAAAACAGTGTTTTGATATGCTTGAAGGAAATACCGCAGCAATACCTCTCTGTTATGTTCGCATGGACAAATCCCATTTTATTAAAAATCTTTATAAACAATCCTGTTTTGATAAAACATCCGAAAAAGTAAAGTTCTTTTACATTCGCTGCTTGAAACATATTCAGCAGCTCCGTTGCTATGAAGAGCTTAAAACAGTTTTAAGAGACATAATCACGTTATCGCTCCATGAGTTCAGGAGTGCGGACTTGAATGATTTGCAGCCCAAATGCAATAAAGCTTTTGAAAACTTAAAGGACCAAATTGTAAATCAGACGAATCACGAAAATTTAGATGATATTCATACTGAAAATGACATACAACCAAAAATCGAACTACTTCACAACGAAAATGACAAAGATGTTTCTTTACCTTTAATAAACTTTTATGATGACTTAATACAAACCGAAAAATTGTATCTGCAGTTAGTTGAACCATCAGATAACAAAAATGAATATTTCTTACCGGAATTGAACAGTACATTAAAACGACTTTTGAAAAAAATTCCACTGTGGGGTTGCGTTATGAACAAACATTTCAAAAATGCCAAACACTATGCATCAAGCTCAAATGTTGAAAACCATTTCAAAGATTTAAAAACTATATACTTTGATACAAAAAACCAACGCGTGAGATTAGACGAGTTTTTAGTGCAGCACCATGGTTTTATAAATGGAGCTGTAAAACTTAGTTCCAGTGACGTTTTGCACAGAATAGATCCAAGCAAACGAGCTCAACAAAGTGTGCGAACACAAAGGACAGAAAATAAAAGGCCAAAACCTAACCCCTTTAAGTGCGAAAATAACGATTTTGAGGCACAGTCAGTTTTTCAAGATAACCCGATAAAAATTGAGAATTGGAGAGGGCTAGCCGTATCCACACCCAGAAGTTTAAAACCCAAACCAATTTATATTTTACAAAACGGCAACGTGGCAAATTCTAAAACCGCTGAGAACAGGACTATAATAACAAACACATGTGCTTTCGATTCTGTTTCACAAACGTTTGCGATAGCTTACAAAGATAGACAAAAATTTAGAGACTCAGTAGATGCACAGATTAATAAAGGAGAATTACATGATTTCTTATCATTAATTACAGAATTATCGAATGCCAAGAATTGTGGTAAAAAATTATATGACCTGAGAGCGAAATTGCTCCTTCAACTTTTTAAACAATCAAAAACCCAATACGTAGTTGACTGTTCATGTAATACGACCAAAATATTAGATGAAATATGTACAAGTAGCTTATTCGTTTCTGCTATAAGACAAAGAGTATGTTCTAACAGTATGTGCACAAGTCATGCAGATGAAAACAAATTGTACAATTGCAAGTATTTGCCGTTGAACTTGGATATAATAAATACTGAAGGTATCAACCACCTACAAGAAGCTTGCGAATCATGTTTAAGCACAGAATTTACTCCAGAGTGTCATATTTGTTGCGCTGGAAATATATCATTCAGATACAATGTTAAAGATATTATCATTTATGAACTTCATGACGTGTGCACCAAGTTGGATGATCTGCCTCGTAACATTGAAGTAAATAATAAGGAGTACACAATTCTGTCTGTAATAGAATATGAACCCGCTTCGAAACCCAAAAGTGTTGGACATTACAGGGCTCACTGCTACAGAAAAAATTGTAATTTATTTGAATGTTATGATGACTTATATGGTAAAATCCAACGACGTGGGAAATATAATATTATGCCACATGTAATAGTCTACATAGTAGAATAGACAAAATTGTATAGGGTTAAAATGAATGCTCCAGGGTAGCCCGCGAAATACAAATTTTCTTCATCATACAACCTAGCACTGGCTTGCAAATTTCAAAAAACGTAAGAAAATTTGAATTTTGCGGGTTGGTTGGAGCACTGACCTTAACCAAATAAATTTTGGTACCTACATTTTTGAGAGTTGTATTTAGTGTACCTATACCTATAGTCAACCGCACATTGATCTGTGTTGCAACAACGTGTTTCCATTTTATATGTCGTATTACGTACCTATGGGGGATTTATAATTATTAACCAACGATTATATTAAAGCTGATTATGTAGTGTCACATAATTTTGATTTGATGGCGTTTTAGATATATAAGTGTCATTCCACAGTCAGGTGATAATGTTGTTACGTATATGGGATAAATATGTTTATTTATAGCCAATTACCATCAGATAATTTGTGCACAGTCGATGTTTACAGTTATATCTTTATGCGGTTTACTATATTAACACACTTTAACTGAATCTATGTATAAGCAAATTACTCGTAAGAAAATTATTTATCTGTGATTTAAAATTTAATATTTTTTTACACAATATTATATTTATACTTAATACTGATCTGTGATTTTTTGTGATGCCAATTTACTAATTACATGTTAAACTTAGATGAAAAACTGATCTGTGATTTAAATAATAATGACTACACAACGTGCAAATAATTTATAATATTTATAGGTAGGAAATTTAATCTGTGATTTGATGCAATACTTACTTTAAGAATTAAAATTAAGGGAATAAAAATAATAATTTCCACATCAACAAGCTGTTTCATTTAATATAGTCACAAGGTGCATTTAATATATATTTTTAATTAGCCCCCAAAACTTTTGAACGCAACTGTACGGACAACAGCTTAGGTATAATACGTCAAATAAAGAAGGTCATCGATATGTATGAATCAGTCGCTTTTTAGTAGTCATTCAAATTTGGTCGGATAACCAGCCGTTCTTTACATTTTTGGTTTTTTGTTAATATTAACTTAATGCGAAATATTCCAAGCTGAATATTTTCACCATATATTTTTGACTAAAGGCACACAATTTTGGTTCACACCTACACATCTGGGATTGAGCCGGTTCCCTGTATTTTGCCGTCAAAGTTAAGACACCATTGTTTTGACTTTTAGCAAGATTATTCAATAACGCATGCATGAACAGTTTTGAAACTTTGTATGGTTATTAATAGCGTCAAGAAGGACCGAATACAGTTTTCAGCGAACTTGTGCCTTATCTCATTTAGGCGCTGCGATGTTTTTTCGGGTTTTCATAAAACCGCGATAACTTGAAAACTATAAATATTTTCTTAAATCTAATTAGGGCACTAAGGTGTGCCCCTTAAGAGCTACTCGTGTATGTTTATTCTACAGGGGCACATGCAATGGTTTTAGAGATATACGATTCATCAAAACGTTACTCCAGCAGGAAATGCAATATCTCGAAAACCTGAAGGGGCACAGATTTTATTTTTGGGGGCACATTTTGGCACACATATAAGCTATCTGGCCATACAAAAATTTTCTCTCTCCGATCATTCGTTTAGAATTTTCCTGCTAGAAAAACGTTACCCCAGCAAGAATCGTTTTTTCCGTTTTTCTCCAAAACGACAGGGGGCACACATTTTTTATGTGGGGGCACATTTACAGCAGATAGGGCACACATTATACGTTCTACTCATATAACTCTAGGAGACACTTTCTTGCTAGGGTAACGTACACTAGCGGTAGAGATACGACGCGGACGCGGGGTTTTTTTTTTGTGGTCAATATGCCAAACTGTTGTACTGTGTGCACAAACAATGCGAGGAAAACCAAGGATATTCCTTATTTTGTGTTTCCAAAGGATCTTGTCAGATAAATGACTATATCTAACTACCTATACCTTCACATTTTTAATTATTTTGAATAAAGAAGTATTTAGTAACGAGAATGGTAGTAGGTATCCAAAATAATTATGTTGGCAATAAAGTTTTCGCATAAGAATGAATATTTATTATTCTTATGGTTTACCACCACCTATATTGGCGTATTTACTGTTCGTCGCTAACTTATTTGTTTAGTATTTTTGTTTTAGTAGGTTTGTAGGTAAGTACTAAAGTATGTGTGTAGGCCGTCTTTGCAAGATTCCTTTTGACCTTTTGCATTAGATAACTTCTTACGTTCGTGAAATAGTAAAACAAGGAAGGTAGGGAAGGTTTCCCAACTTATGGCCTGGCCACGACCTTGCCGTTATCAGCGCAAGCTTAGCACGGGGCGACGAGCGGGAAAAAGAAATAGGTACACAAAAATGTATGATTCACATTACGAGCGCCGCACGCAGCGCCAACGTCAGCGGTATTCGCCGCGCGGTTCGCGGCATCTGCGCAGGGTGCGGGGCGCGGCATGAACATGAACAAATGTACGGGGAAGTTCATTGCTGAGGTGCACGACTCAGAGCGGTGCGGACTGACAAGCAACCTGAGAGCTTGCGCGTTAAAAAAAATTAGACTATTTTGTAGAGGAAATGAACTCAGAATCTCCGACGCATTTATTACAGATTTTTTTTTCGTTCACTTAATTCGATTTTTATTTAAATTACAAAAAAAAAAATTAAGAAATTAAGCTAGCATTTGCCAGCGGCTTCGCTCGCGTGGGTTGATTATGTTAATATTTTGCTTTCGTTTTTTTTTTTCAGGCGATACAACTGGCTTACAGCTGCAGGTGGAGGAGATATAATTCAGAGACTTGGGGAGTTTTTTTTTTTTTTTGGGTGGGAAATCATCAAATAACTTCTCCCGCTCTGGGTGGAGCAGGAGGGCGTGTCAGACTTTTACTGACTAAAACCCACCCGTGTTCCTTCAGTAGCCCTTAAGCCAGGGGCTGTGGTGTCTCTTTCGAACAAACCCGCACCCCTGACAGGCATCGACCCTTTCGGGTCCCATCACTTTTTGTGCTGACATCTCTTTGAGGCGCGCGTGGAACACAACGCGCCGTCGACTTGGGCTTGGTCCTTACCGGACAGCGAGCTACCCATTACTCGCCGTCCGCAAGCCCATGCCTACGGTGGCCGGAAATCGGCCTGGGATTCCCGACGCCCAGGGCGTCTCCGTATCCTGCGGCGGCTGGGGTCGCGAGGGCGCATATGCTGCCTCTCCCTCACGTGCGCCGCCTCCCTCTTCGCGAGCATCACTGCTTCGCTGAAGGAGGTGACGGCTCCCCATGCCCTCTCGCTCCGTACCATGGCCTGCACCAGGGCCGGACGCGAGAGATCGCCGCCACCGATCGCCTCCACGAGGACACGGCGGTGCTCCGCCCAAGCAGGGCAGACCGCCACCGTGTGCTCCACCGTGTCCTCAGGGCGATCTTCGCAGTGGAAACACCCGGGCGTTTCCTCCCGCCCTATCCGAAACAGGAACCTCCCGAAACAACCGTGTCCGGTGAGGACCTGCGTCAGGCGGAAGGTGAGGACGCCATGCCGCCTCTCAAACCACTCCTCAAAGAGGGAGACTTGGGGAGTTTAGGATTTATGAAGAGCATTTCGTTTGTGACAAAACTGGAAAACCGAATACTTATGGGATCACCTCAGTCAGTGTCTGTCTGTCTGTCTGTCCGTCCGTCCGTCCGTCCGTCTGTTCGTTCTCATTCTCGAATCTCGACTCGAACTTGCCCGGTTTTTTATTTGCACCAACCAAGTAACAGCCATATAAAAGTAGGTAAGAATTTTGAGCTCTGTTAGGAAGCTTTGCTTCTAGTTATTCTGTGCTTGGAGTCTGCCAACGGGTTATGGAACGTAATATATTAGGTTACTAGGGTATACTTCGTTCCATAACCCGTTGGCACGTGTGAGTTTGACACCTATGTCAAACTCACACTATACTTTGTTCCAAAACACAAATAACGGACGCGGGTCTGTGCGACCCGCGTCGTGTTGCAGAACTAAAATGGAACAGCAATTCGCAAAATCCACCACTCAGTGGATCCATAATAGCAGTAAAACGTCTACACGGGATGACGGGAGGTTGTGAGCATGCAATAATCACAGCTTGTAGAAATTATAAAAATATTATATAAATACATTGCTGTACACTGGCTCAGTTTTTCTATTACATTCTAACTACATGCTTACATAACATAGTTACCTGTTTGCATGGTCTTTGTCTACTTAACTAGATTTCACTATATTACTGTCATCACATTGATCTTAGATTTTTTTGTACTCATTTATGCTTAGTTTTATAACTTTTCAGTTATTGTACCTACTAATCGACTTAATGGACTAAGAAACATCATATTTGATGTTTAAACATGTTGTACAAAACTGAACAGAGTCTAAACAATGGTAGTCCAACCACAGTAAAGTAGTCTCCGTCCACTCGTTCTACAAATGTACCTCCCACTCCTTGAATGCCATAACCTCCTGCCTTGTCCCTAGAAATACATATTTTATTTTTACATAATGTTGTCAGTTTCGACTATCGCTACAGAACACTTTAAATATGATGCCTAATAAACACGCACTAATTTATTTTCAACTCTCGGCCCCTGAGCCAAGTGTAAAAAAATCAAGTGTGCTTTATGGGGAACCGATCACTTTTCCGATTTTTTTTGCACGAATTTAATTTTACCGAAAACTATGACCAACGACTTTTTTGCTATATGCATTATTTGACATATTTTTAAATCATCGAAGTATCATGTGTCATAGGTATTATTTTATCGAACTATATTTCGCGCAGATTTACAAAATAACTTTTGCTTTTGGCCAATTTTGATTTTTTTTTCATTTGTCAAATGATTTATTTGCCGTAGTTTCACCACACCGAAACAACATTTTACGGAATAATATTTGGTCACAAATATATAGCCGGTTACTTGGCTCGGCTATTTTCAATATCAAATTAAAAAAGTTAATATGCTGTGCTAAAAAAAATATTGAAAAACGAATCGCTGCAAAACCGACTTCACGCAGACTTGTCTGCCCTACCCCTAGAGTGTAATTTGCGGCTGAGGCTGGTTTGCCGGCCAGCCTCCAAGCCGAAGCTGCGGTGATGAGCGTTAAAACCATCTGCGACGACAAGCGCGCGTGGAGCCGCCCAAACCCCGCAGCGCCGGAGCCGTGACAGAAACAATGCTTGCTGCATGTTGCATGCCTGCTTGCATGTTGTATGCTTGTTTGTACGCTGCATGCTTGCTTGCACGCTGCATGAAAATATTGTGCACAAACTTTCTAGGTGTTTGGTGAAATGTAAATAATGGTAATTAAAACAGTGGTATAATGAATGTTCGGAAACATAATACTTCGGACAAATGTTATTTCGGCTAAGTGTAACTTCGTTAAAAAGTTTTTCGACCAAAAGAAACATCGGAGTAACTAAAAAAATGGAATTTATATAATAGGTTAACTGATACAGTGGCAGACATGACTTCGATGAAGTAAAAAAAACACGAAACGATATTAGTTGAAAAGTTTTAGGTGAAATGAAATTCGGTCAAATATTATTCGAACTTATGATGGGTAACCGTGCTTTATGGCATACGTCAAAGTATATACATCAATTTAACCGTACACACAGGAACTTTTGGATTGTCAGGGGACAATCTAGGAAAATGCCTTTAAAGAGAAGAAATTGAATCTTACATAGGTTCTCCGGTAGCAATGTAGCCTCTTATTTGCTGCTCATCCATTTTTCCAAAGAAAACATCAGTTTTTTCAGTAAACTTAACAACTTTGTCCAGTGCCTTAATGACTACTCCTGTGTAAACAGTGTGACCCCTGCCTGATAACCTAAAACAAAAAGTGTGAGTCAGACCAACTCTGTATATAGTTTTGTTACTTTTATTCTGGGCACTAAAATGGTATGAAATAACTTATTGTATGTAGTACCGTGTGGTGCCGGACTAAAAGAATAGTACCACCGTTATTCCCGTGGGTGTCGTACAGTGGCGGATTTACTAGAAGGCTGAGTAGGCTGGAGCCTAGGGCGGCAAATTTGGCTCTAATTATTTTTTGCCTTAGAGAAATAAAAAAGAAAACCATAATTATTTAAACAGAGAAAAGAAGTCTCGAAAATTTAACAAGATTGCAATATTTTAGTACTGTACAATATACCGAATACTCCAACGTATATGAAAAATTACTAAACGCTGTGTAAAGTATACAAGTCCAATAGCATTTAATTTTTTTTACTTATTAAGACGGAAAAAGCCACTTTCTTGGAAAAAGTTTATCGTAATGATTTAGAAAGTGACTTAGTTCGTATGCGTTATCCCAGCAAAATGTTGCGCCTCAGAGAAATGAGAGTATTACAGATAATTAGTTCATAGTTAGTTGCAATTTGTTCAAGTATAGCAAAATTTGTTCAAGTTGTATTTTCGAAGTTATTCGAGAAAAACTGATTTTGCTAGAGTAACGTTACGCCAGCCAAATGTTTTTCAAAAAAGGCCGTAAAGTTTTTTAATACTTCGCATGGCTCTATGTATACCAGCAACAAATTGTTCGGGTGGGAGAAGCTTTTCTTGCTTAAAGCGCAGAAAGAACTATCCAGGATCGACTTTAAGGTGACACTTGTCCACATTTTTTCCATACAAACTTCGGGAGGGTTTTACTCCACTGTTTGACTATGTACATCAAAAATTAAACATGGTATGGTTTTGTCTCGTTATTATTATTGTCTGTACGGAAACAGAATACTAAAATAAAAAGCCATTAAAAAGTTATGAGCCAACAAAGATTCGTTTTTCTTGCTAATTTAACCTAACTTTGAGCGTGTTTAAGTAATAAAAGGAGTGTAAAATCTCGAAAACCAAGACGGTACCGACAAAGTTCAATTAACAATAAATTCAATAAACTTTATTGGTCATTGATTTATGCAGTGGTTTTTTCATAAAACCCGATCTTCTGAAGGACTTTTCTTAATTTTTTCGCGATTTTTTTGCTAAAAATGCTCCTGCATCTCACTCAATAACGTTGTACGTGTAGACTAGCGTCTAACTGCTCACCACTGATACTATCTCTGTCGGATACGAAGCCTGGTGAGACAGCGTGATTTTTAGCCAGGCCCACCAGTGAGTTCGAGCCCGCGCAAAGTGTCCCCTTAAGTCGAGAAAAGCCATGAGATCCCGCAGGAGCTTACCCGCTGTGCCGTGCTTTCTCGCGGCACAGCGGACGTTTTGCCGCCTTGCGCCACTCCCACATATGCGCGAGGACTTTTGCGTCCAGATTCCATGGCGGCAATCTGGCAAAGAGGCTCGCCGCCTCACTGGAGACCGTGTGGTATTCCCGGACTAGCCGGATGGCCATGACACTCTGGTACGCGCTCAACCGGCTGGCTGGTCACCGCCCCAAGGAGCAGGCCCACTCTTGTGCCCCGGAAAAGGCAATGGACCGCACGACCCCCGCGTAGAGCCTCCGGATGGAGACGTTTGGACTCTCTAAATTGGGCAGGAGCCGCTTTAAGGCAGCCACTCCAGTCTGGGAGCCAAACGTCGGAAATGCTCCACAAAATTCCACCGACTGTCGGGGACAAGTCCCAGATGCTTCATCGTTGACTTGACGCTGATGTGAACCCCTCCTACCGTTATTTGGGAACCCGACTGAGTCGCGTTCCGAGGACCATGAAAACTCATGGCCTCAGACTAGTGCAGGGCCACCTGGAATCCCAATTGCCAGATCCTTTCGATGACTGTCGCAAGTTTGGCCGCCAGTCAGCGTAGCAAACCACGCTGACGCCGCTAGGAAGGTCGGCGGTAGGTCCCATGGTACGGCAGCGAGGGTGCATGGGAAGCCTTCTGCGAAGCAGTAATACTCGCGAAGGAGGAGGTGGAGAGCGTGAGGAAGAGGCAAGGATTGCGCCCTCGCGCCTCTAGCCGCCGCAGGAGGCGCCCTGGGCCCCGGGAGTCCATGGCGGACTCCCGGCCACCGTAGGCGCGGGCTTCGACCGATTGGTAGCTCGCCGTCCGGTGAGGACCAGGCTTACTCTTCAAATTCAAATTCATTTATTTGCCAGAATATAGGTTTACAACTGTGACAGTGTATGATCTTCTAACTATAATGGCCCCTTTACATTCTACCATCACATATGGTGTGCAAATATGTCTTAAATTGTATACATTACTTTTAATAGATAATAAAACAGACAACAACGAAACACACATGCATTAGGATTTTTAAGGAACAAATTGAAATAAATCAGACGGCGCGTTGTGTTCCACGCGTGCTTCAAAGAGATGTCAGCAACAATTGACTGATTGGGTCCGCTAGGGCCAGATGCCTGTCAGGGTCGCGGATTTGTTCGAAAGAGTTACCTTGGCCCTGGCACAGGCAACAGGGGTGTACTATGCCAAAGGAACACGGGAGGATTTTAGACAATAAAAGTCTGACACGCTCTCCCGCTCCGCCCAGAGCGGGAGCAGTTATTTGATGATTTCCCACCAAAAAAAAGACGGTTATCGACTTTACATTATTTTGTGTAAGTTGTGTTCATATTGTGTAAGTAGTTTTAAGGCTTACCTTACCCCAGCTTAAAAGTAGTGCATGATTGAACTTAGCTCAGAAATATACCCAAAGACTTCTTCTTAAGTAAATTTCACTAAATCGTAAGTTATAAGAATAATCTATGAACTGACACAAAAATGCCTTGGCGATGAACTCTTTCTTCAAAAAACGTAAGCATAGGAACTGGCACAGTCCTGATGGTGCAACCAAAAATGAGATTGACTTCATTATGTCTACGAAGAAGCAAGTATTCGATGATGTATCTGTGATTAACGTGATGAAAACTTGTAGTGATCACCGTTTGGTAAGATGCACATTGAATCTCAATATCAAGCTGAAGAGATCTCGGCTGATGAAGTCTACGCTCCGTCCAGCACCGATCCTAGTCCAAAACTCCGAAAGCTTTCAACTCGAATTTCAAAATCCCTTCGAGTATCTAGGGAGCTCTTTGGAAGATTTTAACGATGGGTTCGTGGAAACTGTCCATACGGTCAGGTCTAAGATTTTCAAGACCCGTCGTATCAATAAAAATAAGAGGCTCTCTGATCCTACTTTGCAGCTCATGAAGGAGAGATGCGAGATAATTCTGCAGTCTTCAGACGATGCGCTCGAGTATCGGCAGCTTAAGGTTAAACAAGTCCACATTTTTTTCCACACAAATATCGGGAGGGTTTTGCTCCACTGTTGACAATGTACATTAAAACTTGAACATAGTATGGTTTTGTCTCATTATTAATATTGTCGGTACGGAAACAGAATACTAAAATAAAAAGCCATTAAAAAGTTATGAGCCAACAAAGATTCGTTTTTCTTGCTAATTTAACGTAAATTTGGACATGTTTAAGTAATAAAAGAAGCGTAAAATCTCCAAAACTAAGTCAGTACCGACAAAGCTCAATTATCGAAAAGTTCAATAAACTTAATTGGTCATTGATTTATGCAGTGGTTTTTTGAGAAAACCCGATCTTCCGGAGGACCTTTCCTAATTTTTTACGCGCCTGTTTTACTATAACTGATCCTGCAGCTCACTCAATAATTTTGTGCGTATAGACTAGGGTCTAAATGCTCATCACTGATACTACCTCTGTCGGACACGAAGCCTGGTGAGACAGCGTGCTTTTTAGCCATGTCCATCAGTGAGTTCGAGCCCGCGACTAGTGTACCCAATAGACAGATCTCTAAGGCTTGGAAAAGCGACCTCCGCCGCTTTAATACAGAACGTATTAAAGACTGCTAGGGATCTGTCTATTGGGCAGGGTCAGCTTACGAAACTGAAGACCGATAAAGGCAGGATCGTATCCAATCACCAAACCAGAGCTGTCGAGAGAGATTGAGAGGTTCTATGGACAGTTATACACGTCAACAAGAAATCCCGTTATGAATCTGGCAAACGACCTAAGAGCTAGATTGACCCCACACTATACTGAAGACATCCCGGACGTCAGCTTGTACGAGATTAGGATGTCTCTGAAGCAGCTCAAAAACAACAAGGCGCCGGGTGCTGACGGAATCACGGCTGAACTCCTAAAGGCCGGCGGGAAACCTGTTCTTAAGTTTGATTCCGTCACACTCGAGGGCAAAACGCCACAGGCATGGAGCACAGGTGTGGTGGTACTTTTCTTAAAGAAGGGTGACAATGCCCTTCTTAAGAATTTACAGGCCCATCTCACTTCTGAGCCATTTCTACAAGCTGTTCTCCAGAGTCAGCACGAACCGTGTAGCGCGCAGGTTTGATGACTTCCAGCCTCCCGAACAAGCCGGATTCCGTAAAGGCTTTAGCACCGTAGATCACATACATACGCTGCGGCAGGTTATACAGAAAACCGAAGAGTATAACCTGCCTCTGTTTAGCGTTTGTGGACTACGAAAAAGCCTTCGATTTGATCGAGACATGGGCTGTACTGCAGTCCCTCCAATAGTGCCAGATCTACTATCGTCACATCGAGGTGTGTCTGTACGAAAACGCCAATGTTAGTCCGACTTCAGGACCGGACCTCGAAACCTATCCTTCTGCATCGAGGTGTTAGACAGGGAGACATTATCTCTCCGAAACTCTTCACTGCTGCAATGGAGGATGTCTTCAAGGTTCTGGACTGGAAAGGGGCTGGCATCAACATCAATGGCTAGTGCATCACTCACCTTCGGTTTGCCGATGATATAGTTATCTTGGCTGAGACCATGAAGGACCTCAACACAATGTTCGATGACCCTCAGTAGGGCTTCCGAAAAAGTGGGTTTTGAAATGAACATGGACAAGACAAAGGTCATGTACAATGCCCATGTTACACCCACTCACATAACGATCGGATGCGCTACACTCGAAGTTGTGGACGAGTACGTTTACCTAGGACCAACTGTCCAGTTAGGTAGGTCCAACTTTGAGAAACAGTTTAATCAGCGAATCCGACTCGGCTGGGCAACGTTCGGGAAGCTTCGCAATATCTTCTCGTCCCACATACCGCAGTGTCTCAAGACGAAAGTCTTTGACCAGTGCGTGTTGCCAGTGATGACATATATGGAACCGAAACGTGATCGCTCACAATGGGCCTGATAAGAAGGCTGATTTGATTTTAGTTGCAATTTTATAATGTTATTTTTAGGGTTCCGTACCTCTAAAGGAAAAAACGGAACCCTTATAAGATCACTTTGTTGTCCGTCCGTCCGTCCGTCCGTCCGTCCGTCCGTCCGTCCGTCCGTCCGTCCGTCCGTCTGTCAAGACCGTATTTCTCAGGAACGCGTGGAGGTATCAAACTGAAATTTCTATATGATACTTAGTTCTACTGTCCCTGGAAGCTGTAGAAAAATCAACCTTCTAAGTCAACGCAATCAAAAGATACAGCCATTTAAGCCGCAAAATTCCGCAAATTTTCGAAACTCGCACGGGAATCAAAACCTACAGGGTACTTCCCGTGAACTTACGAAAACCGAAAATTTTTAGTTTCGTCATATAAAAAAAATATTTTTGACAATTTTGAACTTTTACTTATATACCCACAGGTTTGTACGGAACCCTCGGTGCGCGAGTCCAACTCGCACTTGACCGGTTTTTTTTTTAATTTTCAACACAATGTACAGTAGCCCTCACTAATGGTGCCCCAATCTCAAAAAGCAATAGATTGACACTTCGCTTTAACTTACGACCTTCTTATAATAAGCAATTTCTATAGGCTATAATACTATATACACACACACTCTCATACGTTTACGAATGAATGTATTTCCTAAATTCAACCGTTAAAGCAAATGGCATGATAGCTGAGCGGTTACTGCACTTGATTATCGCGTTTGAGCGCAGCGAGTCGCGGTTTCGAATCCCACTCGCTGTGTGATAGTCTTTTTATTGTTTTAAAAATCACTTTTGAGTATAGTTTCTTGTTCTGTTCTTCTTATAAACTAAACTCGTAAAACTTTATCATTATACCCACAGAAACCTAAATAAACTTAAATGATTTACGACTCATTCACCGCGACTTATAGAACGGTGTTGGTTGATAATTGTGTGCTAGTGACGTGTGTTTCATCTATTAGCGTCCTTCTAATTCATTTTAAAATGTAAGCAAATTTAAATATAGAAATGAAAGCGAATATTATTGCGCTGCATAAAAGTGGACTTAATACCTATATCACAAATACCTATGTGATGAAACCGGACTGAGTGTGAGTATTATGATTTAAATATAAACATTAAACATTTATTTAATTAAAGTGTAACTGCTGATCCTTGTAGTTATTTTTAAACGTTTTATAAATATCACAATGTCTAAATAGAATAAAAATATAAAATTTCAATGTAAATTTATTTCCTAGATTATAGAACGATGAAAATAACAATAAACTTAATATCTATGTGAAATTGCCCTTTTAAATAATTTTGTTTCTAAATAGTAGGTAATACATAAAGTGTGTATTTTGCTTAGTAGCCTAACAGTACCCCTTTTTTGTTTTAGTGAAATACTGTGAGTCGGTGGGTGAAAAGATATGAGGAAGGCGGTAGCCTTGCCCGTGGAAAGCAAAGTGGAAGACCCCAGCTCCTATAACAGGCACACGTTCAGCGAATATGAAACAAGTGGTTTCAAAACGACAAGACATTTTGCCGAATTATTCGACACATCTTTACGAACCGTGCGCCGTGCACTCCACGCAGAAGGTTCATGGCAAACAAGGCATCATGGAAAACCAGCTCGAGAATCAGCTTAAAAAACATAGTTAACGGAAAAAACATTAACATTAAGTTATAAATTACAAATATTTATTTATTTTAGTAATATTCAAATAATATTTTGTCTTATCCGTAATCTGGATTATTTTGAGGTTTAGTTTCAATCTTCTTTTCGGAATGAAAATGAACACTTAAGCTATAACCTCTTTAAGTCCTATTAAATACGATTTGTTAACTTTGAGGTTTGAGTTAAAACGAACTCACTCGCAGTAGAATAAAAGTAGTACTACTGAGTCATTTAATTGTATTGTGACAACTTGTCTGCATTTGTTACTTTTACGTGGGTAGATTTTTGTAGAATATTGTGATTTATTTAGAGTACCGACACACAGTAGTAATCAGCACAATATTATTATATTACTAAGATACAATAGCCTGATTATCATAGTTCACCAACTAGCTTATTTACTTCAATAAATTGTTCTTTATGAGAAAATAAACTGTTTTAACAAGAAGTTATTATTAGTTATTTTTATACATTTTCATGAAGTTATAACGAATAAACATTTTGTAATCATTTATTATTGTTAAACCTTTATTTAAATAACAATACGAGTAATAAAACAAATTTGTTACATTATTATTCTGGTATATTAATAAATCGAATAATAAAAGAACAGATGAAGATGATTGTTGAAAAGAAAAATTAAAGCTTCATCGCGAGATTTGAACCCAGACCTATGAGTTTCTTAATCCAAGACGATACGCTGCACGCTACCGGAACTCAAATTATAAAAGTAAATTTTAGCAATGGTATGAACCGACCAAGGTCATGTCTGTCGTCGCCGACGGTATGTATAAAATACAAAGAGTAACGCCAGTGTGTGAGTAGAGCGGTGAGTTTTGTGTTAATACACACAGCTGTAGGTACGGCCTGGACCGCCACTTCATAGCAATATAGCCCTTAGTATGCGACTGCATTAGTGAATCTTGATAGTACCTATATTGTTATGAAATAAATTACTTACTTATGACTTAACGTCACCCAAAGGGCTATGGCAGGTTTAAGTATCTCGGTCATATATTAACTCCCGACCTTAAAGACGATGATGACATTGAACGGGAGCGGAGAGCGTTGTCGGTTAGAGCGAACATGGTGGCTCACAGTTTTGCACTTTTCACGTTCTTCACTTCCTGTTAAAATCACGCTCTTTCGAGCCTACTGTACTACTTTTTGCACGTGCAGCCTGTGTGCTAGATGTTCGCAAAGATCGTACAGCGCTCTCCGCGTTCAATATAACAATGCTAGATACTGCTCCGTTTCTTTAGTGCGTCGATGTTCGCAGATGCGCATGTAAATTGCTTTTACGCAACAAAGCGTAAAAAGTGCGCTTCCCTGGTGCGCACCCTGCTACAATAGTGTCACTGTTATGCCACCTCTCATGGGAGGTCGCAGCGGTGACCAACAGTTATTTTTTGTATTGTTTCCTTGTTTTATGTATAGTCTATGTTTACTAATATAGTCGTAAGTTTTACTAACAATCTTGTTGAGTCTTGGCTACTCCAATAAATAAATATTTAAATATATATGCTAGGAGTTTTGCTGCGTGATCGAATCGGGAATGATGAGATCCGCAGGAGAACCAAGGTAACCAACATAGCCTGAGGAATGACTAAACTTAAGTGGCAGTGGGCACATTGCTCGCAAAACAGATGGCCTATGAGGCCGAAAAGTTCTGGAGTGGCGACTGCGTACCGGAAGACGTAAATTTGGCAGGCCTCCCAAAGCGCAGTCCCAGCGGTGGACCGATGGTGGCCTTGTGAAGGCTACAGGAGTCCGCTGGATGCGAGAAGCACAGAACCGGTTGAAGTGGCGGAGCTTGGGGAGGCCTATGTCCAGCAGTGGACGTCTTTCAAATGAAATGATGGAATCCATTATTTTCATGTAATTTTTAACTTCTTCGAAGCATATTGATGGCAAAATATTGTTTGAATAGAAGTTAGATTTTCTGTAAAAAACTGCTAGGAAAAATGTTGTGGTATTCTGCAACATTAAAAATAAAATAATCACCGTGACAGCATTTCAAATGCCTCTGCATCTGAGGTAGGTTTACCAAACATCTCTTTACCCAAAGTGACCATTGTATCAGCACCGATCACTACATCTGGTTTGTTTCCCTCCAATATTAATCTTTTCTCCACTTCTAATACTTTCTGTAATGCTGTTTCTTCTACGAAGTCAGAAAAGCTGTCAAAACTCTTTGGGTCTAGATTTTCTTCAAACAATGATGGACATAGACCAACCTTGAGACCCTGAAAAAACGGAGATTAAAATATAGTACCAAAATAAATTGTTTTGCTTGATATTGGCAAATGATAAGGAAGGATATAGACAAAATAATATAAGAGGGGAACATGGGAACAAAAGAGTGATGAATATAAATTTTGATGGATAGAGAGAGAGAGAGAAAGGCCAAAAACATAGATTGGGGGCATTGTGTGAGTGATGATAAAGAGAAAGGAGTGAATGGTAGCAGGAAAATGAAGACGAGTCAATAAACGATGTAAAAAATGTGTACGTTACCCTAGCAAGAAAGTGTCTCCTAGAGTTATATGAGTAGAACGTATAATGTGTGCCTTATCTGCTGTAAATGTGCCCCTACATAAAAAATGTGTGCCCCCTGTCGTTTTGGAGAAAAACGGAAAAAACGATTCTTGCTGGGGTGAAATGATCGGAGAGAGAAAAATTGTGCATGGCCAGAGAGCTTATATGTGTGCCAAAATGTGCCCCCAAAAATAAAATCTGTGCCCCTTCAGGTTTTCGAGATATTGCATTTCCTGCTGGAGTAACGTTTTGATGAATCGTATATCTCTAAAACCATTGCATGTGCCCCTGTAGAATAAACATAAACGAGTAGCTCTTAATGTGTGCCCCTTAGTGCCCCAATTAGATTTAAGAAAACATTTATAGTTTTCCAGTTATCGCGGTTTTATGAAAAGCCGAAAAAACATCACAGCGCCTAAATGAGACAAGGCACAAGTTCGCTGAAAACTGTATTCGGTCCTTCCTGACGCTATTAATAACCATACAAAGTTTCAAAACTGTTCATGCAGCTTTTTTGAGTAATCTTACTAAATGTCAAAACGATGGTGTCTTAACTTTGACGGCAAAATACAAGGAACCGGCTCAATCCCAGATGTGTAGGTGTGAACCAAAATCGTGTGCCTTTAGTCAAAAATATATGGTGAAAATATTCAGCTTGGAATGTTTCGCATTAAGTTAATATTAACAAAAAACCAAAATATGTACACGAGTGGTTATCCGACCAAATTTGAATGACTACTAAAACGCGACGGATTCATACATATCGATGACCTTCTTTACTTTACTCACTAACCGATTCAAACGTGTTGTGCCTGAGTACACTGAAGTAGAAAAGTAATAAAATAAAGTTGTTATTGGATTATATTCTAGTAGCTGTTTCTATTATTTATTTATTCATAACTTACAACTATCATTACAGGTATAACCCAATGCAATAGTGAAGCAAAACATAATATTAACAACTTATTTTCTAAAACTTATTACATGTAATGTTATCTTTGTGAATTCACTCAGTGTACAAGTAAACATGTCTATCTCCTCTGCCACAAGGTTAAGAGTGCGAAACGCCCGCGTCAGGGGCGCCTCATTCAGCAGATTAGTGCGGCCACGAGGTACCGCCAGCAGCTGAGGCCGATTATATTTATTGATAAGTCATAGGTTAGATAAATTAACAGTAAGTTTTTCATCAGTAAGGGGAATGCTCCAACCAGCCCGCGAAATTCAAAGTTTCTTGCGTTTTTTGTAATTTGCAGTCCAGTGCTAGGTTGTGTGTTGATTAAAATATTATTCGCGGCTGTAAGACGTATGTAGTTACAGAATTATAAGCATCAAAACCGCCAATACAACCCTCCAAGTTCAGAAAGGTGTAGGAACAAAAAAAAAAAAAACAGAAAAAGTCATCCCTACAGCTTTATGAACTTAGAGCTTTTGATGATTATAATTAAGTGATTTTTTGTGATGCCAATTTACTAATTATATGTTAAACTTAGATGAAAAACTAATCTGTGTTTTAAATAATAACGACTACACAACGTGCAAATAATTTATAATATTTATAGGGAGGAAATTTAATCTGTGATTTGATGCAATACTTACTTTAAGAATTAAAATTAAGGGAATAAAAATAGTAATTTCCACATCAACAAGCTGGTTCATTTAATATATATTTTTAATTAGCCCCCAAAACTTTTAAACGCGACTGTACGGACAACAGCTTATGTATAATACATCCAATAAAGGTCATCTTTTTAGTAGTCATTGGAATTTGGTCGGATAACCGGCCGTTGTTTACATATTTTGGTTTTTTGTTAATATTAGGTCTTTACCTATGAAATTGCCGTTCTGCAGTACTGGCCATTTCAAATCAAAATAATTTTTGTTTGGCTAAGAATTCTAATTTCAAATTAATTTTATTTTAAAAACATGGATTTTTTTTTCTAAAAGCAGTCATTTCTTTATTGATTAGTGTTACATTTTCATCGCATTTCAATCTTTTTCGTCATCATGGATACGTTAAAAATTCGAGTAATTATGGAATATGAGTACCGTCGTGGCAGCAACGCGGCACAAGCGGCACGCAACATCAACGACGTTTACGGAGCTAACACTACAAACCAACGCACCACCTGTTATTGGTTTGCTCGCTTCCGTTCTGGAAATTTCGACCTGAAAAATGAACCTCGCGGTCGTCCGAAGACTTTGGTCGACAATGACGAATTAAAGGCGATTGTGGAAGCTGATGATACACAATCTACGGCTGAATTAGCAGCAGCTTTCGACGTTAGGGTCAAAACAATATTGGTCCATTTGCGTCAAATTGGCAAGGTAAAAAAGCTTGACAAATGGGTGCCCCACGAACTCAATGATCGCCAGCGCGAAGTACGCGTCGAGACGTGCCTTGCACTGCTCAACAGACACACAAATGAAGGAATTTTGAACCGCATTGTTACCTGCGATGAAAAATGGATTCTGTTTGATAACCGTAAGCGCTCAGCAAGTTGGTTGGATCCTGGTTCAGCACCTAAACAATGCCCTAAACGAAAACTTACCCCTAGAAAAGTGATGGTCACTGTTTGGTGGTCTAGCGCCGGTGTGATTCATCACAGCTTCTTACCAAACGGGGTGAGCATTACTGCAGATGTGTACTGTGAAGAACTGAACACAATGATGGAGAAGCTGGCGCATCTCCAACCAGCATTGGTCAATCGCTCGTCTCCGCTGCTCCTGCACGACAACGCGCGACCTCATACTGCACAGCAGACGGTCTCCAAGTTGCAAGAACTGGGGTTGGAAGCTCTCCGTCATCCGCCCTACTCACCAGACCTTGCGCCTACAGACTACTACTTTTTCCAGAATTTGGATAACTTCTTGGCGGGAAAAAAATTTAATACCCGAGAGGCAGTACAAAATGCCTTTGAAGAATTTGTTGCCTCCCGTCCAGCTGATTTCTTTAAGAAGGGCATCAATAAACTGCCACTGCGATGGCAAAGATGCATTGATTGCATGGGTGATTACTTCGATTAATACAAATAAAAAATTCATGAAAAAAATTCGTTTAAATTTTTTCATACAAAACGGCAATTTCATAGGTAAAGACCTATTATTAACTTAATGCGAAACATTCCAAGCTGAATATTTTCAACATATATTTTTGACTAAAGGCACACGAGTTTGGTTCACATCTACACATCTGGGATTGAGCCGGTTCCTTGTATTTTGCCGTCAAAGTTAAGACACCATCGTTTTGACTTTTAGCAAGATTACTCAAAAAAGCATGCATGAACAGTTTTAAAACTTTTTATGGTTATTAATAGCATCAAGAAGGACCGAATACAGTTTGCAGCGAACTTGTGCCTTGTCTCATTTAGGCGCTGTGATGTTTTTTTGGGTTTTCATAAAACCGCGATAACATGAAAACCATAAAAAAATTCTTAAATCTAATTGGGGCACTAAGGGGCACACATTAAGAGCTACTCGTGTATGTTTATTCTACAGGGGCACATGCAATGGTTTTAGAGATATACGATTCATCAAAACGTTACTCCAGCAGGAAATGCAATATCTCGAAAACCTGAAGGGGCACAGATTTTATTTTTGGGGGCACATTTTGGCACACATATAAGCTCTCTGGCCATGCACAATTTTTCTCTCTCCGATCATTCGTTTAGAATTTTCCTGCTAGAAAAACGTTACCCCAGCAAGAATCGTTTTTTCCGTTTTTCTCCAAAACGACACACATTTTTTATGTGGGGGCACATTTACAGCAGATAAGGCACACATTATACGTTCTACTCATATAACTCTAGGAGACACTTTCTTGCTAGGGTAACGTACACGTAAAAAAATTTGTTACATGTTGTGAATATGTATGTCGTATAATATTTCACTTACAATATTTTCTACAAGCTCTTTCCGTCTCGGTGATCCACTTGCTAAAATTATATTTTTTTGCCGCAAAATATGCATTACAGGCTGCAGCATTTTTATAAAGTTTTACAAAACACTGGAAACACTGCAGAATAGATGAAACTTGAAAATAATTACTAATAAAACAGTTTAATTTATGATTTCATGAAATAAACATCAGATTCTAATGTAATCTCACATCACGTTTTGTTTTTTTTGACATGTTTGACAATCAATGACTTATGACACACAAATGAACAGGGTTGCCATTGCCAACTCCATATTACGGTTTTTTTTGGGTGGGAAATCATCAAATAACTTCTCCCGCTCTGGGTGGAGCAGGAGGACGCGTCAGACTTTTACTGACTAAAACCCACCCGTGTTCCCTCAGTAGCCTGTATGCCAGGGGCGGCGGTATCTCTTTCGAACAAACCCGCATCCCTGGCAGTCGATACTACGGTTAGGTGCTAAAGGTAACTTAAAAAAGTGCTAGTTTTCTATAAAATATATCCAAAAAGAGTGCAAAATTTTAAGACAATTAAATAATAAAATCACAAATAAAATTTCTTATAAGAAAATATATGTTGTCATTATTTTAAAACTATATCATCTTCACTGTCATCTATGTCTGATGCTCGAATTCCTTGTCCTTCAATTGTGGCCGTTGAAATAGATAGAGACAGAGGTTTCAATTTAATTGTGTCCATACAGCTACACATCAAGCTATACTTTCCAGTTTACGCTGATCTGATCACACTGTACGGAAATCCTATACAATGCGAGATCAGCTTATACTGGAAATGTTTAACTTGATGTGTAGCCGTGTGTACATAAGAATATCTTGGGGCATTTCATAGGTAGATGAATTTAGGGTGTCCTCAATAAGTTTTTTAAATGTTCATTAAGCTGAACACCCATTCAACGGCATCTGAATGCCAATTTCGCTTTAGGGACATACGTTGCTCGCATCTTTAAATTCGAATACTTCGACCCAAAACTCTATTGTATCAGGCTCATTTTCCCATTTGTTACTGTAAATCTGTAGTAATAAAAAAATATTCAGCATTTATCTATCTATTGCTAGGTGCTAAAAGTCAGATTTCAGTGGTAGACTCACGAAAATAATGCTAGATCTGGCACCGAAAGTGCCAAGTTGGCAACACTGCTCACAAATGACAGACAGGCAAGGCATTCTTAGGCTAGGCCGCATTCCGAATTAGAAAAATAGCGCTGTGAGCGTTCACATCGATATTTTGGTTGATGTCACTATTGGGGCTGTCATTTGTGATTCCGGGAGATGGTTACTGCACTCACGCCAATTCACGCTAAAATCGGTGAGACACAGACACGCAGATCAACATTAATGATGTGCAAATTGCGCAAATTGAAAGCGTTACTCCAATTTCAATGGTGAACCACCTCATTCCTGATCACCCCTCACTTAAAAATTTACATTGACATTATTGACAATAGGTTATGATGAGATAATTTTTTATTTGTCCAAAACATGAGTATACACACATAGCATGCAAGAAATTACATGAAATTATGATTATGACAGTCATGTTTTGCCTGAACGGCGTACATACAAATATAAGATGTCGGACGCTACACGGCATCAAATGATTCTAAATTCGTCCATTACACACAGCAAATAATATACCTAGCAATTAACAATCCAATTTAGACCATACATTAATAAATGGTACAAAAAAAGGTAACGGTGGTATTTTACATTTTTTTGTGGCTGTAATCTACTCATTACTAAATGCTTAATTTATGATTACTTTTTTGTAATACACAACTCAGTATTAAAATCTGTGAGTAAAAAATTAATCATCCCTTGTTTTCCTACCCTTAGGAAGAATTATCAAAATCGGACTACGCTGAAAAAAGTTATGCGTGGTCATACATAAAAAAAAATACGCGTCGACTTGAGAACCTCCTTCGTTTTTTCGTCGGTTAAAAATACAATAAAATAGTGTCATAAACTCATTATAGTCACAGACATTTATACAGTTATTATTTATACATTTATACAGACCAAACATGTCGCTCAAAATAGGGTATTTTCCAATTTTTCAAAAACTATTCTAGTTTGAAGATTGGAACGAGATATTTAACAGAAAAATAAAAATAAATTGATTTCTATCCATTTTCTCAATTAAAAACGATTTAAACCAAATACATTTTTCGTTGTTTTGAATTTACCGCCAAAACGCTTCTTACGATGACTTTTATCACGTGACGTCAACTTTGTGTAAACTAAAGTAGTTAGTAAGTAAATAAGTGAATTTCGAGTTTATAATTAACAAGATTTTTAATGGATATAAAGTGATATTACTGGTGTGCTGTGCATCTGTGCACAAATACTTGTAAAACGACGCCAAACTAAGTATTTGCACCGGTGCCGTATAGACAAAGTTGACGTCACATGTCACGTGATAAAAAGTCATCGTAAGGAGCGTTTTGGCGGTAAATTCAAAACAACGAAAAATAAATTAGATTTTATTCGTTTTTAATTGAGAAAATCTGTATTAATAAATTTATTTTTATTTTTCTGTTAAATATATCGTCCCAATCTTCAAATTAAAATCGTTTTTATGAAATCGGAAAATACCCTATTGCGTAGCCATTACGCACACATAGGAGTGTTGTTAATACAGGGCCAAACTAGGGCCGGTTGCCGGTATTATCTAACGATATTGAAACGACTGATACTCTTACTGACGATCCGATAAAATCGATATTCTCTGGGTATATGAAGTGTAGATTTCTTATCAATAAAGTCTTAACGAATAGAACCCCCCACTTATTACCGTGGTTATTGTAAAAGGAGACTAAGGTAATATTTTAAGAGGACGATGGGCGGCAGTCCTCTCACCTCTTTTTAACGGTGTATATACACAGACCGTTGACGGGCATCAGTATCGGATAAAAGAACTGTCTCTGCAGGCATTAACCCGCATGCCCAGCTCGGTAGGACCTAGGGTTAAGGTGTTGGTATGCCTGAAAGCTAGTTTATGAATATATCAGGAATTTTGAAATAAAAGAATGAATTTAGTTAATATTTATTTTTACTTTTTTAAACTTTGTTTTCATCATTAGAAACTACTGGTTTTAAAATAATAATAATTATGTACTAGTTTATAAAAAGAAAATAATCATAAAGCATCAAATAATACGTCCGCATCGTTGTTAATGGGATATGTGCCCAAAAGGCTGGCAAAATTGCCACGTTGAATGGCAGTGCTGATTCTTTGGCCGAAAAATAGGCCAGACCTTTGGTCACGTGAAGATTCGACCAACTGTTTGTGAATGTCTCGGAAAACCAAGTGGGCACTCGGATCCCATGGCCCTAGAGTTGAAACCTCAAACGGCTCGAACATATAGGTTCCAATGAAATTGGAATATTTGCGCTGCTTGCGGTTTTCCGCACCTGTAGCAGCCGCTGCTTAAACAGTTCATTAAACAGAGTAGGAATTGCTCCAGGACGTAATGTTCTTCGAAAAGCACTGGGATCAATCAAATGTTTCTCAAAATGCTTCGAACAAAGTACACTCGAAGGTCTAGGTTGCCAATCCTGGAGTTTCATGTTTTTAATCCATGTATTCCGTAAACTTTCATCCTTTGGAAACCTGGAAAAAATATCAGTACGTTCAGTTAATACCTGCAGAATGAAATGTCAAAGTTATGTGAATAGCCTATACCTATTTATCTCCACCATCGTTCATGTTATCCATCACACAGATAGGGTAACATAACCGGCTAATGAGACACAATTCATTTTCTATTGTAACGTACGACATGCGGAACGCGCCGGGCCAGAGTGATTCTATAATTTATTAAAATAGCATGTACTTCTACACTGATAATCTGCACTCAGCAGTATTTTCAAACTATATCACAAAAAAAGGTAAACTGAGGCTCTGTTTGATAATTCAATGGTATGTAAATATTATACATATGTACAGTAAAAAATTTCGTCTTTGTCGCCAAATCCGTCCCTGACTACACAACAAAATACAAAAACTTACCGATAAAAGGTCAATCCAGGTGTTTTGTGGTAGCTAGCACTGTCACACTGGTACGCACAGCACTTCACCATTTTATTTTGTGTATTAAGTCCCAAACAAATAATATTTCAAGTAATATTTCGCGGTTGAAATATAGAAACACCATAGAACGAAATGTTGCTCATCAATATGGCGGCGTGGGATAGACGAGCTACGCGTCAAATTTTGTCTTTAAGTGAGTCAGTGTGACAACAGGTGACAGAACGAGATACCACGACTTGTCGCTTAGCAAAAAAAGGATAAAGAATCAAGACTGTTTACATGTCTGTAATTATGGTAAATAATACAAATCAAAAAAATACAAATGTCAATATACAAGTCAAATTACACACCCCAAACTATCAAATTTTCCCAATTGAACATGAACCACAATTTTATGCAATAAAGATGAAAATCTATCAAAGTAATTTGGCAGATTGGGGTAGCTTGAGAGCAGTGGTGGCCAAGTGGTAACGGCTGCGACTTACGGGTTGTAAGTCGTGAGTTCGAACCCAGACAGGCGCTTTACTTTGTGTAAATTATTTCATCACCACTGCTCTCAAAACGGTGAAGGAAAACATCGTGAGGAAACCGGCATGTCCTAGAGCCAAAAATTCGAAGACATGTGACATCTACCAACCCGCACTGAGCCCGCGTGGTGGATTACGGCCCAATCCCTCTCACCGAGAGGAGGCCTGTGTCCCAGCAGTGGGAGTATTATAGGCTGATGATGATGATGATGGGGTAGCTTGATGTGCTGGCGTCTGTACATGGACCTAAAGAAAAAGGACCTTTTTTTTAGGTCCATGGTGTTGTAATAGACTTTCTCTAACAAAAGGCTTTTTAATCTATTTCTTAATTTTTTAGTACCGTAAAACGGGGTGATTAAAGACTGCAGGGGTAAATCGAGACGAAACTTTAAAGTTGATTTTACTGTTGAAATTACGATCGTTTGTAGCCAAAAAGGACTCTAAAGTGTTTACTGTCAAAATCCACTTTTACAGTTTCATTTAGATTCACCCCTGCAGTCTCTATTCACCTCGTTTTTAGTCAATTTTCTCTAATGTTTTGGCAACTTATTATTTAACTTATACTTGTTCGTGACTCGCGAGTAGTCGCGAGTACTCGCAAGTAGTCGCGAGTACTCGCGAGTGAGTATTGAGTAATTGAGTGAGCTCAGTGAGCGAATGAACCGACTAAAAATTGTATAGCGACTCTGAAATAAAGCACCCCAATCCCCTGATTGTGGCAGCCACCCGCTACATTCCCTCCCGCATTAGTAGGATTCGCGGATCGAGGCCCACCCTAGGCCCTAGGCATTTCCGACGACGCTCAAAAAAATCTCCAGGAAGTAGCAAGCTCACCAGCACGCTTAAAATACACTGACCCAGACTTGGACTTCAGTCATCGCCGCCGAGGCCCGCCGCGACGTTACAATCCTATCCGCCCCAACCCGTGCTCGAGCCTCCCCGCACCCCTAAGCCTTTAGTTTTAAATGCGACTCCAAATAATAATCATTCCGACCTAGCCGTTCCCTTGCTGCCCTATTTCAGAGATGCTGGACCCATTTAGGGGGGCTGGAAGAGGGCATCGTGCGATATCCCCTGATTGCTCTGACGGCCATTGCTCGCTGCGGCTTCCGTAGGACAGCGATGCTGTTAGACGTCAGGTCAGCTGCCCAGATCGGGGCCCCATACAGGGCCATCGATCGCACGATCCCCACGTAAAGCTGAATATAGTTTATTCAGAATAAGGAACTGAATCGATTCCAATAGTTTTTACACCATGTCGTATTTTTTCCCAATTTTTTTATTTTTTATTTTTCATTATTTAATTACAAAACAATCTCCATATGGTTAGGTACAGACGCCAGCAGGTCAACCTACCCCAATCTGTAAAATTTTCCCAATTGAACATGAACCTTATGCTTATGGTTTAAAGTTGAAAATCTATCAAATAAATTTAACAGATTGGAGTAGCTTGATGTGCTGGCGTCGGTACCTACTGCCTAATCATTATCAATGAGCACAAACCACGCTGGACGCGCGGGCGGCGCGTGGGTCCTATGGTAACCAAATTTTTGTAGTCAACTAGGTATGTACTATAACAAGGTTATAACTTTGTGATTTTTCATGATACAGCTTCGAAATTTTGTACATAGATTCTTTACATAAGAATACTAGACACGTGATTTGGGTTTCGCATATACTAAAAATAAGGTTGTATACGTTTTTAAGCCCTAACTTTTTGCATGAACTAGGTTTTGGAAAAATTATCATCGTCTAATATTACCATAGACTAGTCGTTATAAAAAATGCTGCTTCTCAACTATTGAAAAAAAAAACATTCCTTGTCTGTGGTATTGCACAGTTGTCTCTCTAATTCTTTATTGAGGTTGAGTAGTGTTTTTAGCATTTGTCGTTTTAAAAGGCAACCAAAATAGGTGATGGAAACATAATTTATATAAAATGAAGTCCGTAGTGGCTTATGTCCGTAGTCTTCTTGGTTGGTGTGATGAAACTCCACCGCTAAAAACAAGCTTCAAACGAGACAGGTATGACATTACATGTTTACAACAGTAGTTATGGCGGCAAAGTCGATGTAAAATCATTCCCACTGCATTAAAGAAATAACACAGAATGTTTACAGTGCCGCTGAAAGTTGCATCTATGTTTTGGAAGTGGGTTATCAGGTTTGCGAGTGAAATAAACTATGCGTCGCGAAGGTGTACACGTTTTTATTGTGTTCCAGGGCCGACGATGATTTGTCGTCTGACGATGAAACACCGGCCCTCAAGCGACTCAAGCAGCTGAAAAGAACTAATTTTCCAAACATCATGGCTACAAATGGTACCTATTTTAACTTATTTTAGCACAATATAACTTGTCAACAGTATAGTAACCCAATAATTTTGTTTCTTACGAACACACCGTTTGTGGTTTGTATTCATTATGTCCTGTCTACAAAATGAGATGAATGAGATGTTTACTACTTTACTTATTTTAGAATGTAACCTAATGTTATGGCTCTCATCTCTTCAGTGTGTCTTTATAACTTTTGTAGATGATTGGGAAACACATGAGAAGCATAATAAAAATGTAAGATATGTGCCGATACAAATAGAGGGTCATGCCAGTACATCAACTCCCAAAGAGTCCTTCAACAAGAGCAGAGTAAGGAATGTGCCAATCAAGTTTGTGGGCTTGTCAGAAAACGGGCCTGCGTCACCTTCGAGAAAACCAAGGAAGCACACACCAGTACAACCCATCCATGCACTATTAGATGATGAAAATGAGGAACCAGAAGTAAGTATCCTATAACTATTCTGATTGATCAGGTTAAAGTTAATCAATAGAAATGATTAAATCAGAGAATTTGAACAAAAATACTAAAGTCTAATATGGTTTCTGCAATTACAATAAACTCTGAATTCTAGGTGACATGGGTAGAATCAAAATCAGAAAATATGTCAAAAAAACCAACAAGAGTTTACATTGATTTGGAGGATGATGACAATGACCACAATCAACAGGAAGATGATATTGTCTTTGTGAAGAAGGTCACCACTCCACCACCAACCAGACCTTACAAATACTTCCTTTCTAGAAACAGCCATGATGTGACAGACTCTGCTGAGGACGAACCCATTTATTATAAGTTAAGCCGAAGACCAAATGAACGAAGCATGTTAAATTTATCACCTAAAACATTTACAAAATTCAAAGCCCCTCCTGGTATCACCAAGTCATACAAGAAGCCCCCCACACCCTTACCAAGATGGATGCAACCTTCAAAACCAACAACTTCGAATCTCTCATCATATGCAAGAAATAGATTTTCAGGTCTCAATGGTAACGCTAGGTCAACACTCTCAGAAGTATTTAATTTAGATGAAAAAAAAAACTATCAGGAACTTATTCGGCGAGTCGCAAGTTCAATGAAACCAATGTCATCGGGGAAACCGATTGATGTCATCAATATAGCAGATGATGCTGCATCATTCAGAATGACGCGGAAAACACAGAAAAATGCATTAAATGAAATTAAATTAGTAGAAAAAGGTTTGCTAGCTGATAGAGAGAGTGACGCAAAGGAGTATGACCCTATCACAGTAGCTTCCATCAACTCATCAGATTCTGAAATAGAGATTGTCCCATCAGAGTCATCCACAACATCTTCACAAAAGGTTGATCCTGTAAATACACTGAAGGACTCATACAGAAGCCATACCATCACATCAGGGGACTGGCTTTTTAAATTAGATGCTAAATATAAGAAGAAACGGCAAGAGACACAAGAAAAGCTTAAAGATGCGCGCCTGGAGTCAGATATCATATCCAAAGTTAACAGTGAACAAAAGATGGCTCATTTGGAGCACAAGCTTAAGTATGAGCTGAGCATACCGGAGAGCATTTATGAGGAGCCACAACCCACTTTAGAGCTACCTGCTTTAACTCCAGAACAGGAGAAGTTGGTGAACAGAGCTCTGGGTCCAGGACCCCATGGACAGTTGCTTGTAGAGAAATTCAATTTGAGGATACACAGGTATATTTGCTATTAAATTACATAGGAAAATTATTTAAATTCTATACTTACGTATCAGTTTCATTACAATGAGTGGTTTACACCAGGTTTTTTTCCTTTTTAAATATAGTCGCCAAGAAATTTTTTAACCAGTAGCCATGAATTCAGCATATCATTCTAAACTGTAATACAAATAAAAATCAGCTGTTTTATAGAAAACTGCAATACCTATGCGTTCAAAATGTATGGAACAGCTGTTTTTTTTTTTATAACTGACGAAAAATTTGTGCTCGTGGTTAAAAATTTATCTATACTAATAATAAAGAGGAAAAATGTCATTGTTTGTTTGCATTGAATAGGCTCCAAAGCTACTGAAACTATTTGAAAAAAAAATTCACTATTGCGAAGCTACACTATCTAAATCAAAATATTTTTAGTTCATATAAACTTGCATGGGCACTTATAAAACGTCAGAAGCTAGGTGCACCCCTGTGTATCCTCCGTAACATAGGCTATATTTTATCCCCATATTCCCACGGGAACGGGTACTACGCGGGTGAAACCACGGGGCGCTGCTAGTCCTGTATAAACATCTCAATAATAGTACTAAAATGACTGTAAACTAAACAGATGTACTGTGGTCCTTGTTTAATCTGCGAACCAAAATCAAATCCCTCAAAAGGTACCAACCATATTTTTATATTCCAGGCGGGACCTGCAAACTCTCTCAGGTCTTAATTGGCTGAATGATGAGGTGATAAACTTCTACATGAATCTACTAATGCAGAGGAGTGAAGAGCGGAAAGACTTGCCTAAAGTATATGCCACAAATACCTTCTTCTATCCCAAGCTCATGCAGAGTGGGCAGGCTGGGCTCAGGAGGTGGACGAGAAAGGTACAACATCATATAATTTAGAATCTGTGCATTACCCTGACAAAATGTTGTGCTTTAGAGAGGTGAGACTATAACAAATAATTAGTGTATCATGAGGAGCAATTTTTTTTCTAATAGCATTTGTTTGGTGTTTTTAAGTTATTTGAGAAAAACAGATTTTGCTGAAGTAATGTTTTTTAAAACATTAGCCTGGCAAAATCATTTTCAAAAATTTGTTTAAAAAAATACCAATGTTCTATGTTTCGTTTCGTGTTTGGTATGGTTTCCGCACTTAGTCCTTTAAGTGAACCATTGTGCATGAGCCATGGCGGCCGTCGGTGGTTATTCTAGCCAGCCCTCCAGAAGTTTGCTATATCGCCTGGTCTGTTTAGAACATCCGTGTAAGATCTGGGTGCCCCGAGGGTTTCTGTCCTAATCTGGGCTACGCCTGTGCATTCGAAAAGCACATGCGCGACGGTTTCCTCAGCCTCCATGCAGGCCCTGCATGGGGCTGTCCGTTATGCCTATTGTGTATAAGTGTTTGTTTAGCGGGCAGTGTCCCGTGATGGTCCCAGTCACCAGACGCAGATCCTTTCTGTCCAGGCGTAACAGACGTCTGGTCAGTTTGCCATTCAAAGAAGGCATTGCTTCCCTAGACTGCCTGCAGCTTGGTGTCGAGGTCCACCAGCTCTCTGCTTGTGTGTGTGTGTAGTTCTGAAGCCACCTGCATATCTGGTTGAATGGGATGGGCACGATGGGCTCGCGTCCACAGACTGAAACGCTGGATGCCCTTCTAGCCAGTTCATCAGCAGCATTGTTGCCTAGTGATCCGCTGTCCCTTTATCCATTGCAGTGTCACAGTGTTGCAGTTAGAGACAGCACTGACTGACTCGTTCTAGTGCATTGCGACATTCTAGTATTAAACTCGATGTTATGTATTTTTTTTCTAGGGATTGGAGAACTGAAGCACTATCGGTGAGTATACGTATGTGGATGTCTGTGACTCCCCTGGCTTCTATCGCGTATACCGCTTGTACAATGCCCACACATTCCGCCTGGTAGACGGTGTTGAACATTCCCAGTGGGCTGGATATGTTTATGTTAATATCGTGTGAGAAAACTCCGACTCCGGTTCCGGAGTCAGTCTTTGATCCATCCGTGTAGACTCTTAGCTCTTCCGGGCCAGAGTGATCCTTCTGCTCTTCTGCGAGTGCCACATTGTAGTGCTTTTGAAAGCAGTGAAATTTCAGGGTTTTATCGCAGGGTGATGCCATCATTGGTTGTCGTTTGATCGCATCGTCCCTAATACGTGTATGCTTGACTCTAGAGTCCTAGGCCTAGGGTTCCAGCTATGTTCAGCCTGAAGGCAGCCAGGGCCGCCTCCTCCCGCACGATAAGGTGTAGAGGAGGCAGCCCCAGCATTGCCTGTAGGGCAGCGGTGGGTGTGGTTCTCATGCAGCTAGTGATTGCTACACAGGCGCACCGCTGCAGTTTTTCTAGGTCTTTTTGGGCTGTACTCAGTACTGTTCTGGGCAACCAGACTATTGAGCCGTATGTGATAATTGGTCGAATAACTGTGGTGTATAGCCAGTAGGTGACTCTGGGGCCCCTAATACCCTGGTTCCTGCCTAGCATTCGCTTGCATTGCCACAGGGATATGCTGGCTTTTGTAGTTATGTAGTTAGTATGTTTTGCCCAGTTCAGCTGCTTGTCCAAAAAGATGCCCAGGTATTTGGTTTCAGTTGATAGGCTTAGGGTAGTCCCAAACAGACGTGGAAGTTGTAGTTCCCCGAGTTTCCTCTTTTTTGTGAAGAGGATCAGTTCGGTTTTTGTGGTGTTCACTGATAGTTGGTGTTCGTTACACCAGTCTTCGACTATTTTCAAGGCTTGGCGCATACGGTTGTATCGGGTATTTTCATGGGTAAAAAAAAAAATCAATAAGAGACCTTCATTTGTTTAAACATTCGTTTTTGATTTGGTTGATGTAAACCAATGTAGTTCATCATCATCATCATTTCAGCCGAAAGACGTCCACTGCTGGACATAGGCCTCCCCCAAGCTCCGCCACTTCGACCGGTTCTGTGCTTCCCGCATCCAGCGGATTCCTGGGCCCTCACAAGGTCATCTGTCCACCTTGTAGGAGGCCTTCCAACTTTACGTCTTCCGGTACGCGGTCGCCACTCCAGAACCTTTCGGCCCCATCAGCCATCTGTTCTGCGAGCAATGTGCCCTGCCCAATGCCACTTAAGTTTGGCAATTTTTCGGGCAATGTCGGTTACTCTTTGCTAAACTATTAAGACTTATTTTCGCGGTACAGAAGATCCCTCGTGCGCTATGCCGAAGCGCACGGCGAATGCTCATACATTTCTATGAGATCCGAGCTAAAACGCCTAGCGCGTGAGACAGAAGATAGTTGACATAACTGTATGGAGCGTTATGGAGTAATTTCTCTATTCTCGTGCGCCGCACGAGGGAATCGAAGTTTGTCGAACTGAACAGAATATTACCGAACGTCGCGCGTCGATTACTGAGAGCGCCCGAGGTTTGGCGAAATTTGCATGCCGGCCATAATGAATGACCTACTCATTATTGTCACTGCAAAGTTTAGTTTACGTGAAACTGAATACTATTGTTTATTTTTTATTCGTTTAGATTTAAATTACTTATCTGAAATAAATACATTTTATTTATTTTACTTATTACCCCTAATACTTAGTGAGCTAGTATAGTGCACCACCAGTTCCATGACCTACCAGCCGCCACTGATTAGAATATAGGACAATTTTATTGTATTAGTTTTTATTATGTAGTATTTTGTTTAATTTTTAGTTTGTGTAAAAAATTAATAATTATTTTTGCTTTGTTTAAATGGTCATGAATGACTTTTCTTACCTTTATATATTTGTATGCCACAAAGGCCGAACATGACGGATCTTTTTTGTTTATGAACAACCTGCATGCCTTGTATGTATACTCATGTTTCTACAAATAAATGTCTTGTCTTGTCTTAGGTTCTCCTGCGGATCTCTTCATTCCTGATTCGATCACGCAGGGAAACTCCAAACATAGCCCTCTCCATCGCCCTTTGCCATCCATATGTTATCACTGGCAACACGCACTGGTCAAAGACTTTCGTCTTGAGACACTGCGGTATGTGGGACGAGAAGATATTGCGAAGCTTCCCGAACGCTGCCCAGCCAAGTCGGATTCGACGATTGACCTCTTTCTCGAAGTTGGACCTACCTAACTGGACAGTTTGTCCTAGGTAAACGTACTCGTCCACAACTTCGAGTGCAGCGACTCCGACCGTTACGAGAGTGGGTGTTGCATGGGCATTGGACATGACCTTTGTCTTGTTCATTTCAAGACCCGCTCTTTCGGAAGGTCTACTGAGGTCATCGAGCATTGTACTGAGGTCCTCCATGGTCTCAGCCATGACAAATATATCATCGGCAAACCGAAGGTGAGTGATGTACTCGCCATTGATGTTGATGCCAGCCCCTTTCCAGTCCAGAACCTTGAAGACATCCTCCAGTGCAGCAGTGAAGAGTTTCGGAGAGATGACGTCTCCCTGTCTAACACCTCGCTGCAGAAGGATAGGTTTCGAGGTCCGGTCCTGAAGTCGGACTAACATTGGCGTTTTCATAAATACACTTCAACACCTCGATGTACCGATAGTCAATCTGGCACCGTTGGGGGGACTGCAGTACAGCCCATGTCTCGATCGAATCAAAGGCTTTTTCATAGTCCACAAACGCTAAACAGAGAGGCATATTATACTCTTCGGTCTTCTGTAAAGCCTGCCGCAGTGTAAGTATGTGGTCTACTTTGCTAAAAAGCCTCTACGGAGCCCGGCTTGTTCGGGAGGGTGGAAGTCGTCAAACCTGCGCGCTGGACGGTTCGTGATGACTCTGGAGAACAGCTTGTAGACATGGCTGAGAAGTGAGATGGGCCTATAATTCTTTAGAAGAGCATTGTCACCTTTCTTAAAGAAAAGTACCACCACACCTCTGTTCCATGCCTGTGGCGTTTTGCCCTCGAGTATGAAGGAATCAAACAGCTTCTGGAGGGCCTCAAGAACGGGTTTCCCGCCGGCCTTTAGGAGTTCAGCCGTGATTCCGTCAGCACCCGGCGCCTTGTTGTTTTTGAGCTGCTTCAGAGCCATCCTAATCTCGTACAAGCTGACGTCCGGGATGTCTTCAGTATAGTGTCGGGTCAATCTAGCTCTTGGGTCGTTTGCCAGATTCATAACGGGATTTCTTGTTGACGTGTATAACTGTCCATAGAACCTCTCAATCTCTCTCAACAGTTCAGCGCTTGGTAGATACGATCATGCCTTCATCGGTCTTCAGTTTCGTAAGCTGACTCTGCCCATTAGACAGATCCCTAGCAAAGACCTTGGACCCTTTAATCCGCTCTATCGCGTCTTTAATACATTCTATATTAAAGCGGCGGAGGTCGCTTTTCAAAGACTTAAAGATCTGTCTATTAAGCTCGGTACGCGAGCGCATCGTCTGAAGACTGCAGAACCATCGCGCGCCTCTCCTTCATGAGCTGCAAGGTAGGATCAGAGAGTTTCTTTTTGCCATTAGTACGAGTCTTGAAGAACTTAGACCCGACCGTATGGACAGTTTCCACGAACCCATCGTTATAATCGTCCACTGAGCTCCCTAGGCACTCAAAACGATTGTGGAGTTCGAGCTAAAAGCTCTCGGGGTTTTGGACTTGGATCGGTGCTGGACGGAACGTAGACTTCATCAGCCGAGATCTTTCCAGCTTGATATTGAGATTCAATGTGCCTCTTACCAAACGGTGATCACTACCAGTTTTCACCGCGGTGATCACAGAGACATCATTGAATACTTACCACTCTTCGTCGACATAATGAAGTCAATCTCATTATTGGTTGCACCGTCAGGACTCTGCCAGGTCCACTTCCTGTGCTCACGTTTTTTGAAGAAGGAGTTCATCATAAAGAGGCCTTCCTTCTCCATAAAACTAGCCAGTAGGTGACCCCGGTGGTTCCTACGTCCAACTCCAAATTGTCCCACTCGCCGCTCATCATCGCTTCGTTTGCCCAGTTTCGCATTAAAGTCCCCCATGACAACGGTGAAGTGAGTTTTGAAACCATGCATGGCTCTGGAAATATCCTCATACATGGTGTTCACCTCATCGTCGGGGTGTGACTAGGTCGGGGCGTAAACCTGTATGACCTTCAGCGAATACCTTGCGGATATTCTGAGTATAAGGTACGCCACCCTGGTCCGACACACTCTCGATCTTCCCCACGTTGCTCACAAGGGACTTAAGGACGATAAACCCGACACCACCTTGGGACTGCTGGTCGCCCCCCCGGAAATAGAGCAAGTTCCCATTTGAGGATTATCGAGTCCTCCCCCTCTCGTCGGACTTCAGATAACCCTACTATATCCCATCGTAACTTACTCAATTCTTCCTCGAGTTCGACGATCTTCTCGTCGGTCCAGAGTGTACGCGTGTTGTATGTTGCCAGGTCCAGTTTTCGGTGATTGTGGTAGCCGGATCTCTTCCGGGGACCGCTACCTTAGCCAAGGGTAGGTGGGCCGCCGAGCACTAGGGGCCATTTATTAATGGTGCTTGTAATTTGGGGGTTGCCATAAACGCCACGCTTGGCAATAGGGTTGGCGATCTCAGTATGGTGGTAGAAATGCATAGAGAACGCTGCTGTCCATTCTCTAGCAAGTCCCTTAGTCGCCTCCTACGACACCCACTGGAAGAAATGGGATGGTGCTATTCTTTTACGCCCGTCTACCACACGGGACACCAATGTAATTAAATGGTTTCAAATATCAGAAAAAAATTTATTTACAAAGCCACTTATTGGCCATTGCGGCGGTAAGTCCCGTCTTTGAGGAGTGGATTGAGAGGCGCCACAGATTCCTCACCTTCCGCCTGACGCAGGTCCTCACAGGACACGGGTGTATCGGCAGGTTCTTGTTTCGTATAAGGCGGCAGGAAACGCCCGGGTGTTTCCACTGCGTAGATCGCCCTGAGGATACGGTGGTCTGCCCGTGAAGGCGATCTGCGGCGACGATCCCTCGCGTCAGGCCCTTGTCCAGGCCATGGTACGGAGCGAGAGTGCATGGGTAGCCGTCACCTCCTTCTGCGAAGCAGTGATGCTCGTAGAGAGGGAGGCGACGCATGTGAGGGAAAGGCAGTACCTGCACCTTCACGGCCCTAGCCGCCGCAGGAGGCGCCCTGGGTGTCGGGAGTCTCAGGCTAATTCCCGGCCACCGTAGGCGCAATCTTGAGGATTGCGAGTAATGGGTAGCTCGCTGTCCAGGACCAAGCCCGGGTTGACGGCGCGTTGTGTTCCACGCGTGCCTCAAAGAGAAATCAACACTAGTTGGTGGGGTCCGATGCCTGCAAAGACCGATGCCTGCCAGGGGTGCGGGTTGTTCGAAAGAGATCCGTGGCCCCCGGCACACAGGCAACTGAAGGAACACGGGTGGGTTTGAGTCAGTAAAAGTCTGGCACGCCCTCCTCCACCCTATAGCGGAAGAAGTTGTGTGATGATTTCCCAATCTCAAAAAAAAAAAAAAAACACTTATAACCAAATGAAAAGCTGTATAAAATACCCGAGGTAGACGCTTATAACGTCACGAATTTTTGATTTTGTAACTTTACACAATGAGAAGATAATATTTTTTTTAAATTAATTTTAAGACTGGTGGTACTTTAGCGATCGAATAAGCAGTTCCCATAACATTAAGAAACATGGCATACTTTAACCTAATTAAAACGATTCATGAACATTCGTTCCTGTTAATTTCAGCTCTCAATTACGGCTTTAAGAACCATAACACACAAATTTTGCCAGGGTAGATTTAAAATGTTACTCCTATCCAGCAAAATCTGTTTTTATCAAATAACTTTACAACTACAATTTAAACAAATTTTGCTATTATTAAGCAAATTGCTCCTCATGAAACACTATTTTTTTAATAGTCTCATCTCTACTGCAAACATTAAAAATGGGTATTACTTTATTTTTCGCATTAAAAATGTGAAATAAAAAGATATTTTAAAATGTGTTAGCAGGCCGCAGGCATACCGACACCGGGTCACAGTCTGTGCATTGCTGGTGTTCATAGCTTTAAGAAGATCGAAACGATCACACAGACAGAACAAGACGAAAAGCGACTTTGTTTTATTAATATAAAGCAAAGTCGATTTTCGTGTCCGTCTGTGTTCTTATAGATCTAATTTATCCAATTACATTTGGGAACCGGTTTTGTGTCACATATGCTAATACGGATTACAAACAAAAAGTACTAAAAGTTTTAAATATTCTAGGTGGATATATTCGCGCACGACCTCCTCGTAGTGCCAGTTCACCTGGGCGTGCACTGGTGCCTCAGCCTGGTGGACTTCCGCGCGCGCAAGATTAACTACCTGGACAGCATGGGCGGCCGCAACCAGCCCTGCCTCGACGCGCTGCTCAAGTATCTGAAGGACGAACATCAGGACAAGAAGGGCGCGCCCTTAGATACCAGTGGCTGGAAGACGGAATGTCTCAAGGTGAGTCCGTGTAATCTTTCCAAAGTGTAATTAGTGGTTCATTCTTGATTATAAGCTAAGCTAAGCTTTAAATCTAAAATATATTGATTGTAAGATGTTGCAGTCAGTGGAATTATTTGAATTGTAAATAAGTTAATGTAGATTTATAAAATGTGCTGAAGGAAGAGAAATAGAATAGTTTCAAGGTACAAGTTAATATTATGGATTTAGTGAAATAATTGAAAGCATGAAAAATGGTAACGCCCTGGGCCCACATGATATACCAGTAGAAGTATGGAAGTGTTTAATGGCCGGATGTATTATGTTTCTTTATTTGCCAATAAGCTGTTGCATGAAAGAGCAATACCACAAGACTGATGCAACAATTTGCTAATGAAGAAGCATCCATCTTCAAGATAAAGCTAATGCCACATAGTATGAAGGACACAACTCTAAATATATATTTTGAACTGGACGCGACCGCACTCTGTCGCACTTGAACAACGACTGACAAAACGTCACATAGGTAGTGTGGGACAGAGATAACGCTCTACGAAGCCGATATTAGCCGATTGTCTCTTTCCAAAGGTCGATGTGCAATATTTATCGCCGGGTACTGTACTGCTATACGCCGCACTATGGATAATCGAGGTCTGTTTCAGATCAAAAATCGATAACTTCTTTATTTTTCAAGAAAAACGCTTGAATGTTTACACATGCATAGAGTATTAAATAAGGCTTTATATAAAGTTCACGTGCTATCATTTAGTGTAAATATTAAACAAAAAAAACTTTTACAAATAGTCTTTATTTATTTCCTTAGGGACCACACTATTTATTTTGTGAATAAAAATGTATTTAAATTATAATTACATTCGTTTACTATAAAAGTAGTAATATAGCTCTATAATATTTAAATACACAATTAAAATTATGATTACAAATATTTATCTCATAAAACATTTAAAGTTAGGAAATTTCTAAGTAAAGTACTAGAAAAATTATGTATATTAATATAAAGCATTATGTACACTTGCTTATTTATATTTGGTCAACTTCGGGATCCAAAATGAGTTTGTTCACTGTTAAAAGAACTTGGGTATCCTCATCAAGTGACCTCACACTTCTGCTAAATGTTTTTCAAAGACTGGAAATGTATGGATCTGATGTGTAGCGAAGAGTATGAAATACGTCCTCATTTTTAACCGACTTCAAAAAGAAGGAGGTTATCAATTCGACATGTTTTTTTTTATGTATGTTCGGGCATAACTCCGTCGTATATAGATGGATTTGCGAAATTGATTTTTGTTCGAAAGGGGTTTACTCCGAAATGGCATAAATATGCATTGTTTTGACCCCAAGGATGAAGAAATGTCGAACTGGTGTAGGGTAGGTAACTAAAGAGTGAAAAATAAAAAGTTTTTTTATAATCCTAATGGCGGGATTCTTGCGCATCTTCTAAAAGTTGACCAATAGGAAGCACAGCAAAATGCTTAATTATACTTTCACCATGAATTCAAATAATTTTATGTAATGAAGAAGATGGCATGTAGTACCAATTATAATTGTTCACATAGCTTCTGGCAGGTTCCATGGCATAATTGCCAAAGTTTTCAGCATTTACCATTACACTGGTAATTACTGCTTACTTGGCGTGGTTTGTCGATGATCAATCCTAGCTCCTCACGAAAACGTTGTTGAACTAGAGTTTTATTTTAAAGCTTTTCTCGCTGCTTTTCTTCAGTTGTGGCTGACTATATTTGAAAAGAGAGGTTGTATGAAATATATAATATCATTTCCATACCACGAATCCAGGCATGCAATGTAGAAAGTCCGTATTGATACGAATTTTCATTTGCAGGCCTAGCAGTCACTTCAGTCAGATCATTCATTTTCCGTGGAGTAGCTCCACAAATTTTACACACGGCAACACTGGCTTTACATTTCCAGTATAAGCTGATCTCGCATTGTATAGGATTTCCGTACATTGCGAGTGTGTCAGCGTAAACTGGAAATGTATAGCATGATGTGTAGCCGTGCGTACATGTGGAACCAGATGGTGTATCCTTGTTAATTCTTGAGTTACTTTGCTATCCATGATCGTCAGAAAGAGTTCTTTTTTCACATTCGCTCCTTCCCCTACTTTATTAATCAATGATTGATCCAAGGAAATGATTTGGTTTTTTAATTTATCCACAACAGCTTTAGTTTTTGAAGTAAAAAATTATTCAGGTGCGTTGAGCACTTTTTGGGTGAACAAAAATCATGGAACTCGCGTCATCGACTCCGAACGCTTTCCATGATTTATAATAGGTATGTATACTGTGTAAAGGCTCAGCTGCTTACGCAGTAAGAAAAATAAGGCAGTTGACTGATGTAGCCACAGCTAGTTTAGTTTACTTTGCTTATTTTCACAGTATTATGTCTTATGGCGTTCTGCTGTGGGGATCGGCAGCTGACTTAGATTCAATTTTCATTTTACAAAAGAGGGCAATCCGCGCAATCTATAAAATGTTCGCAAAAGCTTAGGCCTTTTCAAAAAAAGATGCGATTTCCATAATCTGAATACAAAAGATGAAATTGTGATTCCAAAATTTAGATTAACTAAAACTAGCAAGTCATTTCTAATAAACAGTATCTGCTTCTATAAGAAGTTGCCAAGTTTCTCGTTTTTTGACAGTATACATCAATTTTAATATCGACAATTTTTTAGTGATGTCATGGAAATCATGTCACTTTGTTTAAATAGGTTAATTGTACTTATGTTGATTATTTGACATATTGTGAGTGAGAGAACGTTGTAGGCCTTGCAGACTGTAGATTTGTAGACGATTTTCTATTCTTTATTTTCATTTCTCTAAGTACCTGGTACATATTGACAGGCTTGCACTGTCCTCCCATACCTATTATCACTGTAAATTGGAAATATTATTTAAGGCAATTATTTTTAAAAGAGTAACCGTGGAGTTTCTTGGCGGCTCTTCTCCATAGGAAACGACAAATTGGAACCGAGCACCTAGCTTCTGACATTTCATAAATGCCCATGCAGGTTTATGTGAAATAATTTCTTTGTATTTTATATTGATGCTATTTAAAAAAAAAAGTGCGTCAGTAACGACATTAGTAAAAATGATTTTGGATATGCCGTTGTTCTACCATTTTCCATAGTGCGCCGGCGCATTGACGCTGTCATACTTGAAGCCGCCGCTCGTTAACGCTCCATATTTCAACCGCTCACTCAAACCATGCTGTGACTACTTGCTCTACCGCGATGATTTACCTCCCAATGTTGTTGCAGGACATCCCGCAGCAGATGAACGGCAGCGACTGCGGCATGTTCGCGTGCACGTTCGCGGAGTTCTTGTCGCGCGGCGCCGCCTACAGCTTCACGCAGGCGCACATGCCCTACCTGCGCCGCAAGGCCGCGCTCGAGATACTCATGGGCAAGCTGCTGCTATAGGTACCTACACACATGTCACTGATGTATTTACTTTATTTTGTGAGTTCTTGTGGGTCATATTGTGTTATACATAACTGTACTTACAGGTTTATGAAAAGTGGTGATCAAAGCTTGCTTCAAAAAGGTGGTCATTTATTTTGATGTTCTCTACCACAATACTTCTTAAATTAATTTCTAATTTTAAATGATTTGGAAACAATGTGTCATTATGTAATGCAGTTTCTGGGTTTCACAATAAATATAAGATTGTTGACTAAATGTAAATAAATTAACAAAATCATACGAATATTTTATCGTGCGATCAGTTTAAGTAGCGTCACGACTTACTATCTTATTTCATTCTGAAGGGTCTCGGAAGTACCACATATTCAAGAAAATAGGAAATAATTGTACATCTTCACAAAAGTCACTTAGGCCAATGTTAATTAATATAAATAATTAAAAAAAATACTAATAAATAACTAAAAAGTATAATGATAAACGATTTTATTTCTGTAAGTAGGTTTGTACAAACACTTTTACACGTCAATCATATTTTTTTTAAACTAGATGAGGTCGGCGTATCCTATCTGACTACTCTGAGAAGAAATATGAATTGAACACTACTCAAATAAATTCGAAAAGCTTAATCAAATATAGAAAGAGCAATGTAAAATAAATATATCACTAACAAAATATAAAGTTTTATTAAAATAAACAAATGGACATATTGTCAGTTTTAAGTCTGAGATGATTGTTTATATATAGGTATGTGAGAAACTGGTTATATTAATATCTGAGTTTTTAGAATATCATTTATTTTAATTTTTAGAATTTCTTCAACACATCCGTGTTTACGCGTTGCTGTTCAAAAACCTGCAAAAACAAGTATGATGATGGAATTACACAGGAGTGACTAGGTCAGTTTCGTGAAGACCCGCCATTCTCATTTTGAGCAGTGAATGTTGACAGAATTTATAAAAATATCAACATCCGATATACCACCACTGACTTCTGTTAGAACCGTCCAAATTGATTTCATTGTTCCTTAATTCTCAGTAAAATTACGCGTGAACCCAGTAACAAATTAATCTTTAATGTATATAACAATTTCTTTCATTCCCTCTTACTATTAAGAATCAGAAATATGGATTACTTAGAACTATGACTTATTTTGTGCCTGACCACTATTGATGGAAAGGCTATTGTAATTTTTGTTTCTATTATTTATAAAACACGATTCCTTTATTTTAGGCACTATTTGAGTGTATGGCTAAAGGCACTGAACTGCATCATCTGTACATACAATATAATCATAAAACTACATGTGGCGTCATTTTTTAACTATCAAACCGGCAAAAATTATAGCATAATGTCATCATAATAAGCTTACTACGGTAAGAAGTGGAGGGGATGGCATGTAAAAAATAAATGCAGCAACTTAAGGTTCATGTAGTTTGCGACATTGCCATACTCGGCGCTAAGTTTGAACCAACATCTTAGCGTAGTTCTTATTCTGTTTACTGACTTCTCTGGGATGAGATTAGCCTTACACTGAAACAGTTCCTAAATATACAACGTGTAACATAATTAACGCAATGCCTCATAGACCCCAATTTCAGTTTTGAGTTAAAAGTATAATACAATGACGATACAATAAAAAAAACGCTTTGACCCTAGCTTTACTTTTTGTTGAATTTAAAATTGAATCTTATTGCCTTGAAATAAGATTGAATTTTCTTTGGCTCAATCAGCGGTAGATATGGCAAAATACTTTTTTTCTACCCATAATAAAAGTTACTGAAATCAGGAACAAACTACTTTCAGGTGTTGCGTTTATTGCGTTACACCTTGTATAAAGTACTCTCACCACAGTCTGAAGACAGACCAATGTAGTGTCAGGTAACTTCATATTAATTTAATTTAAAAGTCCATGACAAAAAGACAGGAGCAACTGGAACAAAGGCTTGTCTTGTAATCATTTTGTGATAATGAAGTATGAACGATAGATTTTCATTTAATATGTATACGACGAATGTTGGAAGATGTATGAAAGTCTGTTACGATGTAGATAATAATGTTAAAATTAAGAATTTCGAGTGTGATGAGTGATTTGGTAGTTAAAGAGATTGTGATGATAGTTTATAATGTAATACCCTCTTGAGTTAACTTGGCACTACACTGGAACGTCTTTCTTTCAGCGTGGTGTGACGTCATCAGTCATATGCCAAGTTTGCTCGACAAAGTAATGGCCGGCGTAAAACTGGCAAAACGTAGGGCCAACAAATATCAATCTTTATTTCAAGTGCTAGTTTGATATTTGTATGACAGTGAAAACCACGCTATGCTTTGCTTCGCCAGATGTGTGCCGTGCCGGCCCTAATAAAGATGGACAAAATTATTAAGGTTGTAAATTTTCATTCCTATAAGCTTTTCTTCTTAGAAGATTCGCACTTCATTCATGTTTTTTATGATTTCATTAAACCCATTTTTTTAATTTATAGGCATGTTTGAATAGAGTGTTTGTCTTTTTGTCATGGAATTGAGTATTTAGTCCTATGTTAAGTATCTCTCTGTATTATAAAAAAAATAGTTAAGTTGAAACTAACTTAATTCATATAATTAGAAATTAGAAATTTTGTTTTGCCTGCCAAGGCTATCCGAAGTTTTCTAAGTGATGGAATACAAAATAAAAATTATTTGAAATCTTTTTGCATTTTCATTTTATTGTCTCACAAAATAAAATCGTAAAAAAATAATAGTATAAGGGCAAGAGAATTATTAATTTGTTGGGTAGTGCCCTGTCTATTTATTCAAACTATGGATCATCTAGATCCCGCCCTTGCATCATTCTGTATAATTGACTCGCATAAGCCTCAGTTTCCCGCCTTCTAGCAGAGCAACGCCCGCGTCATTGGTACCGCCGCAGTAGTGGTACGATGAAAACACGGATGTCAGTTTGCCACGGAGTTGACACTGAGGAGGAATTTGTAAGATACATTTCTCGTGGTAGGGAGTGTATGGAAGAGAGTTACAAAGCCAGGATAGTGAAGCGCACTTCTCATTGGCAGGGTAAAGAAAAACTGGAGGATATGCCTGAAACAGATCATAGGTGCTAATTTGCAGCAGCACATCGATTCAAAATCGAAACAGCCCCCCAAAAACGCCCGCCCTTCACTGGGGGGGATTGGTCTCATCACCGAGCTTACCCAGTAGTATACAATGTTGCCAAGCGCTGTGTTTAGAGAACCTTCTCAAGAAGCGTTCCTCGAAAAGCTGACAGCACCACCTCGAGCGCAAAAGCTGTACAAACCAGTTGAGCGAAAAATGTGCCATACGTCCTTCTAGCCGTGACAAGATTTTACCTAACTAAAACAAGCAGTGCAATGAACCACGTTGAAATATAAAGTGTGACATCTAGGGTCCTTTTTTGGATTATTCCGAACCTGACCCGAAATTCTAACCCAGTCGCGGGTTAGGAAGTTGATAAAATTATAATATTTGTTCCGAACGTAACCCTATGATGATGATGGGACTCCCTTTTTCGCACTTAGACTCCCATTCGGTCCGTTGTGCGTGGGTACATAGCAATTCGGGTTATGATAGGAATTATACTTCGGGTCAGGTTAGGAATAGAATAGGGTTACGTTCGGTTTTTTTTTTTTTCCAAGTTCCTTATTTAACCCGCGACCGGGTTAGGATTTCGGGTTAGGTTCGGAATAATCCTCCTTTTGGCTGTCAAACTCATCATTAAGTACTTCGATTATAATAAGAATTAAAATAAAAGTTTAATTTTTCTCACCATAAACCCGTTCTGGTGCAGCTCATGCGCTCGCACGACGTGCGACAGCTGGTTGGCCAGCAGGAAGCGGTCCAACGCGGTCTGGTCGAACATGTGGCCTGTGCCGCGCTTGCTATTCGCTGCGAACCCCTCGTTGGAAACCAGCTCCAGTTGTAACGTCGCTGTGATCTTGTTTGCCCTGGTTGAGGTGACAAGGATACTATAAACTGTATTCACTAGATGGTAAACGAATGTCCTGTGCATGTGTCCAAAGGGACATCGCGCGATGTCTCACGAGTTTTTACCCGACTGCGCCAGATGAAGGGTTGTTTTTCGAGTGTAGGTATGTCTAGACACGCGGCAGCGTGTCAAGCCAAGTTCAAGTAAGAGAACTGGCGAGCAGCACCGTGTGTGGAACACACGAACCATTTGGAGTCACTTTTGACATTGTTTGACCTCATAACTCAAAAACTATTTCACATATACGTGTCAAATTTGGCTCATGTATTGAGAGTTGCGAGATACATAGGTATGTGCTCCTTTCATAAACACTTCTCAAATGGTTATTTAGATATTAAACGTCCAAAAATCGTAATTTTTTGTCACTGACTGACCTATAGATCAAAACTCTAAGCCAGTTCCAGATGACCTAGAAAGTTCAAATTTGGCATGCAGATAGGTAATTAGGTAAATACAAAGGAATAAAACAGAAACTGGTAAATTTTTATCATTTTATAATTTTTCTCTTAATTTATTCTATTAGGAACACATACTTAGTGCCTGTAAAAACCTTTTGGTATTAATTTTGTCATAAAAAAATAATACCAAATGGTTTCTACATCGTTCGGTCGATTGTTTTTTTTTTTTTTTGAAAAAATGGCTATATCATAATATTGAACTTGGCTCTCATTTCACATTTATGTTTTTGATGGGTTATGTATATTTCTTTAGCACGCTCTGTAGGTTAAACAGCTTGATGGATTTTAGCTAGGCAGTGTCTAGCTCAAACATTAATTTGTGCCCAATCTAATCCATGGTTTGAGTCCCAAACTGATGGAGCTTTAAACGTTTTCTGAATAACAAAGATCAGACAGTCCGTGGACAATGATACAAGTTATGTTTTCATTATTTTAGAATACCCGTGGAAGTTTTTGGTGTCGAATGTAAAAAGCATTATTCAAACGAAAAAAGACTGCCACTGTTTCCACAGGCTACGCAAATAGAGCTACTATTGTTGTTTACTAACTTAATGGGATCGTTCCACATCAGCTCCCAGGCAATAGAGCTCTGTTCGGCCGGTCGCGGCAGAGGCACGGGCACCTTGTCGACAGCCGTTATCAGTGGACACACCCATGGCGGAGGAATCCCGCCGTGACAGCAGAACACCTGGTGAGTCATCAACGTGTTTGCTAACAAAGCAACATTAGTTGTATAGTACCTACACCCACGCTTCCAGGAGCGAGCCTATTGCCATCAAGCGGGCACAATTAGCTTCCACTAGTGCTCACACCTCAAAAGTCGGTAGTCGGCGTGTGACTGGGAGTTAAAATGTTAAGGACACATTTACTCTATGTTCATGTATTTTTTTAATTCGTTATTACTTACCTTATCATCGATGACGGCCGCTAGAGGGAGACAGTCGAAAACATTATTGATTGCATTCCATATCTTAACGCCTTCCACATCACCATATTTGGCGGTGCACTCACTGCAAAATAATCTCTTTATTTTATTGTTTGTTGTGTGTCGTTGTGAGTATGCGACCCTCGGCATAGGCTGGGCTTAATATGCATAGTTGAGGTTCTCAATTCGTTAAGTTTCTTTTTTACAAGCTTTATTTGTATAAGTAGGTACTTAGGTGCGGCAATTGTAGACCGATTTTCAAAATTATTATTTTAATGGATAGGGTAGGTATGCATAAACCAAATGAAAACATAGGTACCTACATACAAATATATTAACTGAAATACAGATCCAAAGATATCGACTTCCGAATTGTAAAAGTCGTTTTTTTTTTGTTAAAAAGTATTTTTTCCTGTACAGAACTTACTTATAGAAACTGAACATCCTCTGTATGTCCCTGATCTCATGGTTCCCGCGCACCATGAACACGGCGTTGGGTCGCTGCAGCTTAGCGGCCAGCAGGTAGGCCATCAGCTCCGTGCCGTACGACCCCCGGTCCACGTAGTCGCCCAGGAACAGGATCCGTGCAGCCGCCAGCGCTACACCGGACGGCCATAAAGCGCTTTCCATGGACAGTAGAGCGCTTAGATTGCCGTGAAGGTCGCCTGCAAACGTTATTGCAGGTAATAGTCAAGTAGGTACCTACCTGAAATTAATCCTTAAGATTTCACAATTTGGCTAAAACAAGTAGTTAAGTAAAGACGGTTCTAATGAAATTAACTTGTTAACTTCATAAATAAGTCATAAGTCATTTATTCATTTGTTTAACATAGGTAGGTACAATAATGATGAAATATAAAGATAATATAGAGTGCGCTATGTTATGCCAGAGGGCGTACAAATGTTTGTTAGTAATAAAACATTAAAGTACCAAGCCAGACAGGTCTCAATGATTCAATTAAATACAAAAAATTTGAATATACCTACAATAGGCAATAGAAACGAATGTATTTTTTTTTAAATGTCAGTTACCTTGCACAACACACAGACTAAAAAACAAATATAACACAAAATACAATAATAATGTCAATTTAAAATACTGATGTCAATAAAAAATAATTACTTATATGTCAATTTAAATTACTTATGTCACTATACAAAAACTTATGTCAAGGAAAACAATACCTACCTACATGCATTAGATTGTCATGTCAACATTCCAGATTTTTAAATATTTTTGAATATGATAAAGATAGGCACAGATGGTATAAAATAGAACTAGTTACAAACGACTTTCAGAAAAAGAAGGTTCTTACTATATATATGTACGAGTATTTGCGGTGGGATTTTGTGAACGGCGTTTAAATCATTATTTGGGATTGATACCCTCTTAATAATAACAGAATAAAGTTATTCCAAGTTTAAACCTTTAAAAGTGTATGGTTATTCCTGTTATAACTTTATTTCGTGTTTAATTACTTAATCCATAATCACAAGTTATAATTTTACTAGCTGACCCGGCAAACGTTGTTTTACAGGTAATTTCTAGTGAACAACCCTTATCACATATGGGTATGAAAAATAGATAGTAGCCGATTCTCAGACCTACTGAATATGCATATAAAATTTGGTAAAAATCAGTAAAGAGCCGTTTCGGAGGAGTAATAGGTAACTAACATTGTGACACGAGAATTTTATATATAAGAAGAAGATAATTTGTCTGCCACTTCACAAACAGCGCGCGTTTGTAAATAGACGACGACATAAACATAATTATGCCTGCTATTGTCCCACAGCATGGCAAAGGTCTATTCTCACACAGAAAAGGGCATTGATCAACACGCTTGCTTAAGACGGGTTGCTAAATCCAGTCTTATATTAACTAAAATTACTTTCAGGAAGATTAAGAAAACAAGTGCCATGCAAACATCATGTTTGCCACTCACCAACAGCATACACAGGCGAGGCCAGCCGCAGTAGCCTGGGCTCAGCCGCACAGATGGGCTTCACGGCCTCCGCCAGCCGCAACAGCAGCGCGCCCAGCGCCGCCTCCTCCGCGGGGCTGGCCCACGCCCACGCCGGCTTCACGAGGTTCAGGGGGCTGTTGGCTGACTGGCGGCGTGCCTGCACAGTAGAGGACGCGGGGCTGGACCAATAATGGAATGCGCTCTAAGGTAGCCCGCAAAATTTTAATTTTCTAACATTTTTTTGCAATTTTCGGGTCATATTGAATGCGGATTTGATATTTAGCGGGCAACCGCGGGTAATTTCACCTTAAATTTAGGTGTCACTCGCGACTAGCCGAGTTAAATTGAGGAACTAGAACCACAGCCAACCTTCTGCAAAAAGAACTATGTACCTACTGATTATATAGACCTCATCTGAATGGCTGGTGACCTGCACCCTAATTGCATAACACACTTTTAATCACAATCTGAATCATTTTAATAATCCATTGCTACATGGAATAAATTATCTGCTCTACAACGTAAATAACGCAATGAATGTTGTTGATTGTTGAACTGCCAAATTGAAAGTCAAAAGCAAATTCAAAATCAAAAGCAATTTATTCAAACTAGGCTAAGAGTCGGCACTTTTTGAACGTCAAAATTACATAAGACAATCCCATAAAACGCCCACCCTTCACCACTTTAGTGCTTTAGCTGGGAAGAAATGGCGCAACAAACTCCCCAGCAGCTCAGCTGTCTGTTAAGTTGGAAACTTGGAAGAACTTGATTCTATACAATAATAGGTAGGTAAGTAATTAACATTCAACAAAAAATGTAAATTTCATTGATAAAAATTCAAAAAAATATACATGGTACAGTCAAATAAAATAAACAATGATATTGAGTAACTCATAAGACCTGTCAGTAGGTAAACTAATTCTGGTGAAAGAACACAAATGTTGTCTTGAGTTAATCACAGCGACCAACAATTCTTGTCGTTTAAGTAATCGTTGATAGAATAGTATGCCTTAGAAGGGAGGCTTGTTATAAAAGGTTATACCAAGCCCAACAAATGAGTTATGAATTTTATGAAGCCGGTGAAAGGGACCACGTAGTTTGACCATATTTCTAGTATTAATATTATAAATATCACTGTTTGTAGTGTATAAGTGTATATTTTTGCCTAATACCTACATATATAAGATGTTAGCGAAGATGAATTGTGATGCCACCGTGAGAATACCAATATCTTTAGAAAAATCTCAGAGAATCTCTAGTAGGTACCTAGTTGGTAAATTGCACGTACAGCTGCTCGTTTTTGCAGAACAAACATATTTTGAATATCAGCGGTTTTGCCCCACAACAGAATGCCGTAGGACAACGCTATGAAAATAATTAAAATAGATTAACCGATCTGTATGTCTATCTACATATATTCCAACTGTTAGTGTGTTATGCAATTACTTCGCAGTCTATCCGATTATAGGTAACGTTCCATGTTGTCGTCCGCCTAGTATTAGTGTTCTTTGACTTCTTTGGTTGTCGCCATCATTAGATGAGTTGTCATGATATGGTGCCCTGCTGTAATGCTGTTTGTCAGCCTTCTAATAGCGTCGCTAAGGTTGAACATCGGATTTTATTGCGAAAAATTTAAAAAAATGTAGTAAGTACTAACACTGTGTGGCTTGTCAACAGAGTAGGCGAAGTAATGCACAGCTGCCAGCGCCTCTACGGGCATACAACTGGGTCCGAGCAAGTCGAACGACTGCACCTCGTGCGCCACGATGCGAGCGGTCGAAGGACTGATTGCGTCCTCTGTGTATAGACGAAAAACATGTGTCAGTTTTTTTCAAATTCAAATGTCATTTATTCAAATTAGGCTGAGAATAAGCACTTTTTGGAAATCAAAATTACATAAGACAGTCCCCCACCCAATACGTCCGTCTTTCACCACTTCCTACCGCTTTGGCTCAGAAGTAAAAGTGGCGCAACAAGCTCCCCATCAGCGGGGGAGTTGCATAACACACTTACGTAAGTAGCAATGGCTTTTATGTTTTATGCAACATAAATTGCGTTAATTACGTTGTAGAGCAGACAATTATTTTTTCGAACATATTTAGCAGTAGATGAGCAATATAATAGGTACCTATCCTTCGAAATCATTCAGATTGTGATTGGAAGTGTGTTACGCAATAAGGGCGCAGGTTACTATTAGTTGCTGCACTCGTCAAACAGTAGATACTAAATAAACTTGCCGTCAAAGTTGTTGAGATTAATAAGCTCGTTCGGTGGGCGGCGCCGCATGCGCACCGTGTACACAGCTAGGCTGTAGTCCTGCCGCGCCGCGCGCTTGGCGCTGCCTGCCGCGCCGGCCGACAGGCGCGAGCCGGAGCCCTGCCCGCCCGCCGCCACACCTGCGCATAGTCTTATGTCTGTACTGTGTTCCATCACCATCATCGGCCTGGCGCACGTGGCAATATATGCGCCCTGACGGCTAGGGTTGCCAACCGTACTATAATACAGGAAAAGTTTTGATCCAGTGCGCAAACTGTAACCACAGTATAAAAATCATACAGTAGTTCGACGCCTTTGATCTTTGGTAAAATGCTGACATCGTCTAGACAGTAACGCATCGGCCAGGGTTGTCACAAGTAAACAATATTTATGAAATTATTTATTTATTGCAGATCAACATCGATAGCAGTATTGATGTTGATCTGCAATAAATTTACTTCGGAATTGACACCCATATCATATTATAAATACATTTAAAATGACGTCCGCCATCTTTGATTTCGAAAAAGGATGGCTTTTTCGTAACAAGCACCCCAATTAAACTTAAAATTGGTACCGATTCTCTTGTACAGAGGCCAGCACATCAAGCTACCCCAATCTGTCAAATTTCTTTGATAGTTTTTCAACTTTATCACAAAGGAATAAGGTTCATGTTCAATTGGGCAAATTTGACAGTTTAGGATAGGTTGACCTGCTGGCGTCTGTACACCGAACTAAACTATAACTAAAATTCCTTACTTTTGACTTTTACTATGAGAATCTTAACGCTATCCTGCAAAAAATATCTCTAAATTTAAAACAATTTTGACACAACTAAAATCGAATTTCTCGCACGTGTTATGTTTTGGCTTCGCAACGTGGTACTTGTTTGCCCTACCCCGTGATTTTTTTAGAGCCAGAGGCGCGCAGGGGCTGCAGCCTCGACGTGATTTATATGGAATTTTCACTTTTTGTATGGAAAATATGAAAAATTATTACCCACATGTTGAGTTTTAGAGGTGTATGGGGTCTAGTAAAGGGGGTCGAAATTTCCATTATTTTTGCGATAGGACACACCGTTTTCGAGATATAAGCAAAAGAAAAGAAAAAAAACACACAGTACTATTTTTGCACCAGAACTCGAGGTGTTGGTGTGAATTTTAGTTTTTGACAACTAATTTTATTCCACACCTACTTAATCGCGATTAAAAATAGTCAGATTTAGTTAGACAACCAAAATTTTAGGTTGAATAGAACAATGAAATTGACAACAACAGAATAGCAAAATTGCCATTTTCACTAAATAACTCAGTGCAATCTTTGTGCTGTCAAACTAAAATATAGATAAGTTGTGTCACTTTAGTCAATTTCAGAATGGGAAATCGTCGTTTGACTTGAATGAATCGGCACCATTGACACCCAAATCAAATTATAAAAAAACGACGTCCGCCATCTTGAATTTCAAAAAAGATGACTTTTTCGTAACAAGCCATTAACAAGCACTCCAATTAAACTCAAAATTGACATCCATATCTTATTATAAAAAATAATGTCCACCATCTCGATATTTACCCTTAGTAAATAATAAAAAAGTCCAACACTTTCACATTTATAATATTAGTAGGATTTCCAAACAGATGCCCTGTGCGATAACCTGTGCCTAACCTTTTTTTACAGTACGCCCGCCGGTCGGCCATTTTATTAGCGTTATCAACGTGGCACGATATTTATAAAAAAAAAAATTTAACTGCACTCTACAATAACAAAACAGATTTATTTAACTTTCTTCTGTACGTGGAAGCTGATGAAACCGCAGATCTTTATTTATACGAGATGAGGACTTGCAATCACTCACAGCACACGTCGTATGCACCATTTTAAATAAACAAATAAAAAACAAACACGCGTTAGCCCCGAATGTTAGAGCCCAACCTACTAACATCGTTTTGTTCGCAGATTGGGCTCGGCTTACCCGCGTCTCGCCCCTCACACCCCGCACGATTGCCCTGTCTAGACGGCTTCGTCGGACGACTGTATGATTTTTAGACTGTACTGTAACCATGAATTCAGCATATCATTCTAGATAAAAAAAATATCAGCTGTTCCATACATTTTGAACGCGTAGGTATTGCACTATTCTATGAAACAGCCAGTTGATTTTTATTTTTATAACCGGCGAAAAATTTCTGCGGTAGGGGTCTAGAATGATATGCTGAATTCATGGTTACAGTTTGCGCACTGGTTAAAAACTTACCCTGTAAGTATATAGTATTGTACTGAATTTCGGGTTTTGCGTACTATATTATACAATATGTCCGGTTTCGGACTGTACAAACTTAAGGGGTGGTAGTTTGCTCTTTTCTATCAATAAAATTATTCTACATGTGGGGTCGGAATCCACACCCCCGTGAATGGCAGCCATTTTTGTGTTTTGTAAAAGTACAGTAACTTTGAATTGAATTTAAAGCCCAATTATCATTAAAAAAATACTTGTAGCAACGGAAAAGTATTAACAATAGGTTAAATACCTAACTCAAATAATAACATTAGATGCTGTATCATCTTGAAATAAATGCTAAAATATCAGTTTTTTGGTTAATCAAGGTTATTACAAAATTCACCCCGAGGAACTACCTTTTTTTTCCCACACGTCTAACAGATATTAAGTTCACCTTAACAATGATACCAAAAACTCGATTCTATGACAAATAGTTTAAGAGATATTGTTGCTTGATTGCTGCTATAGCATTTATTTCAAGATGATGCAGCATTTATTGTTATTATTTGAGTTATTTAACCCATTGTTAATACTTTTCCGTTGCTAATGGTATTTTTTATGATAATTGGGCTTTAAATTTCAAAGTACTGTACTTTTAGATAAAAGGCGACCAAAACACAAAAATGGCTGCCATTTAGGGGGGCGTGGGTTCCGACCCCACATGTAGAATAATTTTATTGATAGAACAGAGCAAACCACCCACTTAAGTTTGTACAGACCGAAACCGGACATTTTGTATACTGTTGAAGAAACAAATATAGTACGCAAAAATACTAACACTGAAAATTAACAAAGAAAACCTTCACTAAAAATTGTCCTCCATGCATGTCTCCGAAGTCATCTGATATGCAGACGCCAGCAGGTCAACCTATCCAAAACTGTCAAATTTTCCCAATTGAACATGAACCTTATTCCTTTGTAATAAAGTTGAAAAACGATCAAAGAAATTTGACAGATTGGGGTAGCTTGATGTGCTTGGCCTCTGTACTATATTTTTCATAGGTTATACTATATTTCGTAGAAAAAATGTTGGCAACCCTAGTCGCCGCAGAAGACGCCCTGGACGTCGGGAATCCCAGGCTGATTTCCGGCCACCGTAGGCGCGGGCTTGCGGACGGCGAGTAACGTCTAGCTCGCCGTCTGGCAAGAACCAAGAACGGGTCAACGGCGCGTGGTGTTCCACGCGCGCCTGAAGGATATGTCAACACCAACTGGTGGGGTCCGCAAGGACCGATACCTGCCAGGGGTGCGGGTTGTTCGAAAGAGATACCGTGGCCCCCTGGCACACAGGCAACTGAAGGAAAACGTCAGTAAAAGTCTGACACGCCCTTCCTCTCCGCCCAGAGTGGGAGAAGTTATTTGATGACTGCCCATCCTCAAAAAAAAATCATCGGCCTATACCTAGCAGTCCACGGCTAGACTGGCCTCTCCAGTCGCACGTTATTTAAATCTGTCTTCAGCTGCGCTTAGCCAGCTGTCTACCGAGCCTGACGGCGACAAATATTCCGTTTTGGGCCAACGTCAGGCGGAAGGTGAGGACGCCATGCCGCCTCTCAAGCCACTCCTCAAAGAGGGGACTTACCGCCGCAATCGTGGCGTGTCCACGATTTCATAGGTTAGGTACAGCTACCTATAGGTGATGATCATAACTACCTATTCCAGTGAGAGGCTCCAGTTTTGCCGTCGCCGACGTTGACGGACGACACTCTTTATCACGTTCTCTGAAAATCACGGAATATTACGAATCCATATTTCAAAACCATGAGTTGACTTATTCACTACTCTACAATTAGTATTAGTCGACTATATAATAGGAGAGCAGTGGTGACCAAGTGGTAACGGCCGCGACTTACAGAGTTGTAAGTCGTGAGTTCGAACCCAGACAGGCGCGTTACTTTGTGTAAATTATTTCATCACCACTGCTCTCAAACGGTGAAGGAAGACATCGTGAGGAAACCGGCATGTCTTAGAACCAAAAAATTCGAAGACATGTGACATCTACCAACCCGCACTGGGCCCGCGTAGTGAATTACGGCCCAATCCCTCTCACCGAGAGGCCTGTGTCCCAGTAGTGGGAACATTTATAGGCTGATGATGATGATGATGATATAATATAAAATAATATATTTATTCATAAATTAATAAATATCCTCAAGGCAAGCGCCAGGTACCCAGGGTATGTTCGAATTTTCTTATGTTTTTGCAATTTACAGATCAGTGCACAGGATCAGTGTTAGGTTGTAGGTTTGTTGAACAAAATATTATGATTCGTGATCGCAACAAGTAGGTATGTATTTATCAAAAGGCTTGTGTGAACTTAGAGGGATCTATATGTTCACACAACCATATTGACTGATATATCATGGAAATATACCTCAATAAATGAGTGACACCACAAAATAAAGAGAGTACAGAAGGAAATCACATGTATGTACCTACTTCGATTTTCATACCTACGCTCGGCGGTCGCGCTAGGGTTGTCAACTTTGGCTAAAAACTATCGTGGTAGTGGCACTCGTATTAGGTCTTTGCCATGATCACAATTAATCACAACTCTAATAGTTATGATAGGCGGTGGGTGGCCCGGCCGGCTCGCCGAGCAGTTCTATCTTAACTATTTATAATGAGGAAGATGAGCGTATTTTTTAGCTTATAAGTACTACAATAAATACCTAATATAAATTGTAAAAATACTACAAGGCCACAAAGTCATTTTCGATACAACTAACTAGGTATTCCGTGGTACGTTAAAACGAACCATCGAAACACAAGCAAATACCTAGGTATTTGCTTGTGTACTCACCTCTCTGGTCAACTCAACAACTGGTAGCTTAAAAAAAGACAATACACAGTATTTAAACAACCGTCCACTGAACAGTTATAGTAACTTTTTTTCGTTGCTCCGTTTTTTCATTTCACAGACGCGTCTCAGCGGGCTGGCACTCGCGCTCGCACTGGTCCCAACCGGTCCGAGATATCGTGTCCGTGAGCGGTGTCTGCGCTAGAGCAACGCACACAGCGTTGCTCTAGCGCACTTTGTATGTAGATTGCCGTCTGTACTCTCTGTATTTTGTGGTGACACTGACCGGCAATGAAAAATTGCAAAAAAACATAAGAAGATTTACGTTCGCGGACTCCTGACCCTGGCGCTTCCCCCAAAAATAGAAGGATTTTAGAAAATTCACCCCCTAAATGGGTTAAATGAAAGGCAAATATCGAAGGTCGTTATTTTTGGCGATGGGAAATCCCACAGCAAATGCATCGAGCATACGGCTTGTGTATTATAATAAAACCTTAGTAGAATTCTTACTGCAAGTCCATGATATATGCGGAGATACTTCTGGGCGCCCGCAGCAAAGAACTGGTCCCTCTCAGTCGAAGGTCGCCGACACCTCGAAGGAATTCCGCCAGAGGCAGCTGGGAGCTCGGCTGCAATCCTAGCTGCCTGCAATTGCTACATAGCTTAGATTCTGAGAAAACATTTCTTTCATTACTATAATTAAGTATTATGGTACCTAATGAAAAACATGTATTTCCGCTCATAAATCTGTCAAATACGAAAAGTCAAATGCTCAAACTGTGAAATAATGGCATCAAACCTGAGGCAGACATCCGCATCTTTGGCGACACTTAGAGCGTCGATGGGCAGCTGCCGGGCAGCACGCGCGGCTGCCACCAGCTCTTTGAACTCCACATACTCCAGCTTCATGTCGCGATTATTATCGAAATACCTGAGCAACATCGAAGAAATGATCATGAATGTGGAGAAACAGGTATTGTAACTATTACATCCTGCAGTCGTCATCAATAATTAAAGCAAGCTTAAGTGGCAATGTTCCGTATATTAGCCGTAGAACGTGACTGACTTTATCTACCAGTGGACTATATAGGCTGATGATAACCCTACAGATATGGCAATAGGCGGTCTCACCTAAAAATATATTTGCACCGTATTTCCGCTGGAACGCCGGTGTGCTGAGTGGCAGGCTCCAACGCTGCTGTCCACAGCATCAGCTCCAGGAAGGACAGACCACCTCTGCCTGTCACGTCTGCCGATCTGGCAAATAATCTTTCGTATTATGAGAGTAGCTTTGGAAACATTTGATTATAGTACTTAGTTTGAAATTAAGGAGATAAATCATTACCTATAGCCATGAGTTCTGGCTGTCAAGGACGTGCTATACTTGCTATTTATTGGATGACATAGGTACCTGAAGAGACTCTGACATTGTGACCTCTGCCAGCCAAGATCAATCATGAACTGCGAGAAGACGTGGACGCTCATGTATAACGCGGGGAACACCATCAGCACGAACTCGCGATACATTCTGATTTGATCTGCAATTTAAACCATAGCTCATTCATTGCTGGCATTCAAATTACCAATATTAGTCTTAGGAGTACCTACCATAGTAGACTATCGTTGAAGCTATGTACACACGGCTACACATCAAGCTACACATTTCCAGTTTACGCTGATCTCGCGCTGTACCTACGGAAATCCTATATATTGCGAGATCTACACATGAACTAGGTAGGTACATAATTTTTATTGGAGACATGACTTTTATTTTGGTGTGGAGATCATTTTAGTTATTTTATGGCGTATGATGTTACTAGAATAAGAGGAAGTTAACCTTCGCGGTTGTAGCCAGCCGCTTGCAGGAGCTGCAGGTTGGGCGACGCCATGGCCACCGCGCCGCCAGCCACGTCCATCCCGACTACCACGTTCTCTTCGCAGATCTCGATGAGCGCGCCGCTTTCTATATCCTTACAGAGAAGCCATTTGAAATCGATTTTGATCTAGTAGGTATTATGTAATACAACGAGCAGATGGTACCTACGGACCTACCTACTAAAAATATGTCTTTAAGCAAACACATCAAATTCGATGCTTGTTCGCTGCTGTGCATACACAAGATTGGAGAAAATAAATTATGTACCGTATCTTTGTCAGAATCCTGTCCCTCGCCAATGACCATCAGAGAAAACAGAATTATTTCAGGACTGCGGAGGTTCGAGTGGGCTCGTTGGCGCTCCAGCTCCGCTGCATTGAGCCACTGCAGCCGGTTTCGCAAACCCTGGAGTGCCAGAACACTTATAAATAATACCAACATTTAAAAAATCGATCGATACAGAGAACAAGGCACAGGTATTTGCCCACAGTTAATTTCCATCAACAGGGGGCGATCGGCGGCTGCGATCTCTCGCGTCCAGCCCTGGTCCACGCCATGGTACGGAGCGAGAGTGCATGAGTAGCCGGCACCTCCTTCTGCGAAGCAGTGATGCTCCCGAATAGGGAGGCGGCACACGTGAGGTCTGCCTCTCGGCAGTATCTGCGCCCTCACGGCCCTAGCCGCCGCAGGAGACGCCCTGGGTGTCAGGAATCCCAGGCTGATTCCCGGCCACCGTAGGCGCGGGCTTGCGGATGGCGAGTAATGGGTAGCTCGCTGTCCGGTAAGGACCAAGCCCGGGTCGACGGCGCTTTGTGTTCCACGCGCGCCTCAAAGAGATGTCAGCACCAATTGGTGGGGTCCGCAAGGGCTGATGCCTGCCAGAGGCGTGGGTTGTTTGAAAAAGATATCGTGGTCCCTGGCACACAGTGAATCTGAGGGAACACGGGTGGGTTTAAAGGAGTAATAGTCTGACACGCCCTTTTGCTCCACCTAGAGCGGGAAAAGTTATTTGATGATATCACACCATCAAAAAAAAAAAAGAGGTCGCCGGCTCATCTAAGTATCCAACATCCATTCAGAGGCAGCTGGATATGACAGCCTGATTTCGGCCAACCTTGGTTTACTCCTTCTCTTTACGAGGCACGGTTTCACCTTTTCAGAGCAGCTGATTGACTAGGTTACCACAAGAGGCCGTGACTCGCCAAATCTTCGCTAGGTCGACAGAGTGTCGAGCTGATAGCCGTAATACGTAATTGCTATAGATAATAAACACAGATCAGAGTGCTCGGGTTTATTTGGTGTATGGTTTGCAAAATATTGGCAAATAAATTGACAATATTTCTTAAAACAATCAAGAGGTATAGCTAGGTGATATTTTCGGACTATTACTAACAGCTTTGTTCTTCAGCCTCTTCTTGATCTCGGTTTTGACGACCGCCTTGTACACGGCATGGTACACGCACTGCAGGGTATGGTTCGGCAGCCAGATCTTGTACACACGGATGGGATGGCAGGAGGCACTGGAGTCCATGCCGAACAACTACAGCATATTTGCCGGAACGTCATCAGGAAGAATGAAGGATGAAAATGAAGAGGACCTCCCTTAAGACAATGTCATTAAGCATACAAAGAGGAGACGTAATCGCAATAGCAGGGTTTGGTTGGAAAATTGTACTTCAGTACTTTGCCAATTCAAACGTCCATCAAAGCGGAACCTGCAGCTATCGGCGGGGAACAAGCCCGACCCTGGCGGCAGCGGTGCTCGTCCTCTCAGCTAGGTCTTTATTATTTTGTGGAGTTGGACGTTAATGACTGCGACACAGTATTATACCTACTAATGCAGTTGTTATCGAACACAGAGTTTCTGTAAACTGAGTATTTGTTTCAATAAAATTAAATTATATATTATATTATTCACTAAACGTAACAAATGGATATGCTCCCAAAGAAGGGACGGAATAGTACAAAAGTTGTGCCCTTATTCACAACACCACGGGGCCTTCGCTGGCCTGGGTAAGGAATACCTGTCTCTGTATCATCAGAGCGAACTCTCATTGGAACAGCGGCAGGGTGACTAGGTATCCATCACTGGTCTATTGGCACTAGTAAATACAGTGCCGTGGATGCCTCCACCCTCATAAAGTATCAAATCAGGTAGGTACCTCAAAATTAATTTTATATGCCGTCATTTTCCAGCAGTTCTTCTCACATTTACTAGAAGGTAACCATGTTTCTCCGCTCGCCTCTTTGGTGAAGAGATAAGATCGGTCATTGGGACAATACACCAAAAGAGACACAACATCACACAAATCTTTGTAATGCTTGAACATGTTGCTACAATAATACGATCTAACTATGAACAGAATCGACAAAAATGTTTATAGGTATAAATCAGTGTAAATAATATTTGTATGGGCGATTTGACAACAGAGCATCACTACTGGATTAGACAGAACTATTTTGATAAACAACAGCTGTATCCTTTTTTAACAGTTTAGTAAATAAGGTTTAAACCATAAAAAATGATTTCATGAAAATGGTGCAGAAAATTAATTTTAGGTAGATAAACTATCTTACTCATAACTTACCCACTCACCCTATACTGAAGACATCCCGGACGTCAGCTTGTACGAGATTAGGATGGCTCTGAAGCAGCTCAAAAACAACAAGGCGCCGGGTGATGATGGAATCACGGCTGAACTTCCTAGAGGCCGGCGGGGAAGCTGTTTGATTCCGTCATACTCGAGGGCAATAAATACTTTTTCTTTCTTTCTTTCTTTCAAAAAGCCACAGGGATGGTACAGAGGTGTGGTGGTACTTTTCTTAAAGAAGGGTGACAATGCCCTTCTTAAGGGGACACTTTTCGCGGGCTCGAACTCACTGGTGGGCCTGGCTAAAAATCACGCTGTCTCATCAGGCTTCGTTTACGACAGAGATAGTATCAGTGATGAGCAGTTAGACGCTAGTCTACACGCACAACGTTATTGAATGAGATGCAGGAGCATGTATAGCAAAACATTTGCGAAAAAATTAAGAAAAGTCCTTTGGAAGATCGGGTTTTATGTAAAAACCACTGCATAAATCAATGACCAATAAAGTTTATTGAACTTATCGATAATTGAACTTTGTTGGTAGCGACTTGGTTTCGGAGATTTTACACTTCTTTTATTACTTAAACACGCCCAAAATTAGGTTCAATTAGCAAGAAAAACGGATCTTTGTTGGCTCATTTTTTTTAATGGCTTTTTATTTTAGTATTCTGTTTCCGTACCGACAATATTAATAATGAGACAAAACCATACCATGTTTAAGTTTTGATCTACACTGTCAAACAGTGGAGTAAAAACCTCCCGAAGTTTGTATGGAAAAAATGTGGACTTGTTTCACCTTAAGAATTATAGGCCCATTTCACTTCTGAGCCATGTCTACAAGCTGTTCTCCGGAGTCATCACGAACCGTCTAGCGCGCAGGTTTGACGACTTCCAGTCTCTAGTATAAATAGTAGTCTATGACTTCCAGCCTCCCGAACAAGCCGGGTTCCGTAAAAGCTTTAGCAGAGTAGACCACATACTTACATAAGCTGCGGCAGGTTATACAGAAGACCGAAGAGTATAATCTGCCTCTCTGTTTAGCGTTTGTGGACTATGAAAAATGCCTTTGATTCGATCGAGACATGGACTGTACTGCAGTCCCTCCAACGGTGCCAGATCGACTATCGGTACATCGATGTGTTGAAGTGTCCGTACGAAAACGCCACTATGTCAGTCCGACTCCAGGACCAGGCCTCGAAACCCATTCTTCTGCAGCGAGGTGTTAGACAGGGAGACGTTATCTCTCCGAAATTCTTCACCGCTGCGCTAGAGGATGTCTTTAAGGTTCTGGACTGGAAAGGCGCTGGCATTAATATCAATGGCGAGTAGATCACTCACCTTCGGTTTGCCGATGAAATAGTTGTCATGGCTGAGACCATGGAGGACCTCAGTACAATGCTCGATGTCCTCAGTAGAGCTTCCGAAAGAGTGGTTCTTAAAATGAACAAGGACAAGACAAAGGTCATATCCAATGCCCGTTTAACACCCACTCTCGTTTTAGTTGGAGGCGCTGCACTCGAAGTTGTGGACGAGTACGTTTACCTAGGACAAACTGTCCAGTTAGTCCCACATACCGCAGTATCTCAAGACGAAAGTCTTTGACCAGTGCGTATTGCCAGTGATGAGTTGATGACATATGGACCCGAAACGTGGTCGCTCACAATGGGCCTCATAAGAAGGCTTAAAGTCACCCTAAGGGCAATGGAGAGGGCTATGCTTGGAGTTTCCCTGCGTGATCGAATCAGGAATGAAGAGATCTGCAGGAGAACCAAGGTAACCGATATAGCCCAAAGAATTGCCAAACTTAAGTGGCAGTGGGCAGCGGCCATCTGTTCTGCGAGCAATGTGCCCACATTGCTCGCAGAATAGATGGCCGATTGGGCCGAAAAGTTCTGGAGTGGCGACTGCGTACCGGAAGACGTAAAGTTGGAAGGCCTCCCACTAGGTGGACCTATGACCTTGTGAGGGGCGCAGGAATCCGCTGAATGCGGGAAGCACAGAACCGGTCGAAGTGGCGGAGCTTGGGGGAGGCCTTTGCCCAGCAGTGGACGTCTTTCGGCTGAAATGATGATGACCCACTCACCAGTGGTCGCAAGCCCGCCCAAGTGCGATTACAGAGTAGGTATACCCATCGCCCGGTTCAATGGTGGATCCAGGAATTATTTCTGGCAACGCGCATATGGGCCAGACCAAATTAGAAGCACACACACACAACACAGCATTGTGCAAAGTATTGCACAAGCTAAATTTAGAAAGAAAGCTACTCAGCTTATGTGGGACTGGGCCGGACACGTCAAACGACCAAATGGGCTAAAAGAATCACCGTATGGCCCCACTAAACGCATAACGCCATCTCGGCAGATGGCGGGACGACCTTGACCCTTTTCGAAGGGACTGGCCAGTACTGGCAAAGGACTGAATTGTGTGGAAGAGGGAGAGGGAGGCCTTTGTCCTGCAGTGAGACAATACAGGCTAGTAGTTAGTTAGCTAAATATTCTTCATGAGGAAAACTGCATAAGGTAGGTTTGGACGCGCGACGGCCCTCAGACCTTTTCCAGAATCCTATCGCCGAATCAGGCAGGTGCATAATTGGCTTAGCATACCTCTGGGCTGAAATCCGAACTGGGCCAACCACTTTTCATCTTAGTAGTTACGTCATTGTACCGTTAGCTTTCACGTTCCCCTGAGCCCCACAGACATATATAAACCTGCATCCATCCTTGTCTGTGTTTGCAAGAGAGAACAAAAACAAAAACTCCTTCAGGCTTAGCACGAGCACCGATTTGTCGACGGAAGAATGGACATGACTATTAACTAAATTATGTAGGTAGGTACCTACAATATGAGATTATGGCTATGTTTTTCTATTAATTATCCACGTAGGTAATATTCTAAACGAATCATGATTTTGTAAATAATCGTGTAGACTTTGTGGCTGTCGATTATAAAGTTTGTTGTCAGTGTGATTTTGACAGTTTGGGAAGAAATATTCTTCTGAAATACTCGTAGTCTACATTTTTAAGGACCTAGACAAAGATCGTTAGAAACGAAAGACAAAATGACGGATTTTAGAAGGATAACTACGGTGCGATGTCAAAAATAGCGGAACGAAATGTCAGTACCTATTGAAAAATGACTATTCTTCGTAGAAAGCACGGGTAGAAAGCCTGCAGGTCAAAAAAAAGGTTTTCCAACAAAAAGTCTCAGTAACTATCAGCCTGGACTCTGGATGTACTGCAGGCCTAGACAAAACACATTTCTGTTAGCTTTCACGCCAAAATGTATGGGAATGACATTATCTGCGGAAAGGTTAAGTCGTGTTCTTTCCGCAGGTAATGTCATTTCCATACATTTTGCTTAGAGCATTTATCCTCTATGCTCTAAGACATTTTGGCGTAGCGTTTGGCAACAGGCTCGTGTCTGGTGTCCCTCATCATTACCTATTACCCTATATAAAATGTACCTGCCACTTCAGGGAATACCTAGACCAAGGAACATAATACCTAGCGGACCTAGACTGCCTAGACGTGACGTAATGTTAGAATAGTTCAAAACAGCGCCATCTGTGAATTTGATTTATAGTGTTCTACCGAGATGAAATCGGATCGTTTCAAAATAATAATTGTCATGTCCGAGTAAATAAAAATAAAAATAAACATGAACAAAATGTTCATGTGTCCTATTGCCTATGTGCTACTTCTTAGATATAACAATAGATGTCACTAATTTGGGTAACAAAGCAAAGGGGCGCTAGAAAAAAATAATGTAAGAAAAGGCAAATAAAATTAACAAACATCAGATACAAGGATAACAGTCTGCATTTAATTGCCGCATCTCAACAGCAGTTAGGATGGAATCTATTACATACACGTACATTGCGTACCATATTCCTTTCATTGTCAGATATTATTGATTTGTTTGTGCTTTAATACTCTATAGTGGTATGTATAGGGTCATGGTGACGTAGCGATCACGCCACCTTCTTCATGCCCATTCCAGGTCTGTGATTGGTCAAAGAGTATTCTCCCCCACCCCAAACAAAAATACGACACATTCAACACGTTTAATGCTTCCAGCTTAAATCGATTTTGTATTCGATAACGCGCTCGAGTGGAAGTCGGTATTTCATATATTCGAAATGATCCCTTTCAATATTTGTACAGTATAAAGTATTTCATTTGTTCTTATACAAATCTAATTGATTGTTTGCTGAACGCAAATGCCTAAAATCGCATTGTAAGGTACGAAAAAGTTCATTAATAAGTTTATATCGATTAAATCGAATTGGTGTCAAATTGCAAAGCAGTGTACAACACTAACTAGTTCGGATTTGCTGGACGTTAGGAATCCCGCTAGTGTTTACCTCAAATTTATTTGAAAATTTGGTGATAATTTACAAGTGTAATATACGCAGTGGACCTGTAAGGACACTAGGTGAGTATTTTACTTCAATATTTTGTTACTAGCACTGTATGGAAATTATAGAACGATTGCAAAAAATATAACCTAAAATAAAATTCTGTATGAGATTTCATAGACGAATTTCAATGTTTTACTCACTTTCAAGTTAAAATCTTTCCGTGAAATATATTTAATAACAAATATATAGTGATTTAGCGATATTATCTTGGTTTTTTGACCCTTACTTTTGTTATAAATACCCTCATACGTTGAATAAGTACTAGAATTTCTTCATCACATTACTTCGATAATTATAATTTAACGGGAGTAGTTCCACATGTGGAATTTAAACTAAAAATAATTGAATGCAACTATAAGCCCGTTCCCCTTATTTTCCCTTCAGTAATCATAATTTTTATTTCAAAATCCAACTAAATCGTGTTCACTGCATTCGCGCTTGTTATTCCGCGTACTCACCTAAGCAATTTGTTTATATTTTTATCATATCATAACATTCGATAAGATTATAAACGCGAAAGTTTGTATGTATTGATGTTTGTTACTCATGCACGCAAAAACTACTCAACGAATTTGGATGAAATTTGGTACACAATTACATTGTAACCTAGATTAACACATAGGATACTTTATATCCCGGTAGTACGTTCCCGCGGGATAATTATTTCCGACTTCCACTCAGACGAAGCCGCGTTCGGAAGTTAGTAACCAATAAACAAGTAAGATTATTTCAATACAGACGGTGTGAGTAACATATTGTAATTATTACTTTTTTACATTGTGGGTATACCCACCTTAAAATAATTTAGAGTCAGAAACATTCTTTTTTTTATTTTTACATGGGTATCAGTGTTCTAAATACAAAATGATGTCTCTGATAAAGTAACAAAACATCCTGAACTTATTTTTTACCAAGCTAGCAAGGTGATCTTGTATTGTTATGTGTCAACATGCATAAACTAAATTAGTTGCACTTGTAACCATTTGAAGGAAATATAATAGGGTATTTTCCAATTTATTAAAAACTATTCTAATTTGAAGATTGGCACGAAATACATATGTAACAGAAAAATAAAAGTAAATTGATTTATATCCAATTTCTCAATTAAAAACTATTTAAACCAAATTTATTTTCGTTGTTTTGAATTTACCGCCAAAACGCTGCTTACGATGACTTTTTATCACGTGACGTCAACTTTGTGTAAATTAAAGTAGTTAGTAAGTAAACAAGTGAGTGTCGTGTTTTTAATTAACAAGATTTTTTATGGATAGAAAGTGAAATCACTGGTGTGCGGTTGCGGTGCCTCTGTGCACAAATACTTCTAAAACTACGCCAAACTAAGTATTTGCACCGGTGCTGTTTACACTAAGCTGACGTCACGATGTCACGTGATAAAAAGTCATCGTAAGGAGCGTTTTGGCGGTAAATTCAAAACAAAGAAAAATAAATTTGATTTTAATCGTTTTTAATGGAGAAAATGGTTATAAACAAATTTATTTTTATTTTCCTGTTAAATAAATCGTCCCAATCTTCAAATTAAAATAGTTTTTATCAAATTGGAAAATACCCTATTATGTAGTTTGAGTTTTAGCCTACTTTTAGGGTTCCATACTCAAAAGGGTGCCAAGGGAAGCCTATTACTGAGCCTCCGCTGTCTGCCTATCATCGGCTGTATCTTGTGGACAGTTGATTTTTTCTGTGTATTTTTATTGCCGCTATAACAACAAATAATAAAAATAAAATAAACTTAATAAGTTAAGGGGTAAGTTACTAAGTACTGACGCAAGAGTCATATGAAAAAAATATGTAGTGTTCAATTTTGGATGGTGTTATGGAAAAATCCTTGTTGTACAACTCGCACTTGGGCCAGTTTTTCTAATATACTATTACTGCTAACCTTAGTTAGTTGAGCCAGTGGCTATATTTACGTATGGTGTTGCGTAAAGTGATTGCTATAAATTTCCTAAATTACGTAATAACTAACTATTTATTAAAATCATATTTCTAATTATTGCACCTCTCTGTCATTTATTAAGACTGTTTTCAATAAACTAATCTATAAGCGCTCTGAACCCAAAGGTTAATGGAAGCTAATTTAAGCATTGTTCTTTCATTGAAATAATATAAATTAAAATGTACACAACTTACATCATTTAATTACTAAATTATTTATAAATTGACTTAAACATTATCACAACAATAGAATATAGTGATATATGTGAATAAAAAAAAATATCCTCGAGTTTTTGTTGACCTCAAATTCTGGAGTTATTTCTCTTCAGTCTTATTAAATAGAATATTTTTCCCAATCACATGTTCTTTTTGTCACTATTTCTGTTTTAATTTGTTTTGTATTTTAATTAAAGTAATTTTATTTGCAAAAAACAAACTAATGTCATCATCATCTGCTTAAACGTTTTCCTATGTTGTTGGGGTCTGCTTCCAGTCGAACCAGATACAGCTGAATACCAGTATTTTACATGGAGCGACTGCCTATCGAACCTCCACCACTGAGTTGCTTTTGATACGATGGTTTTGATAGACTGGTTCTCAGTCTTGGGCTTCTGCCCATCCGTAACCACTGTCAAAGATCTGCGAATTACAGAGGGGCGGGCTTAACATGCTTTAGGCACAGTGGGGTCTTGGTATGTTAAGATGGGCACTCATGTACGGACCAACCGCCGCAAGCATAGCTTAACCTGATGATGATTATGATCAGGCTATAATTACTTAGCCACAAGCCCCACAAAAACAAACAAAGTATGATATTGTAAGTATGTAGGTAGTGTAAATGTAAGGTGCCAACCGTTGTAATATTTTTACATGAATAGATAAATCTTACAAAGTGCTGATTGATGCTGATAATGATTTGTTCTTAATCCTCCAGAGATTTGATAAGTATCCTATCAACAGTATGAATCCTCTTTGGGTTTTATAACTGTACATAACAACAGATGAGATATTGGATTAATTGTGCAATCCAATGAAATCGTATTTAGTACATAAACCAGAGTATCATGTCGCATTATCTAACCGTAGGTCGTGGTATGGGGTTAGTAGTCATGTACCTAAAGTCTGACTTTTTATGTGTATACACATAATGACTTAATTAAGTTTAAAAAAAATGCTATTATCTTTTGACCACTTTGGATTGGATCAACATCCTTTAAACAAACACTAGGACCGGACACTACCCCGAACTCTATCACAAAAAATCTTTTTATATCTTAAAAAAAATACAAAAGTATTAAATACCATATTTGTATACGCGTAACGAGATAGAGCTGTTACTTCATCCCACATAATAACCACAAAGTTGCGTGTTCGCACGGCAGGGTCACGCAAGGCCGTGGACTTCGCACTTCCCGCTCAAGCCCCCCAAATTGAGCTCATCACGCGTCGCATACGCACATGGATGGCGTCGTCGCCTGCGATCAGACGATCAAACCTGGCGTATACAGGGGATAAAAAAAAAAAAAAGTTATTTACATGAATTATGAATGTTCACCTCACTATCAATGAACAGCTCAATGCGGTTGCGTCAGAGTTACAGCATCTTAAGAGTCTGCATACAGTGCACAGTGATAGCGAAATGATGACAGTAAATGTTTATATCGTTGGAGTCCTATTTAAACGCTATTCATAAACCCAGAACCAGAAAATGTTGTCTGACGACCGCTGTTCTTCCGACAGCTCTAACTTACTTCTTACTGTCGGGGGCAAGGGAAACCAGCACCCTAATTGCGTAACTCACGATTGATCATAATTGGTTTCGTCTTCACAGTTAAACAATTTTCATTGCGTTATTTATGTTGTCGAACAGACACATTTTTCGAACATATGAAGCAATGGTTTAACAATCCGTTTCAAAACGATACAGATTATGATGAATCGGGAGTTACGCAATTAGGGTGCTGGTTATCGAAATGTGTCATTTTCGATACGATAGCCTGTCGAATGCTTGTGAATAGCTATGCAGGTCTTTATTAGTCTCTTATTCCATATTGGGGGACGGCAGTGTGTCAAGCCAAGTTCGTAGAGACGTACCCGTGTTGTTTCTTTCACGAACCATTACCCCCTTCATAAAAATCTATTAGACCAACAAAGTTGCAATTTTGGATGCCTGGTAAGATCGCCTAATACACAAGATTTTGTTAATGTAACTTTTACAGTTCTTCGTACATTAAATTACTGTTTCTGGCGAGGATTTTCTTTTAAATAAAATACCTGTTCTTTCTATAACACCCAGCTGCAAAAGGTCGCTTTTATTTGTTATTTAACCTGAAGAGCATCTGAATGGCAACTATGTAGGTATTTCGATTAAACCAGTTACCTTTGTTGCGCAGTTACAAGTCATCCAGCATCCGCCTTCGTCTTGTGTTCTTTGAACCTTGCCATTTCTTTTCGAACCGACGAAAAAACAGAGGAGGTTACTCAATTCGACGCGTATATATTTTTTTTTTTTTTTATGTATGACCACGCATAACTTTTTCCAGAGTAGTCCGATTTTGATAATTCTTTTTTTATTGGAAAGGGTATACCTCGAAGTTGGTCCCATATAAATTTCGAAGAAAAATTCCAACCCTAAGGGTAAGAAAACAGGGGATGATTGATTGTTTACTCACAGATTTTAATACTGAGTCGTGTATTAAATCAAAAATTAAGCATGTAGTAATTAGTAGATTATAGCCACAAAAAATTATAAAATAAAAACTTTTTAATAAAAAAATTGAACCGCCGAAAAACCGAAAAATAAAAAATAATAAACTAGCTTTGTCCAACCCCAATAAATAAGTTCGGAAGTCGGTGACTTTGGATATGTATTTGATTATATGTCACCGCCTTCCGAACTTAGTTATTGGGGTTGGACAAAGCTAGTTTATTATTTTTTATTTTTCGGTTTTTCGGCGGTTCAATTTTTTTATTAAAAAGTTTTTATAAATAGAAAAAGTTGACATAAATGGTGTTTAAAAGTATTTCTTGTTTTAAATAAGAAATAACTGATTATTTTGTCCCTGAATTGCCCTGAAGAGTCCCCGTTAATTGCTTGTTAAATCTTATTTATTTATTTATTTATTTATTTATTTAAAAAAGCACAGCCACATCACATACATTGAAATTATGCTAGAATAGTCTTAAAAAAATAAGGAACTAATGTATATGACAATTACGGCGTACATAGCATTGATAGAATATCTTGCTGCCTTGAAAAACTAAACTAACCAATAATTATACTAAACTAAAACTAAAATTAACTACAGTAAAACAGACCAGCATAAATAAACACCCAAAACCAACAAAAAAAAGTTAAATACAAATAATAATAATTATAAAAATAGAAAAAAAAAATTATATAGAATACAGATTAAGAAAAACTCGGCAAGGATAGCATGATTTTCTTTTTGAATCCCGGAAGCTTATCGCTGAATATATCCAAGTCCGGGATGTTTAATACAGTTTTGTTGTATTCATTGCTCATTCGTATAACTGGAGACTGTAAACCTAGATTGGTTTTTACAAAAGGTGTATCAAATACCTTTTTATTTTTTTTGGCCCTGGGATAAATTCTCGGAACTGCCAACGAAAAACTTTGCAAAAGGTAACTGCACCGTATTTTTCCATTAATTAACTTATGAAGGAAGCATAAATCTAACAGACGTCTGCGGTCGTGAAGGGATATCATCTTAAATTTTTTTAACCGTTCCATATAGGGTTTTCTGTGGGAAAAGCCTCTAGCAGAGAAAGCAAGATGTCTCGTGAAAGCTCGCTGTATGCTTTCCACACGTTGCGAGTGCATTGCATAAAAAGGGGTCCATACACTACTAGCATACTCAAGATGACTGCGCACTAAGGCATTGTAGAGTAACACCTTGGTCCTCTGGTATTTAAACCCTCTGGAATTGCGCTTCAAAAATCCTAGCATTTGGGCGGCCTTTGTCACTGCTTTATCAATGTGTGTGGCAAACTTCAGCTTACTGTCTACGATCACACCTAGATCTCGAATGTCATTCACTTGTTTCAGTGTTACGCCACCGATGTCGTACCTTGTTTGAATTGGTGTCATTTTCCGTGTGAATTTTATATGATGACATTTTTCAGCGTTTAGACTCATATTATTTACGTTACACCAGTGTAAAATATTATTTAAATCGGTCTGAATCGAGACAGCATCATCAAGGGAGTTCACCACTTTATATATTTTTAAATCGTCAGCAAATAGGGAAATTCTACAATGTCGTACATGATTTGTTATGTCATTGATGAAGATAAGGAAGAGGAGTGGTCCTAAATGAGATCCCTGAGGAACACCTGAGTTTGCATAATATACCTCAGATCTGAAGCCACCTACCACTACAGATTGTGGTCTTTTTGATAGATATGATTTAAACCACTCCAGCAGTTCCCCACCAATACCAAACCATCTTAGTTTTTCAACGAGTAAAAGATGATTTACTTTATCAAAGGCGCTGCTGAAGTCGGTATATATTGCATCTATCTGCATTCCCTTATCAACTTCACGTGATATTTCAGCGACAAAGGGGACCAAGTTTGTTACAGTTGAACGCCCACGTCTGAAGCCATGCTGAAAGTCTGAGATATTTACATCCACCATTTGTGATATAATGGGACACAACATTGATTCAAACAGTTTCGAAAAACATGAAAGTATCGAAATAGGGCGGTAATTAACTGCGTTTACTGGATCTCCCTTTTTGAATATAGGAACAATACGTGCTTTCTTCCATTCTTCAGGGAATTTGCCTTCTACTAAGGAACGGTTAAATATCAGCTTTAGTGGAAGCGCCAGAGCCGAACAGCATCTCTTAACGAACACTGGTGGAATAAGGTCAGGTCCCGCACCTTTTGTTGGATCAATTTTCTTAATTGCTTTTAGAACATCAGATTCGTCAAATTTCAAGCTCGAGATGAAATTCGAAGTCCGATACTGTGGTTGATGGTCAAGTGATTGAGCAGAACGAGGTGAAGTTGTGGACTGAGTGGTAACATTTGCCGTGTACACAGAAGAAAATTTATTAGCAAATAGGTTTGCAATTTCAGGGCCAGCCATAGCGGTTTCGTCTCCCAGCATTATTTTTGTAGGAATTGATGATTTACCACCTCGTTTGTTTTTGATAAAACTCCAAAAAGCTTTTGGGTTTCTAGGAATGTTGGTCTCTATTTTTTCTTTGTACTTGGAGTAACATTCATCGTAAAGCCTGTGACAGCGAGAGCGGAGCAATTGATATTCAATTTTGTCCCGGGGATTATCAAATTTTTTATATTTCTTTCGAATTTTTTCTTTTTCAGATATAAGCCTAATCAATGAATTACTAAACCACGAAGGGAATTTAGCTCTTACAGTTCCTGTTTTAGGCACTGACTTTTCAATAACAGTTTCAAGAATATTATAAAACTCCGCGACCATACTATCCACGCCATTACAGTTAGAAATTCGTTCTTGCCATTCTACACTCTTTAGCTCACTGACGATTGCTTTGTAGTCAGCTTTAAAGAAATTTTTCTTTTTTTCAGGCTTTGATCGTAAATATGTTAGACTGTTATAAGGAATATTAAGCAATACATTTGGATGGTTTGGGTAACATTTGCTAAGAACATTTAAAGGTTTTGTAACATAGGCGCTAGGCAGACTTGTGATAGTCAAATCCAGTAATCTGTTGTCACAATTATTAATACAATTTACCTGATACAGGTTATTCATGTTAAGGAAGTCAACAAGCGAGTGTCCCAGAGTGGTCTCGTAGTTCATTGGACTCAAATAATTGCAGTCTTCTTTGGTGTTCCAAGTAATAAAGCCCAGGTTAAAGTCACCCAAAATGACCAGATCATCAGCTTGATCGATAACATATTCCACTTTATCAAGAAACATTGTAAGAGCTTCTAACTTTACAGGTGGGGGTAAATAGACAACGCAGATTGCTAGTTTTCGTATTTTAGTTCCAGTTGTTAGGTCTAATATGACCCACAAATCTTCCACCCCGCTTTCCCAGTTAGTGACTCTAGCTGATGGTATGTCTCTAGAAACAGCTAACAACACTCCACCACCATCTTTTTTTTTGTTAAGTGTGCAGTTTCGGTCTCTGCGATAAAGCGTGTATCGGTCATCTTTCAATTCATTGTCACAAATTTTGGGGTTGAGCCATGTTTCTGTAAGTGCTATTACACTGTAATTAGTAGTTTGTACGCTTTTTAAGAGATCATTGGTCTTTGTTCTCAATCCTTGTACATTCTGGTAATAAATGTCAAGCACTGTGTCGAGATTGATACCAAAACATTTAAATTATAAGGTCAACTACCAATCCTAGACCATATGGTTCAGGCTGTCAAGATTCTTAATCAGAATAGACTGAAATTCGACCTCTTTCCGAACAAAAATCCGCCCATTACGAACCCAGACGAATTTATAGGACATTTCTTTAGCTTTTTTCCGTGCGGCGGCATGCAACGACTTGTTTGCTGGTGTTAAATGTTCGGAAACAAAGACCGGCTTTTTTGGACCTCCTATACCCAGATGTTGAGTTGACAGTTTGCCATCAGGGGTTTTCCGATTAAATTTTACAGTCGCGGCAAGAACATTATCACGATGGCGGGCAGTTCGCAGTTTGACAATTACTGGTCGAGGCCTGTCGTTATCATTTGATATCTTAGCAACCCTGGTCGCATACTGAATGTCATTGTCAGATAGAGGACTTAAATCTTTTAAATAATTTACTCATAAATTGCTCATCTTGCTTAAAGTTTTTTTATTCCAGTCCCTAAGCATTTTAAGCAAAAAAAAAAAAAACATATTAAGATTGGAATTTGAAATTGTTTTTGTAATAATTAGCGGAGTTATTAATTATTGCTGTTTCGTCTTCAATATAAATTTTTCTCGGCGTTTTGATCATTATCTTTTCTGAATATTAATTAGTAACTCTACCTACTTACAAGAATAAAATTAGGAAACTAAGTACCTACTCAATTGGTTTAGCAACGAATCGTGTACCCCGTAAGAAATCCCTGTTTGTTTATGCTTACGAGACTGTCGCTTGCCTTCCGACAGTCATTAATGTATAGAGCTCATACTATGTGTACATCAAATATAAAATGGCGGAATGTAAAGGGTCAACAAACTCGGTACACAAAAGCTTTTAAATCTTACTCCCCTCGGGGGCAACCTCAATAAAATATGTATTGCTACCGTTGTTTATATTTCATAAGTACACGGTAACTTATTATATTTTATTTATATTGTCTTTGTTGTTTTATCAATAAGATTTAATAGAACACAAAACGGAGAAAACAGCGGCCAAATTATTTGTTGTACAGTTACTTCGAACAATAATTCTTGTTGGTTTCATTGCACGCAGTCAGCTTGACCGTTTCGCTTGACAAAACAAAATCAGGGGCCTAAGTCTACTAATTTATAAACGTCACAATGGTCTCTCAATGGTAAGTTTTTGACAGATTTGCCATACAAAAACTGTCAAAAACACACCATTGAGAGACCATTGTAACGTTTATAAATTAGTAGACTTAGGCCCCAGGGTGGTTAGACGGAAGCGAATACACAACTACGTAAGAAGGTTTGGAAGGCTAAACTTGATAGACAATTAGACACGCTAAAAGAAATTATTGATGATTGATTAACCAAAGATTGGTAAATCAATAACCAAAACACCATGGTGAACCAGACGATATATTTCGTCCAATATCTGTGCTAAATCTACGACCGATGCACTAAATCCACCTTCCGTCCCAAAATTCTGCAGCTCACTATCTTGGTAACTAATCAGTCAATTATCATTCTTTCCCTTGTTCTTTTTTAACAGAAATAGACTGAACTTGTAGACAGCTATTTTTAGTGTTCTTCACCTTAATTGGAAAAACGGCACGTAATGGCATTGGCGTTTTGCCTGTCTTGTCTGTCTGCTTGTCATATTTTCTTATTACCGTCTTCATCATCTTGCTTAATGACACGAAAAATACTGTTTCTTTTTAAATTATCAGTATTGAAAGGAATATGAGAGCTTGCCAACTTATCAAAGCATTATTGTACCCTGTACAATTGGATACCGTTCTAGTAATTAGTATTTGCATCTGATGTCCGGTCCTCAAGATAATGCGCTCTGGCGCCGGGGTCGTTATCTCATCGGACGAGATGTTTTTGTCGGAAGATGCCCTTCCGCGTCCAGTACAAAGTACGCTCACACATCAGGCGAGCCGCCTTTATCTGTGACCCACTTGTCTTTAGATAAACACCAGCAGACGTGACCGAGGTACGAAGTCAGCTACCTGATAAACACTTGTGTCAAGTTAAGACAATGTCGCCTGATGATTCCTCTAAACACATTGTTGGCTTCATCTTATTGGTCACAAATCACGAGACCCGTAAGTCATAAGCTAAGCTACCTCTTGAGGACTTTTTGGATGATGTTACTGATTCATTTCGAGAATAGACGTCGTTATGGTCGGTTAGTAGCTTCCGATTCGTCATTGACGTCCACACCAATTTGCAGGTTCTGGTTTCTCCATTGGGAAATTTCCATTAGTAGTCCGTAGTCTAGACTTGTGCCCGATTAACGGCAATAGGCCTTATAGCTGTTAAAGAAAGATTTTTTCTGACGAAATGTCGGTCTTCTATGCCTGACGGGGAATACTGGCGTGATGTTATATAATGATTTAATGATGATGTAAAAAAAAAAAAAAAACAATCGCCCATATTTCGTTCCTTATCAATTTCTATGGGTCCCACAACGAGTGGGTCCACAATCCAGACATCATTATCTCCAACATGTCAGCAGTTATCTGGTGCTCTGCTGTCGCCTCTTCCGACGAACCACCGATAGGCAGCTGACCTTCGATAGTTATCTCCATCACAATCTATGGTTCTGTATTGACACATCAAGTTATTTATGTTTTTATTTATCACATGGTGGAAGAACACAGAAGCAGTGAAGCGATTGTGTTTGTTAACGACACATTTTAGGCGTCATAAGTAATAGGTATCAAAAACAACTGCAAAGTCAGAAGAGACAATAACATAAGGAATATGTCAAATTTTTGCGTTGTCACGATGAGAAATATCAACTTTGAAGTCAGAAAGTACATGGCTATCGTCCAAGTTCTCAAACACAACTAAACCTCGTGGTGCTGAAATTTGGTGGTGAGAGTTTAAAATATTGAACTAAACTTCTGTATTTACTTACCTTTATCGACATAACAACTACCTAATATATGACAGTGTATACGTCAAAATCAAAATCAAAAGTCATTTATTCAAACTAGGCTGAGAGTCAGCACTTTTCGAATGTCAAAATTACATAAGGCAGTCCCCCAAAAACGCCCACCCTTCGACACTTCCTAGTGCTTTAGCTACTTACAGTTGAGTAAATAAATAACTTAACATCTGCTGCAGTTGTTCCCCTCTCCATAGAGCATACTACACGATAAGCTCGCTCTAAAGTCTAGATAGATTCAGCATTAGGTACAGGCTCTATTCATTAGGCTTTAGATCTCTATTATCGGATGAATCAGACTTAATCCTCCGTCTGTCTATTGATCTATGTACCTACTGTACGCCATTTCTATAATTGTGTTACAGGGCCAGCATTTATAATTTACAATGCGGGCCATTCGTTACATTAATGTTATTTTCTTTAGCTCATCGTGGTCTTTCGACATGCTTTGTTCCTGTAACAAGGCTAGCCTAAGTAATAGTTATACTTCTACTTGTTTAATGTAATACCACATTAAGTCTATAGATTTCCAGAATCGTCTCGTCTTCAATGTGTGCCCCAATAGTTAGTATAGTAGTAGGGATCCTGAAAATAATAAAGTAGGTAATATGCTACGTCAGATATGCAGACATCAGGCAAAGCCCGGACTGGTTGTCGCTCAAATCCGGGAAACATCGCGTTTTTCTATGCGATGTTATTAATCTTTATTGTATTAACTTTTGCCCGCAGCCTCGTGTCGTGTCAATATAATTTTCTATTACGTATTCCTTTCAATTATTGACTATTAGGCAGACATTGTAGCTTTTTTCGAATACAATTTCGTTTTGAAGTGGTTCGCCAATACCGCATGTGTTAAATTGAGTTAATATTTTATTAGAATGCGGTATTTGTTTACCGCGGGCTGTTTGATCACAAACCTTATTACAAAAAGCGATCTAACTTTAGTTGTAGCTTAAAGCTTTGAGCCAGTTTATGCATTTCCAATTTTTTTTCCATTTCGAAACAAAAATTACAACTTAGCACCGGACTAAGTCAGTTTTGTATAAACCTTTCTCCAGCTATTGGGTCCTTAATTCAAAAGCTGGCTTGGTGGTACCTAGTGCTATGTCTACTGATGTTTTTAGTCCTATCCGACACCGTTAAATATTGCCCTTCTAACACAACGTCATCTATCACTACTCAAGCCAAGAACTGTACAAATATAGACAAGAGACATGTAAACGTGTTGAATGCGAACTTATTTCTTAAGCTAGGTCTTTCAGCACGCGCCGTGCAGCAAACTGTGTCAAGGGGCGAAAGTTCATAGGGACACGACACGCGTGTCTCGGCACACGAGCACTTTGGACCGGGAGCTGGCTGACACATGACATGACCGTTGCCTCCTCGCCGCGCCGTACCGACGATGTTTACTGACACACTTAGATTATGCCACGGAGTAACAATCCTTGGAGTTCGTACTGTAGATCGAAAGATATTGTGTGCTGTGCAGCGTGCGTTATCTTGGACGATCGATTTGTGTCTTGAGTTGATGAAACGGCATTGTAATGGGTGAGGAAAAGCTGGGTTCTCAATTTTGACGACAGAGACGTGCAGAGAGTTTTTGAACGGTAATAGAATTTAACTGTTTATCGGTTTATCGTTTAGGTAAACACCATTAGCCATTGTCGCCACACTCTATGCCCTTTAGCTAGATAGCAATATCCTGTTCCCAACATTTCAACCCCAATTACGGCGTATCGCTTCGGTCTTCAAAACTTTAACTATTAACCGGATGCCCACATTAAGTGGCCACCATACAAATTATCTTGTGGGGGATGTAAACGAGAGAACAGTACACCCATACATAATTGCATTGGAAGTAACGCCTGTCCCGTCTATTCTCGTCCGGGAGTACGGACTTCGCCCCCAGAATCAAGCTCGGCCATTATCCCATCGCATCGTCCCGTCTGCGCGAGAGTCGCCTTCCGGCGAGTGCCATCCGTTTGTAGGGCGACCAGACGAAGGGTTTTCACTGAGACGTACTTTAACAAAATCTATTCATGCGGCTGCTCTTTTTGTAAAGACCGTCTGGTGACATGTAATAATGGATTTTCGGAAGTATATTATCAAACGTAATTTACGGTTGTAAGTAATTTAACACAAGTTACAAATTGTTGTCATAATTAATTAAGCCCAAACGAGCAGTTGAGTTCGCTCGTCGAACTTTGACCGCGGGACTATTATGTAATTGACATTCCGGAACCGCAAACATTAATAATAGGTCTTTACCTATGAAATTGCCGTTTTGTATGAAAAAATTTAAACGAATTTTTTTCATGAATTTTTTATTTGTATTAATCGAAGTAATCACCCATGCAATCAATGCATCTTTGCCATCGCAGTGGCAGTTTATTGATGCCCTTCTTAAAGAAATCAGCTGGACGGGAGGCAACAAATTCTTCAAAGGCATTTTGTACTGCCTCTCGGGTATTAAATTTTTTTCCCGCCAAGAAGTTATCCAAATTCTGGAAAAAGTAGTAGTCTGTAGGCGCAAGGTCTGGTGAGTAGGGCGGATGACGGAGAGCTTCCAACCCCAGTTCTTGCAACTTGGAGACCGTCTGCTGTGCAGTATGAGGTCGCGCGTTGTCGTGCAGGAGCAGCGGAGACGAGCGATTGACCAATGCTGGTTGGAGATGCGCCAGCTTCTCCATCATTGTGTTCAGTTCTACACAGTACACATCTGCAGTAATGCTCACCCCGTTTGGTAAGAAGCTGTAATGAATCACACCGGCGCTAGACCACCAAACAGTGACCATCACTTTTCTAGGGGTAAGTTTTCGTTTAGGGCATTGTTTAGGTGCTGAACCAGGATCCAACCAACTTGCTGAGCGCTTACGGTTATCAAACAGAATCCATTTTTCATCGCAGATAACAATGCGGTTCAAAATTCCTTCATTTGTGTGTCTGTTGAGCAGTGCAAGGCACGTCTCGACGCGTACTTCGCGCTGGCGATCATTGAGTTCGTGGGGCACCCATTTGTCAAGCTTTTTTACCTTGCCAATTTGACGCAAATGGACCAATATTGTTTTGACGCTAACGTCGAAAGCTGCTGCTAATTCAGCCGTAGATTGTGTATCATCAGCTTCCACAATCGCCTTTAATTCGTCATTGTCGACCAAAGTCTTCGGACGACCGCGAGGTTCATTTTTCAGGTCGAAATTTCCAGAACGGAAGCGAGCAAACCAATAACAGGTGGTGCGTTGGTTTGTAGTGTTAGCTCCGTAAACGTCGTTGATGTTGCGTGCCGCTTGTGCCGCGTTGCTGCCACGACGGTACTCATATTCCATAATTACTCGAATTTTTAACGTATCCATGATGACGAAAAAGATTGAAATGCGATGAAAATGTAACACTAATCAATAAAGAAATGACTACTTTTAGAAAAAAAAATCCATGTTTTTAAAATAAAATTAATTTGAAATTAGAATTCTTAGCCAAACAAAAATTATTTTGATTTGAAATGGCCAGTACTGCAGAACGGCAATTTCATAGGTAAAGACCTAATATTAGGTCTTACATTTTCATCGCATTTCAATCTTTTTCGTCATCATGGATACGTTAAAAATTCGAGTAATTATGGAATATGAGTACCGTCGTGGCAGCAACGCGGCACAAGCGGCACGCAACATCAACGACGTTTACGGAGCTAACACTACAAACCAACCCACCACCTGTTATTGGTTTGCTCGCTTCCGTTCTGGAAATTTCGACCTGAAAAATGAACCTCGCGGTCGTCCGAAGACTTTGGTCGACAATGACGAATTAAAGGCGATTGTGGAAGCTGATGATACACAATCTACGGCTGAATTAGCAGCAGCTTTCGACGTTAGCGTCAAAACAATATTGGTCCATTTGCGTCAAATTGGCAAGGTAAAAAAGCTTGACAAATGGGTGCCCCACGAACTCAATGATCGCCAGCGCGAAGTACGCGTCGAGACGTGCCTTGCACTGCTCAACAGACACACAAATGAAGGAATTTTGAACCGCATTGTTACCTGCGATGAAAAATGGATTCTGTTTGATAACCGTAAGCGCTCAGCAAGTTGGTTGGATCCTGGTTCAGCACCTAAACAATGCCCTGAACGAAAACTTACCCCTAGAAAAGTGATGGTCACTGTTTGGTGGTCTAGCGCCGGTGTGATTCATCACAGCTTCTTACCAAACGGGGTGAGCATTACTGCAGATGTGTACTGTGAAGAACTGAACACAATGATGGAGAAGCTGGCGCATCTCCAACCAGCATTGGTCAATCGCTCGTCTCCGCTGCTCCTGCACGACAACGCGCGACCTCATACTGCACAGCAGACGGTCTCCAAGTTGCAAGAACTGGGGTTGGAAGCTCTCCGTCATCCGCCCTACTCACCAGACCTTGCGCCTACAGACTACTACTTTTTCCAGAATTTGGATAACTTCTTGGCGGGAAAAAAATTTAATACCCGAGAGGTAGTACAAAATGCCTTTGAAGAATTTGTTGCCTCCCGTCCAGCTGATTTCTTTAAGAAGGGCATCAATAAACTGCCACTGCGATGGCAAAGATGCATTGATTGCATGGGTGATTACTTCGATTAATACAAATAAAAAATTCATGAAAAAAATTCGTTTAAATTTTTTCATGCAAAACGGCAATTTCATAGGTAAAGACCTATTATTTATTGTCGTTTAGTGTATTCTGTTTATTTGCTGTTTGATCATGTGTATTTTCCGGATCAGTGGATAATAATTATCGGTTCTCAGAAACATTGTCATGTTACATTCTGTATGCAAGCAGTTTTATTTGTGTAAAATTATGAAGTTAGGTACAAGCGACGTAACTTAGAACTTGTAAGTTGAGTTGCGAACAACATTATGCTTTCCGAGTTTCCGCTTCCGTGGCTGCCGAGAACTCTTAAGAAGATTCATAAGATTCATAAATGCCGCCTTGCCGATGGTATTAGAAAACTTCGCTTTATGAATAAACTTTAGTTGCAATAACATAGTTACCAAGACTTTGTTATTATCTTTAGATCAATAAACCTTGTCTTTCAAATCGTTTACCTGTCTGGTGTCGAGTGTTTTCTTTTCAAACATCTCTTGTTCGTATTGTTTACTATCGTACACTGCTATCTTATCTCTGCGAATCATTCACCTTCAATGATTCATTCAATAAGAATGAACCGCCGCGGCTCGATATCTTGGCGGACCGTTTACGAATGCTGAATGAACTTACTCTTGGGAGCGATCAGGCCATCCTCAGATTGAATTGCGTCACTCATTCATTACTCGGGAATTGCATTTCCTTGTCGTGCGTGTGCACTTTCCCCCTTATTTATAAACGGTGTTTAAAGTTACGAGGTGTTTAAACTTCAAAAATGTATGGTAAAACAGCCACTAATTATTAGTTAACTTTAAGCAAAAAATTAACATAAGTAGTAAAAGCATAGTGTATGTATTGATGCTTAAGAGGTAGTTCTAAACATTAACATATTAGATACCTATAACACTAGAACCTACCTACAATAAAATGTATACCATATAAAAAAAAACGGCATTACTGAATAAAAAGAAAGAAAATCATTATTTTTCATTCTCCTCTCTGGTATAAATTAAACCGATAATATTGTCTATAGCTACTGTAAGGCGGCGTATTGACTTATTTAGATTCATTCATAAACTTCTGTATCTTTTCGGGTTCCGTTAGTTCCTTCAGGCGGTGAAGGTTGTCCCACCAGAGTTTCAGCCGGTGTCGGCGAATCATGTTGAACCAGGGCGTGATGGGACCTTCCAGGGTCGGTAAGAACGCGTTAAACTCAGCCTTAGGCACGAAGCAGTACTCTGATATCTCGTTGGAGTTTGGCTTGACCTTGACGTCGCTCTGGAAGAAGAGGATGTGGTCGATCTCGTGCTCGCCCCACACGCCGTCGCCAGGGTCGTGGTAGTGCACGCGCGTCATGAACGTGAACAGCTCCGGGTCCATCTGGTCTAAAGGAATGCCTAATTCATAGTTGAGCCTGCGTCTTGCTGCAGTGACGACGTCTTCAGCCTTCTCGTCTGTGTATAATGGATGGCTGCAACATGCGTTCGTGTAGTAATCTGGGTATGTTACTTTTTGGCTAGCCCGTCTCTGCAGGAGCATGTCCCCTCTCTTGTTGAACAGAAACACACTGAAGGCACGGTGCAGCAGTACTTTGCCATAAGCAGCGTTTATAAATAAGATGGTTTGTGTCTATGTCGTAATTTTCTAGTGATACCTAAGTTCGGTCGAAAACTGTCTTACAATTTTCCTCACTGACTTATCATGGCAATTAAAATAAAAGTACAACAGGCAATTAAAATAAAAGTATAACTGGGGTTTACCTAGAATATTTATTGAGTTCTTTGCGGGAAGCACATAAGGCACAAGACGCATTATTAGTTACAACATGTGCGTCACAAAAAAAAAGCGGAGGAGCTAATCAGTAAGAGCAAAGTCCGTAATATCTACAAACAACAAAACATCATGGTCACTTCACACGGAGCGTGCTTAGGTCATTCCGCCGCACGTTTTGCTCATTGTCTTATGTGTGTAGGAGTCTTTATAACACAACAAATAACTTGTCATCTTATATCCTCTGCATCATTAGCTCTTTATCATCGTGTTAAAGTTCATTTTAGGTTGACGCCTTACGCAGGATGTCCCGATTTGTTGTTAAGGCATTATTCTATTCTGTAATGATAAATAATCGGTTTCTATCAAGCTCATTTATAAGTGGTATATCTCTTTTATCAGAATCTGCCTAATTATTGGGAAGTATAGTATCAGTTATGTCGTGAGTATTCTCAGAAGAATTATAGTTGTTACGTAAAAATTTAAGATCAGTAGTGGCCCAGTGGTAACGGCGGAGACTTGTCGACTTGTAGCCTTGTAGGTCGTGTGTGTTCGATTGGAACCCAAGAAGGCACTTTCTGTTATGTATATCATCACCACTGCTCTGAAAACGGTGACGGAAAGCATTTAGGAAACCGGCATGTCTTAGATGGTTCTAGGACAAAATTAGAAGTCGGGTAACATCCGCCAAACCGCACTGGGCCCGCGTGGTAGATTATTCCCTCTCACAGAGAGAAGGTCGGTCTCCCAGCAGTGGGAACATTATAAGCTGATTAAGACGCAAAAACCGACAAACAAATAAGAGCTACTCATGCAGTAGGTATACATTTTTTATTCCACTAACACAAAAGCAAAACCCGTAACAACCGTGTAATTGTATTTCACAATAATAAGTCTGAAAATAGCACGAACTCCGGGGGCTGTTTCACGAATACTTACGGACTCATGCTGACGTCACCAAGTGAATTCTCAATATCTGCCTTGTTCAGGAAACTTATTTTCTTAGATGTTGACTCATTCATGATTTTATCGTTATCTGCCTATGATTTATTGGATTTTTCAAGTGGCACGAGTATTAATGAAGATCAATCACCTCCGAATCTACCAACGTGTAAAATTCAAATTTAAAAATTCTCACGAGGCTTGTTCGAAAGCTATGTTTCTACGGACTACGTTTACCAAACCTTGGGTGGGAAAGGAAAAGGGTCGGTTAGAAAATCTTCAATATCTTCAAAAGTACCTGACCTAGCTTTATGAAATAAAGACCATGGCCATGGCCATGGGAGTAATGTGTGCATTTTAATTTAATTTATAATAATGTGAATAATTTAGTACAATAGATATTTGCACACCTATTTAGGTAGGATATGGTCATAAGAACTTTTATTATTGTAAATATCACCTCATGTAACTACCCATATTCCAAGCAAATAAATGATTTGATTTGATATTTTTAACAGACTTCATACAAGGAGGAGGTTCTACGTTCGACTGTATGTATTTTTTAATGAGTGTTCACCGATTTCTCCCCCATTTGTTGACCGATCCTCAAAATTCTTTTTTTATTTGAAAGAGTGCACTCCTGAGGTGGTCCCATTGGCACCAAGTCAGGATCTGATGATGGAATCCCAGGGAAATCGAGAGCAACCCTCAAATGTTATAGGTATTATCAATGTTTTCTATATATTTTATAGACCGATTTGCAAATATATTTTTTGTACTTTATAGAAATCATATAGATCTGATAATGCGTTTCGGAGACAGCAAATCAACCGCGATTGCTGCTATCTCATAAATATGCATTGTTTTGACCCCAAGGATGATGAAATTTGGAATGGGTGTGGGGAAGGTACTATAATTAAAAAGTGAAAAAACTTTTTAACAAAAAAATTAAACCGTCGAAAAACTGAAAAGAAAAAAGTAATAAAACTGCTGTGTTTAACCTTAATAACTAAGTTCGGAAGGCGGTGACATAAAATTAAAATACATTTCCAAAGTCACCGACTTCCGAACTTAGTTATTAAGGTTAAACACAGCAGTTTTATTATTTTTTTCTTTTCAGTTTTTTGGCGGTTTAATTTTTTTGTTAAAAAGTTTTTTTTTACAATTTTTTGTGGCTATCATCTACTAATTACTACATGCTTCATTTTTTATCACTTTTTGTAATACACAACTCGGTATTAAAATCTGTGAGTAAACAATCAATCATCCCCTTTCCTCCCCTTAGGGTTGTTTTTTTTTTTTCGAAATTTATATGGGACCAACTTCGAGGTATATAGCCTTTCCAACCAAAAAAGAATGATCAAAATCAGACTACTCTGTAAGCAGTTATGCGTAGTTTTACATTACAATCAGTCAGTGAACAATCAATCATCCCTGTTTTCCTACCCTTAGGGTTAGAATTTTTTTCCCAAATTGATATGGGACCAACTTCGGGGTATACCCTTTCCAATAAAAAAAGAATTATCAAAATCGAACTACTCTGTAAAAAGATACGCGTGGTCATACATAAAAAAAAATATGTACGCGTCGAATTGAGTAAGTAACCTCCTCGGCTTTTTCGTCGGTTCAAAAAAAAAAATATAAATATACGCGTCGAATTGAGTAACCTCCTCCGTTTTTTCGTCGGTTCAAAAAATAAAAACGTTTAAAAATAAACAAAACAACCGACTTCCAGAAAAACACTACAAAGTGAAAAAAAAAACTTTAATTTCGGAAGGCGGTGACAAGAAATTTATCAAATACATATCCAAAGTCACCGACTTCCGAAATACATAGTTATTTTTCACTTTGTAGTGTTTTTCCGGAAGTCTGTTGTTTTTTTTAGGAAAAACTTTTATAATGTGCTTAATAAAATAAAAATAAACAAGCTTTTTATTTTTAATAAATGTAAAATAAATAGTGTGGTGCCGGACGTAAAGAATAGCACCATCCCATCTCTTCCCGTGGGTGTTGTAGGAGGCGACTAAGGACTTACTAGAGAATGGGCAGCAGCGTTCCCTATGCATTTATCACCATACTGCGATCGCTAACCCGCCTGCCAAACGTGGCGATTATGGCAAACCGCCCCAAATCGGAGGAGGTCTATGTCCAGCAGTGGCGTATGGCATTTAGTCCTTCATGGACACATTTTGTGCTCATAACCTAAAACTCCATGCTGTCCTCATGGCTTCATCGGTCACCACTTCCCTACCTTCATAATTTACCAATTGTCTCCCTATACCAGAGTTGCCAGACGTCCCGATTTTTTGCCTAAAATGTCCCGCTTTTCGACCATGCGGTTGCCGAGTACCTATGTCAAAGTAATGTATTTTCATTAAAGTTCTTCTTTGACTTGGTACGCACATAGTTTACGCTGATCTCGCACTGTACGGAAATCCTATAGAATGCGAGATCAGCTTATACTGGAAATGTATAGGTTGATGTGTAGCCGTGTGTACTACTATATAATACTCAGGGAAAACTTAATTTGAAACTAAAATGAAAAGATAAGTACGGTTAATAAAAAACACGGTCGTATGTCCCACTTTAGAAAAAAATCCCGCAAATTCACTCAAAAGGTTTAAAAATCCCGCTTTGGCCGAAAAAAATCTGGCAACGCCACATCAAAGTCAAAGTCAGTCAATATTCCGACTATCTCTTGCGTTCAAATTGCAAGGAACCTGCAACCTCGTACAGAGGCCAGCACATCAAGCTACCCCAAACTGTCGGATTTCTGTAATAGTTTCACAACTTTATTACAAACTAGTTACCGCCCGCAGCTTCTCCCGCGTGGAAGTCGGAATATATCCCGGAGGAACGTACGAGTACTACTGGGATAAAAAGTCCTATGTGTAACCTAGATTACTAGGTTATAATCTATCTGTTTGCTAAATTTCATCCTAATCCGTTCAGCCGTTTTTGCGTGATTGAGGAACAAACATCTTCACAAACTTTCACATTTATAATACTATCCTCTGCCCGCGGCTTCGCCCGCGTGTCAGTGGGAAATTATCCTGCGGGAACGTACTATCGATATCGATAAAAAGTATCCTATATGTTAATCTAGGTTATAATCTATCTGTGTGCCAAATTTCATCCAAATCCGTTGAGCCGTTTTTTGCGTGATTGAGTAACAAACATCCAAACGTATTCACTTTTCACATTTACAATACATACGTATTTATAAGTAGGAAAATAAGGTTGATGTTCTATTGGGAAAATTTTACAGTTTGGGATAGTTTGATGTGCTGGGGTCTGTACACGTCGTCGTGCCGATGGCGACCTTCTATAACACGATACGTCAGATACGACTAGGTACAGTCGCCAGCAGGTCAAGCTATCCCAAACTGTCAAATTTTCCCAATTGAACATAAACCTTATTCCTTTGCAATAAAGTTGAAAAACTATCAAAGAAATTTGACAGATTGGGGTAGCTTGATGTGCAGCTGGCCTCTGTACATTCGGAGTTTGATTAATGGAAACGGGATGGACGGTCGCCCAAGTGCAGATGCACTGAGCTATGGAGATGTTTGTGTTCACTGTTCAATTATCGATGTCTAGGCATGGTGATCCTATCAAGCTATCGGATTTCGAAAAGCAATGGACTTTGATCCTAAAGTCTGAATTGGTCTCTGAATTCGTTGAAGTCTATTTTTTTTATCTTTAATTATATAATTAGGGACTTTTATAACCGCATTGCGTATGAAAGTCCCATCGTTCCCTAAATACAATGCTTCTAATTACATTTTGGCTATGAACCTGAACAGTCTCTTCGCATCATCACCATTTGGTTGGCACAATTTTTGTGAAATGTGCCCATATCAAGTCGGCTCAACCTCAAGGCTGTGTCAAGGCCCCAAACAGATAATTTCTTTGAGATTCATATTCATGCCGAATACAATACATCGGTAAGTGATATAAGTCTTCCACAACTCCACAGACCATTCCTGTCTGCAGGTATAAACCCGATTTCAAGTATTTTAACCGTTACTTCAGTGTTGAAGTTTTGTTATCTAGATTTAAATTTAAAAGTCACGGTTTATCGTGAAAGCGATATGATGTCTCCAATTATAATTATCAGTATTTATAATTGTTTAATGATATTAATTGATGCTTCTGAAAGCTCCATCCATCCTCTGAAATTATTCTCTTGTAATATTGCTTCATAATCACTTAAATACTTGATGATGAGAACTTTGATGGCACAATTGACTCGGTAATGTAGCTACTTGTCGTAACTCTAACTTGTAATCACGAGAATATGTCAGCCCATCATTATAGTGGAGTAAATTACGTATAATGAGGCTTAATGCGACTTATTGTTTTCGCTTAAAATTATGTCTTCAAGGCAAGACCAATCAACATACATATGCTGGCGGACGGAAAAATGTATTACGAAAGGCGTAGTTTAAAGATAAATATTTTATGCGTAACTGAAATGCGGTGACGTACAGAGCCTGGATGATGTATCAACAATCACGGCCACGTGGGGTCGGACGATCACGCCACCGCGTCTACCATGGGCGCCTATTTCACTTCTATCCAAATCACAACCTGCCCCAACTGGCCGATTCTTTCAACCGAGGTTCGTGCTTGTCGTCCGCGTGAGAAATAAGATGAGTTCGCTACACGTGGTACAGGCCCTTCACCGGTTCCACGTCACTGCTGCTTTTCGAGTTTCGGATCAGTTTCCGAACGCGCACCGCGCCGGCCGGACACACCGTGCGTTAGGTTAACGTCACTAAAAAAAGTTATTTTTTATTCTCTCTCGTATCGAGTGGCTGTGATAGTCGGTTAAAGTGATATTTTGTATAGTTTTAGGTTACCAGTTACTTCTAAGTCGGTAAGTTTAATTCCTTTGGGACATAATTATGTTATCACGTGAAGTACAAAGTTTAACCACGTTATGAGCAGTTATAATTACCCTTTGTGTAGGGGTCCTTATAAACAACATGGTATGAGAAGTTTTAGAATAAGTACCTAGATAATATTCTACGTTATCATGTGTTGACAAACTAACTATTCTATAACAGTGAGCGCGCAACGCAATGATAGCGATCTTTTCGCACCTGACTTTTATTTGCAATTGAATAAAAAGTTAACAAAGAAGTACGGCGATTGGTTTTACTTTTTCTTGTAAGCGTTCACTTAAGAGAACTTTCTCATTTTTGGACTATATTTTACTTGCGTAATCTCCAAGTGCTTTTGCGGGTAGATGAACAAAAAGATTATTAGAAAGATGGTTAACTTAGAATAACTCGAAAAAAAAATCGGCAGGTATGAAGTTAAACCAAGTAATTTGTTCCTCAATATATAAAAATCCAATAACGACTCAGCTGATTTCTATTTTACGCCTTACCTCATACAAATGATTAAAACAATGTACCTATAATTTTATAAACCGTCCCGGACATTACGGAAGGATCTAATCATTTAGCACACGATGCAATGATCCCAACACTATCAATATCAAAGTCAATGATAGCATCAACATCATTGACTCGTGTTTATTTAGACAAAGGCGAAACCTCTTCCGAGGTCAATAGCTTGCTAAAATTAGACGTCACAGTCATCTGGAGTTCAGTTTTGTGATAAATTATAGCAATCCCAACTGTATTTCATATACCTACATCACCTGCTCGTTATTCTTGTCGTAGCGTACATATTTTTAATGCTCCACATTTTTGATGTGAAGTGGTCTATATCTAATGGCTTCTGACGTAATGGTTACGTTGAAGTGAGTTGGTAAATATTGACTACTTTCATGTTCTTCTTTTAGCCTCTCTCTCTACATGTCTACAGCATCTAACTTTTTTTGTGTTCGTCTGTCTGATGTTTGTTAATTTCTGGTTTTCCTTAACGAAAATTTCTCCTTTCAAGGTTTTCATTCCAATAGCTGATTCCACCAAAATCTTTAGTTTCTAGCATCTTAGGGTCAGTCGCAGCATGTCTCTTCTTAAGATATTTATTAGCATCTAAGTATCAGAGTTCAATTCCTTCCGAGCCATATATCCATCGTTTCTTTGGGCTTAATTGCTTTCTGGCAACAAAATATTCTAGAATACTTATGACAGTTTTCTTCAATCTAAAGCTTGTAAGCTTCTTACAGCTGTCTAAAATTCATACAAGGGCTATTTATTTACCCGTTCGTGATTCGCCTCCAAATCCAAAGTTTGTAAGTTTATTTTGCAAGCTTCATCTTGTGTTTTCTTAGTGATTTCAGTACTAGCCTCTTCCACACTGAATCTACTTTACTTTGTTCTTACTTCTACATTGTTAAGCCACACTATGAATTATGATATTACTAAACAAGTGGGATATCCCGAAGTTTACTCACACGGCCACGTATCACTGTTGTCAACATTTCAGAATAAATAAATAAATTTAGTCATTTATTAATGATTTCATATGATTCACTCAAATGAAGCTAAATTTACAAACAAAGCAACTGTTACGATAACTGTAAAATGTAACTAATTTGTACTTGACAAAGTTTTAATTAAATCGTCACAATGTCATTACTGTTGTTATTTTAGTAATGTTTAAACATTATGTATAGTTTAAATAACTTGTTACGGAGTCAGTTACTATTTTCAACTAGTAATTCTGCTCAGCCATCCATGAGCTTGAGAATGGATAGAAATGTGCTAATACTGTCTACTTTCTTGTACCTAGTGTAAGATGTAACGGCTAGTTTTACGTCCGTTTTAAATTCGAGGTTATTTCCGTGTCAAGTCTTATTTTTTATGCTCTTTGTAATGTTAAGCTCTTGTACAGTTTACCCTGCAGCTACAGTGTTTGTTTATTTAACTACAACTTTGTTTCTAATGCAATAAGTGTTAATTTTATTTGGAGTTCAACCCTTCTCCTCTTCAGTAAAGCGAACCTTGATATTGAATGTAATGACCTTGGCCGCAAACACGCGAAACGGTTAGAATTTTTGTCGTCTCAAGACAAACTTACGCCACCGGTTGGTGTTTAGAGGGTGTACTAAGGTAGACAATATACCAATGTGTTCTGTACACACATGTGGTCCTCTCGTTTGCTGTCGTGCTAGTGAGTCCTTCGGAGATCTACGCGAACGTTCCCTGACTAATAGGCTTCGTGGTTGGGTTTTCTTTGTACCGATTATATTAATGGAATAGTGGAAAAGGTAAATGATTTAATCTTTTTGATGTTTCCCATCATTTCCCTGTACGTAAGTGATATTGGGCTCTTGCCTTGTGGGTAATCGGATAGGTTTTGTTTAAATCAAAACAGACTAAGGAATATAATTGAAATAATCAGTTATGAATTTATGAGTTTTTTTTTTTCTATGGTTCAAAGAGATTTATGAAACCCACTAACGGCAGCAATAGCACATGGGTAAAAATCTGAAAAACGCTAGGTTTCCTTGTTTCTTTCTATCGGTTTTATTACTCTTAGAGTGAATTTGAAACAAATTGTTGTTTTTGATTACATTGTTTCACTTGTAATAAGTGTTGCATGCTGTTCCACTGTTGTGCTCAGTGAGCTAACCTAATAGCGGTACATGGCGATTGTCGAAGACAATTCATGCGTGACAATCTGACAAATGCACGATGTTGCCATATTTTCTCAGAAAATTAAATTTAAATGGTCATGCTGTTTACAATACGTGCACGACTGGTCCCTCTGCTGAGCTAAGTGGACTTTGATAAGAGTGAACGTGGAAAACTTATAAGAAGAATTATTTGCCAACTGTGGTTTATATTCTCACTAATAATTAATAACCCCCTTATTCATAAACGCTGCTTAAAGTTAAATAGTGATTAGCGTCTGTTTAACCATAAATTTTTGACGTTTAAACATCATTTAACTTTAATCATCGTTTATGAATATGGCCATTATTAGTGTTTTGAGGATCAAGCGCTGAATGAAAAGGGAAGACTATCTCACTTCTTGATATATTTAGATCGTTCTGGAAGAGACTGTCCAAAACGAAAACGTTTTCAAAAGCTGTCATCTAAAATTCTGAACGGTTTCGCATGCAAATACCTACCCGTCTTTGGCAGAGTGTTTTAATATTGAAAGGGATGTCTCAAAGACTGTCTTATGTTAGGGTAGATACTAGGTTTGTATTTCCTTACGTAGGGTTGTAATCGTGACATTCGTCATCCGTGCTCGTGATCCGTCTACGATAAGAACACGAATAAGCATGAAGTTGTATTAAATCCAAGTCCGTTCCACACTTTATTTAATTTGAGACCGCATTACCAATACACTTTTTATCTATGAAGTGAATGATGTAAATTACAAGCCTTTTTTCATTTGCTATTTTGCAATAAGTTTAAGTACTGCGCAGTTATGCTGTACATTTTCAACGGTCGACTGGTTCTCACGAGCGCACTATGCTTAGATTCAGTATTGAATTGATAAAGTAGTTTCAGATTATTTCTCTTTTAAATACACTTCAGTAAGATTATTGATAAGAAGTCGACAATAATTATGACATTAAAAGAAGTATAACCGAAACAGCGAAAAAAACAACACCTCGTGCTGATAAACAGGACACCGCGTTATTGCAAGTAATACAAAACGATAAGAAGGTAGTAAAGAAAGCATAACAGAAAGGTCACGGCTATTTACAACCAATGGCAAAAACTGTCGAAAACAAAGAAGATAAGAATGAAAATTATTCGAATTATCGGTAGTCCAAGATTGCAAACATTGGAACACGCTTTCTAACTTCTGTATTTTTTCCTTATGAATGTGGAACTTTTATCAAGACCTGTCTTTTTAATGCGCAAACACAGCTGATGTTGCCTTGTCATCACTGAGTACGCCATTATGCCAACGAATACGCGCAGAGTTCGTTGATCCGATCCTGCATTGTCTTCGTGCCTCGACATCTTTCACTTCCACTGATTGAAATGGATTGCCAGACTTAATACATAGCTAGAAGGAAAAAGAAATATGGCAGGTGTGCTAGTAATAATTGTATAAGAAAATAGTCACGCGGGAGCCGACACACATGGGCCGAGAAACCCTAACATGTTATCTAACTCTTGCGTGTGTGATCTACAGACTGGTGCAACAGCGTTTTCTCTTAGCGTACCCACTTTCCAAAAATATATAGTTTTAGAAAAGATAATGGGTAGGCAGAAAACAATTAACGACAGCTCGACCTTGGAGAAGATAAATGGCTTGAACAAATTAACTCGCAAATACAACTATGCACCCAAAATGACATTAACATAGTCCTGGCTTTCTTGAAACAGCTGCCGGTTACCAGGACCACTAGAAGTACCAGACTCATCTAAAGAATTCTGTATCAGAGTAATATTCAGGCTGTTTATTTTGACTCCTCTACGTACATAGGGTCCTAGGTAACAATCGTGCGATTGTTATAATGCGCGGTGCAAATTCCGTGACTTGTCCTTCTTATTTGACTGACTGATTTCTGGATTGAGGATACGAGGAAAGACTAGACAAAATAGTGTAGTTATGTTTTTAAACATATATTTTCCTGATGGAGGACTCTATTACCCCGGTTTAGATCTATTTTAAAGTGGCCCCTGTAAACTCCGTTGTTTAATGTAAGGTTTTTTCGGTGTCTTCAAGTTTCGCTTGGATCCCGTTTCAAACCTGATAATTTAGGGTTTTGTTTAAACATCCTTAGTAGTTTTAAGGTAATACTAGACATAGGTAGCTACGTTCAACGCTACAACAATGTCACAATATCTAATAATAACTTTCTGAAGCCCATATTCTCCGCTGTGGAATAATGAAATAACCTTTTGAGCTATTGAACTCTCCAATGAGGTTATCGAATCGTCCGGTTGTAGGTATACACCGACGGTGGTATCGAGTTGTTAACCCTATGATAACCCGAGAATCGAGATACAGGCGCCGCCGTAAGGACACTCACGGACGGACCGTCGCTTGGCGGATACCAATAGCGATAAATTGATTGATAAACATGTTTGTATGCACTGGACTGCATAATTGGTATCAGCAATGACTGATTATTGGTTTGAAAAAAAAATGCTACTGTTTTCTGTTATCGCAGGTTATAAATAATGCTGATTGTATGTTAATTGTAATGCTGGTTTGGCATGGTACTGTTTGGATAACTGCTTCAATGGATTGATCCTATCGATCCTCATCATTATTGGTGAACTGAAAACTTGGGATACGTGAATCCAGACAAACGCCGTATCTCCTATGGAAAAATAAAAGAGTAACCAATTTTAACCATCCAGACAAATTAGATTTTTTTAAACCTCCATCATGTCTAGTCCAACGCAGCGAAGAAATTATGAGTTTCTATGCTGCAACACGAAATTGAGTAACGCGGTCAGTTGCATTCGGCCCCGTTGTAAACCGTCGCGTATTGCATTCGCTATTTCATATCGATATTACTAACCGGGACCTCTTTATTTCGATATCAATTCCAATATTCTGAGTATTGAATCGAGAAAAGTTCACAACATTTAAATTTTGCTCAGTTTCGTCGAGTACATCAATACAGTCTATGTGATTCGTAATATTTATGTGGAGTATGCATTGACATATGTTACCTCTTATATACTTGCCATCCCATTGCTAGATCTCGTTTGAATACTAAATTCCCTTGAAGTTTTCATATGTATGCAAATTCTGTCTTGTCCCTACTTCTTTGCCTAAAATGTTCAATTCCAATGTAAATTCTATTATTCCCTTACAAGTATGTACATCTGTAATTTCTTGTTACATTTAATTTCTTGGACGTTTGAGTGTATCATTACAATCTGTGCTCAGTGTTGGGGTCGTTGCTCTCTGGTGGTCGTGAGTTTGAATTTCTCTACTTACTGCGGGGCATTCCTTCCAAGTATTTGGTTTGTTTGTAGAATCAATAAATTTAACTAGTTCCTAACAAACTGAAAAGATACGTGAAGTAGGAAGTTTGGTAGTCGTGAGCCAAGAAACGTACTGGGCGTTACATTTGTTGATAAATACATTTCAGAAAATAACTTTGTTGATTTCTTACGACGCGAAAAGCTACAAGTGGTATTCGATTTTGGAATGCGTAAAACTACAAAAGTTAAATAAGCTGTAGATAATAGCAAAACATTATGATCTGAAGAAGGGGTATTCGGCCTTGACAATGACATCGTGACTATTGTACTTCTTATAATACCTACGTGTACAAAAAATACAATGACCTATCGAGCATCTATGTGATCATACAGGCTAAGAACGTTTCACGTAATAACAAAAACTGGTCGAACAAAAAATACTAGACAAGAATTTAATTTGGATTATCACCATCATTTTAAAATTAAAGCTGAGTGGAATGGATAGTCAAGAAAAACTATATTTTTCCATATGCGATAATTATATGTAAGTAAATCAACATTTTGTCTTGAGACAATAATATCTTCCAGGAGTATACCAAGAACCGTGCTGCGAATTAAAATTAAATGAAAATTCATTTATTTCAGGTACAAAACCCATAATTGCATACATCTTTAAAAATTAAATTATTGAATAAAAGATACACAAAATTAAATACAACAATAACACACAAATTCGATAAATAAATTTATTAATTGAAGGCAGGTAGAAATGGTTTTTGCATGTGGAATTGTGGACTGATATGACAAGAGGACTCCTGATCTCTTATCAGTCAAGCTCCTTTTAATACACATGTCACTATAAATCTTAACAACAAAAAGTTTTATCCTGTTTGTTCGCAAGACCCAAATATTTTTCGCAATCGAATAACTAACACCTACGTGCGAATTTTAGAACTTTACATATCGGTAAGTGACTCATGCATGCCTACAGACAACAAAAGCTAAGTTCAACGCCATTCCCTCATTATGGCAAATGACATTTGAACACGTATTTGTCTTCCACTGGCCTGTGTCTATTGAACTGTTTCCTTTGATTTATTATGGGACTACGGTTTCTAATGGCTTACGTCTAGCTAGAGTAGCTAGTCAATCAGCACTAAGTGTTTGGGGATTTCCCCCTGGGCACTAACTCAATTGCCACTAGGCACATCCAACTGATACTACATACCTACTGTATGGTTGTTCCAGTTACGCAACCATACTGGTACCTTTTACCTTAAGCCACTTTATTCTGGTCATCATGAGTCCAGTTTTCTTTAACCTTCACCCAAATAATACCCCATTACCCTAAACCGTTTCATAATCATAACTGGCACGGATAGATAAGCCATCACAACCATTGATACATCGTCTGGATAAAAACAAAATACTCGTTAACTTACGCCATCGATTTCCACGGCTCACTGAGCAAACATCTCGTATAGCTACAGCCGCAATAATAAATCTCGATTACTACATTTCAGTAGTTATTCGAATCGATTTGATAACAATCGAGAGCGTACAATATACTACGTCCATTCATCGTATGAATGAGGTTTATGGTTCAAATGGTCACTCGCGACAGTTCCCCGATCCCTGCCGAGGTTCAAAGTCCATGTTTTTATTTTGTATCACTTTGTCATGATGTCACTGGTTCATCTGGTGCTGTGTTACAATTGATCGAGTGGACTTCGCACTGTATTGTGAGCCTCGCGCGTGGACATAGGCTGAGTGCGCATAGCAGAATGCGTTTGACAATAAATGTCAAAGTGATGCGACAAATTTCATCAATACAAAATGGGGTGCTGCCTTTGCTTTGTATTATTTGAAATTTTCTTCATCAGTATTTACGGCAAGGCATTTATTCAATACCAAAATAAACATGTTGGGATTATTGATTTACCTAACCGTTACATTGCTTTCATGACACTTCAGTGACATTTTATTTCAAAGGCCTTCGTAACTCCACAGTTCCACTACTATAGGTACTACGCTACCATTGTAGTTGACGTAGTGTTTATATTCGTTCTGTGCTCGGGTTTAATTGAGACCGGTAGTGTCCATCACGTGCCCGTCTTTATTCCCAAGTCGTGTGTGGTCGCGATAGCCCGTGCCATCGAGCTGTCTGTCTGTGTGTCTACTATACTCATCTGACATATTGTAGAGCGCGATGACGTGAGTATGCATGTTTTTGGTGTTGATAAAAGCAGTTTCGTGATACTGGTTACGCCGCGTAACTTACGCGCATAAATTATGCGTTGTCTAAATTGTGATGAAAACTATCCGTAACATCATCTTTGGGGCGGATTTTAGTAGTAAAAGCGTCAGAAACCAAAATGCCATGTCAAATCCTTATAGAAGGCGGAGTGTTTAATTTTAAACTTTGCATTTTTCCAAACCCGAAAAGTGTCGCAGCTTTTGGGAATAAATCAAATGTTCATGTGTTTCGATGAATAATAAGAAAAGCAGTTTTGGCTTTTTGGAATCGTTACGTTTAGCTTTTCATTACTTGCCCTGCTTAGTTTTCATTAAAATTAATGGTTTCTGCCTTCACACAGTAGGACACATAATGAAGATAAGTTGCAAGCATTCATTGTTAAATGTTAATTAAAAAGCGCGAGCTCGTGTAATAATTGCGTTTGTCAGCTTTGCACGGAATTTGTTGACGCGACATGCCTCACGGGGTTACCTCTGAACTCATTTGTTTGCTCCAAATATACGTAATTTCTAATTTTATGAGCTAAATGAGAATACAATGTACAGCTAAGTGTGTCACATTTGTGTGAAATTGCTTATCTTACTGAACAGACAAACAACCTGACCTGGCGAGTCATACCAACGAGTAGACATATTATTACAATTTGTGCTGAATATCTGAAATCCAAAACCTGTCTGCTAAAAGCCAACATAATACAGTAAGTATTATGTGAAATTGTCTGTGGACTATATAATCAATCACTATCTCCTTCCACGAAACATTTTGTTGGACCATTTTAATATCCGGTAGTCCGGTAGTTTACCATCGCTCGTCGAAAAGACTCCAATTAGATGGGCTGATTTAGCGTGGATTGGGATACACGGGCAGGTAAACTGTCTATAGTATTACGTTTTCATTTACATCGACCTTTAAACGAATGTCGTTTTTTTACTATGAAACTAAAGAATGAGATAAATTGAACATAATGAATGAATATCAATTAAAGACAATGTGCCAGGAACGCAGAATATAATTGGAGTACCTATTAACTTACGTGTCGTCTCAGTGTATTGTGGAATTAATTGGACTAATCGAGTTACTTAGACTGTCTCGACTTCTCGGGTCCCTGACGTCATGGTTGGAGGAGATAAGTATCTACATATTATATGCTATGCTATTGCTAGGTGTAGTAGAACCACAAGTTTTTTTTTTACCAAACTGGATTTCACCAAAATACTTCTGTGAGTAAACACTGGGTTTTATATAAAAATTATAATGTGTCCCCTATTCTGAGACGAACAAAAGCTAAGTTTCGGGTTACAGGTGTAATTTATTTAGTTTGGACAAAAATATCTCTCGTAATTTCCTAAGTAATCTTTCAACGTTTAGTAGAAATTCCTGTATTTCTTCTTGGTCCTGTTTCTGCCTTAATTTGCATTATATGGTTTCAAATGTCCCCAACAACACGCTGTAATTATAGTCTTTCAAACATAAATATAATGTTACATAATTTTGACCCCTGACCTAAGTCAAAATTCCCGACAGTTGACGAGATAACACGTTTTTAGGGTTCCGTAGCGAAATGTAGTATCTATGGATAGGTCTTCAAAAATGATATTGAGGTTTCTAATATATTTTTTGTCTAAACTGAATAGTTTGCGCGAGAGACACTTCCAAAGTGGTAAAGTATGTGTGTGAAAATTGGTTTGAATGAGATCTAGTAAGTAGTTTTTTTAATACGTCATAAATCGTATGTTACTTGCTGCTACGGAACCCTTCATGGGCGAGTCCGACTCGCACTGGCCGCTTTTTCTGAAATTCATTAGTCATTGTACACCAGTCACACATCCCTGGACCCTGATAGTGCAACCGAATGAACTTTGAACGTGCGTAAATGTCTGTATATTTAACTTAATTGTATGTCTGTGCTTCTTTGTTAAATCTGAGTCATATTATATTGATTAATGTTTCCTTCAAGTTTTCCCTATTGTAAAACATTGATAAGAAATTAATTTAGTATTTTTGCACACTTTTTCCTCTGTCGAGTTATAGGTAGTTCCATATAGTTCAGGGAAAATTTATCGTCATAAAAAATCCCAGCAGATCATAAAAGTTATTAAAATTCTTCGTAATAGCCGAAGGTAATCTAGACTTAAGACTACGACCACGTACTGTGATAACATCGTTTTACTAGAAAATGGATTTCTTTAGGTGAACAAGAAACTTGATAAATCAACGAGTTATTTGACTAAATTATGTTAGCCATCCACAAACAAGCACGTGCTACCAAATTGAGGTCGGAGTCCATAGTTCAACTACACAAACTGCGGTCAGTATATCAAGGGCAACCCAATTGATACATTCGTTACGTTTATCTTAATACTTTTTGTTGACTAATAGCAGATTAAGATAGTAACTGCATGACTTTATCACAATTTAAGCAGAATATTAAGGTATTAATTTGTGCTTAATTCTTAGTATGGCATTGGAACTGTGCCCGATAAGAGTTGAGCTCACTTTCTTATCCTGATTATGTAAGGTTAGATATACTGTTGCGAACTGTGGGCGCACTACTCCATTAATTCTCTTTCTTTCTTGCTAATCGCTTAATCCGATTACTAGTTTTTCTGTCCAACGCTAGTCGGTTACTAAGGGAATTTTCTTATTTATCTTCTAGTACGCTTTGCAACATTTAGTTCCTCGGCTACAGAATTGGATGAGATTTGCATTCCCACGGTCGTATTGATCAACAATGTGGACAAGTTCATGTTTTCTTTCATTGTCTTTGACACTTGAGGAGGACAATGCCTTCCATTTAAATACGCTCAACGAGCTTCTCAGGCACATTACTAGTTGCACTCTGGACAGAGAAGGTCACTGTTTACTACCAAAAATTGCAAAAGCTGTGTTGTTTTTCCTAGTCTGAATTGGCATGAGAGCAGCCCAGTAAGACAGGGAAAATGTTCACAATGAGAATACAATATAGACGAAGGTAAACCTAAAATTCACTTAAATCCTTGCATTGCTACTATTCGCCGTTACTTTAAACTGCTGCTTTCCCCACACACACTTCTTTATAGTCACATAGATTGTCTACGTTTGCAAATGCGTCTAAAACCGTGTATCTGTGTAGTTGTTGCTGTGTCATCATACCGATGTGTGACCTGTATGGTATATTTCGTTGGCAACGCTAAAATTAGCTCGTGGGGGCTCGTCACTGACGTAAAGTCAATGTTTATACTAAAATATACCTTATTTGTTTTTGATCTAGGCTCACAATTGTGTTTTCGTTCTAAGCCTTCTGTTCTCCAAGATCTGTTCTCAATTTGGTTTGTTATTGTTGCAGTAGGTCATCTATATGTTATTTTACGTTTGTGTAAAATGCAAGTAGGGTATTTTTTTACTTTTAGTTTGCTATTTGTTGGGTTTTTTTTCTTTTGTACTACAATATTGGCACGACTTTTATTACATTCATCATTATCTACTGTTGTTATTTCATTTTTAGTTAAAGAGTCAATATTACCTGCTTCCAGTTTCAAAAGCGGTCATAAAATATTTCTGTAAAGATTTTTAATGCGGAGTATTTCCAAAATCTCTCGGACATTTTATTTCTACACTAGCAGCGCTCCGCGGTTCCACCCGCGTAGTTCCCGTTCCCGTGGGAATACGGGGATAACATATTGGGGATAGTGTAGCTTCCTAACAGTGAAAGAATTTTTCAAATCGGTTCAGTAGTTTCGGAGCCTATTCAATGCAAACAAACAAACAATCAAATTTTTCCTCTTTTTTATTAGTATAGAAAACAAACAATCTAATCTTGTGTAGAATAAAAACCGGTCAAGTGCGAGTCGAACTCGTGCGCAGTGGGTTCTTTACCTACCCATTATACAGCCATAACAAAAAAGATATGGGCAAACTCAGATTTTCGTAAAAACTTGTAAGTACCATAATTTACCTAAACTTAATAAAAAAAAAAATTGAGAATTTTTCCTTTATTTGTGCTGTAAGACCTTGTTTTTTTGCCAAATTTCGTGATTCTAGGTCAACGGGAACTACCATATAAAACGATGGTACTTTTGCAGCTACCATCGTTTTACTTGTTGTACTTAGTCTTGTGTTATTTGTTCCGAAATAAACTTTTTATTATTTATTTATATAGGTTTCCGACCCAAAACCTATAGGGTACTTCCGGTTTACCTAGATTTGTCAATTTTGGTTAAAAGCGAGGTCTTATAGCACAAGTAAAGGAAAAATTCCGAAAACTAAAAAAAGTTGTAAATTAAGGTACATTTTGGTACTTACAAGTTTTCGCGAAAATCTAAATTTGCCCCTTTTTATCGTGTTGACTCAGGACATTGATTTTTATACACCTAATAAGGACTATAGTCAGTATTTGGTATAAATTTCAACTTGCTAGGTCCACCCATTCCTGAGAAAACGGTGGTGACACACGGACAGGCAGACGGACAAGAGAGTGATATTATAAGGGTTCCTTTTTGCCTTTTGAGGTACGGAACCCTTAAAATCGAACTAACATTGAACTTACCAATATTAATTCGGTATATTTAGATATAAATATATCAAGATCTGCAAAAATCACGCTATTTGCTACAATATCATACGAGGAAACTAATTTAATTTGCACTGTCATTCACACACATTAATTAGTAATTGTTCTTATTAATGTTGAGGTGGTATTGTGAAATAATTTGATTATTCGATATGGTATGCTAACATGAATATCAATCTTACGATTACTCTACTATAACATCTACAATGATTTGCAATCTTACGATCTTACGATTACTCCACTATTTGCTGTATAACATCTACAATGATTTGCAATTTTACGATCTTACGATTACTATACTATTATGCTGTATAACATCTGCAATGATTTGTGTTTCAGCAATAAGATTAATATGGTTACTCGGTTTCAATGCTGCATTAATATCGATCACATTCAACAGATTGCATCGATTCAGTAGTGCTGTTAGAAATCCCAGTATTTTCAGTTGCAATCTCGATCTGTGAATTGAATTTATACTCGGCTATATTACATACCTTTGAGATGTTAAGCGTTGCTATGAAATTAATTGTTTTTACTGATTCACAATTTTTTTGTTACAGGTCGAAGCACACAGAAATGTTTATAGACGAGAATGAGACGTGAGTAACTTTTTTTGTCTTTTTTTTGTTTTTGTTTTGACGAACTACATATATGATCTGTGGAGCAGTGGTGGCCCAGTGGTAACGGCCCCGACTTCGAGTTGTAAGGTCGTGAGTTCAAACCCAGACAGGCTATCACCACTGCTCTCAAAACGGTGAAGGAAAACATCGTGAGGAAAACGGCATGTCCTAGAACCAAAAATTCGAAGACATATGACATCCACAAACCCGCACTGGGCCCGCCTGGTGGATTCCCTCTCACAGAGAGGAGGCCTGTGTCCCAGCAGTAGGAACGGTAAATGCTGATTATGATACGTATGTTCTTCCAACTTAACAGACAGCTGTGCTGTTGGGGAGTTTGTTGCGCCACTTCTTCCCAGCTAAAGCACTAGGAAGTGGTGAAGGGCGGGCGTTTTTGGGGGACTGTCTTATGTAATTTTGACGTTCAAAAAGTGCTGACCCTCAGCCTAGTTTGAATAAATGACTTTTGATTTTATGATCTTAACCATAAATATGCTGTTACATATATGCTATATCTTCAAGGTCATTATGATTATTGATCATAATTTGTTGACCATCGTACACATCTACGCTACGCAGTTTACCCTGTTATGACCGATCGTCAATTTCGACCCCATCATTATTTCATCCGTGACACTTATGACAAGATTCCCAGCTACGACCTTACCCTTTGCAGTCTCATTACCGACCGCTATTGACTATACCAACGGGAAGTAGTTACATTGTTAATCACGATTAACTACGGCTATAAAAGTTTATAAGCACAATTATGATAACTATCACGGGTATGTTGTATAATTTGGCGTGTTCAGTCATGGCCGGCTTATCGGTCTTGTTTCTGTCATTGCCCAGTGAGTATACTGACAGGTAGGTAACGGATTATCTGCAGCGATGTCGCAGATTTCATATAGACCTACGGACTTGACTGGACTATGAAATTTGTTATTGCAGCCTGTTTCGGTGCCAATATTTATGTAAGTTTACGTAAAGAAACGACCCAGGTCACACTGCATGTAAATACATTATGGTAGGAACTCAATATTTTATGTTCTGAAAAAGCAAAGCTTGAATATTCAAAATTAAATAAGATTGCTATGGAGCAAAAACTAAACTAGACGAACGTAACGTTATTGCCGGAGTAATTGACAACATCCGCGCCGCAATATTTCAGGTGACGGAAGTAAAAATCGTTGGGAGATACTTCAGTTTTATACAATTTCCGGATTTAAAACTGGCAAAAAACACTTGTCGACGGATATGCATATTTGTGGAAACATTTCGCTATTGGATGAAGTTCATCTAGGAGGATATTTTTTTCTGGAGCTCTAACGTTGATATCGACAACGTAATGGTCCATCGGCGTGGCGGGAATTTACGGCATCATATCAGTCCGTAACGTTCACTGCTGGAAATGGTCGTCCTAATTTACAGTTTGCAGCGCAGCGACCGATCGTTACGAAATATTGCTGTAATAACTTGTAATCACTACGCTGACCAGTGTGCTTACTCTTGAGTTCAATTCCGATCGATCGACATTGGAATTGTGACGTTTCGTACTCTTGAGTTCGACGCTAGCGCCAAATCGTGTTTAAATTGCGTGTCTTTTTGGAGAACTAAATGAAATCGGAATCGGGCTTGGCGCGCGGTAATCGCTACTCTTGAGTTTTTTTGACAGCTGTGTATTGCATCAATATTACGCTGGGATTGTTTGTAGATTGTGATTTTTCCAATAGCAAAAGTGTAACTTTTTTGAAATTGTTTTGCATTTTAGGTGGTTTTAAACAAGTAAAAGGAGTTTAATATGACACGATTAGCAGTATTAAATAGTGTTTTACGTAATTCCCTAAAAAAGAATGGAAACAAAGACGAGAAATGTTAAGAGATTTTGGCTCAACTCAATGTATAGGTTTCTAATTAACTAGTTAATTTAATTTGATCTCATTACTATCTACATAGTTTTCATAATAAAATCCAGTTGTACTTATTTGAGTTTTATACGGAATATTTGAAAATAATGTAAGGTTCTCGTATAATTACGTAAGTTGAAAATGAGATTTCTTATTTATGTACAGTTTTTATTTATTTTGGTTTTAAACGATAGATCTATGGATAAAACCATTTTTACAGTTGGAATTATGTAAAGCGTACCACGGGTTCCAAAGATATTCAAGATTTAATTTAAGAGAAAATATATCACACTACATTTTCATTGGTTTTCTTCTAGGTTTTTTTATTATTACTAGACACACTCAATATTGTTATTTTACATAAATAAAGAACGCCATTGGGTATTTCTTACTACAAAGGAACCAAACGCGAACCATATCAAACAAACTAAAACTTGACTACTTTTACTATAGAAAATTGAGACCTACGCCGTCTTTTTTATTAGTAGATAGTGTAGGGCATGGCAACGATACTACCGCATGCAGCCAAAGTCATGGTTAATTTTATGATTTTAATCATTTTCTTACGCCCAAATGAATTGATTACGTCACAATTACTCAATTAGCAACTATCTAAAAGATATTTATTTATTGGCCGCGTTATTTAAAGGATAAAGCATTTTAATTCTCTATTACCGGTTTATTGTAATGAGTCGAACAACACTATTGCGGCCCGTAACGTAGCTAACTTCACGTTGAATAAAATAATGGCGGGGCAATCCCAATTTCAATCCAATGTTGACACTATTGTGTTCAAGAGTACCGAATCACGTGACTGCAAAATTGACATTGGAATTGTATTGGGTTTAGATTGAAATTAAAATTAGTTTCAAGAGTAAGCCCCCAGTTTAGTAGTCGCAACACAACCTATGGGATAGCTGATACTGATACTGCTGAAAATTCTGTGATAGAAATCGTTTTACTACTATCACAGTTGATTTGGTAGTTAGCCCAGCTGATCAATTTGTCCTACTACTGTACATAAATGCTTTATTGTATTCCTATTGAAATTGGCACGTTAAGAAAAACAACATGCAAATATTGTTTTTTTACAAGTCCGTGCTAATCTAGCAGCTTGCATTAAGATTTACTCTTTCTTAGATATTAACAGAGCTGGCTTAGTGCCAGAACTCGACTAGACGTTTCACTGGATCCCACTTTTATTTTCGTTGTGAAGGTTTTTTCTGCACTCTCATGTATTTCTGTCTGTTATTCGAATGACGACTACAAAAACTCATTTGACATTGAAATTGATGTTTTTTTTTTGTTGAAAAAACTGCTTTTGTAGATCCAAAGTCCACTTGACCACTTCTATGGAATATTTTTGTGTTTGATAACAATGCGTCGTTACTGTTACAACACAATGGGCATATTAACTGATACTTGTGCCAGTGACCCGGTCATTGACCAGAGATAATCCTCCAGATAACAAGATACTCATTAACAAGTAGTTATTGTGTACCGCGGATGCGATAGTGCAGTAGAAATCGCGCACTGAAATATTTTACGCGACTGTTTTGCTGCGACAATGTGTAGTGGCTAATTATAATGAAGTTGGTACTGCGTCTACATGCTAAGGGTGTACTGGAACGTACGCGTATTGAAGTTCTCATATATTTTTATGAAACGCAGACAAGGACATACTGCTTCTCATCTGAGTATGCAATGCAAGCCACATCGTATTAACCCGTGTCTGGCCAGGGCTTCATAGCCTAATAACTATAATGCCCCTAATATACTCCACACAGTATGTTTTGTATTCTTCGTAATTTTATAAATCCTAGGATAGTAGAAGTTTATTATTGTTTAGTCAAAGTATTCGTTAGTCAAAGTTGAGATAAATATTCTCTACGTACTCTGATCACTAGTTATTACTTTCCCTTTGTTCATCATATTGGCCGGAAGGTCCCTTATACCGGAGGAAATTGCTAATATATCTTTGTAAACATTTCCTTTGATACTCCGTCCCATCTCGTCAAGTATCGTTTTAACTAGAATTGTAGGAATATCGACGAAGTATAACGAAGTACTGATTGTTCGGGAAAACTTGTGAAAACAGAGGATGATTTCAAACCTTTTTTTAAACCCCGACCTGTAATCCCACAGGCAGATAACGAACATACAGACAGTTTCATTTAATCCATTACTGTCAGTCAACTCCTGATCTGTGATCTCGTTTCCTAGTGTAACTACCTTAGCTACTAATACTACCTACACACGTGGCTGGTTCCAGGAACCTAGCAGAAACAATGCTTTTCTCCCGCTCTGGGTGGAGCAGGAGGACAATCAGACAGCTATCGTAATCAAAAGTGTTGTGAACCGCCCGGATCCTACTAACGAAACCAGTAACACTTGTGCCAAATTCTGGACATTGATCAATTGTAGTTTTGTTCTAAAAACACAACGTACCCTGGCAACCATTACGCGGGGATCGTGCGGTCCATGGCCCTATAGGGGGCGCCGCCGGTGTGGGCGCCTACATTGAGGCGCCAACCAGCTCGCCGGTTGAGGACGTCCCATAGGGTCATGGCGATCAGGATGATCCGGGGATATCGCACGATCTCCGGCGAGGCGGCGGGCCTCCTTGCCGGATTACCGCCATGGGATCTGGAGGCAAAGGTCCTCGCGCAAATGTGGGAGTGGCGCGAGGAGGCCAAACGCCGGGGCGTAACTCCGTTACCGTAGGGAATCGCGGCACAGCGGACAGAGCTCCGGCGGGATCTCATGGTGACATGGAGAGAGCGATTGTCGCAACCCAGTGCTGGGCACGCCACGATTGCGGCGGTAAGTCCCCTCTTTGAGGAGTGGTTTGAGAGGCGGCATGGCGTCCTCACCTTCCGCCTGACGCAGGTCCTCACCGGACACGGTTGTTTCGGGAGGTTCCTGTTTCAGATAGGGCGGGAGGAAACGCCCGGGTGTTTCCACTGCGAAGATCGCCCTGAGGACACGGTGGAGCACACGGTGGCGGTCTGCCCAGCTTGGGTGGAGCACCGCCGTGTCCTCGTGGAGGCGATCGGCGGCGGCGATCTCTCGCGTCCGGCCCTGGTCCAGGCCATGGTACGGAGCGAGAGGGCATGGGGAGCCGTCACCTCCTTCAGCGAAGCAGTGATGCTCGTGAAGAGGGAGGCGGCGCACGTGAGGGAGAGGCAGCATATGCGCCCTCGCGACCCTAGCCGCCGCAGGATACGGAGACGCCCTGGGCGTCGGGAATCCCAGGCCGATTTCCGGCCACCGTAGGCATGGGCTTGCGGACGGCGAGTAATGGGTAGCTCGCTGTCCGGTAAGGACCAAGCCCAAGTCGACGACGGCGCGTTGTGTTCCACGCGCGCCTCAAAGAGATGTCAGCACAAAAAGTGATGGGACCCGCAAGGGTCGATGCCTGCCAGGGGTGCGGGTTTGTTCGAAAGAGACACCACAGCCCCTGGCATACGGGCTACTGAAGGAACACGGGTGGGTTTTAGTCAGTAAAAGTCTGACACGCCCTCCTGCTCCACCCAGAGCGGGAGAAGTTATTTGATGATTTCCCACCCAAAAAAAAAAAAAAAACCCTGGCAACCATCATTGTTGTTCCTATAAGACATTCCTACGATGATAACAAATTGAAAATATCGACAAATTATAAAAGTAAGTTATCAAATAGCCATTCGCACTAACTTGAAAGAAGAAAATCAGCGTGAGCAATAAACCATAGCTGTCAACAAGAATAACATAATATACATCACGTTTTAATACTCATTCTAGGATTGCCACACACATAGATTAGCTAAAGATAATCCTAATACAGACAAGTGTATTCGATACACATATATTCGTATCAGTAAAAGCATGTCCGCATAGAAAATAATGTTTTATATTCATCATAACTACCAATACCATCGCAGTAACACAAAAAGGTTACACGTGGCTTCCAAGCACTCCTTGCTAGACATATAATAAATCAATTACAATAGGCTTAGTATTAACATAAGTAGTAATTAGTGCGCAATCACAGAATTTTAATGAGTGAGTCATTGTGAGAAACTTGTAACTAATTATCCTATCTATCTATAGTTTTTTGGCATTTAATCTAAAATCTATGATTCACTAGGTCTGCATATCGATCACGATTTAAATGAATGTTGTATGTCTGTAGAAAATTCTCCTGACTGATGATATGATGGATGGAAATGAATGATACAGTAATAAGTAAAAAAAATATCTGTAATTGAACACAGATGTGTTTTGAATATCCTGGCTTCAATTAATATTTTTCTGGACACTAGTGCGCCAGTAAACGCAAAATATCAACAGTACAAACAAATTGAATTTTGATGCAATGTGCTGCGTTCCGGAAACGCATACGATAAGCCATCTTAAGGTAACCCTCGATCAAATATTACGTCACTTTAATTAAAATGCCATCTTTCAAAAACAGCAGTACGGTTTCACCAAAGGGCGTTGTACCACTGACGCTGTTGTCACCCTAATAAAGAACATTTTTAACGCCTGGGAAGAAGCAAAAGATGCCATTGGATTCTTTTGCGACCTCTCCAAGGCGTTTGATTGCGTAAACCATGAGACACTTCTGCTGAAACTGGTGGATTAGAAATATAGCTCATGATTTACTAAGATCATACCTGAAAGACAGAAAAGTTAAAGTTCAAGTAAACGGCATAAACTCATTAGGGTCTGAAATGGCAATGGGCGTTCCCCAAGGTGCAGTATTGGGTCCATTCATCTTTTTAGTTTACATTAACGATTTACCCTATTTACTTCTAAATCAACCGAAGATGGTGTTATTTGCAGATGACACATCATTGATATTTAAAATAGACCGACGTATGTACACAAAATCTTGACGACGTGAATACCTCTATTCTTCAGGTCCAAGATTTGTTTACAGTAAATAATTTGGTACTAAATGGCAAAAAACCACATGCATTAGATTTAAATTACCAAATGTTAGAAGTAGCGAATGTGACATCATATTGAATGGAGAAAAACTGGAATTTGTTAATCAAACGGTGTCCTAGGAATCACGCTAGACGATAAAATTTAATTACAATGGGGACCTCATATGTATAACATCACTTGCGGGGCGCAAGCTCGGCCGCTTATGCTGTTAGAAAGATCAGACAGTTAACAGATGTAGAAACCGCTCCGAAACGTTTGGTCTATTTTAGTTACTTCCACAGCATTATGTCGTATGGCATTGTATTGTGGGGTCGGGCTGCTGACATTGAATCCATCGTTATTTTGCAAAAGAGAGCTGTCAGAGGCATTTATAATCTACGTCGCCGCGAATCCCTCAGGGAACTGTTTAAAAGTATTAATATTATGACGGTACCTTGTCAATTTATTTATGAAAATATTATGTATGTAAGAAAAAATCTACATCTTTTTAATAAAATAAGTGATAGACATAATTTTAATACTAGAAACAAAGACAAAATAGATCAACCATTTTGCTGATTAGCCAAAGTAGATACATCTTTTATAGGGTACTGTGTTAAATGTTATAACAAAATACCTTGTGATATATTGCAATTAAATGAAAGGAAATTTAAAAGTCATATTAAAATAACAGTTTTTAAACAATCATATTACAAATTAGAGGATTGTATTCAAGAAAAGATTGCTTGGAAACATGCTGGTCCTGCTCCATAGGACAATCTAGAGTCTAGACAAAATCAAACTGGTTGCTAATTAAATTGTATAAATAATTATATTTTTGACATTGATTTAAAATAATAATAAATAAAATCTTTTTAATTCAGGCATATTTGGCCCATACATATTGTTAGTAGAAAGACTTAAAACTATGTTAGTATTTAAAATAACAATTTAATTTAAGTATTTGCCACCCTCTGGGGCCCCGGGCACACGCACTTGTGCTTGAACCCAGTGCCCCAGAAGGGGGCTGTCCAGCTTGTGGCTGAGCACGTTCAGGATGGTGTTGGTGGATTTACACTCAGTGATTACTTTAACTCGCACACTGACTTATTACTTGTTAATATTCTAGGAAAATCGTATACTTACTCTTAATGTTTGTAAAGCAATACAGATGAATTAATTTTATGACAATGTTTGTAAATATTTATTTACAAACATTGTCATAAAATTAATTCATCTGTATTGCTTCAATTGCATTCTTTTTTTTACCTATTTATGGTAATTTAATTCTGGGTGCATCGTTTTCACACATAATTATACAATGAATGTACTACCTATGTTATAAATTGTACTTAAAACATTTTAAAAGAGTAACGATGGAGTTTCTTGCCCATTTTTCTCCATACGAAACTACATTTTGGAAGGGTCGACTAGAATCAATTCTGTTTTAATGTAATGTTGACGTTCAAAAGTGCCTTTTAAGTACCTAATTGATATAAATGCTTTGACTTTGACTTTGAACCATCATCGACGAAAGAGTTCACTTTCTTCCTAGCCATAATGCCTATATCTTTCAAACTAAGGTCCACTTCTTTTCGCTAGCCGTCTATACCACAATCTTATGCTCTCCTATCCTAACAAATGCCACATTATTACATTAACTTTTCTATTCGCTAATGGACTTGATTACATAAGCAGACTATTGGAGCTGTCGATCTTTGGTCAAGTGTCCACTAGACGGCTATCATCTTGGACATCGACAAATACTGTCGCAACACATCCGTCTCACATTATTTCTATATCAGATAACTTATCAACCTTATTAATAGTATTGCTTGATAATTCGTGCATATAAGGTTTATCAGTCGTAATCCTGACTTAGTTGACCGCAGTGAAGCTTACTTGCATGTTCTTGTGCTTAGTGAAATTGTGTCAAAATGGGAATGCCAATTAGTAGGAAGTGAGTAGTTTTTATTTTATGTTCTTTTGTTACAAGTGCTGTGTTTTCTTTTCAGTATTTGTGTTTTTAAGGTTTGTGATCATGACACCTTCGGAAAACTCAATCTGAACACGTGTTCACAGCGTTACTGAAGTGGTAATTGATCCAAGTCTGTCTATAAAAGAATTTGCTCATTTAAATTCAAAGCAAGCCGTCCTTGACAATCGAGACCATAAAACGCTTTCATAAAGGAAATTGTAAAACTCATAGTACGAATCAACGAAGTAATATGATGAAAATTGTAAATAATACTTTTGTCGCAAGAACAACTTTTATATTATACAAGGATACTTTAAAATTCGAGTACAGGTCTCAACTAGTTTGCCTAACTGCAGGAGAATGTACCAGTCCAACTGGTTTGAATACTAGCACAATAACTTGAACGGGCCTTCCTTGCAACCCTGTAAACGCGGTATATTTAGCGACGCACACGCATCGCGTGACTAGTAACCTCCACACGATGGCAATTAACATAACTATCTACATACGTATATACAATAAGACCACGGTGTCCTCCGAAGGGAATGGGTAGGACTTGCAGTGTGACACGCGCGGTTTAATCCTTCGTTACAATTAAATACGTTGTTGGTTTGGCTCTTTTCCAATAGTCTTATATTTGCTTGTTTCTCAATCAGTTTCATCCTAGACACGGAATTGTTAGTCCGTGCCTCTATTCTTAAGTCAAAAGACAAATTATTGATTTCACTTTTGAACGTAAAAATTTCAGACTTGATTCTAGCTGCCCCTTCCAAAAAATAATATGGAGAAGAAAGGGCAAGAAACTCCTCCGATACTCTCTAGAAATGTTAAACAATATTTTGTGAACATTTGATATCATTATATGTGAAGACGATGCACCTAGAATTAAATGACTATACCACAATGTCCACAATAGGTAAAATAATAAAAAAAGTACTGACAGTTACATTAATTAAATGAGACATATAAGGTGCTCACATATTTACAAATACTGTAAAAGTAGATGATTCATTATCCTAATATTTCAACAAGTAATAAGTTAGTGTGTGAGTTAATCACAGAATATAAAATGTATGTTATAAAATAATACATTAAACAATTAAATTAGCAACCACTGTCACACAACAGTCGTATGGAGCAGGACCAGTATGTTTCAAAGCATGCTTAATCCTCTAATTTGTAATATGCTTGTTCACAAAGTGTACTTTTAATATGAGTTTGAAATTTTCTCTTATTTGATTGGAATATATCGCAAAGTATTTTGTTGCAACATTTAACATAATACCGTATACAGCTAGAGAGTTAGATAATCTGACAAATGGTTGATCTATTTTTCTTTATTTCTAGTACTAAGGTTAAGTCTTTCACATGTTTTGCTTTTAAGATGTAGATTGTTCTTACATTACATAATATGCTCGGATACGTCTTCCTGTTCTGCCTGCCTGCTGTTTGAAGCCTGCGGAATATGTATTTCTCTTCCAGTCTCTCCTGTTAGCGGTATCTTTACCATTCACACTTCCTTTTCCTTTTAAATATGCTTTTACTTACCTATACGTATATTCATTTCATACTCGTGTATGTACTCGTTGATGTGAATACGCACATTCTTTTTGAAGGGCATCATTATATTCATTATCGTAGATAGCGTGCTACAGGCGTGAATTGTTAATTGTTTTAGTTTCATTGTATCATACACATTTTTATTATTTTTTGTGATATCGAATCAAATCGTTATCTTAAGGAAATGTGACAATTATCAATTAATTTCGACGTGTCAGAAGCCAGACATCGTAAAAGTATTTGATTAATATGATTATATTATTCCATAATAAGCAAGAAATTTGCTTTTCTCGGTACATAAAATCTGCACTATTTTGTAAGTGACTTAACTGTTACATAGCTGTAGCATTTCACGAGCATGAATCCAATCTAAATAAATAATTGTACATCTCGATAAACCCATCAAGGGTTTCTAGATAAAATACGATCAGAATTTACTTAATATGCACAAAATCCACGCTCAACAAATACATTTTTGTTGCAATGACAACTAAAATATTCCCAGGAGTCGGTAATGTTTCCCATTAAATTTCGACAGCTAGTAATACCATTTTCGAAGAAAAACCCAAGCCAAGCATCCAATTTTCAAATAGTACAAATATCTCGCACATCCCTTTGAAACCAACTACCTCAATCCAGCGAGGATTTTCCACAATTCGTACGGCTACCGCGCGATTTACCCGAATCGGTAACATAGACAAACAGGTCCGCATTTAGCACTAACTTTCACCGCGACTTGTTTCTGACCCGTCCTGTGCAGCTGTATCTACTCGAGTACTCGCCAGTTGCCATCATCCTTGTTACATAAGTTGGATGAACAACTTTGTATCGAGGTGCGTCCACAACGAGAGCATTTGCGCGTTTTTGATATTAGGTTACTTGATCAGCCTCTTCTATGATTCAAAATCAAAATCAAAAGTCATTTATTCAAACTAGGCTGAGAGTCAGCACTTTTCGAACGTCAAAATTACATAAGACAGTCCCCCAAAAACGCCCACCCTTCGACACTTCCTAGTTTTAGATTACGTCCATTGTCAACCTCCTGTCTTTATCTTTTGAGTAGCGCTTTTCCCTTCCGTGGCCTGGCCGGGGCCGCCACCGCCAGTTTATTTATGGTCTGTACATTTCGTTTGTTTTTTCATCCTTCTTTCATATTATAATCTTAATAAGCCGTCTTGCTAATGTCCACTCCCTTCCTAGCTAAATAATTTTTCACAAGATCCGTGCACCTATTCTATGGATTGCTCTTTTTCTCATAGGCATCCACTTCTTACTGAAAACTTTCCTTGTCTAATACGCCTCATTCCCCTTGTCTTTAATTGACGAGCATGGTTTTTTAACTTACAACGCCCAGTCGAATTCTTATAATTCGCTGAGAATTCAAGAATTGTCCCGCAATGGAATTTTCAGGACCAGGCTAAAAATTAAAAATCAGACTAACAACCTGCCAGGGGTACGGGTTGTTCGAAAGAGATACCGTGGCCTCTGGCACACAGGTAACTAAGGGAACACGGGTGGGTTTTAGTCAGTAAAAGTCTGACACACCCTCCTGCTCCACCCAGAGCGGGAGAAATTATTTAATGATTTCCCACCCTCGATCTCTTTCGAATGTTCGCAGGGCGTGGTGGAGGTTCTTTACACTGTCAGTGCTTAAAGGGTTTGCGCATAATATTTGAACATGTCAGTCAGAATATTCAACCGCTACGTTGTTAGTGAACTTAGTTCTTATATTCATTGTGAATGCAGTGAAATGATGTGTGAAGACGAAAAGGTCAAATACTAAATTTGTCAACAAAAATATATTGACTTCATATCATTTAAACTAATCTAGGAGATATGGCATAATAACACGGGTGTTACATAACAGGCTACAGGCAGATACAAAAGTTATTTGCAAAGCTATAAGAGTATTATTATAAAGTAAAAGCTTAGATTCAACATTAATAGATCAACTTATTAAAACAGATGAGTTGTCCATTAAACGAATATTATAGGAGAAAACTCAATATCACCATGATGACTTAACATCTAGTCACAATGTTATTTGTTTTCTCTAAGTCCGGAGTTTGATGTTTGTGAACATTCAGGTCGATTTTGTTTTAGCCTTTACGCTTGACAACACTTTGTTAACTTGAGGCTTTGGAATTAAAACACTGTTTTTCATTTATTTATTAAAACAGGAATATATGAATTATACGTGAATATAGACGAGACGAGCTGGACTCCTTCCGAAAGGACTGACCAGCACCAGCAAAAGACAGAAGTGTATGGAAAGGGGAGAGGAGGCCTGAGTGCCTGCAGAGGGGCAATACAGGTTAGATTAGATGGATGTGAATTCATACACTCCTTTGTCTTGTCAAATAAATAGTCTGTGTTACCTATTAGCTTATTGTTTTGAGAGCTCGGAATCGTCAAGAAAGGAGGTAATTGAATTAACAGTAACCTAATTCAAATGACCAAAGTAATGTTGGTACACACGGCTACACATCAAGCTATAGGTACATTTCCAGTATAAGCTGATGTCGCATTGTATAGGATTTCCGTACAGTGCGAGATCAGCGTAAACTGGAAGTGTATAATAGCTTGATGTGTAGCCGTGTATAGGAAGTAACAAGGAAAATCTAATTTGTCAACAGAAATGGCCATCCAACGAATTATTAGAAGAGAAAATACAATATTATGGGTAGAGGTAACCTAAGCATAGTCTACAGTGGCGGACGCGGTGGGGCCGCAGGGGAAGAGGAGTGTCGGTATAGCGTCAGCCGCTCTCCCTATCCCCTGCGGCCGAAAAGTGGTAGACGGGACGGCGCGTTGTGTTCCACACGCGCGGCGTCATAGATGTCAGCAACCACTGGTGGGGTCCGCAAGGGCCGATGCCTACCAGGGGTGCGGGTTTGTTCGAAAAAGATACCACAGCCCCTGGCATACAGGCTACTGAGGGAACACGGGTGGGTTTTAGTCAGTAAAAGTCTGACACGCCCTACTGCTCTACTCAGCAGGAGAAGTCATTTGATGATATACCACCTAAAAAAAAAAGGCATAGTCTACAGTTATTTTCAACATTATTCCGAACATGATGGATGAAAGTATACGGTGACGGTCGAATGTATCGATTTATTTGCGTAGATGTAGTAAATAACCCAAATTGTTTATAATACTGTTAAAGGCAAAATATTTAAATTCGTTAACTGACACAGCCAAGCAACACAGCCCAATCCGATGGGTTTTGAAGGATTGAATGTTGCACTAAAGCGAAATGAGCACTAAAGAAAGTTCACCCTCTAAAGACATACGGGGTTTGACGAATATTACAGTATTCTTAACTTAGTCCATAATACAATAAATTGTGTACGATGACAAGAATATTATGTAAAAGATGTTCTAGCTGATATCTATAATTTCTTGCTTAGACATAAATAGGATGTTTATCTTAAGAGATATCAGGCAGAGGTCGTCTCAGCCTACAGTCTAGACAATTAATCAATGTCCAAGTAGGTAGTAAATAATTACGTGATCTTTAATCTTCTTTTAATGGAAAATTCTTTGGATAACCCTTCATAAATTTTCGTAGTTGGTCCTAAGTTATTCAATGGTGGAAACTATGAGCACGCAGTTTTACTTTCAGCCACGTTCCACACAAAAGGGTTTATTTATAAACGTTACTTAAAGTCGAAATGAAAGACGTTGAAACGTCAAAATTGTATGGTTTATCAGACGTTAACCATTCATATAAACTCCGGCGGGATCTCATGGTGACATGGAGAGAGCGATTGTCGCAACCCAGTGCTGGGCACGCCACGATTGCGGCGGTAAGTCCCCTCTTTGAGGAGTGGTTTGAGAGGCGGCATGGCGTCCTCACCTTCCGCCTGACGCAGGTCCTCACCGGACACGGTTGTTTCGGGAGGTTCCTGTTTCGGATAGGGCGGGAGGAAACGCCCGGGTGTTTCCACTGCGAAGATCGCCCTGAGAACACGGTGGAGCACACGGTGGCGGTCTGCCCTGCTTGGGCGGAGCACCGCCGTGTCCTCGTGGAGGCGATCGGCGGCGGCGATCTCTCGCGTCCGGCCCTGGTCCAGGCCATGGTACGGAGCGAGAGGGCATGGGGAGCCGTCACCTCCTTCAGCGAAGCAGTGATGCTCGCGAAGAGGGAGGCGGCGCACGTGAGGGAGAGGCAGCATATGCGCCCTCGCGACCCCAGCCGCCGCAGGATACGGAGACGCCCTGGGCGTCGGGAATCCCAGGCCGATTTCCGGCCACCGTAGGCATGGGCTTGCGGACGGCGAGTAATGGGTAGCTCGCTGTCCGGTAAGGACCAAGCCCAAGTCGACGGCGCGTTGTGTTCCACGCGCGCCTCAAAGAGATGTCAGCACAAAAATGATGGGGCCCGCAAGGGCCGATGCCTGTCAGGGGTGCGGGTTCGTTTGAAAGAGATACCACAGCCCCTGGCATACGGGCTACTGAAGGAACACGGGTGGGTTTTAGTCAGTAAAAGTCTGACACGCCCTCCTGCTCCACCCAGAGCGGGAGAAGTTATTTGATGATTTCCCACCCAAAAAAAAAAAAAAAAAACCATTCATATAAAGTGCTTTTGTCTAGCAACTTAACTACTCATGCTTGCTTTGACTCAAAAAGCATCTGGCGAAGCCTTAGCATAAATGTATTATTGGGATTGGTCATCATTGTAACCAGATGTGGTTGAAATGAGTGCTAATTTTGCAACTGCCATTTGATTTCCCCCAAGAAAATTACCTCGTCGTAGTCTGTCTACCTTTTCTCGAAGCGCTTCGTTGTTTTTAAACCCTTATAACTTGGGTTTGGATTATACTAAATTAACAAAATTCTCGGGATTGTGATATCCGGACGGATAATGACAATGTAGTATTGCAAATACTGAAAGTAATCCTTACCCATCCCACTAATGATAATAAATAAGATTTTTGTAATTCAATCACGGGGCTGAAAGAGTTAAACGAAATTGTCTCACAAACCATATCCTACCTCTAAAAAAAATAGTAAGTGTCAAAAAAAGTTTGAAATGTAGAAAATATAGAATTTTAACTTTTTCCAAAAAAAAAAACCGACTTCCGGAAAACACTACAAAGTGAAAAATAACTTTAATTTCGGAAGGCGGTGACAACAAATTAATAAAATACATATCCAAAGTCACCACCTTCCAAAATTAAAGTTATTTTTCTCTTTGTAGTGTTTTTTCGGAATTCGGTTATTTTTTTTACATATTTGAAGTACTAGTGTCCCTAGAAGTACTAGTACTTAACATATAAGCTGGTAGGAGACTATTTATAGCAACATGTAAACGATAATATTTATTTAATTCGATAATGTTATCATTATCAAGTGTGTTACTATACTGTGGCCGGTAATCCGGCCCTGAAGAAATTTCCACTAGCCTTAGTAAATGAGTGATTAGTTGATTGTAATTGTGTTGTGTTGTGAATTGTATCCACCTGCAGATTAGCAATAATTAAAATGCATTTGTAGGAGTGCCGGTCGCGCCGTATCACCTTATAAATCTGGAAAAGATATCCTTCTTTGCAGTTGTTCATAAATTAGAAGTGGGTGCATCATTCAGCAGGCTATGTCTGGACGGATGACCTTTAGATAACCTGACGATATACAGCCATCATGCTTCTTTATAATTGTCACTCTAATTAATTAGCTCTAATTATTCTCGCTTAAATGTCTACATACTTTTATTGGCATGAAGAAACTTTGTGTTCACAAGTAAGTTAATTCCTTTGCATGAAGGTTATAAACACGCAAAAATACTTGTTGCGGTAGTTACCTCGTTAATCACGGTAATTTACGTACCGGTTATGTAAGTTGAACACTGGCTTACAAATAAAAACTTTTGCACGTGTTTTACACATCCAACATGGTGCCATTATTTTTGTTGTACCTATATCACAATTTGTCCTCCATGATCACAATAATAATTGTATAAAATATGTGATACTTGAAGCGATTATATTATATAGTGCCAAAGGCTTGCCTGTCAAGGTCTGACGTCTACTTGGTACTTAGCTGGTGCCTTACTCTCCAATATAATTCCGATAGATCGACATTGGAATTGTCAGTCAAACGTCAGGGATTGGCTAGACTCAGTCCCCCTTATTACAAAACAAGGTTTTTCTTTAGGTATGGTTTAAACCACCGAGCCTGTTTTTGAAATAAGAACTTAGAACTGAAATAGACTTACAGCTCCTTTTCCAAAACTGTCAATTTAGCACTGGACTAACTTGTCAGTTTTGTAAAAGGAGCTGTATTTCGATGTCAGTTAGGTTCTTATTAAAAAAATAGACTCGAAGGTTTAAACCATACCTAAAGAAAAACCTTGTTCTGTAATAAGGGGGAATGAGTCCAGCCAATCCCTGACGTTTAACTGATAATTCCAATGTCGATCTATCGGAATTATATTCCAGAGTAAGCACCCTGATCAGTGTTGATAATTATTTAATTCTTTAATCACTTTTTATTGGATTGATGCTTTGCATAGTTAATCCAATTATAGTGAAAAATATGCATTTACCTGGCTTTTTGTATTTAACATTTTAATTGATGGTCGGATGTTCGTATGTCCGTGATAATGTGGACGTATTTTCATAACCGTCCTGATTTATATGTGATATGAATGTCAAGGTTTATTATTAGATACAGAGCACGTTTGTAAACTTTGACTTAGACTTGACTGTCATTAACCTTAGTTGGATGGATATAATACTTGTTACTCACCAAAATTATTTTCAATTCTTACATTTATGTTTATTTGCATCGTTTGATCAAAATACGGAAATAATTCCCGATAATTACCACATTTCTATTTTATTCTATCGCGACCCAGTGCTACCAAGGGCACGATATCTAGTTACAGGAAACAGCATAACATCGGTTTGAAACAAGAAATAATGAAGGACGCATGACGTTACGTTGTAGTTTCCATACCTCACTCTTTTGTTAAACAAAACATTTCTATTCACATTTTCCTTTCTGCAACTTAAAATAACAGTTAAGTAAGAAATGAAATCGTTTCAACTCATAATTGAACAAAATTAAAAACTTTCCACTACAAGAACAACAAAATTGCAAGCCAAGTTTTCAAATGCAAAACCTTCATGAAATCTCAACATACGTTTAAAATATTCTTATACATTCCATAAACATCGATCAAAAGAATCAGTTGTTCGCTATAACGTAGTAAGTAACTTCAATACTAAAAACAAACCATTAATATATCATTAATGTCACACATGCTATTTATCTAATCACTGGACTTCGTTCGTTGAGGTAACACAACACATCTACATAACGCATGGAATACGCCTGACTGTCGGCTGGACACCTCGGCCTGCGCCAAAACCTACACTGTTGAAGATAAGGATTACGAAATAAAAACAAAGTATAATAATTTAATTAATCACAATGAGTAGTAAGACAGTACACGATAAGTATAATAACAGGAAAAAATTGAAGGAAACATAAAGAGGAAAACCAAAAGGAAAGGATATGGACAGACCGAAAGAAAAAGCCAAACTAGAAAGGCAACTATAAGTAGTATTGGATATATAATTGCATATAAGAAGCTATACGTTAATATGAAAATGTGCATCTAAATTCATTTGGACAAGCTGAAAGAAAAAGTTAAACTAGCAAGGCAACTAGTATAAGTATTAGCATTCGATTTGTGATTGCATAGTAAAAGCAACTTAAACAATTAGCATTGGATATAGACAGAATAGAAGTAACAAATAACGACAAGAAGTTTATCGATGTTCAAGTAGTAACTGGAAGTAATAAACTTAATATGGGTGCTTAAAATCGCATAATGATTGCGTCGACAAACTGGGTACCATAAATAGATGGGGCTAGCTCGCTTAGCACCGGTAAATGTAGTGTTATGTATGAAGGAGGTATACATTTAGCTCGGCTATGGGTTAGTGTGACAGGAAGGCAAATATGTAGTTTGCTTTTAGATACCCATAAATGATTTAAAAAAAAGAAAATTGATCCATCTGGGTTTGTATTTGACACTATTTCGTCACAATATCAAAATGCTAGTTCTGCAACTGGTCTCTACACGACACTAGTAAATTCCTAGAGGAATATCTAAATGTATACATGTACTTCTTGTATCTTCACTACTTTACTTCACAGGTTCACGTTTTTGTTACGGACGATATTTGTAAATATTACTAGCTTTTGCCAGCGGCTTTGCCCGCGTGGAGGTCTGAAATTAACCCGCAAAAACGTACTATCCGGATAAAAAGTACCATATGTGTTAATCTATGTTATTAACTATCTGTGTGCCTAATTTTATCCAAATCCGTTCAGTAGTTTTTGCGTGAAGGTGTAACAAACATCCATCCTCCATCCTCACAAACTTTCACATTCATAATATTAGTAGGATCCATGTGAAAATCTAGCCTTTGAAGTTTTTGGGGTTGTCTAAGATTGAATTCTCGTATTAGAATACAAAAGACACTGGTAGAAATGTTGCTCACTATAATCATAAAACAACCGCACAAGATTGCAAACGTTATTTTAGAAGTGCCTACTTCCTAACGTTTGGTTGAGCAAGCACACATTGCAAGAAAGTGATTCATTCATAAGGGGGTCAGGCATTGCACATGCAACGCGATTCACCATGGTGTGTGGTTCCTTGTAGAGACAACTGACAGCTGTACGCCGGAGAATGCCTTATATAATATAGAAGGAAAAATAACACCACATATTTATCTAGCTAAGCAACAGGATATCAGTGTTACTATGATACAAAGTCCAAGGTACACTATATCTTTATCTAATAATGTTGGTAATAGCCTGTCTATAAATTATCTTGTAAATCGACATCAATTTAAGAACTTCATGAATGATATTTACAGTTTTATTTTAGTCCCGTTGTTAAGCTCCAATTTAGCGCCATCAATCATATCAATAGGATCTTGATTCTAACTATATCTTCGGGAACGTTCAAGTATTACGTAACGCAATTTGGGGGGCGGGGGGGGGGTCTTGTAAAACGTTACGGTGCGTTACAGGGGTGGGAGGGGGTATTGGAACAACGCGTTACGTACCTACATTTTTTATTTTTATAAATAAACTAGGAAATTAAAATGTCCCAAGTTGGCAACCCTTTTTGTTTGATTTACGGGGAATGCCTCGATTGTAAATAAAAAAACTACGGAAAGAATTAAAAGAAGATGAAAAATGTTACATTTAGGGAGGGGGAGGGTGGGTACAGAAAAACGTTACGATGCGTTACATGGGGGGGAGGGAGGGTCTAAAATCTACCAAAAATGCGTTACGTAATACTTGAACGCGCCCTTCGCCAAAAAATGAAGCCAGGCCTTTTGACCAATACTCGTTCTATACCTGCCTCTACATAATTATCTACTTATTCTGTTCCTAATGTTTTCTCATACAAACGTATTAAGTCTTGACTTTCCGAGTACTTTTAGTCATTGCAGCTAAAAAAGCGACATGTCTAGTAAACATTAGTTTTATTCAACGTATCCTTCTATGATTGGTTGACATAATGACGTGTTGCGCTCGCGCCACCTTTTAGCATGTGTGTCAGTTGAGTAATCACTAATGTGGTACCTTATCGTGTTAAAATTCCGATGAGGTATTTTAATCTTGACGAATTCTCGATTTGCTAGTTTCAGGTGAAATTACTCGTTCCTCTGACCTTGAAAAAAACTGTATGGCACACAGGCAACTGAAGGAACACGGGTGGGTTTTAGTCAGTAAGAGTCTGACACGCCATCCCAAGTTATTTGGTGATTTCCCAAAAATATAAATAAACCTAACCGCAACGGATGACCGATGAATGCATCGAAAGTTGTGGAATTGTTTTTGAAGTTTGTATCTCAGTGGTTTGGTAACTAACCGCAAACGAATGGCCAGACCTGTTTTATTTTTTTACAAATTTTACAAGGAATTTCTCCTGTAGGCATTGCGGGTGCGTTTACAAAGATTTAAAGTCACATACACAAACAGCCAGACCCGCAACAACTACTGCTAGGTCATACAAATATTTGTTCCGTGCGGAAATTGAACCCCGTGCCGTCACGGAATAAAATTTAATATAGAAAGAAAAGGTTTTAGTGGTTGCAGTTACCACTAAAACCTTTTCTTTACACATCATAATTGTAAACCACAGTACGATGCTGCAGTTTGTGGTAACGATGTTGTCCAAGATCTTATCTTAACGACTAAGGGGGAGGAAGGTACGTCTACAGATGACTGTAAGCTTCCTACATTGACATTATTTATAGCAGCAAGGTGACACCGCGGTGTTGCCCTCACAACTCAATACATAACCACAGTTTGCCTACGTCACATTGTTATGACTACTTAATAACTTAATAGGGTTAGCTCCGAGTCTGGGGTTTGAGCACGTGACTCCCCAATGGTAATCGCAGGCTACCCCGACATGGGACACATTAATGGTCCCACCATTAATGTGTTAATGTAGGTAACCCTAATCTCCTAATGATTTCTCCAACGGTTTTCTTGAATCGAATGTCGAACCCAGTCGAACCAGCCCAGTTCCCGGAGCAATCCCCAACATAATGAGAGAGGCTCAAAGCAGGATCTTATAGGATCTCCACCCGTATAAATCCTTTGAAAATCTTTGGCAATTATGTTGTCCTTAATATCTCAAGATCCGGTATCTCAAGAATATATCGCTACGTTGTATAAAACAACGTTTCTTACCCGTTTCTGTCTATGATGTCATATTTTATAGGCGAAGTAATAGGCTGAATGTACTTAGCCAATTTTGGTACCTGGTTTACAAAGGGTTGAGGGTGCATTGAAAGAAACTCGTGCGTCTTATGAGGGGCGTTCGGTACAAGGCCAGAATATTCATTTGATAAATCTTTGGAGTTTTTTTTTTTTTTTGCAATAGACGGGTTTTTTATTAATATTAGCATTTAGCTCCAGTTTTATTGTTGCTTTAAATAGCCATGATGCAATCGTGTTTTGGCCACCATTTTTTTTGTTCTTATTAACCCCTCAACGGTCGAATAGAGGGGAATTAGATTGACCATATCTGGGCTGGATGCATCGTGGAAGTCACATCCAAATGACATTCAGCATTCACCTTCTTGTTATTGTAAGCGAGTGGCGTGATTATTGTTATCGTTCAAGTTTATACTTTTTAGATTGCAGTGTTATTAATAAAAGGTTTCATTACGTTCTGGCGTGATGATTAATGCATATTTGTTTACTTACCTACAGCAAGAGATTGTAGTTTCTATGTGAATATGATACAGAGCAAAATTGCCTTCAGCTAAAACCCTTATGAACACATCCCCTGAAAATTCGCCAGTTTACAGAAAGTAATTAGTCTTGCAACAGACATGTGCTTACATACTCAGTAGGTGTGGGTTGCACCGGGGGTGTATGGGCGCATGCGCGGCGCGGGTCACGGCCGTGTGACCGATGGGCGGCGGGCTGCGCGGCCCACGGATGCATCCGCTTCCTGACACTGACCTCGTATCGATGTTGGGAGGAAAGTTTGCGTTTGCCATAACTGATTGATCGTGTTGAAGTTGTATTGCGAAAGAGGAATAAGTAGATCTGAATTAACTAATGAGAGTTTTGTGCCTTTTCGTAGCCTAGCTGTCCGAAACACTTCATAACTACATCTTCCGCAAAACATGAACTTGTTTACCTAATCTGAATGATCTGTCTGAGGCAGCCATGTAATTCAATTGACTTGTATTTCTCCTTTTTATATCTTCCATCCTAATTAAGTCTGAAAAGGCCATTAGTGTCTTCCCCGAGTATAAAATTGTTTTCCACGCAAGAACTTGTACATACGGTTTGAGCAGTTGACTTGTTCGGAAAAACGTTCCTATTATTGTTTTTTATGACCTTTCCATTAATGGGTTATAAAGCTGAAGGTAAGCTTTTTTATACTTTAATTTAACCATTTAGACCTGGCAAACAGCATTTTGAGCACTGTGCGAACCTCATTTATCTTCTGTCCTTCGACATTCTCCGAAATTCTTATTAGTTGATGCATGCTGTTGATGGCACTCCATCAAATGACGCGATCATCAATGGTGTTCTTTTCTCCGACTATCTTTCCAACATTTTCTGAAGCGTGCGAATGAATGAAGAAATACAATTATTAAAGATCGCTCCATCTGAAGAAGTACGGCTATTAAAAACAGTGTAAGGTCTACTTTAAAGGACGTCAGTTAACTGCTATAAAAAGGTTGACTTGTTCCGTGCACATGTTGCGTTTTATGGTAAGCGCCCGGTCTCTTAGCGCAATTGACCTTAAAATTACTATCATTTCTACCAAGGATGGCATCTTCAACCTTAACGTAATTAAGCAAGGTTCAAAGTAGCACGAAGGAAGAATACTTTTTATATGTGCTGAAACCGCAAGTAGTCTGTGTGGGGTTTTAAAGTGTGAAAATTGTGCATTCATTTAGCAGTGCAGAGGAAGGCTGAATCTTAGCTGCAGTGCCAGTAACAGACACATAAAACCTATTTTCTTTGAATATCTTTGCTTCATTTTTCTTTTGAGGCTTGATAAAATTGGTGAGGTTATAGAATCCGTCTTAAAATACTCCTTGCTTCTTGTAAAGACTTATTCAATTTACCAGGGTCATAAGAGAGCAGACACTACAGTATTTTGGGTGAAAATTTATGATGAATGCGCCAGGAGTAGATAACGATATTTTTATGACGTCATCTGAAAATAGTACACCTGAAAGATAATATAGAATTTTCCGTTAGATATTTGGGAAAATCCATCCGGTAAACGAAAAACGAGTGGTAAAGGTGGCCGTCAATACTGAGGACCTAGATAATTTCCCGGTAATTACAAATCCGTTGATTATCCTGAGGGTCTGAGGATGTCGATAATGAGGGTCTGAAACAATTGACTGATTGAACGTCAATACGACACAAGACTACGCAAGACTGTATAGTTAACTTGTCTCAATAGTTAGATTAAAACCAAGGCGAGCGTCGTTGTCGCAGACATGTATGCCTTGAGCCCTTTTTAGAGAAATACGTTTTTTCACCATAAGGACATAAATAAGTTATGTTATTCATTATTGTTACATGTCATTCACGTTTGGGTAACATATTTGAGGTAAAGTAGGATTTTTGCGACATTAGCAGTTTTTGTAGGAATCGTCAATAATAAGGAAAACCGAAATTTTCGTAAAATCGACATCATGACCAAAACAGCTTACCTAACAATGTCCGGTCCGATCTGTATGATATCTACCATGATTAATAAAATAATATATATTAATAATAACTGGATATCAGCTTTTCGGGAACAGAGGATAACAGAAGTTATTGTTCTCAGTTGATTCGCAATGATATCTTCGTGAAACCCCACACATAAAACAGCATACTTAAGAGCACGTGTCGTTTTGTCCCCAGGCCGGAGTCATGGTGGGTGTCGGCACTACTGAAGACCATCCGCGCCGTCGCGCTGGTCTTCGACATCCTCACCTTCCCAGTCCACCTCATAGCGCAGAGGCCGTGGAGGAAACGAGCGCTCTCCAGGCGAATTAAGGTAAGGAGCAGCTTTATCTTCCGACCAGCTGGCAGCAGCTGGATGAGAGAAATCAAGGATCAACTGATACTACTCGCCAGCGATTAAAGAGTCCTTTGTCTAAAGCAGCCTTTACCAAAGTGGGCGATAACGCCCCCTTGTGGGGGCGCTGCAGGCCTGAAGAGGGGCGGTAAGAGACCCGCTAATTCCGCTTAATCTCCGCTAATATAGCTCACAATAATTAGTTTAATTTGAAGTTATAGTGATTTTTAAGTAGGTGAAAAAATGGGGGCGCTAAAAAATAATTTATTCTCAAAGTGGGCAGTAGACAAAATAAGTTTGGGAACCCCTGGTCTAAAGGAATACTATCCATCTGCTGGATTGGTCGGTTGTGGATAAGAGAGATCCAGGATTGAGTGGGATAGTTTGCGATTGGGGAGTCCTATGTGACTTAGATAAAATCGGTCCAGGTCGTGTGTTCAGCAGATGACCATTGCCCGTAACGTAATGATATTATCATCAAAATCTTCAATAGAGCCAAAATAACTGGCAAGTTTATAAATGTTTGAGTGTTATTATTGTGTTTCTAGAAAGCCAGAGTCTTCTTAAACTAGCCTTTCAACGAAAGTAATCCCATACAATATTACCTCAACATAATTTAAACGCTCCTCAAGGAAAATTATTTTCGGCGTAAAAGATGCAAAGTAACTTAGTTTCAGTTAGCTATTCTGGGTACAAAGACCTTCGTATTGACCCCAGAGATCCCAACACTTTGGTCTCATGTTGTATTCATAACTGAAGAACCCAAGTTCAGAGTTTTGTCAACAACCTCTAAGGTTATTAGGAGTAATTTTATTATTCTGAACTCAACAAAGTTTGATTAAATCATGGCAGAGATTAATTCGTTCGGAGAAAAGCTTTTGATTCACTGCCAAAATGCAGATTTGAAAGTTTCGATAGTCATTTGATTAACGGCTGTTCAGAGATACAATGACCAGGTACGCTGCTGTATGTAACCTTATATACTCCTTTTTATATATTACATAAACCACAGATATTTTCGAACATAACGATTGTTATGTTATTTTCGTTTGACCTGTTTTAAAATTCTCCGTCGCCCACGTCTGTATGCAATGATGGCCGCTTAGAATTGCAATAATGAAAAACTTGTTTATTCGACTAGATATATGCAAATTATTTTTTTGTGTGACAAAAAATGAGTAGTGTTTTTGATTCAAAAGTGCCAGTGGCCAGTGCTTATCAATTTATTTTATGTTATTTTCATTTAATATTCTAAATCAACATTAAAAATCAAATTAAGTACTGCAAGGAAATTCAAGACCTTGCTCTTAATCACGCCTGTGTGACTAATGCGCAATTTAATGCTCAGTATCACCATGACATTTTCGTTAATTACGACGATGAATATTATACTCCGACCTTTCAGATCTTGCTAACTAGTCTAGTTGCATCTTGCTGCCTCATTCCTCAACCTCTCACCGTTCTAACGTGCCATTGTTCTGGCCCAGGCTCGTATAATCCAGACGACACAGAACAGCATCACAGTGCGCTCCGTGTCGTCGCCATGCGACCTCCACCTGCGCCTGGTGCGCGACGGCGTCACCTCCATGGAGAGCATGTTGCGCGCCGCGGCCGCGCGCTGGGGCGACCGGCCCTGCCTCGGCACCAGAACTGTGCTGAGCGAAGAGGATGAACCACAGCCTAATGGAAGGGTGTTTAAAAAGGTATGTTCTTCTGTCATTTAAGAAAATATTGTATTGTTTCAACGCCTTATGACGGTTAAATACTGACAGTCGTTTTATAATTCGGAAGTAAAATTAGAATTTGGGTTGGTGGCCGTATTTGATCTGGGCATCAATTGCGTAACTCACGATTCATCATAATCTGTTTCGTTTTGAAACGGATTGTTAAACCATTGCTTCATATGTTGGAAAAATGTGTCTGCTCAACAACGTAAATAACGCAATGAAAATTGATGAACTGTCAAAATGAAACCGATCATGATAATCGTGAGTTACGCAATTAGGGTGCAGGTCTATGTACAGCGCACTGGCTAAAAATGTATCCTGTACAGTACAGGATACATTTTTAGCCAACTTCTCGAAGAGTGTACGACACTTTATATCTAGCACAAATGCTGGCTAGTTCCCACGGATATCAGCAATCAATCAAATCAATTAACTGTGTGCTTGGTAGTAATTGATTGTTATCAATAGCTTCGACATTATACGGTGAGAGTAAACTCGAGGTGAACAAATGTCTAATGACTCAACTTTGCAATAATCAGGCACGTGCGGTTTTTCTCGGTACAGTTAATTGATAATAGCCAGGTAGACTTTTGTTCATATGCAGATAAGGGCCTGTACCGTAATTATTTGCAGGGGCAGTCAAGGTGATAGTAATAGCTAGCTGTGCACCGCAAATGCAACAAAATTTAACAATGTTTTAGGTTTTTTTTCTGGGTTATATTGATCCATCGCATCACATTGTTATATGCATTTGCTGATTCTAAAAATGTTAGGACTTAGGAGTTCAAAACACAGTTTTTCTGTAGAGTGACGTTATAGGGGAACTGTTAATAAATTGATCGCAGTATATGGTAATTAGTACTCCTGAGGGTGCCAATTCTCTAATGCTCATTGTCATCAAGTAAATATTAATTATGTTACACCGATTGACGGGGAAAGAACTTTGGCCAGGATTAAATTCAGTCATACATACAAGCAGGTTTGGCCCAGTGGTAACGGCGGCGACTTACGAGTTGTAGGTCGCAGGTTCGAACCCAGACAGGAGCTTTACTTTGTGTAAATTATATTATCACCACTGCTCTCAAAACGGTGAAGGAAAACATCGTGAGGAAACCGGCATATCCTAGAACCTAAAATTCGAAGACATGTGACATCTTCCAACCCGCGCTGAGCCCGCGTGGTAGATAACGGCCCGCTCCCTCTCACTGAGAGGAGGCCTGTGTTCCAGCAGTGGGAACATTGTAGGCTGATTATGTATACGAGCCCAGTCATTCATATTCGGCTGATAAATCACTACTATTTCAAGGTCGAAAGTTGCTAAAAGACACCATTCATCGTTTTCTACACGATAAATGTGGGAAAACAATAGCTCTTGGGATACAGGAACTCCTAGTACAAGAGCCAGAGCTACAGACGTGACTTGTGACTCGAAGTAGGTATAAATAATAAAGAAATATTATTGAAATGTTATATTTTGTAGTTCAACATGGGCGACTACGTATGGCGTACGTACGTGGAGGTAGAGAAGGAGGCGCGCCAGTTCGGCGCAGGACTCCGCGAGCTGGGCTGCCGGCCGCGCGACAACGTCGTCATGTTCGCCGAGACGCGCGCCGAGTGGATGCTGGCGGCGCACGGCTGCTTCAAGCAGAGCATACCTGGTGAGGCACTGGGATTTCACAAAAGACTGAACACGATCATTACAACTAAACCGCGTTTAAGAGTCATCACTTGTCAAAATTGCGTTAAAAGAGTTTCAATATTACACAACATTGATGACACTGGCAGCTCTAGAACGCAGAGAAGTCCGTGTCCACAGTATGTAAAGTACTAAGGCCCGCTTGCACTAAAAATTAAGAAATTTATTTAGCTAATAACTTCTGTTTTCATATTTCCCATTTTATGTTATTCTATTCGGAAAACTCACAGCTAATTAATACAGTGATATTACACAGTATGACATTGGAAGGCCGAAATACCTCATAAATTAGGAAATAAAAAGTAAATTATCGACAAATACAAAATAAGTCGGGTTTTCCTTCCTGACGCTATAACTCCAGAACGCACGAACCAATTTCCACGGTTTTGCATTCGTTGGAAAGGTCTCGGGCTCCGTGAGGTTTATAGCGTATAGGTAGGGTAGGTAGGTAGGGTAGGGATTCTGTATGACTATTGGACGGACTAGACAACGTCTGTCAGGTCAGCTAGTACAAAATAAAAATCATTTAGACGCAAACAATTACTTTTCCGTAAATAAGCTTTTAACCAAAAATGGTTAACCCGAGAAACACTGGTATCTAATGTATCCAAATTACGATTTGGATATAATCAATACCAGTGCTTCTCGGGTTCACCAGATACTCATTTGTGGTGCAAGCGAGCCATTGCAGACTTTGAGGACGTAGTCATTCTACACTCTACAGGATCCTCGGAATAATAGGAAACGTCAATTTTTGCAAAGGAAATTATAGTTACCTTTCAGGTCAAATTAGCTCATCTGCGGTAACAGACTGGTGTAAATTGTATGGCCGTGTGTGGTCATAAACTGCCTGCCGTCTCGTGAAAACGCATTTGGTTGCCATTGCGGTCGACCGCTTAGGCGACGGACCTTATTATGTAAACGAATTCGGCTAAACCAAATGCGGTTGACCCATTCAGTTACCGACGGAAACGTCTCGTCACGTTGATATTACTTTAAAATCTCTTCCTCAGTAGTCAAAACTGCGAAACCAACTTATAAGGAAACGAAAGACTTGTTTCCTAATAGTCTTTATTTAGTCCTTGGAACTTGTTTAGTGCCATTACTTCTAAATACAATTTGACCCCAAAATTTAACAAATCGTAAACGCAGCAAAAGGAGAATGTAAAAATCGTAGCAGGTGGCGTTCTGTAATTTCTGCCTACCCCTATGTGAAGAAGGCATGAGTTTATGTATGTATGTATTTAACAATACTAGACCTCATACTAACCTAAATATGTTCGCAATTCCAGTGGTCACAATCTACGCAACGCTAGGCGACGAGGCGATAGCGCACGGCATCAACGAGACCGACGTGTCCACCGTCATCACGACGTACGACCTGCTGCCTAAGTTCCGCAAGATCCTCGCCAAGACGCCCAAGGTCGACACCATCATCTACATGGAGGACCAGCTCAAGAACATCGACAGGGACGGGTACAAGCCGGGCATCAAGATTATTGGCTACAAGGATGTTGTGCTGAAAGGTGCCTCCTCAAAAATTGGTGAGTGAACTTACTGATTTATCGTCTTTACTATGTTTTTTTTTTCGTGATTTTTCACAGGATTCTGTAGAACCCGCATCAGCGGGTAAAGGTTTAACATGGCTGTGACTGACCACCAAATCTGATACTTAATCATTTGGGTCTCGGAACTACCAATATCCTGTCACTAAACATATTTTTCAGTATTTAGAATCTAGATCATTCTAAAGGCAATCATAATATAATAGAATATGATTATCTCTTGTCTTGGAGGAGTTTCTTCGCATCGGAAACAAAGTTAAAACCTTGCAATTCAATCATTGTGATTCAATCGTTTTGATCTGTTTATTAAAAAACTTTTTTCAAAAAAATAACAACCGACTTCCAAAAAACACTACAAAGTGCAAAATAACTTTAATTTCGGAAGGCGGTGACTTTGGAGGTGTAGGTATTTCAATTCTTTGTCACCGCCTTCCGAAATTAAAGTTATTTTGCACTTTGTAGTGTTTTTTGGAAGTCGGTTGTTATTTTTTTGAAAAAAGTTTTTATTTTTCACTTTTTAGTTACCTACCCCACACCAATTCGAAATTTCATCATCTTTGGGGTCAAAACAATGCATATTTATGCGATAGCAGCATTCGCGGTTGATTTGCTGTAAAGTTTTGAAGAGTTCCGTTGTCTGTCTCCGAAACGCATCATCAGATCTATATGAAATTAATATGGGACCATTTCGGAATAAACGCCTTTCGAACAAAAAAAGAATTTTGCAAATCCGTCTATATACGACGGAGTTATGCCCGAACATACATAAAAAAAAAAAATATAAACATGTCGAATTGATAACCTCCTTCTTTTTGAAGTCGGTTAAAAAGAACCACCACCACTATCAGCTACCACTATATGCATCACTCAGAGGTTGAATGGTAGAAAATGTTAAAGGTATTAAGTCTGCCTTTTTAAATGATACATAATTTTATTTCTCTAAGTAGGTTTGTACAAACACTTTTACATGTCAAAACTTACAACTTTATACATTTGTGTGCTAGAAGTATAAAAAAAGTAATTAAGTACTGTTATTAAGTAAAACATGATTTTATCTCGTCCACAGAGCCAGTGCCCCCGTCGCCCTCGGACACGGCCATCATCATGTACACGTCGGGCTCGACGGGCGTACCCAAGGGCGTGATCCTGTCGCACCGCAACATGCTGGCCACGCTCAAGGCTTTCGCCGACGCCATGCCCATCTTCGACGGAGACGTCCTCATGGGCTTCCTGCCCCTGGCGCACGTGTTCGAGCTGCTGGCTGAGAACTTGTGTATGGTTGGAGGTGAGGACCAACATATTTAATGCTATGCTTCGATACTGGTTAAAGAGTTCAGTGACCACCTACAATCATTGATCATTAAAACTACTGAATCTGCAAAGTATGAAAATATCTTGTTTAACTACAATGTAAATGGAATTGGTTCCAATAACTCATTTATTTCCAAAAATCGCATTTTTACTTATTGATGATGAGATACTAAAGATTTACAATTGTTTCGTCTCAACACAATACCTATCATTCACACTAACTCTTACTCAGGTGACACAATCTTCTCATGCATCTACAAAATAACTCGATCAAAGTCCAGGACGAACATCGGTTGTTTATCTTAGTTGCAAAAGTTAGTTGAACATTCAGTTCAGAAAACGACGGTAAAACAGTATTTATGAGACGTTCAAGTTTATGTCGTGTAGTCATTTTATTGTTCGCTGACAATACGCTGATGCGGTTGTTGCAGATAAATATAGACTTGTTGGTTAAGTTACATGTCATAATAATATGTGTGTATCCTTGGCTTGTGGATCTGAGGTCTTTTGTAATTGATGTATTTAAAAAAAAGCATGAGTGGATTTAGTCTAGTAACATACCGGAGAAAGGATTGAGCTCCTTGTATCGTATAGAACCTTTCCAAAATGGAGCGTACCAAATATTTACCTTCCGTAAAATTCAAACTTAAACAAACGTGTTAGTAAGACCTTTATAAAACTAAACCTAATCTATCGTAACTAATCTGTTTATGACTGTACCACTTACGTAGTCGTCGATCGGTCACGATAACTAACTACCGTATCCGATACCTGGCAGTGTGTCACCACAACAGACTTCTCATTATAATCACTATTAGTTACTAAGTGCTATTGTATTCTATTGCAGGAGTCCCGATCGGCTACTCTACCCCGCTCACGATGTTGGACACGTCCAGCAAGATCATGAAGGGCACTATGGGAGACGCCACCATCCTGCGGCCCACCTGCATCACTACCGTACCTGTAAGTTCACTTGTTGATAAACTAGAAATAAATTTAAATTATGTAAAAAATTATCGATCTTCTCTAAATACCAACTTCTAGCCGTTTTGTTAGAACTTTTATGATAAATCACAGATGGGCAAATCCGTTTGTTTGGCCAAAAACCAGAATATCTACTGTAATTAGAAAATTACAGTAGATATTCTGGTTTTTGGCCAAACACCCTCATTGGTCTAATGGTCGATCATATAGGATCCAGAGCCCCTCTGGCATTGCTTGAGGTAACCATACATCCTTCAGTTTGAAAGAACCTTTGATGATACAGAATGTGTTTCAATGTTGTTTTGATAACCTATCAATTACACAAACAATGTAGTGCTACCACTTATGCTTCAAACGTAGTAAACAATTACCAATGGTTGTTATTATGAACTCATTTATTTGAATTGGACCCCAGCATAGGTAGGAAAAGGCTAGGCAGATGATGCTGAAAGTTTACCTAAAATAATTTATTATAAATTTTTGTTTGATAGTAAACATTAACTAGTTACATATTTCATAATCATAACTTCTAACACCAAAGCATGCTCCTCCTCCGCAGTTGATCATGGACCGCATCAGCAAGGGCATCACCGACAAGGTGTCGCGCAGCGGAGAGCTGGCGAGCGCGTTGTTCAAGTGGGCATACACGTACAAGCAGGCCTGGATGCGGCGCGGGTACGACACGCCACTGCTCAACTGGCTGGTGCGTACTGGGCTGCTAACTGATATGTGGATTTTGACGCCTTGTCAATTGTAAAAAAGTGGGAGATTTTTGTTACACAAATTGATAAATTCTACAATTATATGGTGTTTGTGGATGCTGATGTTCAAAATAAGGTTAATTTTTAAACCAAGATGACGACTATAAGAAAGTGGTTTGTTAATAGTGCTAAATTAAAACTAAAAAAAGCCTGCTCCCACTACTCCCTAATACCTTAGGTGGGAAGAAGTGGCGCAACAAACTGTCTAGCAGCACAGAAGTGCAGTAAGAAGTTCTTAAATGAGTCTTCCATGGTTTTTAATGCCTATTTACCAAAAATGGGTTCTATATTTAAATCCATCACACTAAAATTTTGATTTTATCCTTCCAGATGTTCTCCCGTATCCGCATGCTCCTGGGTGGCAACGTGCGCATGATGATCAGTGGAGGAGCCCCTCTGTCGCCTGACACACACACGCAGGTAACGTCAAACATTATACTGCTTTTTATTTTTAATATTGGGATTTTGTCCTTTTATTGTTCATACGTCAGGCAGGATGCAAGCAAGGCGAGATGACAATCATCGCAGGGTAGTCAGTATCAGTCGAATGAGAGTAGCTAAGGTTTAAGTTGAATGGCGTGAGGTTGGAGAGGCCATCAGGCAGTACAGGCGCGCCCGCAGGCCTTGGGCGGGGCGGCCGGGCCAGCCGTGCCACGTGACACTATCTCGTCTGTATCGTCATCTTAAAATGTACTCTAATGCAGTCTATTTAAAATACTTACTTGAAAGGCAAGTTATTTGTTGTGTCGGAGTGGTGCTGTAATAATAAGTGATGACTCTTTGACTCGCCGTGATCAGAGGGGCAATTCTGGTAATTTTAAGAAGTTCACAGTCTGATCTCAGTGTCAATCTGTCAAAAAATCCTATACATTTTTGTCAAATTTTTGAAATTCGATTGTCGCTGAGATGACACTGCGAACGTTTTTAATTACGAGAATTGGCCTTCTAATGTATGCTGATCAAAGTCTAATTATTTATTTTTCAAGTAGGTCATTAAAATATACTTCGAGTGGCAACTTTTATTAAAAAAAAATATTATGTCATAATTTACACTTTCCAAAGGGTAATTGTATAAATGAGGAAGAATGGGCAAAAAATTCCATATTTACTTTTTTAAAGGTTTTCTAAACATGATAAAAACGTTGGTATTTGCTATTGATGTCAGAATAATGAATGTCGTTTGGCGGTGCAGGTGCGCATCTGCCTGTGCGCGGACGTGGTGGCGGGCTACGGCCTGACGGAGACCACGTCGTGCGCCACCGTCATGGACCCGCACGACCGCTCCACGGGCCGCGTGGGCGCGCCCACCGCCGGCACCGACGTCACGCTGCTGGACTGGGACGAGGGCGGCTACCGCGTCGACAACAAGCCCTACCCGCAGGTACGATAGGCCGCGCGGCTGAAGTAAATACTAGTGCACTTTTTCGAATTTGTCTGAAATAATTAGACTTAATAATGAGCTTTAATTCCTTCTTTCACTGACAAAAAGTGTTGTTAGATCTTAGATTTACAAGCATAATATTTTATTACACAAGAGTTCCTTATTTGAGAACCCCTTCACAATAACATTTGTCCAGCGTAAGCATTCGATGAACGTATGCGCGACGTCTCTACTGGGGCACACGAGTACGCTATGTTAGAGTCGCGGGTGCGCGACGCATGCGCTACTGCGGTGTCATGTACAATCGAGTTTCCTCGTCGGAATCCATTTTGTTAATACCTACCATAACGACAGCGAAATTTTGCAACGTCTGCGCCGAGCTAGCACAGCGTTCAATTAACTATAGAGAAAAAGCCGCGACAACACTTCGCGTTGTCATGGTGCCTGCACTGCGCATATGTTCATCGAACGCGCCTACACTGGACTAACACTAGTGTGAAGGGACTCTTAACGAAAATGAGCACATAAGGAAGGATTTTTGGTAGTTAATTCCCAAATTTTCATTTTTCATTTTCACCGATGATAAATCCCATCAAGCGCTGTCCTCGATGAAATGTAACAAATTTGTCTGAACAAATGAATCATCTTGTGTAGTCAAGTGAACGTTGTTAGATCCTGTCAACCTCGCACATCCAGCGGCACCTTAGTAGTACACTTGAACTACAATAGGGTATTTTCCAATTTATTGAAAAGTATTCTAAACTGAAGATTGGGTAGAAATATGTAACAGAAAAATAAAAGTAAATTGATTTATATCCATTTTCTCAATTAAAACGATTTAAATCGAATTTAGTTTTCGTTGATTTGAATTTACCGCCAAAACGCTCGTTACGATGACTTTTTATCAGGTGACGTCCACTTTGTGTAAACAAAAGTAGTTAGTAAGTAAACAAGTGAACGTCGAGTTAATAATTAACAAGATTTTTAATGTTTAAAAAGTGGAATTACTGGCGTACGGTGCCTCTGTGCACAAATACTTCGAAAACTGCGCCAAACTAAGTATTTGTACCGGTGCCGTTTACACAAAGCTGGCGTCTCGATGTCACGTGTCAAAAAGTCATCGTAAGGAACATTTTGGCGGTAAATTCAAAACAACGAAAACGAAATTTGATTTTAATCGTTTTTAATTGAGAAAATGGATTTAAATAAAGGTATTTTTATTTTTCTGTTAAATATATCGTTCCAATCTTCAAATTAAAATTGTTTTTATTAAATTGGAAAATACCCTATTAAGTTAACAACTAATTTTCCAGGGTGAAATAGTGATTGGCGGTGACTGCGTGGCGGAGGGCTACTACAAGAACCCCGAGAAGACCAAGGAGGAGTTCATCGACGCTGAGGGAAGGCGCTGGTTCAAGTCCGGGGACATCGGCGAGCTGCACCACGACGGGTGCATTAAAATTATCGGTATGTTACACTTCACTTTATATAATGAGAGACACAGGATAGCTTACAAGACAAAAATATTGAAAACTGGTCTAAGGTCTGAGAATGAAACTTGACACGCATTTGACCTGTAATTAAAAATGTGCCAAATAAGAATCTGAATAAGTGTGAGAATCTGTGCAATTCTAATATTATCATCTTTAAACTTATAAAATCGTAGAAGCTCTTCGCAACAACACCAACCTGATAAGTTTTTTTATTATCTGGCTTATTGAATGAAGTTGGAGAACAGTCAGTTCTAATTATTCAACATAATTTATTAACTTCTCACTTGCTCCACAGATCGCAAAAAGGACCTCGTGAAACTCCAAGCCGGCGAATACGTATCCCTTGGCAAAGTAGAAGCGGAACTGAAGACCTGCCCCATTGTGGAGAACATCTGTGTGTACGGCGACAGTTCCAAGTGCTACACGGTGTGCCTGCTGGTGCCCAACCCTCAGCACCTGGCGGAGCTGGCAGCCAGGATCGGCCTGCCCGAGATGGACTTCGAGCAACTGTGCCAGAACTCGGCCGTGGAGAAGGCGGTCGTGAAAGAGCTGGCCGATCATGCCAGGAAATGTGAGTTGGGTTTAGATATTACGATTTTTGATTGGTGTAGATAATTAAAATTTAACGTGAGTAATGAGTTGAAGGGGTCCTATTGCACCCGAATAGTGAAATATCGAAAGTTCATAAAGTAGTTCAAAGTACGAACATGTGTATGACTGAGTCGTGTGGTTGCAGGTGGCCTGGAGAAGTTCGAGGTCCCGGCGCAAGTGAAGCTGGTGACGGAGGTGTGGTCGCCCGACATGGGGCTGGTCACGGCCGCCTTCAAGATCAAGCGGAAAGACATCCAGGAGCGGTACAAGGAAGATATAAAGCGCATGTACGCGTCGTGAGTCAGCACTGGCCCGCCGTACTGTCCCACTGGCCCGCTGTACTGTTCCACTGGCCCGCTGTACTGTTATTTCTACTGGCCCACTGTACTGTCCCGCTGTCCCTCTCGCCGCGTGGGCACACCGGCTCTGAGTTCTACGTTAGTTTCGTTAAGTCGTGTACATATTTGTGTCTTACGTCTAAATATCGTAGTGTGTATTATTGTAATACGAAATTTTCGCTTGTGTGAGTGCGGACGGATGATCGTAATGTTTATGTATAAAAAGTAAGTACACCGTTTGACTGGTCGAACGCTTCTGATGAGATTCTTTGTGTAAATTTAAAATTATGTAGATCTGATGTGGTGAGTGCGCTTGTGCGTGATCGGAACTATATGTTACGTCACTATTATACAAGTTCTCGGATGTCGTGTAGATACTGGCCTAGCGTCTCATGTGTAGATAGCTATTGTCCCTACCATGAAACCCGCAGACTTGTTCCTACGCGTTTTTAAAAGACAAAGTCGACGTTTCGTGGTCGGGACGAAACACCGCTAGACTAAGATAATTGTATTAGTACTTAGGGGGATCGGGGATAGTGTTTGCAATGTAATAATAATAATAATTTTGCAATAAATACATTTTTGTTCATCTGTTTATTTGTAATGTATTATAATAATTATGACTCATTTAAGAAATGAGTGTTCAAGGCGAGCTCATTGTGTTGCATAATGTTTAGCAAACTGATATGTTTTAATGTATTGAAGTAATACGGTTATGTTGACACAAGATGCATTCGTACAAGCATAATAAAACATTCATGATTATTTCTAGTTAACTCTAAGAAGACTTATTAAGTACTCCATGAATATCATGTAACTATTTTATCATTGTACAACTACATAATACATAAGTTTTACGTAGTGAACCAAATGTGTGCGTGTCAACATAATTTGTTCGGATTATAAATTTGTTGATTAGTTTTTATTGTTTTGTAAATCATGGCTCATGTTATTGTTTAGCGTCTAACAACCGTGAGGTAGAGAGTAGAGGCTAGTCTATGTTACTGAACAATGCTGCAGCATTGTATCGTTCTGGCCGCATTTCGCTGAGCATTTAAATTTACATCCTTTTAAATTATAATACAATTTTAAAATAAATTTAATAATTATGATCAATGTTACCTGAACAAACGTAAAATTCCATTGTTGTATTTAAATGTGACAACTCGTAGTGTTACTGTACGGTATCGTTATATTTTCGATTTAATCATATTGAAATAATAAAGTGAAACAATCGTTCATCTAACACCAGTGTACTGTTGATAGGAAGTTTGCTCAGTTTACGTGACTGTAACTTTGTGTTTGAAATTCTTAAGCATTGCAATGAAAACCAATTTTGTATTATTTATTGAATAAATGTTAATAAAATCATTATTGGCTGTTATTTTTTCATAATATTGATGCGCGTCATTATAATGAGTGGATCGGCGTGAAAATAAGAACTTTTCTTACATTTCCGTTGTAATTTTTATTTATACTTCTGTAAATATTATCATAACATAAGTTTTAAATAGAGATTTAAGTTTAAGAAGCAGTTACTGAAAACCATCGGAAAATATAAAGTGTTCTGAAAATGATGGAGTATTTGTTTATTCCTTGATTCAGTACATTTTTGAGTAAATAGTCATTATACAGTGATCTAACCTTAAACTATCTACTACAGTAAATTGAGTTACAGAATTGAGATGCCAGTTATTCCATATAAAAATACTGATATTTAGCCACATCTGCACCCCGATTATGTAACATACTCCTAATGAAAATAGACAAGCTATATACCAGTCACTAAATAATAATAAGACAAGGAGAGAAGTCCAGTAGTAAGAGTAAACAAGACAAATATATTTTCTCTTATGTCCTTTAGATAATCAAAATTGTCGTCAGGCCCCTGTTCTTAGCCAACAACTAGAGCCCAACAAAACAGGTTTATTAGGAAAGTACTCAGACTATATTAAATAGTACAGAGGCCCTAGTGTGATTTGCTTTTAACCATCACTACTTAACGCATGAACCGCGTTCGGCGCTCCGACTGGCCCTGGATTGGTGAAGGTTGCCCAGGACGATAAGTGACTATCAACAATCGCTATCTCATCATAAGGGAAACACCGATATCAAATCTATATCTACGAAAGATTGTAGCGTTGATATAGCTGTCGAGCAAACCCCTCAAACGCAAGAAGAAAATTTCCAGCGTTTGATGGTCTTCTACCTAGTACCTACGTGATATTGACAAAATTGTGGTGTCTCTTTCACAAACCATTTTAGGAGTCGTAAAAAGCAGTCAAATGTGTTGATAGCTGTCGAGCAAACCCCTCAAACGCAAGAAGAAAATTTCCAGCGTTTGATGGTCTTCTACCTAGTACCTACGTGATATTGACAAAATTGTGGTGTCTCTTTCACAAACCATTTTAGGAGTCGTAAAAAGCAGTCAAATGTGTTGTGTCAAAATGTAATTGTCATGAACACTATGTTACACAATCACAGGGCTGTTTAGATCGGAAGTTGTTCCTACCATAGTTAGGATAACGCTGGCAGAAGATTACAATCACAACGAAATAAAATAAATTGTATCCCCTAAAGTAAATCTAGTTTAGCTAAACTTGTCATATTGTTAAGTCTACGAGGTGCTCATCTTGCAGAGGTGTCGCAGTTGCATGATCTTTATGTCATCCGTGCCGAACTTGACGACCCCTTCTTGATTCTCTATCGAGATCAGCTGACCGACAGCTTCGCGGTCTTCGCCGGCGATAACCTGGAAAATAAACATTATTATTAATAAAGCAAGGTATTTGTTTGTGTTTTTATCAACGACCAATGTGCAGTTGAATAAAAAAAATACAAGTTTTCAACATTTTGAACCCATATTTTTTCATTGGGTGGTAAAACAATTAAGATTTTATTATCATCATCATTGATTGATATTATACAACTGGACATGGCATGCAAAAGCCCTAAGGCTTGTAGGAATTCGTAATATAACAAATTAACAAGGAATCGTTATAGTTTCGTAGTGACTATTGTGGGTCATGAATTGCGTCAGCTATAGTCTGTCTGGCAGGCAAGCCCGCGGTCCTGTCACGGTGGCAGTGACACAGTGCCATACCTTGACGCGGTCCCCGGACTGCGGCACGACGGGCTCCAGTAGGTCGGCCAGCACGTTGACCACGCGGTCCTGTCACGGTGGCAGTGACACAGTGCCATACCTTGACGCGGTCCCCGGACTGCGGCACGACGGGCTCCAGTAGGTCGGCCAGCACGTTGACCACGCGGTCCTCCAGCGGCAGGTACAGCGCGCACATGCCCGCCGACAGCCCGCGCACGACGCCCGTCTGCCCCGCCAGCGCGTCGTCGTCGTGCGGCGCGCGCACGCGCACCTGGGGGTACATGTTACTTGAAGCCCCACTTCACTTCGTTCCGAACCACGGAGTAAATAAAAAGAGGAGATGTTGTAATCAGATTTCCCTAAGAAACAACGCGTGACAATTTACGCTCGTTCTGTAAATTTTATTTTGAAGTTACGTAACTATCTCACACTAGATGTTACTAAGTGCAGGATGCAACAGGGTCGTACTCAGAATGGGTATTAGACCCATTTTTGAAGTGTCTATAATTAGATTCTAAAATGGTAACAAACCACAAAAAAAAACAAAATTTTTATTGAATCGATTAGTGCTATAAAAATGCATTAAAATTTTCATTTTTCGCGCGTAATTTGACGAAAACGCTGGACGCAGTGGACGCCATATTGCTCTGAGGGTATGACGTCAGCTTGCTGCATGCGCATGTATAATTGGGGAAATAAATGATGAATAATTATGACTACAAAAAATGACATAAGTTTACATTTGTATTATCAGAGGGTGTATGCAGAGTAGTTCGCCAGTAACGTATGAACAAATCTTCACCTCAACCTCCGTAGTGTGCCAGTCCGGCGCCGTGGCGTCCGCCGCCGCGTACGGCGAGCGCGGCGAGTACCCCCCCGGCGAGGGCGTGGCCGGGTAGCCTGCCGTGTAGCCGGCCGGCGACGGCGAGGGCCGGTACGGCGAGTACGTGTGGTCCGAGCCGTACATGGTGCCCGGCGTCTGCGGCGTGAAGGGCCCGGCCGCGTACGCGTCGTTGCCGTCGTCGAGGGCCCCGTACTCGAAGTCTGGCGCCCGCGCCGGTGTGTTTGCGGCGGTGGGGTCCCACGCGCCGTGTGCGGGAGTCCTGCCGCCCTCGTGCGACGGGGTGGCGGAGCCGTAGTGCGGAGTTCTGCCTCCCACGTCGTATATGGGCGTGGCGGAGCCGTGCATGGGCGTCTTGATGCCGGTGTCGCGGTAGGTGGGCGTCTGCGCGCCCAGCGTGGGCGTGCGGCCCGGCGTGCGCGTGTAGAAGGAGCTGGCGCCGTCGCGCGCCGTGTTGCCGGCGCCGGCGATGTGCGACCGGTCCACGGAGATCGTCTGGCAGGCCGAGTGCAGCTCCACGCGGGCTGTGCTACCCGTGGCGTCTTTGACGATGCCCACGTTGCCCTTGTATGGACCTCCAGTGATCTTTATAGTCTGCCCTATAAGCTCCCTGTCCCGCGTGACCCCGCCGCCCCGGCCCCCCCGACCGCCCCGCCCGCGCGGGGTCATGCCTCCCCTGCCCGAGGGATGCATGGGCGACTGTATCCTGGGCGACATGAACCCGAGCGACAAGCCAGCAGACGCGTTGTTGTTCTTGTTGCCTCCCGCCAGCTGCAAGTGCCGCGTCTTGCACACGAATATACCGCCGTTGTCGAGGTACATACGAGATTGTAAGAACGCGAAGTTTCTGTACAAATGCTTGATCTCTCCGTTACGTCCGGCGTGAGGACCATCGATAACCTTTACGATGTCACGCTTCTGAATCGTATTCTGTTCTGAATCGAGGGCCATGGTGAATCTATTTTCGCGTCTTTTCTGTAACGCTTGAGGCTTGCATTCGATAACTTTACCCTGCATGCCAAGAACATGGAAGTTTTCCTTTTCAAGTCGGACAATGACGCCAACGGTCTGTGGGTCCAATTGGACCATGTCACCCCATTGAAACTGGCCGAGGGAATCAACACCAGTGGCCATGTCCGAGCACAGCTGTAGATCACGCGGCAACACTTCCAGCTCGTGCATTGTGAGATCCGACACGAGCACGATTCGGTGCGGTTCCACGCGCACGATCAGACCCGTGTCGCCCTCGTACCGACCTGCTAACACCTTCACGTGGTCACCTTGCTTGAAATACTTTCGCAACTCATTAGGTTTGAACACCAGAGCATCTTTCAACGCATCGTGCTTTGGCATGACAGTTATCATCGACCCGTCTATAGCAACAATCCTAGCTTGCAGGTTAGCCAAGTCACCAGAACACACCTCCACATTGTCACCCATAGAGAACGAATGTAAGCTAGTTGGGTCGTCTTTGGCTGGTGCTGCTAATTCTATATCAATTCCTTCAGGCTGTTCCTCAAATCGTTCTAATTCAGTCAGAGTAGGCTTCACACCTTCAGCCAATATGGCCGTCATTGTGAAGTTTTTATATAAGAATCCCTTTCGGGAGTATCTGTTGCCCTCAAATATTAAGAAGTCACCGTCAGACGTGACTTCGCCTCCAATAGCTCTGATGGCTTCAGGGTCGAAGGGTTTCGCAGCCGGGCGCCTCTTCTTTTTCCTTTTAGCTGCCTCACTTTCACTCTGCACAGTTCTAAGGGCCCCTCTTAGTCTAGTATAGTCTATTCTAGGTAATAATTTCAGATGCACCTGGTTCTGAGCCAGATCTACATAGTCTACTTGTGCAATATCATCTTTATATAAACCTCTCTTTAGCCTGACCCATTGTTTTGGCTTCAAACCTGACTGTTCCTTAACTACCCTCAACACATCTGTCATTTCCTTAATGGGTACCATGTCTTGCTTCCAGATACCCATCCTCAATGTTCCAACATTATTTATGATATTCTTAACGTGCGTCTGCTTGTAGGCTTCAATGTAGATGTAACCCTTCACACCTTCGGGGGCCACAACTGATTTGATTTGGAATGGTTCTTCAGAAAATTGGTAAGCAATGAACTTCCTCATGAGGAGTAGGACAGTGGCTTTCTCCTCTCCTATTCTGCACTTAACCATCCATAGGTTAGGGTCCTTGATGCCAGGCAAGAGGGTCTGTTGTGTGATTTCATCTGACATTTCCTCACCACCTTCGCCAAAGTGTCTCAGCGCAGCAGACTCATCAGCGTATTTGTTTCTAAGGTACTCTTCAATTTCCTCCTCTTTCTGTGAGTCCCACAGGTTTGTTCCTCGGCGCCTACCTTCGATCTCCCGGGCGGTAGGGCCGATCTCGTCCACTTCATTGCCAACAATGCCCATCTCTTGTGCTCCCTCTTCCCACTCATCATCTTCGTCAACCTCATCATCCACCTGCAATAAGCAAAATAGATTTGCAATTGTAGAAGGTAATAAAATAGATATAATATATGATAGATAATTTAAGTGATGTGCATAATGTCTATGTGTATTTTAGCTCTTCAATCTGTCTTGAATGGCCTAGGACCTGAAATAGCAAGCTCTCTTTTGACATTTCAAATTCATGGCGGTTCTCAGCATGCTATGCTTCTTCCAAGTGCCATGTCCTATCTAGTGCTCTTACCTCAGCTTCATCAATAATGAATCCTCCATAACGGCTGTCCTTCTTGCGTTTCTTCCTCAGCCTGTCCTCTTCCTCGTCTTCTTCATATTCTTCAGAGTCCACCTGGTCCAGGTCCTCACCTTCTGGCTCTTGTTCATCCTGCAAAAAAATATTTATTCCAAAATTAATTTAATCAATGACCATAGGAGGGGCTTGTGGCAAAGTCGGCACGGGTCGCTCGATCAGGTTAAGCTATGCTTGCCGCGGTTGGTCCGTGGATGGGTGATCATCTTAACATACCAAGACCCCTCCGTGCCTCGGACAGCACGTTAAGCCGTTGGTCCCAGCTGTCATTTGTGGATCTTTGGCAGTCGTTACGTCGGTCAGAAGCCCGAAAGTCTGACAAACCAGTCTTACCAAGAGGTATCGTATTACCCGGTAACTGGGTTGTGGAAGTCAGAGAGGCAATCGCTCCATGTAAAATACTGGCATTCAGCTGCATCCGGTTAGACTGGAAGCCGACCCCAACGTAGTTGGGAAAAGGCTAGGCAGATGATGACCTTAGAAAAAGTATGCCATAGGCTGTTAAAAATGGAAAAAAACTTTTTCCAAAAAATTACAACCGACTTCCAAAAGAACACTACAAAGTCCACAATAACTTTAATTTCGGAAGGCGGTGACAAAGAATTAAAACACACATTCAATCAAAGTCACCGACTAGAAAGTTTTTATTTGTCGCTTTTTAGTTACCAATTCGAAATTTCATCAACCTTGGGGTCAAAACAATGCATATTTATGCGAGAGCAGCATTCGCGGTTGATTTGCTGTAATTTTTTGAAGATTTCTTTTGTCTGTCTCCGAAAAGCATCATCAGATCTATATGAAATTATAATGGGACCATTTCGGAATAAACCTCTTTCGAACAAAAAAAGAATTTCGCAAATCCGTCTATATACGACGGAGTTATGCCCGAACAAATATAAAAAAAACATCTCGAATTGATAACCTCCTTCTTTTTGAAGTCGGTTAAAAACTGTGTTAGAGAACTTTATACAAACACTACACTGTTGGGAAGCTACACTATCCCCGGGTGAGATAGGCTATATTTTATACCCGTATTCCTACGGGAACGGGAACTACGCGGGCGAAACCGCGGAGCGCTGCTAGTATCCGATAATATCAAATGTTTTTCGGAAGATGACCTACCTTTATCTTCTTTGCTGTCAAACTAAGCACAATTTTATGAATGAATACGGTTTTTTTTGATTATTTTATTAATTATTTGATAATTAACAGTTTATTACGAACTAGCTGATGCCCGCGGCTTCGCCCGCGTGGTTGTCGGTTATCAAAAGTAATCATGAAATTTTGATCCCGTTCCCGCAACCCATGGGAACCTATTCCAGGGATAAAAAGTAGCCTATGTCTTATTCCGCCCATATTTTAAAGTATGAAAATGGATATAGTATGTTATCCAGCAGGCAGGAACTGGGGTATTAGCCCCAGAGTCACCTACTAGCTATACACCACAGTTATTCGACCAATTATCACATACGGCTCAATAGTCTGGTGGCCCAGAACAGTACTGAGTACAGCCCAAAAAGACCTAGAAAAACTGCAGCGGTGCGCCTGTGTAGCAATCACTAGCTGCATGAGAACCACACCCACCCACCCACTGCTGCCCTACAGTCAATGCTGGGGCTGCCTCCTCTACACCTTATCGTGCGGGAGGAGGCGGCCCTGGCTGCCTTCAGGCTCAACATAGCTGGAACTAGAGTAAAGCATACACGTATTAGGGACAATGCGATCAAACGACAACCAATGATGGCATCACCCTGCGATAAAACCCCGAAATTGCACTGCTTTCAAAAGCACTACAACGTGACACTCACAGAAGAACAGAATGATCACTCAGGCCCGGACAAGCTAAGAGTTTACACGGATGGATCAAAGACTGACTCCGAAACCGAGGTCGGAGTTTTCTCTCATGACCTTAACATAAACATATCCAGCCCGCTGGGAATGTTCAACACCGTCTACCAGGCGGAATGTGTGGGCATTATACAAGCGGCACACGCGATAGAAGCCAGGAGAGTCACAGACACCCACATACGGATACTCTCCGATAGTGCTTCAGTTCTTCAATCCCTAGGAAAAAAATACATAACATCGAGTTTGATACTAGAATGTCACAATCACGGAGTTAATACAAAGGTCACAATGCACTTGAACGAGTAACAGTTTCTAACCGCAACACTGTGACACTACAATGGAAAAAGGACACTGCTGCTGACGAACTGGCTAGGAGGGCATCCAGCACGTCGCGTCGGTCTGTGGACCCGAGCCCATAATGCCCATCCCATTTAACCAGATACGCAGGTGGCTTCAGGACTACACACACATACAAGCAGAAAGCTGGTGGACCTCGACACCAGGCTGCAGGCAGTCTAGGGAAGCAATGCCATCTTTGAATGGCAGACTGACTAGACGTCTGTTACGCCTGGACAGAAAGGACCTGCGTCTAGTGACTGGGACCATCACGGGACACTGCCCGTTAAACAAACACTTCTACACTATAGGCATTACGGACAGTCCCCTGTGCAGGGCCTGCATGGAGGCTGAGGAAACCGTCGCGCATGTGATTTTCGAATGCACAGGCGTAGCCCAGATTAGGACAGAAACCCTTGGGGCACCCAGATCTTACACGGATGTTCTCAACAGACCAGGAGTTGTAGCCAACTTCTGGAGGGAGATGGGCTGGTTGGAATAACCACTGACGGCCGCCATGGCTCACGCACAATGGTCCACTTAAAGGACTAAGTGCGGAAACCAAATCCAATAACATAGAACATAGTTATCCAGAGTTAGACATATGCCATCGCGGACTTTTCTGTAGACCTTTATAAGATTTACAATTTCACCATACATTTGTTATATCTCAAAGGGCAGTTTAGTTTTAGGCAGTGTTTATGTTGAAAGGTCCCAGACAGCTTATTTTTTTCCGACACTTACAACAAATATCATTATATTTTAGCCCATTGGCTACACAAAAACTTGACAAATTATATACTAAAACCTTCCCCGAGAACTACTCTCCTACTCCATTGGTGAAAACAGCATGAAAATCGGTGCAGTAGTTTTTGAGTTTATGGCGAACAGACAGACAGAATCATCCCTTGTAAAATGAACTACCCTTTTTTGCCCTTTATGGGTAGATTTTCGAAAAACCTTGGTCTAGTTATTCTTTGTTTTTGGTTTCAGGTATAAATACTGAGTTTCGAGTTAATCAGACCGCTTGTTAAAATTCTTCCATACAAACTTTGACAGGGAGTTTAGAAAAACAATAAATGATCAACTTTATAATTTACTTAGATAAGATAGTTTCAAGTTTATTAACTCAAGGAATAATATTTTTATACAAACAAAACAAAATCCCCCCTTTTCATCCCCTTAAAAGTAAAATTTCCAAAAGGAAGCCGTGTGCAAAATTTCACATTCCTAGTTGTAGAAATTTCGGCTGTGCGTTGATTTATCAGTCAGTCAGTTTCTCCTTTTTAACCAACTTCCAAATAAGGAGGAGGTTATATGTTCCACTGTATGTAAAATACAGTGGAACATTCACCAGTAGATAGCAAGCAAAGGACACTCTTTTATGGCCAAAAAATTTGAGTCACTGAATGATCAAGGGATTTACTGACCAATTGTACAGACAGTAATCGTGTGTCTTATTAGTGAATTTGAGAAAACCTACTAAATTTATAACAAATATGTATACCTCAACTTCCTCGTCACCAGAAGCCTCTTTAGCCTCATCATCTCTGGTGCGACTCGCAGGTGAGCCGGAGCCAGCTGAGCGACTCCTAGAAAATAAAAATTCATGAATAATAAGACATACACAAGCAAAACTATTAACTATGTCGAAATGTGGTCCAGCAACTTTAACCATTGGATTATTTTATAATTCTGACACTAGGTAGGGACACGTTTCTAAGCACAATTTATTATGGACAGTTAATCAAAATTGGAAGGGTTAAACTTTTGAAGTTGCCCAAATGTTTTCAATAATTATTTATGTTACAAATAAATGTGTGTGCTTGAATATGTGGATTTGTATATATGTCAAACCCTCTCTATATCCTGTGCGGATATAGTGGAACGTGTAGTCATACATATTGAACAGTGAAAGCATGATGGGAGAATGCTGTGAATCTATTAATTAACTAAAAATATTTTTTGGTTGTTTCTTTTGTAAATAAATTCAGTGGGCCTCGTGCATTGTGCAAGCGCCTCGTGAACCACTTCCAGTATAATAGCAATGAACCTTGTTGTAATAACTGTTATCAAACTGACCTAACAGTTTGCAAACATAGATGCGGTCGGTAATTGATATTGTAGTATACGAAGTAGAACACACCTTGAGCGAGATCGTGAGCGGGACTTGGACTTGGACCTAGAGCGAGATCTCGAGGGTGTCCGCGAGATGCTGCGGCTGCCGGATCGCGACCGGGAGCCCGAGCGGGAACGCACTGAACGGGCGCTCGCGGCGCTCCTCCGTGAACGACGAGATGCTACGCTACCCGCCTCAGATCCACTCCCCGAATAATTGCTGGCTTCCGAATCGGACATTATCACTTCCTATGGGACTAAAATCAATGATTTTGACCCATTAAAAATATTTCAACGAAAACACACCACAGGTACGTAGCAAAACGTCACTGACGATTAGTGTTGCCAGCAGGCTTCTAAACTTCTAAGCACATACCACAGAGCATAATATTATGTCAGAAAGGGCAAAAAGTCGTGGATCAAATGAAACAGGGCTATAGTTGAGGTTATTTGCAGTAAAAAATATCTTTGTGTCAGAGCTCTCACTTGATCTCTTTAATCATCAAGGGCGAGGTCAACGAAACACCTTGTAAGCTGACCATAGATACTGGAGCCTCTCGTACGATCATCAGTTCCCAAGTTATGAGTCAGGGGGACTCATACAACCGATAACGCATTAATTTGGTGACAGCCACCGGTCAGCGCATACTGAGAGATGGTATTGAAGCTAGGCAACAGGACCTACCTGCATAATGTCATCGTGGCTAATATAATGGACGATTGCATCCTAGGTCTTGACTTGAATTTTTGCGAGATTGACGTCAAGCAAGGCGTTTTGAAATGTGGACGAGAGGAACTTTGTATGAAAGGGGCATTACCAGGGAATGTGTACAGCCTGAAGAAGATTGTTCTTCCTCCGAGATCAGAAACTATTGTGCCAGTTAGTCTTCCTCGGAAGCCTGGGCAAACTCATCGCTGTGTACTCGTGGAAAGGGTAAACAATGAGCTTCCATGGAAAGTGGCACGAACTTTGGTCAGAGCCACCGACATCTCAGGGGTACGTATGCTGAACCTTTGTAATCAGAAAAAGGCACACTGATTGGTACTTGCGAGGTAGTGGTTTGGTTGCGTCGATGCCAATATCTATCGACTGGGACACCCAGCAAGGATGCACAAACGAGAGTGACCACACTTTTAGAAGACTATCGCAGCGTTCTGTCTCAAAATTAAATTGCTGAGGCGAAGAAGATGTTACTCAAATACGCCGAAGTTTTCTCTTTAAACGATGCTGACATTAGGAAGACTGGCTTAGTTCAACACAATATAAACACAGGAGATGAGTTGCATATCCGTCAGCGGCCTAGGAGATTCCCGGTAGCGCGTGAAGGAATGCGTGAAGGATGGTGTTATTGAACTTTCATCTAGTCCATGGTGTTCACCTGTAGTGCTGGTAAGGAAGAAGCGATTTTGTGTTGACTATCGTCGTCTGATTGACGTTACGAAGAAGGACAACTACCCTTTGCCAAGAATTGATGAAACGCTGGACATGCTTACTGGAGTAAAGTGATTTAGCACGTTGGACCTGAAAAGTAGCTACTGGCAAGTTGTAATTGACCCTAAGGACAAGGAGAAAACAGCATTCTCGACAGGAAAGGGTCTGTGGCAATATAAAGTTATGCCGTTTTGTTTGAACTTGTACTACTTGTAAGTTGATTCACGATGCCTGTCTGGTCTACTTGGATGACATCATCATCGAGGCCGTACGTTTGTAGAACATCTTCAAAACCTGGAACACGTGCTCATGAAGATCCAGAGTGCCAACCTCAAGTTGAGTCCAAAGAAATGTTCATTATTCAAACGGCAAGTTAGCTTTTTGGGATGTGTAGTGTTGGAAGAAGGTATCCGCACAGATCCAGAGAAAATCGCCGCAGTCAAGGATTGGTCAGTTCCAAAAGACAAGACGCAGGTCAGTGCATTTTTGGGGTAGTGCTCTTATTATCGGCAATTTGTTAAGAACTTTTCAGATATAGCCAAACCCCTGCATACCTGCTGCTAACCGAGGAGAAGCGACATTTCTGCTGGGATGAAAGTTGCGATATCGCATTCCAGGAGTTAAAGGACCAACTGTGAAAAACACCTATTTTGTGGTACCCTGATACAGGCAAGGAATTTATAGTTGACACAGACGCAAGTGACATAGGACTTGGTGGTGTGTTGTCTCAGCGGGATGGTGATCAAGAGGTTGTGATAGCGTACTTCAGCAAGTCGTTGTCAAAGCTGGAGATGAACTATTGTCACGAGATGGGAATTGCTTGCTGTGGTAAAGTCATTGTAGCATTTTAGCAAATATCTTCTGGGGCGGAAATTCCACTTACGAACTGACCATGCTGCATTGAAATTCCTATTGCAGTTCAAAGATCCAGAAAGGCAAGTTGCGAGATGGATTGAGCTACTGCAGGAATACGACTTTGTTGTCGAACATCGCAGCGGGAAATTTCATGGCAACGCAGATGCATTGTCAAGAAGACCTTGTCTTGAAGACTGCAAGGATTGTAGTAGGCAAGAGAGTAAGGAAGAGGTACCTGTGAGGATGCTCAGGACTGACCACAGCAACGAGTGGAAGGAAAGCCTACAACGTGCACAGCAGGAAGATTCGGACATCAAGTCGATTCTGGAGTGAATAAAGGCCAGAGCTCCTAAGCCCAGGTGGAGCGACGTCTCAGCAATGAGTTAGATCAAAAAGAGCTATTATTGGTCCCAATGGGACAGCTTGGTGATTGAGGATGGAGCCCTGTGCCGTAAATGGGAAAATGCTCGGGGAAACAGCCGTCATTTGCAAATGGTTGTCCCTAAATTTCAAGTTCCGGATGTTCTGCAGCTGTACCATTATGGTCATTCAAGAGGTCACCTGGGAGTAAAACTGACTCTACTGAAGATACGAGAACGGCTTAATTAACTGGGTCCACTGTCGGGACGACGTCGAGGACTGGTGTCGCAAATGTAAAAGTTGCGCAGCTGTAAAGAGACCTTAGACGCGTAGCAGAGGTGCATTGAAATTGTACAATGTTGGTGCGCCACGGGAGAGGATAGCCCTTTACGTTGCGGGGCCGTTTCCGGATAAAGTGAAAGTGGGAACAAGTATTTCATGGTTGTAATTGATTACTTCACTAGGTGGCCGGTAGTCTTCGCCATTTCAAATCAAGAAGCTTTAACAGTTGCAGTTATATTAGTTCATGAAGTCTTTTGTTGTTTTGGAGTACCTTTAGAGATTCACAGTGATAAAGGAAGGAATTTTTAGTTCCAAATATTCCCGGAAACTTGTCGAGTTATGGGTACTCATAAAACAAGAACGACTTCTTACCACCCACCACAATCGGATGGAACGGTGGAACGATACTGCGAAGATCGCCCTGAGGACACGGTGGAGCACACGGTGGCGGTCTGCCCGGCTTGGGCGGAGCACCGCCGTGTCCTCGTGGAGGCGATCGGCGGCGGCGATCTCTCGCGTCCGGCCTTGGTCCAGGCCATGGTACGGAGCGAGAGGGCATGGGGAGCCGTCACCTCCTTCAGCGAAGCAGTGATGCTCGCGAAGAGGGAGGCGGCGCACGTGAGGGAGAGGCAGCATATGCGCCCTCGCGACCCCAGCCGCCGCAGGATACGGAGACGCCCTGGGCGTCGGGAATCCCAGGCCGATTTCCGGCCACCGTAGGCATGGGCTTGCGGACGGCGAGTAATGGGTAGCTCGCTGTCCGGTAAGGACCAAGCCCAAGTCGACGGCACGTTGTGTTCCACGCGCGCCTCAAAGAGATGTCAGCACAAAAAATGATGGGACCCGCAAGGGTCGATGCCTGCCAGGGGTGCGGGTTTGTTCGAAAGAGACACCACAGCCCCTGGCTTAAGGGCTACTGAAGGAACACGGGTGGGTTTTAGTCAGTAAAAGTCTGACACGCCCTCCTGCTCCACCCAGAGCGGGAGAAGTTATTTGATGATCTCCCACCCAAAAAAAAAAAAAAAACGGTGGAACGATTTAATCAGACATTATAGAGGTACAGTCGCCAGCACGTCAAGCTATCCCAAACTGTAAAATTTCTTTGATGGTTTTTCAACTTTATCACAAAGGAATAAGGTTCATGTTCAATTGCGAAAATTTGACAGTTTGGGATAGCTTGACCTGCTGGCGTCTGTACCTAGCAAAAATTGTGGAAAATCGGCAACGAGAATGGAACAAGCACATACAACCGTTTTTGTTGTCATATCGAAGCGCTGTTCACGAAAGCACATCGGTGACACCAGCTTTCGCAAACTTTGGAAGGGAATAACGGCTGCTTGCAGACCTGATCACCGGAATACCATCTGATGCCCCACGCAGTATAGTCGATTATGCGAATGACTTGCGGAACAAGATGAATGACATTTATGAGCACGTCAGACACTCAGGCCAGCAAATGTCTGAAAAGTTGAAACCCATTATGACCGCAAAATGAACAATAAAGGGTTTGATGAAGGTTCACTAGTGTGGTTGCACAATCCAGTCCGCAGCAAAGGGAAATCTCCAAAGCTTCAAGCTAACTGGGACGGACCGTACCGGATTGTGACAAAGATCAATGACGTTCCCAACCGGATACAGAAAGGTGCAAGATACAGTACTCCTAAGACAGTCCTTGTGGATGAGCGTTATTGTGGGGCCGATAATGCTCGGGACGAGCATGTCTTAGGAGGGGGCAGTGTTGGGCGGCACGATTAATGTTTGGTTACCACTAGCGCCATCTAGTACCGCACCACCAGCGCCATCTAGCAGAATTAATAGAGTCAAGATCTTTCTAGAAATTTCGATGCTAGAACTTTCTAGAACTATCGACATCTGTTCTGTCAGGGCCGGTATGTACCTACTCGAACATTCTAGATGCTTCTATGGTAATAGGTTCTGGAACTATCCGAGGGCATATAAGCGTGAACGGAGCGCTTCCCAGATAGATTGGATAAGTGATCCATGCGAAAAACATCGAAAACGATATTCAAGTGCGATTTAGAGTGATCAGTAGTGCAATTATTGTGTTTTGTAATTAGTGCGTAAATTATAGTGTCATTTTTGGTCATTCATGTTTATTGGAAGTTTTTAATTGTCACGAACCCCAAGCTCGTAACAGTACCATGATTTATGAGTATTGGCACTTTTTCAATAGGCTCACGAAAAATTATTTGTAACTTTAGATCCTTACTGTAAAAATCTCACAATTTTTTTTTACCGCAAATAACCTCAACTATCACCCTGCACCCTAATTGCGTAACTCCCGATTCGTCATAATCTGTATCGTTTTGAAACGGATTGTTAAACCATTACTTCATGTGTTCGAAAAAAGTGTCTGCTCAACAACGTAAATAACGCAATGAATATTGTAGAACTGTGAAAACGAAACCGATTATGATTAATCGTAAGTTACGCAATTAGGGTGCTGTTTCGTTTGATCCAAGATTTTTTACCCAGCCTGTCTAAGATATATTTTCTCTCCTTTATGCTTCTATTCTAAGCACATCAAGCACCAAGATAAAATCAAAAGAATGTCAAGATATGTTATTCGACTAATTTACTTGCTTTGCTTCTGCGAACCCTTACTCCAATAGACTCAATAGTCTATGATTTGACTAGTTTTCTAAAAAAATAATGTTGTCTATTGATTCGTCGTTTGCCCCACCGACAAGTGAGAGTTTTCTGTAAATTAATCGTTAATTTATGATATACTGAGTGAAAATCCTACCAAAAAGATCACAAAAGATATAGGACACTTCCATATAAATTGTTCTTGTTGAATAATAAATATTTGGAAGATCTAAGGGGTCGATTAGTGCGAAGCTCTTTTGGTGTATCTCTGGCTTTCGATCAGATTTTCGCACGTCCTACAATAAACAATCATTAGATTTTGTGGTGGTGCTGCATCGTGAATCGATCCGTGTGGTGTGGTGTTATTGCTTGAGTGCAGTGTATGTGGTGCAGTGCAGTGGTCCGAGTCCTAGTCGCAATGTATCAGTGAGGGCCTGCGGTGACCGAGTGGAGCCGTAGCTGGGGGTGTCATGCTGGAGACGCGGTCGGCGCGCGCCGCAGACTCGGTGTGGGCGAACAAACCGCTGCCGGCGCCGCACGCCATGGCCAACACGAGGCACGGGAAAAACGCACAGGTATACCTTCACTTTACACCCACTGCCGCACGTAGTCATCAGCTTGCTTAACTATCTTAATTTGGCACATCCTGTTTGGTGCTCAACATTTTTTTTAATCTATGACAACTTCCAGTTGTGTTCCACAGAAACAGTGCTTCCAACTAGTTTCACAAAAAACTGCAGTACCTAAGGTTGCTAAATGAACAACCTGATCACCTAGAATATGATTCTGATTAGCCGTGAGCACTTGTAATAAGGCAGCAGTTGTTACAAATTAATTGCTCTGGAATTTGTTGAGCTAAATTAGATACATTTTCCATTTTTTTGGTTGTATTGTGTCTGCTGTGCATTATGCATTATTTATTATTATGCATGCTCTTAACACTTTCACTATTTTTTAATCCATGTTTGCATAATATCTGTGTGAATACACTTTGTATTTTTCTTGCATGTGATTATAGAAAAGAGAAAGATTAAAATAAAATGTTATTCATGACATCTGTGTCACAATATCTCTATGAAACCTGTGTACAAAATACAAATAATGATTATCATATCAACAAAATGGTAAAAAAAAACTTCTCAGTAGTATGAAATAAACAAGAATTATGAGTTGAAAACCATTCTAGCAAAGAAACCTATAACAGGTAGTTTCCGCTGCATGCAAACCTAAGAATTTCTATGTGACTTTCTATGAGGTTTCTTTGAATTTCTTAAAACCTATGTAATTCAAATATTTTAGTGTGATGCTTAGTTTTCACATAACTTATATAATAATGAGTAAAAGTTGATATCAGACATCACCATGATGAATTTCATGCTGTTCTCTATTAGTAGTAACTTGTCTAGAGGTCCAAAAACATAACATATTGATTTCTCAGTGATCACCATTCAATTAGTTTTATCTATGTAAAGCAGATACCTTAAATCCTTTTACCCGATAAAACTCTGCTTAAATCTACAGTGATGCAGAATTATCGGAGGTTTTGGCTGCATCAGTCAACAACATTCAGTTGTAAACCCATTAGGAAATGACTAATAAGTTATTTATTACTTTTATTCCAATCCAATATAAGTCAGTGAGGGACCTTCCCATAACCCAGCTTATCTAATGGTGACTTGAAACTACTTTAAACAATAGCATGGTGTGGTAAATCAATTCTTTGAATTTCATTATCATCGTCTTGGTCTCCCAATAAACTTGGTATGAGCACTGCGAGTCTTCTTCCATAAATCTCAATTGAATATGACATAGAATAGAATGAGCCACTATCAACCCTATGTCTGGCTATGTCTTTCACACAATCCAGCCATGGCATGGTTGGACCGCCACTTTTTATGACCCTCCACATTCACACTCAAATAAATAGGATTTTTTAAAATATAATTATGTATTAACATTAAAATAGAATTGATTCTAGTCGCCCCTTCCAAAATGTAGTTTCAAATGGAGAGGAATGGCCAAGAAACTCCACTGGTTACTCTTTTAAAATGTTTTAAATACAATATTTAACATACATTAAATTATGTGAAAACGATTCATCCAGAATAAAATTACCATTCAAAAATAGGTAAACAGAATAAAATAAAATAAAAGCAATTACAGATCAATTAATTTTATGATAGATACATGGTGCTCACATATTTACAAACAATAAAAGTAAGCATATGATTTTCCTAGAATATTTACAAGTAATAAATGATAAATGATTTTATTTCTGTGTAGGTAAGCTTGTACAGACGCCAGCAGGTCAACCTACCCCAAACTGTCAAATTTTCCCAATTGAACATGAGCCTTATGCTTACGGTATAAAGTTGAAAATCTATCAAATAAATTTGACAGATTGGAGTAGCTTGATGTGCTGGCGTCTGTACAATCACTTTTACGGACTACCAGAGTAGTCAGTAAAAGTGTTTGTACTCAGAAGAAGAAAGGCCGAAACAAACTCACGAGGTCACAGTCTCTTTTAAAATCCAGACATAATCTTGGTCAGATCATGTGAAGACCATGTGGATGGGTGTCTGAAATGGTCTTATGAGGAAAGAACCACACACATAAGTCAGTGTGGGAGTTAAAGTACCTAATCACCGAGTGTAAATCATTGTCATTAATATATTTAAGTAGCTTTTGCCAGCAGCTTCGCCTGCGTGGTGGTCGTTTTTTTTTAAATTAAAACTTTCCATGTGACTTAAAAAATTATGTCTAATTGGTCAAGCGGTTCTCGAGTTTTGCACTTAGCAACATTCATTTTTATTTACATCGATAGATTATCAATTCAATTAGCAACCAGTTTGATTTTGTCTAGACTCTAGATTGTTCTATGGAGCAGGACCAGCATGTTAACAAGAATTCTTATCTTGGATATAATCCTCTAACTTGTAAATATGCATATTTAAAAGTTTACTTTAATATGAGTTTTAATTTACTTTCATTTAATTGCAATATTAACTTATTCATTAAAACCAGTTGAGGGATTAAAAATTGCATTTATTCATATATGCCTAAAGAAACATCACACCACAACTACATTTAATTAATTGGTTTTAGTTTTCCATAGTTATCCTGTTTCAAAAATATGTAATACTGAATGAATGAATACCTGCGTGGTATTGACTGATGGATAATAATTAAACAACACAGATTGTGAAGCTTTTATATTACTAACAGGTTTATTTTTTGCATTTCTTTAACTACTTTTTTACAGATCGATTATCTAATGCCATTCTTTAGAGTTGTCAATTAGTTATTGTCATTTTGGTAATACTTGAAGCCTAATATAAAAACAATAAAATGCAGCATTACTAGTTTAATAAAACCAGGAATGATAAACAGGAAAAATAATGGCATATTTTATGTATGGACTCATCTTACACAATGTATTAATCATTTGAAGTTAGTCCTTACATGTGCAAATTATCCTGGACTGTGGTTTATTGTTTTACTATTCACTATTGTCTACATTATTTTATGGTATGTTTCCCAAGACCGTATGGGTTATAGCTATAATCTACCACACAAGCTCAGTGCAGGTTAGTAGTGTCACATGTCTTTGGATTTTTGGGTTTCTTCATGATGTTTATCTTTACCATTTTTAGAGCAGTGGTGACCAATTCACACTGCTAATACAACAGGTCTTAATCAATAGAGCCTGTTGTGCAGTTAATGTCTTAATAAGTCATTTGCTGGCCCAATCTTGTGGCCATCACTTGTGTTATTGTCTCAAGGACACTGATAAGCTAAGATGACAGTCCTCCCAATGACTCTTTGCCTCTTTCTCGGACTTCAAAGTCTGCTACATTCCACAAAAACTATGAGAAAATCAGCTATGTTATTCCATAAACACGCCCATACCATTTAATCATCAGCAAATTATGAACAGATGGGGCTTTTCCCTCGTTAACACCTAGCGAGCCGTGTCCTGTCATCGACCGATTGTCTATTTTGGTTGATCTTGGCAATGTCGGCATCATGTCGTCGTAAAAGTTAATCCACACAGCAGTGCTGGCAGTCCCTGATTTATTTACTCATATAATAGCACAGGTCGAGGCTTTATTAATGCATTTTTAAACAAAGAAAAACGTGCAGGGCACTAATATGCTGATGCAATGAACAGTCGTATCGTTACGGTTATCGAATTTATTGATCCAAAAAGGGTTTCTCTATAGTGATCCCTTCAATGCTTTCTACAACACGTACGAGTGGCCTTTTGATGCAGGGAACTGCAATACTTACCAACAAATACGTACGTAGCTCTTTATTGATTGCCTTGTACTCTTTTCCAGGACGACGTCTGCTACGTCGTTGCTAAGTATGACTACGCGGCGCAGGGTGCGCAGGAGTTGGACCTGCGCAAGAACGAGCGATACCTATTGCTGGACGATTCCAAGCATTGGTGGCGGGTGCAGAACGCGCGCAGCCAGTCCGGATACGTGCCCAGCAACTATGTTAAGAAGGAGAAGCCTTCGTTGTTTGACAGGTGAGGGTGCAACGAGGATTATATGTCATAACTAGCTTTTGCCAGCTTCGCCCGCGTGGAAGTCGGAAATTATCCCGCGGGAACGTACTACCGGGATAAAAAGTAGGTATCCTAAGTGTTAATCTAGGTTATAATCTATCTGTGAGCCAAATTTCATCTAAATCTGTTCAGCCGTTGTTACGTGATTCAGTAACAAACATCCAAACTTTCACATTTATAATATTGGTAGGATTATAATCAGCCTGTAATGTTCCCACTGCTGGGACTCAGGCATGTTTTCTGAGAAAGGGAGTGGGCAGAAGTGGGCCTTAATATGCCACTAGAATCCATTCATTTTAGATTATGTTAGGTATATCTAAAGGTTTGTATGATATGTACGTACTACTGTTCGCCTCGTACCATCGAACCTCTCAATTCAATGAAATCGAACGCCATTCTTAAGGTGAATCTAGTCCACATTTTTTCCATTCAAACTTCGGGAGGGTTTTACTCCACTGTTTGACAATGTACATCAAAAATTAAACAAGGTATGGTTTTGTCTCATTATTAATATTGTGTGTACGGAAACAGAATACTAAAATAAAAAGCCATTAAAAAGTTATGAGCCAACAAAGATTCGTTTTTCTTGCTAATTTAACCTAATTTTGGGCGTGTTTAAGTAATAAAAGAAGTGTAAAAATTGGAAAACCAAGTCGGTACCGACAAAGTTCAATTATCGAAAAGATCAATGAACTTTATTGGTCACTGATTTATGCAGTGGTCTTTTCATAAAACCTGATCTTCTTTTCTTATTTTTAAGCTTCTGTTTTACTATAAATGATCTTGCATCTCACTCAATAACGTTGTGCGTGTAGACTAGCGTCTAACTGCTCATCACTGATTAGTATCAGTCAGACAGAGGTAGTCCTCTGTCGGACACGAAGCCTGGTAAGACAGCGTGCTTTTTAGCCAGGTTCACCAGTGAGTTCGAGCCAGCGACTACGTTCCCCTTAATACTGATAATGCCGCGTTATTTGCAGGTTACTTACATCAAACTGGGAAATAATGTACTAACCTAATTCACAATGACGTGATGCCACCCAACTAGTAATAAATAAAGTATGACATACTTGCGTCCATACAAAATGCGGAAGTATGTGTCATACTTTAAAATTCCAACAGATATTGGGGCAATGTGGCCTTTCCCAACGTATGACTCTTTAATAGAATCTGTTGAAATTAACCCAATGCAGTACCTACATAAGCAGATAAGAGGGACCATTACTTTTAAGATTTACAATCTGTGATTGGGTTTTATCTGAAATTTCTCAGTAGCAGCCTAGAGTCTGGATTTGTGCCCAGTTGATGTCAATAGGCTCGCCCCTTATAACATTGCACTATGGGAACACCCTTGCCCAACCCTTTGGGGCAACAAGGGGTGATGTGTTGTGTGAACTATCACATTTTGCGGTTGATCGATAGAATCTGCGACAGCGCGATCTTATCGCATTTAGGACCTAAATATTTATGTCTGTAGTATGTAAACACTGTCTGTGAAAATACATACGGCAGATAACATTGTTTACTATGACACATGACAATCCTTACTTAATATTATAAACGCGAAAGTTTGTATGTATGGATGAATGTTTGTTACTCTTTCACGCAAAAACGGCTGATCGGATTTGGATGAAATTTGGCACACAGATAGATTATAACCTAGGTTAACAGATAGGATACTATTTATCCCGGTAGTACGTTCCTGCGGGATAATTTCCGACTTCCACGCGGGCGAAGCCGCGGGCGGAAGCTAGTAAGACATAGTGAGCAGTATTTGGAAGCAGTCAGGTCTTTTAGTTAAGCCAGAGGTCGTTCGTGTTTGAGCTAACTGGCTGATGATGCTTTATTCAACTGCCTTATAATATCACCAATCATAAGCAAAATAAGTTATTAATAATGCCCCAAATGGTTTCCTGCAACAAACTTGCAATTTTCCTTTAAATTCAATGCTCTTCTATGCCATGTTCTCTATGGCCCTTCTGAAATACTCTCAGTCTTGGCAAAAATGTCCGGGTATTTTTCAGTCTATGGATGACTGGCGGGCTGTAGGACACGGAACCAGAGATCACTGGAAAAACCAAGTCATTATGCAGACGACTTGAGGGTACATCCCGGTGGCTATCTTAAAAATAGGGAACATTCTTTGTCTGTTACACAAATGATATTATGTTCGACCGTTGTTTACTATTATCACGGTCAGTTATAAATCGGTCAATTACGTACTTCTTTATGTCTTCAAATCAATTGGCAATTCAATTAAACGTATCAATGGCGCACCTATAATAACAAATCTGCAGTAAGTGATGCCTCGTAACTTATACAATAACGAATTCTCGCGTCGTAGGAAAATTAAATGCTAAATCTACTCTATATTTGCAATACTTGAATTTAGGTCTTATAAGGTACTGGATCGGTACTTTATTGCGTATCAACTATTAATGTAATCTCTAGTTAAAACAAATGTTGCATGATCTATGAATACATGTTTTGATCCTCTTTGAGGAGTGCCTTGAGAGGCGGCATAGTGTCCTCACCTTCCGCCTGACGCAGGTCCTCACCGGACGCGACTGTTTCGGGAGATTCCTGTTTCGCATATGGCGGGAGGAAACGCCCGGGTGTTTCCACTGCGAAGATCGCCCTGAGGACACGGTGGAGCATACGGTGGAGGTCTGCCCGGTTTGGGCGAAGCACCGCCGTGTCCTCGTGGAGGCGATCAGCGACGGCGACCTCGCGTCCGGCCCTGGTCCAGGCTATGGTACGGAGCTAGAGTGCATGGGTAGCCGTCACCTCCTTCTGCGAAGCAGTGATGCTCGCGAAGAGGGAGGCGGCGCACGTGAGAGAGAGGCAGTATATACGCCCTCACGATCTTAGTTGCCGCAGGGGACGCCCTGGGCGTCGGGAATCCCAGGGTGATTCCCGGCCACCGTAGGCGTGGGCTTACGGACGGCGAGTAATGGGTAGCTCGCTGACCGGTAAGGACCAAGCCCGGGTCGCCGGCGCGTTGTGTTCCACGCGCGTCTCAAAGAGATGTCAGCACAAACTGATGGGGCCCGCAAAGGCCGATGCTTGCCAGGGTTGTGGGTTGTTCGAAAGAGATACCGCCGCCCCTGGCACACAGGCTACTGAGGGTACATTAACAGTCTGACACGCCCTCCTGCTCCACCCAGAGCGGGAGAAGTTATTTGATGATTTCACACCCAAAAAAAAAAACTTGGTACATAATAAACAAACGTTGGTTGCTTTTTTTTTCTAAAACCATTTTTTTTACAGTAAAATTAAAAAAGTTCGTGTATTTCTGCGGCAAATGGTCACGGCATCTGTTAAACCATCCATCTAATTTTCACTGTCATAAAAATATGTGTTTACTAAGGCTTCACATGTACTTACACAACAGTGTAGTTATAGTCTGGCTCAGTGAACTATGTACACACACATACGATGGCGGATGTCAGCTGTTTCTGTTTCCGTATTGTTGAAATTACGAGGGAAAATGGTAATTATTGTGTTTGAAGGATATGGTAATAAGCAGTGATCGGAGTAGGTAGATTGATTTGGGGTCAATGAACTGGCACGTATATATTAGTATGGATATGCCTCCGGGATTTTGAAATGATCTAAACTGCTTTTTATATAATTTTCACCTGTTTTCATATTCATAACTAGTTATTGCATTGAATGCGAAAAAATAAATCTATAGCATTCTATAAATTTCTAATGTAGTAGTTTAAAAATACAAATTTCACAATATTTGATTCAATCCCGTAAGTACCAAAATGAAATCCCGGAAAAAGCTTATCCATGTTATGATTTCTATGACTATTTCATGATGCGAGTACGTAAAATCAATCTACCTACTCCGATCACTGGTAATAAGGTTGACTACATCCTTATAATTATCTGTTAATTTGTTACTGTCTCCTTGCTTTGATTTATTGTAGGTGTTAAGCATGCGGGTATCATTTCATAGATTAGCAGAGATTTTATTCAGAAAACAATCAAAGTCCATACAGAGATTTCTCATCAGCCAATTCGTCATAGCACCAATAATTAAATAACAACATCAAATACATCCGTTGCCCCGAATTATTGGACATAGGTGTACCTAGAGTACACCCATATTTCGACAGTTACGTTTAAGACCCAAACAATAGGAGCCGACCCTTTGCCATCAATCAGGTCCAGGACCACAAATCCAGTCTCCGAGCTGCTACTAAGAAATTCCTATTGGAAAAACCCATTTAAAATTTGCGTGACCTGGGAATCGAGCCCCGGACCTCCTGCTCAGCAGTGGCCTTGCGACCACTATACTAGCCAGGCAGTCCATAAAATAATAATTTGATGGATTAAGACAGAAACGCTGCATTGTATACTCAAGCGGTGAATGTAGTATACAATGCAGCGTTTCTGTTTTAATCCATCAAATTATTATTTTATGGACTGCCTGGCTAGTTTAGTGGTCGCAATGAATGTAGCCGGCCAGGGGTGTGGGTTTGTTCGAAAGAGATACCACAGCCCCTGGCATACGGGCTACTGAGGTAACACGGGTGGGTTTTAGTCAGTAAAAGTCTGACACGCCCTCCTGCTCTACTCAGCAGGAGAAGTCATTTGATGATTTCCCACCCAAAAAAATAAATAAATCGGTGAATGTAGTTGTAATAAGTTAAATTCCATGCAACTGCAAGTTTTCATTCAAATATAATGTACGAGTATGTGTCACAATCGTCAGACAATGAGGGAAAACATCGCGAGAAAACAAGCGTCTATCTAATAAACCTGAACAATGTAACTAACATTGTTGTTGTGAGGAAATAACAACAATATGTACACATTACTTGTCTGGCCTCTGCTGCAGATACAGCACCTGAACTGCTATCGTGGATCATTCGTGCACGCGGCGCTTAATTTGTAGACCGGTCTTAAAAACGTGCTGATACTAAACGTTACAGACAAAAATAACGCGGCCTGATAAGTTAATAAATGTAGTGAGGACGGCTAGCCAATTAATCTAGACTAAACCTATTCATATGTGTCTCCTCCTGCTAACAAAGTGCAATGATAACATAATATAACACACCCATAATGAATTCCAGTATTAAAAAGAAGGTGAAGAAAGGATCCGGCTCGAAGACCCTACCTTCGAACAACTCGCCCGTGCGCGGTGGCGGCGAGGCAGGCGCGCGGCGCGTGGAGCCGGCCGAGGCGCTGGGCACGGCCGTGGTCAAGTACAACTACCAGGCGCAGCAGCCCGACGAGCTGGCCCTCACCAAGGGGACGAGGATCCTGATATTGGAGAAGAGCAATGATGGCTGGTGGAGAGGACAGTATCAGCAGCATACTGGCTGGTGAGTACTGGTTTCTTTTTATGGCCTATCCTGAGGATCTAGGCAAAGTGACATCCTTTCATCGGTACAATGATGGAAAAGTCAAAATTTACTGTATATCAAAAAGCTGTGTCCTGTTGAAAGTCATTTTAGAAATAAGAAACGCTTTAAAAGTGTTTGCCACTTGTCTAAACCCTCTTCCCAAATTCATTGTAATCTGGTAGAATAGTGTCTATTTAACGCAGTAAGCCTTTAGAAATCTGTGTCCTTAAAATGCACGTCAAAATTTATTTTTGCTTGATTTACAGAAATTAGTCATCCATACTTATTTTCTATCTGTCATGGGTTGTTTTATATTGTGTGTACGACTTTGCCTTCAGAATAAAACTGAAGTCGTATGTAGCCAAAGAATTTTAATTAATTTATAGCGCAGTCTACAATAGCCGTAGTACTGATATTTCTTTCTATGAATGCAGTTGCTTTATGCTAATATGTTAGCAAAATGGGGGAAAAACCAATAAAGAAATTAATAAAATAACGTTTTAGCAACAGAACTAATAGGATTACATTTAATTGGCATGCATGCTTATGTGTTAGTTACGTGACTGACGTCGTAAACGTGACAATAATATTAATGCTACTAGTTGTGCCCGCAACTCCGCTCGCATGAAACCGTAGCTAGAGAACATAATAGTGAGAAGAAGAATCACCTAAATCGGTTGAGTGGTTTTCGAGTGATAAATCACCTAACGACCAGTCAGTAAAACGTTGTGTTTTGGATATGAGGATATTATTAACAACAAAGATATTCCCTCGCAGGTTCCCTTCGAACTACACCAGCGAAGAGGGTGACAATGAGGACCCCGTGCACACGTACGCTATGGCGGAAAACGTTCTCGACATAGTGGTGAGTCTATATAAACACATACAACTTTCATTACCATCCTTCTGACTATAACAATCTATGTGGGGTATTTGTTCTTGCTCACATCTTATCCTGTCATCGCAGCATTTTAGAAAAGGGTGACCCTTTCTAGTCATGTACCCTTGTTCTAAAAATGCTAAGGAAACTGCGCTAGACTTGCCTACACCAGTTCATCTGGACGATAAGTTGTGTTAAAACTAGCTTATTGCGCAATTGGGTCGCGGGTTCGACCCCTGTATAGAAATTGTAAATTATATATTCACGATAAAACCTAATAATATATGACTTGAATTTGAATTAGCATTTAGTTATGCCCTCTTGTATAACAAATCACTAAATACATTTATCGTTAAGGAGGATGTGCTAAGGTGGCCAGTATTCTCTAATTTCGTGGCCTGCCCTAGCGCTTCTCACTTAAACGAATTCAAAACATCTTCATTCAATTATTTGAAGTTGAGAGAGACAGAATGTATACGCATTTAGAAATTTGTGGTGCAAGAGGGCCTTAGTGTAGTTTCAAAAAAGCTTCCATTGTACCAACCATTTCATGTTCCATTGCTGCATTGTCCTCAGTATTCCCCGCAGGTGGCGCTGTACTCGTTCACGTCGAACAACGAACAAGAGTTGTCGTTCGAGAAGGGAGACCGCCTCGAGATCATAGAGCGGCCGCCCTCCGACCCCGAGTGGTACCGCGCGCGCGACTCGCGCGGCCTGGTGGGCCTGGTGCCGCGCAACTACCTGCAGGAGCTGGCCGACTACCTCACCACGCCGTACAGGTACTGCTCGTAGCATGGCTGTGCACTTGGCCTACTTTAAAATGTCCACCATTTATCGCTCTTATTTTCACTGGCTTATATTTTGTTAATGTAGGCCCGTTTGCATAACTCACTGAACATGTGAACATCGTTCTGACTCTGTCAATTGTTTGAAATTGTTTTTGTTTTGAAAATGTTTTAAAAATGTGGTGGGGACCACACGCTATCCGGACTCGGTCGGTGGCGACCACGGGACAATTTAGCAGCACGTGAGCTGCTGTGTCGTGCTCCATGCAGGCCTGCACGGCGGACTGGCTGTTACTGTTGTGGCAAAGAGGGGTTTGTTAAATGACCCACGCTGCTGTAACTGTACGCAGCTGCAGGCTGTTGCTTAGTTATACAGAGAACCTGTTTCGTGAGGCGGCCGTTGATTGTAGGACGTGCGCTCTTAGCTTGCCTGCACTCACTTTTTTTGTTTTTTTTTTTGATGACGGGGGGAAATCGTCATCGATGTCTTCTGGGGGGGGGAGGGGTCTGTCAGACTCTTACTGACTAAAACCACCCCGGTGTTCCGTCTCTCACTTACACCGGGGATCACGGGAACCGTGAGATTTCCGCGGTCCCCGGATAGTGCCAGTCCGTCTCTGCGAGCCACCTCGCGATAGGGGGGGAGTGAGGTGTTAAACTCCTCCCTACATCAAAGAGAGGCGCCCGTGGAACACTACGCGCCGCCATCTCGGGTCCTAAGGAATAGGGGGCGACGGATTTCCCGAGATCCGTCGCCCCTGGACCCATTTAGGGGGCTGAAAGAGGGCGTTGTCCGCCCTCCGCTAACGCCCGGTGCGTCTGCTACGGATTGGGTTAGCGGAAGTAATACCCCGCTCCCTCTCCGCAGCCTCCTTCTGCGAAATGGCTGTTTCGCAGAAGGACACCACCGCGTCCTAGGAATCCGGAATCCGGGAGTAGGCAGCAACGAGATGAGGGCAAAGCGCGGCCCCCCTCAAACGGCACTCTGCCAGCGTGTGCCACGCCGTGTCCTCCCGACAGACGCAGTGGTGACACCGAGCGTCCGGCTCCCTGTTTATGCGACACAGGTACTTCCCGAAGCAACCATGCCCCGAGAGCACCTGTGTCTCCCGAAACGACAGGGAGCCGTGCCTCCTCCCGAGCCAGCGCTCGAGTACTGGCCGGACCGCCCCGATGGTGGCGGGGCCTGCACTCACCTTGGTCCAACCATAGTTTGCGATATTGATCTGTGGTGTGTTTCCTTACCAGAGTGCCTAAGTACCCGAAACGTTAGACGCGATGGGTTTATCAGAAATAGAGCCAATCGCCTCAACTCCTCAGGTCTCTTTCCTCTTCGTTCCCGGCGCTCAACTGCGCAGGTTCTAGAGCAGGTGACTACTCACTTTTATTCGTCATGATCTGATTTTAGTGATAGTCCAGCCTGCTGTCACCTAGTCATAAAGGGATCGCAGTTGGGAGTGGAAATTGGAAAGTGGAGAAGGGAGGATTAAGGATGTGAGTAGGATGGGGCAAGGAGGGGTTGTATGAGTTGGGACAGAAGGCACGAGCCGTGAAGAGGCGAAAACGTGGAGCGGTGGATAGATGCAGCGAGAGATGAAACTTCGCTGTGTCGCACAAACAGGGAGTCGCACACTCGGTGCCATCACTGCAGAGTGCACCCGTGCCAAGCTCGCGGTGGCCAGACGGCGTGGGCCCAGTGGTGGGCTGCAGTGACCTCCTTATCTCTGTCCCCGTCATTTCGCAGGAGGCTGCTCCCACCGAAAAGATTTCATGTAAAGTAGACTAGACTTGAACAACGCTTTCACTGTCAAAAAGTTATCAGATCCGATGTAGATCCAAGCCCCTAACTCTACAACCCTTACATCTCTGTCAAAATGTATGGCTTAGCACTTTCGCGGGCTACAAGGCCTAACTCTACAACCTTAACATCTTGGGGAAAATGTACGGCTTGGCGTTTTTGCAGCACAGATACTCATTGTCAAATTACTGAAGCAGTTCTTTATCAGGAATTTGTAAACGATAATTTTAGGAAAGTGGTTTGTTCCAACTTCAAGAAAGAGGTCAATCGTCGAATCCGACTCAGCTGGGCAGCGTTCGAGAAGGCACGCAATATCTTCTTGTCCCACATATCGCTGTGTCTCAAGACGAAAGTCTTTGACCAGTTCGTGTTGTGATGACCTATGGCTATGCTTGGAGTTACCCAAAGGGCTATGCTTGGAGTTTCTCTACGTGATCGAATCAGGAATGAAGAGATTCGCAAAGTAAGCGACATAGCCCGAACTTAAGTGGCAGTGGGTAGGACACATTGCTCGCAGAACAGATGGCCGATTGGGCCGAAAGGTTCTGGAGTGGCGACCGCGTACCGGAAGACGTAGAGTTGGAAGGCCTTCCACAAGGTGGACCGATGACCTGGTGAAGTCCGCAGGAATCCGCTAGATGCGGGAAGCACAGAACCGGTTGTAGTGGCGGAGTTTGGCGGAGGCCTATGTTCAGCAGTGAACGTCTTTCGGCTGAATTGGTGATGACGAAAATACATTCTAGTAAGTACGGCTGGTTGTTTGGTACCTTATTACGGTTACACGGATTTCAATAACGTCTGGCAAGAAGATATAATAGTATTTTGGGGAAGTTACTTTTTACCGCGGGAATATACCTATTATATTTTTTAGGGTGGGCAAAGAAGTTGCAAGGGAGGACACCGCCCACCCTTGCCCCCTAGTTACGCCCATGTCTATACTCCTAACCAAGCAAAACAGGGACGGACGGACGGCAGTCTGTGTCGGTATGTTTTGAGTGTGCTGGGGAGCTAGCTACTCACCCGGAGGAAGCAGTGGGTGCCCCGTAACCAGTAGCGTGCCCGCAGCGAGGCGGGCGAGGCGGCGCGGGGCGCGACGGGCGCGGGGCCGGGCGGCGCGGGGCCGGGCACGCGCGCGTGGTACTACGGCGCCATCACGCGCACGCACTGCGACGCGCTGCTCAACACGCACGGCCACGACGGGGACTTCCTCATCCGGGACTCCGAGACCAATGTACGTGCACTCTCAATATTCATTGCTCGTTCGAATTTATAGCCCGTTGTCATCGTCTACCTGACTTTTCCCGACTATGTTGTGCTCGGCTGTGACTGCCTATTCCATTTACGAAGAAGAAGATAAATGCTTGAATTTATATAATTGTATTATATTTAAAAAAAAATGGATGGGTAACCATCTTTTCTTACCTAGGCCCCCCGTGCCTCGGAAAGCACGTTAAGCCGTTGGTCCCGTCTGTCGTTTGTAGAACCTTGACAGTTGTTACAGGTCGTCAGAAATCCAAAAGTCTGACAACCAATTTTACCAAGGAGTATCGTATTAACCAGTAAGTTGGTTGTGGAGGTCAGATAGGCAGTCACGCCATGTAAAATACTGGTATTCAGCTGCATCCGGTTAGACTTGAAGCCGACCCCCACTTAGTTGGGAAAAGGCTAGGCAGATGATGATGATATTAAATTTTTTGTGATCCCCAAGTCTTGCCGTCCCATCTAAATTCAATTTATTAACTAGTGTTTCTCTAAAAAGCACCATCTATATTATATAATTATATAACATAACACGATATAGTTCTTGAGCGCTAACAACATTCCTAAACTTCGGTGCTCAAGTTGTCACCTATTTAGACCATTAAATATAAGTAAAAATATTTATTTTTCTTACCACAATTAACATTGCAGACATTAACTCTGAACTGACAAACAGTTAGCAAAATTCGTCTTGTAGCAAAGATTCGACTTGAAAATGTCTTTCTATTGATATATATTTATGGCTAATTAGTCTTCAGGTCAGAAATCCACAATTCGGTGCTCAATCTTCTTTTCAGTATCGCCATCTTAATTTTTTATGTTAACCCTATCAGAGCGTCCAAAAACCATGAAAATGACACTTAATGTACAGAGACCAGCACATCAAGCTACCCCAATCTGTCAAGTTTCTTTGATAGTTTTTCAACTTTATTACAAAGGAATAAGGTTTATATTCAATTGGGAAAATTTGACAGTTTGGGATAGCTTGACCTGCTGGCGACTATACAATAAATACTCGATCCAAATACTTTGTGATGGGGTTCATGCCAGATGTTGACCGTCACGTTGCATTGCCCGGCGCAGGTGGGCGACTACTCGGTGTCGCTGAAGGCACCGGGCCGCAACAAGCACTTCCGCGTGCACGTGGAGGGCGCGCTGTACTGCATCGGGCAGCGCAAGTTCCCGACGCTGGAGCAGCTGGTGGCGCACTACCAGCGCGCACCCATCTACACCAACAAGCAGGGCGAGAAGCTCTACCTGGTGCGCCCGCTGCCCAAGGCCACGCAGCCCTGCTGAGTGCGCGCCGGGAGGGCATACAGTGTGATATGTTCGTTTCCTACAAAATCTGTTTCGTTTTCGTCGACGAGCCGTTCCATATGAATGGGCATCTATAATTAGCGTTTCCCGTTTTGTACTCCGGTGTCCACTATTTACTCCTTAAAACTAGTTCAGAGCTTCCGTATATGCATTGTCAATTTTGTACGAAATTTGTATCCAGGCTCCGCACACTCGATCGGAACCTACCACCTTTAGTGAGGGTTTTGCACGAAAGTAGTCGATAAATCGAGTCGAACAGATTCCCATCGATTCACATCACTCAATAGTACAACATCGGATGAGGAATCTGTTCGTTACGTCACCCCTATTATACTGTAACGACTTAGTATAATGCGGCGTTGAAGCAACGCCTAAACTTAATTAAACAATAATAACAAAACCAAAAATTGGCTTCTTTATCTCTATTAGTGTTTAATAACATTTTATATCATATTATTTAGGTAAGTTCGATAGTGTAATTTTTATAATGAGTTATAGTTAAACTGTGTTTTACGCATATTATAATCGATTATCGCGTCTCGGAGTACCCGCGAATATATTGAGTGGACGCTTCATGTGATGTATAACTAAATGTACACGATGCATATGTTGTGATGTTTGGCTAAGTAAGATATAATGTAAGTCATGATCAGGGAAAATCGTGGAATGTGTAAGGAAGGCAACTTATTGTAAGTGAGTGGGAATTTTGTAAGGTTTTTCTAACGCGCCCAACGTTAAGAGGACTCGGTCGCGATTGACAGTGCTGTGCTAAATTGAGGCAAGCAGGTTTGCAGCATAATACATTGCCTTTTGCTACAAAGACAAGGTGTTATTGCATACAAACTAGGTTTACATGAACTCTCAGAATGTATTTTCGTATACTATTAACTTTGAATTCGAGCTTTAAAGAGCGCCGAAAAAGTATTAAAAAAACATTCCTTAAATTAATAAAGAAATAGAATTCGTCAATCACGAGTGTCAGTCGCACCGCTCCTCCAACGCCGCGCGTCAGTCGAGAGAGCTCGTACGCGCGGACGCACCAACTGTATAAGTCTGACTAGTGAAATCGCGTAGTCAAATATATCAATGGTAAACAATATTCCTGCGTTTTAGTCTTTACGACAACGAATTAGGTAACGTTTGGTTGGTACCGCACCAGTTTACACTTACATTTTGAAGTGGTACGTTATATTTAGATAAGTCAAGATAAAAAACTGTGGTCCCCACCACAGTTCTTTTTATCTGTGGTGGGGGTAAAGACGCATCTGTCATTTGTGGTTCACCATCTTGTCGCGTCATACGGTGTATGTCCGATTAGTGGATGTCGCAGTCGTTATAAAAGAATCTAATCTTGTAGTCAATCACTATCTCCTTTATTTATAAAAGTTGCTTAAAGTTAAGTATTGATTAGCGTGTGTTTAACCATACATTTTTGACGTTTAAAGGTTTCTTAACTTTAAGCGGCGTTCATAAATGAGAGGATATGTTTTTGGTCTGGACTGTTAGATTACTGCACCAAGTGATATGTGTCTGGTCTGGGCCTAGAGACAAAATACATTTCTGTTATCGTTCACGCCAAACGCTACGCCAAAATGTATGAGAATGACATTACCTGCGGAAAAAACACGACGTAACCTTTCCGCAGGTAATGTCATTCCCATACATTTTGGCGTAGCGTTTGGCGTGAACGCTAACAGAAATGTGTTTTGTCTAGGCCTGCTGGACTGTTAGATTACTACACCAAGTGATATGACTTGCTGTAATTACCCAAATTTGAAAAAGGCAGCCTGATCTACAAGTGTAGATGTACAGTAATGATGATGTAGTTTAAACTGGTGTGGTGGGCATGGAATCTCAACGGGTTGATTTCCACTGAGGTGACAATCGCTAGTCAATATTATACGCCGACATCACAAATAACTCGCTCTTATTTTAACACTTTTATTTACTTTTGTAAACCTTGTGCGCGCAATCTGTCTGGGTGTCCTAAATTAAGGACGATGAAACAATAACATTATGCTCCAGTCACAAATACACCATAATATATTATTAATATAAATAAATGTATGGTTAATTTCAAGATTTAAAATTTAATTCTTCATCTTATGTTAGTGTAAGCTTTAAATTAATGACGCCAAAGTCACATTCGCTCAGTTCTATTATCGGTGATCATTCTGTTATTACTTGATGTCATACGTGACTTCGAATTAGTTATAATTAAGCGGAATTAAGGGTTGTACGTTATGTATTATATGTAAATTATACAACGCCCAGGCGTGTTGCGCGCACGCACCGCAATTCGATCCACATGTAAAAAATAACAATGGCAGCTTGTTTGTTGTTTTATACATATTAATTATAATATATTAATTTTGTAGATACCAATATATAAATTTAAATGCGAATCACATCCAACAATTAATTTTAAGTTAAACCTTGACATGTTCAGTTGTAGCACCTGTATTATCTTCTGTAGTGTGTCGTCCAACACTTCGGTAACACTCCATAACGGCAAGTATTAAGTAAATAGCTTTTACACAGGGACATTATTTTTGTATGGACTTTTTATTTTACACATTGACAGTTGATGATGCACCAAGTGTAGAGATTTTTGTAAGTATGCGAAAACTTAGCGATAAGGTTAGGTTACAAGTGACACTGTATGGTACACGGTTGAGGGTGTTTTCCTCGGTATCAAATGTTACTGCGCGTGTGTGAACGATTATTTGCATTTATGTTATAGTAACGCATTCTATGCGACTTGACTAATTTGAGATTAGTTTATCAATATCTCATTAATTTAACAAAAGCTGCTTTGTTTAAAACGTAAATAAACTAAAATTATTATTGTGTGAAATGAAATTCTGTGGTCTCAGTTGCATTTGCTAAATTGGTCCTTATCGCCAAATATTAGTTGGAAAATGCGTCAAAAAATGCTTCGATTATTATTGAAGTACTTAAAAATATATTTTCCTTAAATAATTTTAATGGAAAACATCCTTGAGATGGCGATGTCTCCCAACATTGATAACGCACTATGATTAATTACAAGTGATACTTTTGAGATATAACTTTTGTCTACACAATAGTGCTGTGTGAAGGAACGTGCAATGGAATGGGATTGGTCTAAACTGAGAATAAAATAACTAAGGGTATGTGCATTATATGTAATTTAAAAATGCGTTTGTTCGATATGAATTGTGTAAAAGATGACATATTTCGTAAAACAAAAAGAAATATTTATTTTGTTTGTACAATATTATTGAAGAGATTTAGTTTTTGATTGACACTAAACTCAACCAAGATTAGAGGGTTCTATGAACTTCAGAGAAATTACTATGTAAATATCCAAAAAAAAAACATGTTTATGAGTATTATTCTTGACAAAATGCTTGTTCCACAAGGCATTCTTGAAACGAGTTTTTTATTAAGAATAATTCTCATCAACTGCATTTTCGTCACGAACATTTGTAAGACTTAAGAAAAAATGGTTCAGTTTATCTGTGCTTCTCAATACGAGTTATAATAATGAACAGGTGTGACACAAGTCATATCTCAAAACGCAGTGATCGTAAGTTACTAGATCTTTTTGATGTATTTAATACGTTTTATACTCAATAATGTAATTAGAATTAAATGCGAGGCAAACTCAGTGTAGAGATTTATTAGTAAAAAAAATAGTAAAATGTGCTGATGCAGGTTTTGAGCGATTTTTTTATACAAATCATTAAAAGTTGACTATAATGTATTCGACGCATCTGGTTATTTTGAAATTAAATTCACATACAATGGTGTACATTTGAACCTTAAGCTAGAAAAAGCTAAATCGAAGGATCTTTATTGTGTTTGGATTTAATTACAGAAAACAGTCATCACCCAAGCTTGTTGGAGATCAAAATACACCTTGTATAACAAAGTCTTCCTGAATGTTGCAGCATTTGAAGCCGCATTTATTGAATGCAAGCACAAAGCCAGTAGAAAAGCACGGGGTAATCATTAAGATGGACATATTGAATTGTTTGAAATTAACGAGAGTAAGACAGAGTGTGTATATTAAAAGTTCGATTGACGGACAAACGAATGGTAATTGATTGCGAATGAGAAAACTATAGTGCACTAATTTAAACAAGCTTTATAAAATAAACATTGCCAAACTTAGAAAGGAATTAACGCCGAGTTTACATTCCTAAAGCTTTTTATAATAACACTTGCGAAGATTAGCTTAAAACTTAAGTATTGGGTACTAAAGTACCGCCCTACCAGTTTTTCAAAAATCGACTAATCTACATTACTGTATCAAACGTTTTAATAGTATAACTAGGTATAGAATATAGAGTGATTCGGTTTTTTATTTTTATATTGCTCAAAGTATATTATTTTATAATTTGTATTTGTGAACTTGTGTTTGTACGTTTTTGTGAATGTATATTATCCGATGTAACGAGCCAATGTAAGTGCAGTATGTAATATTTAACAATAATTTATTTATTAATTTGCCATCCGGTGTTTTATTCATATACATGTAACTCTTCCTCATTCTCTTTCGCTAAATATCTAATCACTCCCATCTTTTGGCATCTGGCTAAGGCCAGGCTATGGGGTTGGCTTCGTGTCTCACCAGATGGAGCTGAATACCATTATTTTACATGGACCACCTGACTGTGAGTCAGTAACTAAGACTGGTTGTCAGATTTTCGAGGCTTCTGACGACCCGTTACGACCGTCAAAGATCCAAGAATGACAGCCGGGACGTAGCACGGAGGGGTCTTGGTATGTAAAGATCATCACCCATCCCCGGGCCAACCGCGGCAAGCGTAGCTTAGGTTAAGCTACGCTTAGGTACGCGTAGGTTAGGTTTTCATTTTGACAGTTCAACAACATTTTTTGTGTTATTGAGCAGTTTTTTTTTTTCGGATACATTTATGGAAATAAGAAGAATTCTCGGCTATTATCCCTACCTCCATCCTACCAGGTCTGGGATATCATATGCTGGAGACCAGAAGGGTATGTGGCCTGGTAGGCGTTGTGCTCGAAGTACAGATGCGCCTGACATCTACAAAGAGCTGATTCGATACACCGACTAATTATCTCGGTGGCAGAAAACATGTCCGACTGCTAGACGTGCCTTCGTGACGGACAGCAGCCCGTGTTGCGCCTCCCGTACCGCGCGTGTTGTCCGCACTAAACAAGCTCGTGGAGTGGCTTCCACGCCACCACCACGCCTCCACAGATCGCAGTCTGCAGGCTTAGCACGAGCACCGATTTGTCGACGGAAGAATAGACATTACTATTAACTAAATGATGTACAATAGCAAAAGATGGCTATGTTTTTCTATTCATTATCACAGTTATGCGTTCTAAACGAATCATGATTTTGTAGATAATCGTAAAAACTTTGTGGCCGTCGAGTAAAAAGTTTTGTTGTCAGTGTGATTTTGACAATTTGGGAAGAAATATTCTTCTGAAATAGTCTACATTTATAAGGACCTAGACAAATATCGTTAGAAACGAAAGACTAAATGACAGATTGTAGAAGGATATCTGCGGTGCGATTACAAAAATGTAGGAACGAAATGTCACTTTGTATTGAAAAAGCACTGTCTATTCTTCGAAGAAATACAAAGCGCCATGCTAAGCCCGCTGGCTTGGCAGCCGGACTGCGATCTGTTCGCTAGTAAATTCTCCAATTTAATTGTTATGTGCCTATATTTTTGTGAGAATAATAGTATTTAATTGTTTTATTAGTTAGGTGTTATGTTTGTAGTTATTATATATTTGGATTGGATTTGTGTAATTGGTTATGCCGTGTCATCATCTGCCCAGCCTTTTCCCAACTATGTTGGTTGTTGTTGTTGTAATTGTAACCATTAATTCAGCATATCATTCTAGACCCCCTAGAGCAAAAATTTTTCGCCAGATATACAAAAAAAAAAATCAGCTTTTCGAAAAAAAAAAAAAAAAAAAAAGTTTGCGAAAAATTTCTTCGCTGTGGGTTCTAGAATGATATGCTGAATTCATGGTTACCATTTGCGCACTGGATAACAACTTACTCTGTATAATAAGAGAAAAAATCTAAAAATATATTATCGAGATAGCTTAGGCAAAAAGCAGTCGCAAAATGTCAGTTTTATTTCATAAAATAACAAAATATATTTTAAAATATTCAATTCCAAGATTTCAGTTTTTTTTCTGTTTTTGAACACCATGAAATAGTAGCCGCCATGTCATTACCTCATACCGCTGAATAAACTAATCAACTTTTTACTTTTATTATTTTCGTAACGTCATATTTTTTTTTATAGTATCTTACATTCAGGAACAGCAAAACCAACGATAAGTAGAATAATAACTCATTTTTTCAATTACAAACAATTATCATACAAAATATCAGCACATTTGGATATTTAGCATACTGACGTCATACCCACAGACCAATATGCCGCGTGGCGTTCACTGCGTCCAGCGTTTTCCTCAAATTACGCGCGAAATATGAAAATGTTAAATTTAAATGCATTTTTATTGCTCTAATCGGTTAAATAAAAATGTTGTGTTTTTTTAGTGGTTTATTAACATTTTAGAATCTAATTAAGACACTTTTCAAAAATGGGTGTAATACCCTATTCCTCCTCTGAGCGATCGACCCAAGTGGCTGATATTACGAGGCCACAAGCCCCTCTCAACTCCCAATTTTTTGGTATGGATTTATTATTGGGGAGTTGGTCCTAGTTACGAATAGTTTTTCCTGCTAGTACCAGCCTAGCAACCAACGGCTATTGATCAAACAAAGCCAATCCAAATGAAAATAAAATCACGAGCTCGACTGTTGCTTGTTTCGTGATCGTAAAATGTTATCGCGCAGAGATAAACTGCTGATCCAGCCGTGGGAGGACCGCAGATTCAAAGATCATCGTTCAAAAGTGAGTCACTGATTAAAGTTCGTATTTTCATACAAGTGCATGAATTACAGAAAGAAATTTCTAACTTTTGTCTCCGTTAACAAAACGAAAATATTTTGTCAACCTACTATCAAGATTATTCTTTATACATATTTATTTTCCTATTATTTATGAGGACCACCCTTGATCAGTCAGTCAAGATACTTTTAGAATATGGGCCAACTGATTGTTAACCATCGGCATCAACAATAAACAATATTCTATTCCTACTTTATTTTTCCGATCCGAGGTAAGGTCAGCTCTACCCGCGATAGACGACCGTGCCCCGGCGGCGCGGGCGCACGTCGCGCTCAAACTGAAGAAGAACCAGCGCCAACTTGACAGGAAGAACAAGATTCAGAGCGAGAACTTCAGCCTCCTGCAGCGACTCAACGATATCATGAAAGTGAACCGGCTTGATAACCACTGGGTGAAACCGCTGCGCAAGTAAGTCATCTGGTAGAATAATTATTTTAGTATTTGTATGAAAATAACAACTACTTGCTCAATGAATTGAAAATAAATAACCTGCCCTTTACTAATACTTCATCAACTAAAATATAACGTCGAAAACTTCATCGCAGCACGTCTCCTGTGCTGCAGGACTCCGGCGGTCCCACGCGAGCTTATCGTCGCGGATCGTTTTAACGCTCGTCGCCGCGACTGAGGCTGGCCGGCGAAACCGGCCAGTGAGCCGAAGCTGCGGTCACAGAAACCATGCCAGCTGGATGTTGCATGCGTTTGCACTTCTAAATTCAATATTATTTTCACTTTGTTGTGACACCCTTGTCGATTGTGACGCCATTTTTGTTGTTAAGATCATGCGGCGCGTGTCAGATTTGAAGCGGCGCGGCATATCGAAGATGCGCCCGTTTGTATGTGGGCGCCACGTTACAATGCGGCATACTTTGTTTCAGCCGAACTGAAATCCGGCTGAACGAAAGGTAGCCGCATTTCAAAACAGCGACGTTTTTCAATAGGGCTCGCCTATTTGTAATAGGGCGTGTTACCTATACGATATGGCTGCGACATATACGTACCAAGGGCACAGCTTCTTTGGATGATATCAAACTATATTGGAAGGGTTTTTTAATCCTATCTCTACATGTTCAGAAGTTATGAGAATTTTTAATACATTGATACCAGAAACCGAACTTTTCAATTGAAATAACACATCTCTCGGAAGAGATTTACCGTGATATTGGCAAGTAACGTGGCAAGTTATTGACCTACGTGGTGCGGTGACACGTTTTTTATGATTTGAACTTAAGAAACATGAAACCGAAAATTTGGTATCATTCTTAGAATATTTTATTTTGAGCTAAAACTATGTATACTGATTCTCTAACAGCTGTTATCTTTAGTGCTTAAGGATAGCAATATGGTTTCTTTTACCCCTTGTATACATTAGGATGAATAATATTTTGGAACACACTATAATGAAATGTAATGGGTTAGGTTATCTCAAAGTTGCAATCGTTATTTAACAGAAGAACCGCTTTTGGATGTGGCTGTGTGTATTCACATTAGTGCTCGTGACTGTACCTGTACCCAAGACACGCGGCATTACCATGTTATTTGGACATGCTTAGCTTAGCCTCTGGCCAAAGTAATAACCAGCCCGGGTCACGCGAACTGTCTGTCAACCAGCCGTTTCGTTTCTGGTGGATACATAATCATAACTCTATCTGAAGTAAAAAATAACAGCTTGTGGGAGAGCCACACACGACGGCCGCCTATATTATGCAAATATATGCTGCGTAGGCCTATAATGTCCCCACTGTTTGGGGGAGGCCTATGTCCAGAAGTGGACGTCTTTCGGTTGAAATGATGATGTTGCGTGTGTACGTTACCCTAGCAAGAAAGTGTCTCCTAGAGTTATATGAGTAGAACGTATAATGTGTGCCTTATCTGCTGTAAATGTGCCCCCACATCAAAAATGTGTGCCCCCTGTCGTTTTGGAGAAAAACGGAAAAAACGATTCTTGCTGGGGTAACGTTTTTCTAGCAGGAAAATTCTAAACGAATGATCGGAGAGAGAAAAATTGTGCATGGCCAGAGAGCTTATATGTGTGCCAAAATGTGCCCCCAAAAATTAAATCTGTGCCCCTTCAGGTTTTCGAGATATTGCACTTCCTGCTGGAGTAACGTTTTGATGAATCGTATATCTCTAAAACCATTGTATGTGCCCCTGTAGAATAAACATACACGACTAGCTCTTAATGTGTGCCCCTTAGTGCCCCAATTAGATTTAAGAAAATATTTATAGTTTTCCAGTTATCGCGGTTTTATGAAAACCCGAAAAAACATCGCAGCGCCTAAATGAGACAAGGCACAAGTTCGCTGAAAACTGTATTCGGTCCTTCTTGACGCTATTAATAACCATACAAAGTTTAAAAACTGTTCATGAATGCGTTTTTGAGTAATCTTGCTAAAAGTCAAAACGATGGTGTCATAACTTTGACGGCAAAATACAAGGAACCGGCTCAATCCCAGATGTGTAGGTGTGAACCAAAATCGTGTGCCTTTAGTCAAAAATATAATTATGTTGAAAATATTCAGCTTGGAATGTTTCGCATTAAGTTAATATTAACAAAAAACCAAAATGTGTAAACAACGGGTGGTTATCCGACCAAATTTGAATGACTACTAAAAAGCGACGGATTCATACATATCGATGACCTTCGTTGCTTACATATTTTGGTTTTTTGTTAATATTAACTTAATGCGAAAAATTCCAAGCCGAATATTTTCACCATATATTTTTGACTAAAGGCACAAGATTTTGGTTCACACCTACACATCTGGGATTGAGCCGGTTCCTTGTATTTTGCCGTCAAAGTTATGACACCATCGTTTTGACTTTTAGCAAGATTACTCAAAAACGCATTCATGAACAGTTTTGAAACTTTGTATGGTTATTAATAGCGTCAGGAAGGACCGAATACAGTTTTCAGCGAACTTGTGCCTTTTCTCATTTAGGCGCTGCGATGTTTTTTCGGGTTTTCATAAAACCGCGATAACTGGAAAACTATAAATATTTTCTTAAATCTAATTGGGGCACTAAGGGCCACACATTAAGAGCTAGTCGTGTATGTTTATTCTACAGGGGCACTTACAATGGTTTTAGAGATATACGATTCATCAAAACGTTACTCCAGCAGGAAGTGCAATATCTCGAAAACCTGAAGGGGCACAGATTTAATTTTTGGGGGCACATTTTGGCACACATATAAGCTCTCTGGCCATGCACAATTTTTCTCTCTCCGATCATACGTTTAGAATTTTCCTGCTAGAAAAACGTTACCCCAGCAAGAATCGTTTTTTCAGTTTTTCTCCAAAACGACAGGGGGCACACATTTTTTATGTGGGGGCACATTTACAGCAGATAAGGCACACATTATACGTTCTACTCATATAACTCTAGGAGACACTTTCTTGCTGGGGTAATGTACACATGTTGCGTAGCTAGGTATACATATATATCCCGTAGAGCCTGAATGAAGGACTAGTTTTACATAGGTTTAGGCGGCTAGAAAGAGAGATAGCATCCTCCTACTTCTCTAACTTACTAGCAGTATTTTTATAATAGAAAGAATAAGATTAGTAATTACTGTAAATATTAGTTTCCAGCAGAAAGTGGGTTTGTTCTACGACGCGGAGTCGTTGAACAGTAAAGTAACTGCGCGGTCTCTGCCCGAGCCCTTGGAGGAAAGTTATAGCAACGTCAAATGTTACGCGTGCGAGATCAGAAAAGTGAGTCTACAGGTATTCCATTACAGTTTGATAGAAGGTAACATAACTAATAATACCTACGTTTTGTTCACAGAAACAGTACGAATACATCTACAGGCAGATGCATCAAGACTCATTGCCTTCTATTTATTCTAATTAATATTGTAATCTGTGTTTTTAAAATAAAACGATTATTATATTGGACAGAATTTATTGGTATTATAGATACAATACAAATGGGCTGAAGTCAACATAATTTCATATCGGGACGACCGTTCCGGTCCCGACGCCTGGTACTGCATTTAATTACTTTCGTCGGAGTTAAAATCGAAACATAAATACTATGTTATTATCAAAAGCATCAATTCAATCGGTAAGCAGATTACACTAAACGCGTACGTCGCGTACGCGGCACTTAACATTAAAGCTATCCACTTCGTGTCCATCGTCCGTTACTCGGTACATTACGAAATCGAAAAACAAAGATGAAAATTTTCAAACATCACAATAGAGCTGTATCACACCGGAGCCGCGGCCGGCGCCCTAGAAGCGGAACCCTTCGTGCGGGCCGGGCGCCGCCGCCGCGTCGAAGTGGAAGCCGGCCTCCGCCGCCGTCGGCACCAGCGTCGCGTCCTCCTCCTGCAATCAACATTGCACGCTTGGATTATTACGTACCCACAACTTATTCGTTAGGTCTCAATTTAAAGGATGTGATACCACCGGCTGCTTCGAGTACCTTCAAAGACTCCGTGAAAATAACCACAAATAAAACAAAAACATCATGACATCACACAACTAAAACTTCATTACGCTGCAACACGCCCAGCCCTGTCGATAAAGCAACAATAAATGATCCACTAGGGAAATCGTCTATATCTTTGTCCCAGTAGGATTATAACGGTAAACCATAACACGTCAGTACGCACCTCTCCCGCGAAGTACTGCTCAATGATATCGTAGGCCATTTTGTAGATTTCTACTTTCTCGTGGCTCTGCAGCGCCTCGATCTTGTCGATGCCGCCGCACTCTTCGATCATGTTCGCGACCTGATCGGCGTTCTCACCCGCCATCTTCAACATGTTGCTTAAACCGTCTAGCACAACCTGGAGACACAACATTGATAATATTAGCTTGATAAAGTTACAAGAACTAGCTGGCTATGAAAATAAAGCATTTACTTGATTTTTAAACTAACCACTTGCGAAATTGAGATTATCACCAGTTCATGAAACATCTTACTATTTTTTAGATATTCCAACCAGGTAAAGTATTATTGCAAACAAGAGATATTCATTGATCTAACTTAAGCTGCATGTCAATATTATACATTGTTAGCAAATTGAATGTAAACTCTGTAAACACGCCAAACAATAGCATTGGGAAAATGGGAACTATTCGTATTGAGGAGTCGTCAGCTATACATACAAGAAAACAAGTGGTTTTCACTTTGCCGAGATCAAGTCTGCAGTCAAGTCAATTACTTGAGAATTTTAACCCAATTTCACATTTGAAACCAATTCTATACTTAACACAAGATGAAATGGCTGCTTGTGATGTCTCACACAATCACTGAATAACTTACATTGATAACTTGAGTATCTTTGCAACTGAGCAATTTGCAGAATGGCGGTATGACCCCGCAGTTGATGAGGGCCGCGACCTGTTCCTTGGTCCCGCTGATGCTTAGGTTGGACACAGCCCAGGCTGCTTCCTTTTGCGTTTGGAACTCGCCCTTCGTGAGGTTCTCTACGATCTTGGGCAGTAGACCCGCGTCTATGACTGCCTGCACTTGCTGCTTGTTGCCCGCTGTGATGTTTGATAAGAACCATACTGCCTCTTTGCAGATCTTTTCTTTCTGTTAATGGAACAAGCCAATAATAAAACATACATTGATTACTTTCAAGCTATAGTTTAGACTGTCTTCATTAACAACAGTGAAAAGAGATCTATCAATTTAATAAGCCATAATAAAGTCCATGTTTACAATAAATCCTTATCATTATGAAGTTGCACCAATTAAAATTATTTTTGCTGATCCCATCACAATAACATTTCAATTCCTTTTCTAATTACGAAACATGCTGTGAATAATTATGAGTTTGGTGATGTATGCATATCTGATCAGAAGGCTACTTTAATAAATACAATAATTAATATGTACCTTCTGTTTATAATATTTGCAAAAGTACCTACCAGTTTGATAAGTAGACACACTGATGTGAGAAGTAAATAACTTGGGTGGGACCTATGTCCGGCATTCGACTGTGATTAACTCAGAGGATTGGTTGGCCTAAATAGACGTCATTAAATGTATTTATAAACTTATTCAGTTCATTTGATTCAGTGAAACCGCAACGTGGTTTGAGGTAGTTAGCCAAATTAATAAAATTGAAAATAATGAAGGTCAGACTGTCGCGTTATCACTATCAGTCAATGACCATTCAACTAAGCATGTCAATGTACTGTCGAAAATTTTATGTCAACGGATTCTGAGCAGGCAGTTGACTGCGGTAACTCGCGCGCGTACAGTAATAGATAATTACCATCTTGGCCGCCGACCAGACGCGCGAAAACCTGTCATTCACAGATTACAGATTTTATGTATTTCTGTGTGAAACTGTCTTGTATGCATATTTTGATCATGTTCTATTTTTTGTGTGATAAATTAGCTCAAACGTGGTTACATTGGTTAATATACAGGTGCAGACTACTACCCATAATAGCCTTGCTTCAAACAGACCCCGGTTGCTGTTATTGCAGCTGTATAACATACAGCTAAAGCAAATCTACTTACTAATAAACTAGGGGCTGATTTTCGAACTGTCTTATTTATTCCTCAGATAAGATAAAAGTTAACTGATCATTCAAAAATAAGCCAAAAGGTAAATAAACAAAATCGTATGTTTGTGTGGTGAGGAAACAATATGCATGCAGGTTGTTTAGCAACCTTATGGTACCAACTTAATATGCATACGATCGCGTAAAAGTAAAGTAGCGCGTGTGTGGACAGCCCATAACATTCCAATCTCTCTTTGTTTACAGAATACTGATTTGTTTATTTTGGTGAAATTGGCAGGTTTACAAAAATAAATAGAATTCCTGCTAGTCTAATAAACAGTAAAACGAGCGTACCTGATGCGACAGTAAGGCCGGGAAGTGTGACAGTGCATCACAGTTGAGGACCACTTGTGTTTGCTCATCTGTGCCTGTTACAATGTTGCCCACTGCTCTCAAAGCTGCCGTCTGAACTTTCACCTCCTTGTGTGATAGCAATGGGATCAGCTTCGGCACAATTCCCGATTCTATCACCATTTGGATCTGCTCATTGCCACCGTCTGTTAAATAGCTGATTGCCCAAACTGTGTCTACTAATATCTGGAACATAGCAAATAAATAAGATATACATGTAGGTATGAAACCACAGTAGATTGTTATTGAGCACACATGGTGTCAGATTGTATTAATAGTCTCATGTTGCCAGGTTCACACAAGCTTAAGACTAAAATGTATTCAGAAGGAGATTCAAAAACCATTTATCATGATGTTTACTGTAGAAACAATAACATTTAGATCCATACCTTGTCTGTACAGAAAGTCATTATCTTAACAGATTCACTTTCTGATAAATACCTACTTTTGTGTGAATTTCCGAAAAGGATTATTTGGCTGGCATATCAAATATGCATTTAAATTGTTTGAATTTTACACTGTTTGGTTGATAGAAGAAAAAGTTTGCAGAAATATTATTTATATTAAATTGAGGTGCCACTGATTATTCCATCAGATAAGTTTGTTTTTATCAATTTTGTGGTCATAGATAAATAAATTGAAGTCAACAAAACATGTTATCAAGCTGACTTTGGTGTAAATATTCATTAAACCCTATTTGTAGAAAATTCTGGATGTTTTAGTAATAAACTCTTCGATAAAAAAAACTTAAATGGTTTCCACTCAATAGATTCAGCAATGGATTAAGTAAATAATTTAGTGACTCATTATGACATACGTGTTGTGTTATCTCTTCACAGAAATGTCTGATTTTAATTGATTCCAAGCCATAGCAGATAATTAATATATGTTTTTGTTTAAATGTTTACTTTTAAAAGTTTTAATATAACATAAATTTTATCCTACATTCTTACTGCATTAAATTTATCTTAGATTCTTACTGAATTAAATTAATTGTTTAAAAAACAAGCACAATATTTGATGCAATCTGATCTTATTGTTAGTATTCTTTCGTGAATTGTATACCTGCATTCTTCAAATATAACTTCAACTACCTTAGCTAATGACATAAAAATAGATTGTTTGAATGCACTTGAGTTTTATAGCCTGACCTAGTCATTTCCTTTAAATATGAGAGTCTCCTACAGTATCATAGTTGGCATGTTTAATGAATATAAGCGTGGTATTTTCTAGCTTTGGAGTTGATTGAACCTCGGTGGCCTAGCTTAGAAAATAGGCGATTTAAAAAGTTAATAAAAGTACTTACATTGTTGTCATTGTGCGTAATGAGGACATTAAGTGCTGGAAGAATTTCTTGAATAGTCTTAACTGGTGGTGGTGGGTCCTTACTCCTACACAAGTTGACAATGACCCAGGTCACATTACGAAGGAAAGAAATAGGGATGTCTGGCTTGATGAAACTCAAAAGTGGCTTCACCACTCCCAACTCAATAACAAAGTCGCGGAGCACTGGGCCATCTCCAATTATGTTACCCAGAGCCCAGACTGCCTGTTCGCACACATTCTCATGAGGAGACATGAGCAGCTGGAGGAACACAGGGACAGCACCGGCATGAACAACCTTGTTTGTCTGTGCTGAAGTGCCTGATGCGATGTTTGTTAAGGCCCAAGCAGTTTCAAACTGAAGTGTAGGGTTGTCAGCCCTCGAGAGGCACTGTACGAGGATAGGGAGGATGCCGGTTGCGATGAGCTCATCGATGGGCGGATTCTTGTCGGACGACAACAGTTTTCTGCATTGCTGCACGGCGGCTAGCTGCACATCAGGGTTGTCTCCGTTCGCCGCGTTCATCACCAACTCCTTGAGGTCAGTGGACGCCAGGGTCCTCTCGATCTCATCTTCGTCTGTTGAGTAGCTGATAGGCACATTACGACGTTTCTGTAGCGTTTCGTCCCTTTTATTTTTTCTCAGTTCTACTGTAACTTCGTTCCTCCGCCTGCGCATTTCCTAAAAATCACACGCGAAACGTCATTTCATCGTCACAAACTATCTTGGCCATAATTACATTATTACGAGGCAATAAACTACGTCTCAATACTTACGTCGACATCTTTGCCAGTGTTCTTGAAAACATGCATGCGGTTCTTCACTTGATCAGTCGCCATTTTATTTTTGTGCTCGCAGTCTCGTTACAAATGTGGTAATTACACAATGAAACAAAGGATAAACATAAAATAATGACGAAGAAAACTAATCAAACATGTTTTAACGGCACTATTAGCGCTGCTGATTCATTAACCTCTTTATAACACAGAATATTCTACGACACGAAACTAATCGTCCGTTTCCTCCTCGAATTTCTTTCTTTCTTTTTTTTCGGTTGAACTAACTATAGACAAGTTACTTCTCATCTCAATGTTGCAAACATCAATCTGTTCTACAATCGAAAGCAAGACATAGACATAGCAGTCGAAATCGAAACATTCGAATAGGACTCGACTACGATTTATGATTTGAGTTGAAAAAAGATTTAGTGTTGCAATAGAAATAAAAAGTTACAAATATTTTCTTATGTTGGTAACAATTTGTACGGTATTGATGAATTTTCTTTCATTACGCACTTCCGTATTTATTGCAGTCTAAACAGCAGTGTTGTTGTAAAATACCTACGAGTGAGTTATTTCAATTCGACCAATAAATCTTGTGAAGATGACGGTATTGACGAAGACAAGCATCACAATTACGAAAACCCCGTTGATAAAAGAAAGCAAGTGCGATGAAGTATGTATTAATTTTTTATCACTATGCACCACATGAATTTTGTGTTAATTATTCATCGATCGGGCGGCAATTTACTCTTTGCAACAACTTATATCATGTTCTTTAAAAAATGGGGCGTCATTTGTATCATACTTATTAGTGCACTACGTTTTTTTTTTTTGCATTGATTAATAATGTGCGCCTACCGCGCAGAAAAAAATTTTTTAATGCAGTTACTGCGACATAAATCTATATTGATTTTCAGTTTACAGCGGACGGTTTTGTAGCTAAAAATAAGACAATCGATACTGAAAAATATATTAGAGTAGGTCATTGTTTCAATCCCCAGCTATCATTTAAACCTCCAAATGGGCGGGACGCAGATCCACTACGCCAGAATCAAAAAAAGAAAAGGATTTGCGTCTGTGCCTGTGGCTGCGGCTTTAGAATGGGCGCCAGAAAGGTTAAACGGGATAAGGTTATTATTAATATCTGTTAGTTTTGTATTTTATGTACTTTATGGATGGTGTTTTAAGAAGAATACTTAGCTGCTGCACAACTGCTGCGGAACTATGGTTTTACGGCTATACTTAGGTGTTTTTGCATGTTTTTCTAATAACATGTTGACAGACTTGAGAATACTGTTTACTTGTTTGTGACCTTGTTCATAAAACATAATTTCATTTTCAGAGCTCATTCATTAAAATGAATAACTGAAAACTACAGATGAAAACTGGCAAGAATGGCCTAAAAATTATTTGCTCTTCCTCAGATCATCCGAATGCCGGTGGGTCCAACGGGTACGCGCGTTCGCGCTTTCGGGGCGCTGCTCTGCACGGTCATCACGATGTTCTTGCTGGTGGTGATGGGCATCTTTGCCGCCATGCAGATCTACGTGCAGGTCACCAACGACATGTCCCAGCACAACCGCTACCAGGGCTTCTGCGCCGTCCCTCTGTCCAAGGTACGTGTCCAACTCGCAACAGACTCTCCGAAGGCGAAATGTAACCGATATACCGGTGTGCGCTATGCTCACGCAATTCCGAATCAGGAATCCTGATCAAGAAATCGTATGTGACCAGCCTTCCACCACCCTCCGTAAAGTTATATTATAGGTATCGTACAATCAAGGGCGATGCTATGTCAGTCGGTAAACTCCTTTCTATGTGGATTAGTAGGCAGGTAGGTGTTTCGTGTAACACGCGTGTTTTGGACACGCTCTTGGCCTATTTTCGAACGAGGGGGAATATCTAAATGGCATGCCTGAAGCCATTGACGTGTATGATAGATATTAGGTGACTGTGAATGGAAATGGTGTCACAGGATAACATTGAGGGGTCCGATTTAATGGTTCACCCTTGTTTGATAGAACAACGTTTGATATAATATTACTAAATCGAACAACGTTTAAGAAAATCATCACTTTGTATAATATCGTTTGACAGAATTTTCAGTTCATCGAATATTTATTTGCTATATCAACATTTGCGCTAATGATCAAAAGGTATAATGTTCATTTGATGTAATGTTCAGATGGTATAACCATGTATTTTATCGAATATTCAATTGGTGTAATGTAATGCAGAAAAAAAAACCTTGTAAATATTTGAAAAATTATTTATTTTGGACAAGAAAATAGTTAAACTAATCTTAAATTACTTGCAATTGCTTTTAGTAAATCCAGTTCTGTATACGTTGCATGCGAGCAGGCATGGTTTCTGTCACGGCTCCGGCGCTGCGAGGCTCCGGCGGTCCCACGCGAGCTTATCGTCGCAGATGGCTTAACGCTCACCACCGCAGCTTCGGCTTGCTGGCCGGCTTCGCCGGCCAGCCTCAGCTGCGGCGGCGAGCGTTACATCCACCTGCTCCTCAGCTAGCGGGCCGCCTCGCCCCTCCGCGCCTACGCGGATTTAAATTACACTCTAGGGGTAGGGCAGACGAGACTACGTGGAGTCGGTTTTGCAGCGATTCGTTTCTGTCACTAACATAATAAAATACCATGGACAAAATACACCGAACAGCAATTTAGCATCATTATTAGTGTAGTGAAACATTAGTTTAAATAAAATTACTGCATTTGAAAATTCGGCGAAATGAAATTAGTTCAAATGAAATTAGTTCAAATAAATAATTACGCTAAATAAAAAATTACCAATGAATTATTCGGTCAAATGAATAATTCTTCGAAATGACTTTATTGCAACTAAAATTCGATTTAGTAATATTATATCAAACGTTGTTCTATCAAACAAGGGTGAACCCGATTTAATAGCTACGCAATAGGGTATTTTACTCTATATGAGAAAAAAACCAAAAACATATTACATATTGAGACAAAAAAACAATCGGAAAATGTTAGTTTTAAATCATGAAATAAAAAAAAAATAAAAAAAAATCAATTCAAAGATTTCAGTTTTCTTATCTGTTTTTGAACACCATGAAATAGTAGCCGCCATGTTATTACGTCATACGGCGTCTCAATTAGTGATGTGCCGTGGGAACATTCCCGTTCCCAGTAAATTCCCAACGGGAATGTTCCCGGGAATGTTCCCATGTGCCCGGGAACATTCCCAGTTAGTGGGAACACTAACACAAAAGTTAAAGATTTTTTCTTTTTTTAACTTTTTAGATTAGGTTTCTTATCGCATGTTTAAAATAATAAAAGATAGAAATTAAATGCATATCTTTTACACCCACAATGTGTTACTGAGAATTTTCGACATTTAATTGATGTAGTTGGAGAGTTAAACTGATAACAAAAAAACTATCCTTTCAACTGTGCAGGTGTGATACTAATTTTGAGAAATGTTATTTACTTATCCTTTGTGCATGATTTATGGCTCCAACTAACCGGGGCGGGTCGGCGTAACAAACAATCCAGACTGTAGAAACATCCCAACAAATTGGCCGCTCAACTCACAATACCAGCTTGTGTCAGCAGACTTAAAAGACGCAACATCCTACAATTGGATAACTTGGAGAGAGCTTCGTTATTCATATGAAAGGTGCTCCTGATGAGGAATAACTCTTCCCTGCCAGACCTTCCTACAACTCATCTGCTCATAGTTTTTAAAAACTGATTGCAAGATAAAACACAAAAAAAATAAAAGAATAATGTATTCTACCAGTCTATTTAAATAACGTTTCAAAATATTGTACATAATCTCTGAACGACGGGTTGCGGGTAACGATGGGTTCGTGGAAACTGTCCATACGGTCGGGTCTAAGTTTTTCAAGGCCCATCGTATCAATAAAAATAAGAGGCTCTCTGATCCTACTTTGCAGCTCATGAAGGAGAGGCGCGAGATGGTCCTGCAGTCTTCAGACAATGCGCTTGAGTATCGGTAGTTTAACAGACAGATCTTTAAGTCCTTGAAAAGCGACCTCCGCCGCTTTAATACAGAATGTTTTAAAGACGCAATAGAACGGAATAAAGGCTCCAAGGTCTTTGCTAGGGATCTGTCTATTGGGCAGAGTCAGCTTACGAAACTGAAGACCGATGAAGGCAGGATCGTATCCACCAAGCCTGAGCTGTTGAGAGAGATTGAGAGATTCTATGGACAGTTAGACAAGTCAACAAGAAACCCCGTTACGAATCTGGCAAACGACCCAAGGGCTAGATTGACCCGACAGTATACTGAAGACATCCCGGACGTCAGCTTGTATGAGATTAGGGTGGCTCTGAAGCAGCTTTAAAAACAACAAGGCGCCGGGTGATGACAGAATCACAGTTGAACTCCTAAAGGCCGGCGGGAAACCCGTTCTTAAGGCCCTCCAGAAGCTGTTTGATTCCGTCATACTCGAGGGCAAAACGCCACATGGAACAGAGGTGTGGTAGTACTTTTCTTTAAGAAGGGTGACAATGCCCTTCATAAGAATTATAGGCCCATCTCACTTCTATGCCATGTGTACAAGCTGTTCTCCGAAGTCATCACAAACTGTCTAGCGCGCAGGTTTGACGGCTTCCAGCCTCCCGAACAAGCCGGGTTCCGTAAAGGCTTTAGCACAGTAGACCACACACATACGCTGCGGCAGGTTATATAGAAGACCGAAGAGTATAATCTGCCTCTCTGTTTAGAGTTCGTGGACTACTAAAAAGCCTTTGATTTGATCGCGACGTGGGCTGTACTGCAGTCCCTCCAACGGTACCAGATCGACTATCGGTACATGGCGGTGTTGAAGTGTCTGTACGAAAACGCCACCATGTCAGTCCGACTCCAGGACCGGACCTCGAAACCTATCCTTCTGCAGCGAGGTGTAAGACAGGGAGACGATATCTCTCCGAAACTCTTCACCGCTGCACTGGAGGATGTCTTCAAGGTTCTGGACTGAAAAGGGGCTGGCATCAACATCAATGGCGAGTACATCACTCACCTTCGGTTTGCCGATTATGTAGTTGTCATGGCTGAGACCATGGAGGATGAACATGGAAAAGACAAAGGTCATTTCCAATGCCCATGTAACACCCACTCTCGTAACGGTCGGAGGAGCTGCACTGAAAGTTGTGGACGAGTACGTTTACCTAGGACAAACTGTCCAGTTAGGTAGGTCCAACTTCGAGAAAGAGGTCAATCGTCGAATCCGACTTGGCTGGGCAGCGTTCGGGAAGCTTCGCAATATCTTCTCGTCCCACATACTGCAATGTCTCAACACGAAAGTCTTTGACCAGTGCGTGTTGCCAGTGATGACATATGAAACCGAAACGTGGTCGCTCAAAATGGGCCTCATAAAACGCTTAAAGTCACCCAAAGGGCGATGGAGAGGGCTATGCTTGGAGTTTCCCTGCGTGATCGAATCAAGAATGAAGAGATCCGCAGGAGAACCAAGGTAACCGACGTTGTCCAAAGAATTACCAAACTTAAGTGGCAGTGGGCAGGGCACATTGCTCGCAGAACAGATGGCCGATGGGGCTGAAAAGTTCTGGAGTGGCGACCGCGTACCGGAAGCCGTAAAGTTGGAAGGCCTTCCACAAGGTGGACCTATGACCTTGTGAGGGCCGCAGGAGTCCGCTGGATGCGGGAAGCACAGAACCGGTCGAAGTGGCGGAGCTTGCGGGAGGCCTATGTCCAGCAGTGTAAGTCTTTTGGCTGAAATGACGATGATGATGATGATGAATCTCCAAACCTCCGAGTCTCCTACATTCGAAATTTTTATTTACGCCTTTCTAAAATTAATACAATGAACGACAAGTTACTAAATGAGTAGGTACTCATTACATGTCTACTTACTCACTAAATCTTACCAGTAACTTTGTATGTTATTATATTTTTACTTTTATTATAATTCTATGTGGTTTAACCGACACGTTCCCAGCAATTGGGAATATTCCCGGGCACTGGAAAGATTCTTTTGGGAACATTCCCACTTTGGGAACATTCCCGGGAACGGCACATCACTGGTCTCAATTGAACAACTTTGTACTTTTCGTAACCAAAGTAAACCAAAATGAACAAAGTAAGCAAACCAACGATAGTAGAATAATAACTCATTTTTAAAATTATAAACAATTATCATATAAAAATATCAGCGCATTTGTCTATACAGCAAACCCACAGAGCAATATGGCGTTCACTGCGTCCAACGTTTTCGTCTAATAACGCGCGAAATTTGAAAAAGTAAAATTTAAATGCATTTTTACGGCACTGATATATTTATTTAAAAATTAATTCCTATTTCCTTTGTTCATGGCATCATACGTGAACGGCTGGACCAATTTTGCTAATTCTTCTTTTCTTGTGTTTGATAATGTCAGGAGAAGGTTCCTAAGGAAGAAAAAAACACAAAACTTGCGCGTAACACTTGTTTTTTTTTTTTAAACTTACCGTAAAAAGTTTTCTAATATTAAACCAATGCAAATTCAATATTCATAGTTAAGAGCGTTTATTCTGAAAATCGGCAACGTCGCACATAGCTGTCAAATAGTTCACGGTTTTGCTTAGGTAATTTGGCAATATTACTGTATGGAAATATGAAATATCGCTAACTAGTGACCTAAAATATTGATTAAGAAACTTTCCAAATGCCCTTTTTACACCTAAAGTAGTAACCTTGGGGTCCTTTCGACTTTAATGAAATATATCAGACATTCAACGTTACAAAACCTATTAAATAAATAAATATAAATAATAATACATTATTGCAACGGCCGTGAAATAGACAATTGCAGGTCGAGTATGAGTTTGAAGGCCGAGCCGTAGGCGAGGACTTCACTAATACGAGACAGGCAATTGCCATTTCCGCCGAGGCGTTTAGAGTGCTTTTCTCAAAAGAATGCAGGGAAATAAAACATACTTTTTATATTATACATTTACCTAAACTAATTCATATTTTTCTCGTTTTTGCAAAACATAAAATTTTCATATACTTTCATGTATTTTTCTTTTGACTTCGCTGGAAGTAGGTTTTCCATTGCCAATCTGGCTTCTGATATTAAACCTGGTGGAGTAAAATCAATCTCCACTCACTCGAACTCATTTTAATTATTAAATTTATATTTATTATGTATGTAAATAACAAATAAAGACGAATTTTCAGCTTTGCCCGCAATTTTGTATTTATCATCTGTGCCGAAAGGCAAACGCATTTATGGCTATACAGCCACGTGAACGCAATTTATAGACTTGCTTTGGTATGCCAAGAATGATAAAAGAGATCCAATCCAATCAAAGAGTACTTAGGTATTTAATAACCCCAGCACGCCGTTTCATACAACATTGCTGGAGCGTTGTAATGTTCCAATTAAAAAAAAAACGCTCCTGCAATGGATTTGATTTTCTTTGTCCGTAATTTCGATACTTCGCGTGTTATTTTTTCGTAAATAATGACAGTATTTCCATGCATGTTTGAGAAAATATCTTTATTTATCAAGTAACATGACTCAGTTGTGTTATATACCTAGTAACAATATTCCTTACCCCTATGTTAGTTTTCCTATTCTAATCATTTAACCTAAACCATACATGTGAATCACTGCCACCACAGTAACACAGAGTTGGAAAGCATGCAGCAGCGACTCACATACAAACAATCATGTCTGTCTGCTCGCCACGTAGCGCAGAATAAGGTTGGGGCTGGCCCGCACGCGGTGCACCAAGGAGGCGCATCCTTTCCTCATTGTGTATATAAGCTGGATTCTAGGAAGAGAACGTAGTCATGCCCGGACAAAAAAAACTGTTTTCTCTTCAGGTATTATACCCATAAGTTACTGGTGCCGATTCTGTTGTCACAAAATTCTCTAAACTAGACTAAAAATCACCAAAATTTAGTTTATTCCTGTCAAACGACGATATCCTATTCTGAAATTTACTAAAGTGACACAACTTAACTATATTTTAGTTTGACAGCACTAAGATTGCACTGAATTATTAGTTTAGTGAAAATGGTAATTTTGCTATTCTGTTGTTGTCAATTTCATTATTGTATTCAACCTAACTAAAATTTTGGTTGTCGAACTAAATCAGACTATTTTTAATCGCGATTAAAAAGGTGTGGAATAAAATTAGTTGTCAAGAACTAAAATTCACACCGACACCTCGACTTCTGGTGCAAAAATAGTACTGTATTTTTTTTTCTTTTCTTTTGCTTATATCTCGAAAACGGTGTGTCCTATCGCAAAAATAATGAAAATTTCGACCCCCTTTATAAAACCCCAAACACCTCTAAAACTCAACATGTGGATAATAATTTTTCATATTTTCCATGAAAATTCTATATAAATCACGTCGAGGCTGCCGACCCCGGCGCGCTGCTGGCTCTAAAAAAAAACACGGGGTAGGGCAAACAAGTACCACGTTGCGAAGCCAAAACATACCACGTGCGAGTCGCGATTGTCAAATTCGATTTTAGTTGTGTCAAAATAGTTTTTAAATTTAGAGATATTTTTTTGCAGAATAGCGTTTAGATTCTCATAGTAAAAAGTAAGGAATTTTAGTTATAGTTTAATTAGTTTAGTTCGGTGTGCAACAGAATCGGCACCACTGGCGCTGTTTATATAAGCGAACTTTTTAAGATCAAACGATCGTGTGTCACAAGTCACGTCTATCAGTTACAGCTGTAAGTCTGTCTGTGACGAGTTGACGACACTAACAACGCGCTCGACTGCTCGTCCTCGCGATCAGATAATGCAACGGCATTATGTCAGCAGGTGCAACGCGAATAATGGCAGTTGAACACTTCAGCCTTATTCCGTTAGGAATAAGGTTGAAAAGTAGTACTCGTACATCAGGTACATGACTGCCTAGGTCACTCCATGACCCGCTCAGTTGACTCTGACCGCCAATAAAGACCATCCACCTAATTGGATGTATGTAGTCTGTTATTCGTTTCTAGCGCAGGAAGAGCTACTACCTAGAGGAACTGTCCGGGGCAACATTTCAGAAATGTAGAAAGATAAATATAACATCACGCTAGTATTACACGGAGGGTTAGGCAGAGGTTCTACAGGCAGCCACATTTCGCTAGTTACCTATGTTTAATCTCCATGTAAAAGGGGGTTGGTGAGCCTATGAAACTTATGTGATAGCCAAAAAAGCGATTAATTTTGGACGTTAGGATTGTCCGTTACGGAATGTTTATCATAAAATTAGCTAAGTCGATGGAGTATCTACCTGCTCAAGGTATCTATAGTGTGATGATTGTGTTGGTAATTCAGGTTACTACGTTAAAATCCACTCGAAAACATTTATTTAAAGAAGCGAGGGGTTTGGATATTGAACTAGTTAATTAATTCTTACGTGTTCTTACTTCCTGTCCCGTAGTAAAGTATTGTAGTAAATATATTAATATTATACGTAAGTAGTTAGTATTAGATATCTATGTGCGTACTTTTCCATGAATTCCTGTTTATCTATAAGTATGAACCGCATAATAATTGGGCGGTTGTTTATGTACCTAACTGTTGTAATTCAATTCCAACTATGTTATTAATTCATAGTTATTTACTTCTAAAAGTTTTAATGATATTCTTGTTTATTGTTAGTTTTCTGTTGGTCCTAAATATGTAGGTAGTTATAATTAGGTGTACCTATATCTTCTTTGTTACAATTAAATAACAATAATTATACTGACACCTGTGGCATCTTTACTTTCCATGAGCAACTTTACCAATGAAAACTATATTTTTTTTAAACGTTGCCCCACACTAGTAATATCTCCTGCATTACGGGTGCGTTTACAAACATTTAAATTCACATACACGGACAGTCAGACCCGGAACAATAACTTGTAGGTCTTACAAATATTTGTTCCGAGCGGGAATCGAACCCGCGACACGCAGCGCAGCAGCCAATCGCTTAACCACTGCGCCAACCGTTAAAATATCTCTCGATTAAAAAATATTTGTTACAAATAATAGATTATTCTACTTCTGTATTGCTTCAATATTTAATGGCGGCAATAGATTTTTGTTATCGAGAGGGATATAAGTACAGTGGGTACTCATGGGTAAAGTTGCTATGGAAGGACTTAGAATTTACTAGATACTGATGAATTCTTAGTCGACATTCACACGGACGTAATAAAATCGCGGCGGGATATTTTCGCACACTGGTTCTTCAATGCACAACTTAGCGCCCAGGGTAGAAAATAGAACACTGTGTTTTTTTGACTTGCTGAGAGCACTCGCGCTGCACGCTGCTGGATTGTAAATGCTCGGTTCAACACAGACAGTTGAAAATCCAGTGCGCACAAAATCAAAATCAAATCAATAGTCATTTATTCAAATTAGGCTGAGAGTCAGCACTTTTCCAACGTCAACATACATAAGACTGCCCCCTAAAACGCCCACCCTTCACCACTTCCTAGTGTTTTAGCTGGGAAGAAGTGGCGCAACAAACTCCCCAGTAGCACAGCCGTCTGTTTAGTCGGATAGACTTGATTCTATACATACATAGGCAAAGTAATAAACATTACGAACCACAGAATCAAGCAACGATGATATTACGTCCGTGTGAATGTCGAGGTATGCGTTCTCTGTATGAGAAGAGGGCCTGGTATTACTGGTATGTTCCACTGCTGTTGTATTGGAGTACCTAGGTAGTACTGAAGTACCCAGGTAGTATTGAAGTACCTAGGTGGTACTGAAGTACCTAGGTAGTATTGAAGAAACCTAGGTAGTACTGAAGTACCCAGGTAGTATTGAAGTACCTAGGTGGTACTGAAGTACCTAGGTAGTATTGAAGAAACCTAGGTAGTACTGAAGTACCCAGGTAGTATTGAAGTACCTAGGTGGTACTGAAGTACCTAGGTAGTATTGAAGAAACCTAGGTAGTACTGAAGTACCCAGTTAGTATTGAAGTACCTAGGTGGTACTGAAGTACCCAGGTAGTATTGAAGTACCTAGGTGGTACTGAAGTACCTTGGTAGTATTGAAGTACCTAGGGGGTACTGAAGTACCTAGGTGGTTTTTGCATGGCGAAATCGGGTATCATAAAAGGTGTAGTTGTGTGCTAAGCCATGTTCTAGTGCTAAGATTTGCTCCCTTAGAATTCCCATTAATTTGACCATATTTATATTTGCGCTACAGACAATGTGTCTGTTTAGTTTTATCGATTTCCTTCAATAACTAAATGCTCCGGTCGTCGAGGCCATAATAGCCGCACTCTATTATGTATAGGTACGGATATTTTTTCTGTTGGTTAGACGGATCAAAGTCAAATTCAAAGCATTTATTTCAATTAGGCACTTAAAAGGCACTTTTGAACGTCAAGATTTACATTAAAATAAAATTGATTCTAGTCGCCCATTCCAAAATGTAGTTTCGTATGGAGAAGAACGGGCAAGAAACTCCACCGTTACTCTTTTAAAATGTTTTAAATACAATTTAACAAAGTAGATCTGAAGACAGAACAGACCACGTAGCGTTTATGTTACACAATCATCATGATTTAATATTACAAGCCGTGCACAATGGGATTTCCCATCATCAAAAATGCCCCCCGAGTGGGTTTCCGTATTGTCGTTCCAATGCCAGCAGCCCAACCTTCCAGTAAATTGCCTTATGACATGATGCTGAGGAAATAGCTAAAATAGACCAAACGAGCGGTTTCTATATTTCTAACAGCATAAGCGGCTTCGCCCCGCAATAAATAACATCTCTATAAGCTCCCCGTTGTATTTCTCATCTAGCGTGATTCCAAGGAAAACAGTCTGATTAATAAATTCTAGTGTTTAATTTCGGAGTAATTAGTTGCAGGATCTACAGATGTTGGAGTCTCACAAGATGATGGCTCTGCAGTGGAAGACGACCCCCAATATTGGCCGCGCTGAACCTAACATTCAGGTACCACTGAAATAGTTTTTTTCTTTAGTTTTTTGCAATTTATTTACAGGTCATGTTAGGCTGTAGGTATTCGCGACCAAAACGCGTATATACAGGGTTACTGGTAACTCGACGTATTCCTTGCAGGACGTCATAGTAGGGTTAAAATGCAACAAATTAAGCCACCAAATGTTCTACCGAAATTCAGTAGTTTTTGAATTAGTTAGAGTTTTAGTTTTTTATGAAAAATCCCAGATTAAATCATTTGAAACCAATTTAAAAATGATTTACGGTGCGAGTGTACTGAAATTTAAGTTATTATCATAGTTGACGCCGTACCAGACCTTTGTTAATAATTAAAAGTTCAATAATGCCTAAAACTTTGGCAAATATCACTAACCAAACATTTAATTTTTTGTAATTTTTGCTATTACTTCATAAAAATGTAGTCTAGTGCAAAAAAAAATGCTACACCTGGTGTACAAATTACTAAGAAAATATCCTTGTCTTATCAGCTATCCAAAAAGGTATGAAAGTTAATACAAAATCATGGACTACATTATGAAAATGGTTTTCGATTTAGTACAGGCGTGCGTTTCACAAAAAGGTGATTATTCGAAAAATCAAAAACAAAATCGTGAACATTATTATTCTTTTTAATCAATATTAAAAACTTTAATTACACACATTTCACACGTCTTGTTCGATGTGCTGCCCTCGGTTTCGAATACATGTTCTTATTCGCTTCCTTACTTCGGTTTTTGTTATTCTTGATGTTATTGTTGCCCTCATCTGGTCCGCCGCATTTGTTTCTGCTTTCGGTGCCCAGTAATGTAAGTTGTGGTAATTTGTGATACCATCACGATCAAAACATGACTCATCGGTCCACAGAATGTTTTTTAAAAAGTTTTCGCTGTCGGCGTCGGCACTTAGCATAAAACGACAAAATTCAAGCCGTCTCGGCGGATCTCCTTCTAATGACTGGACTGGTTGGTAATGGTATGGATGTCGGCCTGACAAGTGAACTACAGACCAGACTTTCCACTGTGACATACCAAGCTCACGCGCTACGATGTTTGTCGATGTGTTAGGATCGTCAATAAAACGTTGAAGAATAAGCTCCTCGTCCTCAGCCGTGTATCTCCGGGAACGACCAGTGTCAACTTGCCTGCTTCTTTGGACGCTGCCAGTTTCAGATATTCGCCGATAAGTCGATCCGAAGACACTAACGTGGGGGAGTCGGCGGTTGGGAAAGCGAAGTTGATATTCTCGCCGCGCCTCAGCAGCGTTACCTTCACAAAGTCCGTAACAGTACATTATGTCAGCGTATTCAGGATTAGAATATGCAGCCATAGTCAGCGCTTATGAAGGCACAGCACAGCACAAGAGCAAGATACGCAGCAACAGTTAGGGAAATAGCCAGTAACAAAACACGAGCTTGCGCGACGTAGAGTTGAAACTAACTAACGCTGACGACCAAATTTTGCAAAATCGCACCCCCTGTCATGCCGAGAGAACAATAGCGACCAATCACAAAGCTCCCCGAGTGTTTGAAGTTCAAGCGCAGGTAAAAACTACGAATAATACGAATACGAAACAATAGGTTGACCGTCTCGCAATTTTACCTGCCCCCCATAAAACTCTTCTCTTCCCTGGCACACATGCAAAAGTATTGACAATCATACGTTTCTGAATAACTGATAAGACATGGATATTTTCCTAGTAATTTGTACACCAGGTGTAGTATTTTTTTTGCACTAGACTACATTTTTATGAAGTAATAGCAAAAATTACAAAAAATTAAATGTTTGGTTAGTGATATTTGCCAAAGTTTTAGGCATTATTGAACTTTTAATTATTAACAAAGGTCTGGTACGGCGTCAACTATGATAATAACTTAAATTTCACACAATTTGTACACTCGCACCGTAAATCATTTTTAAATTGGTTTCAAATGATTTAATCTGGGATTTTTCATAAAAAAACTAAAACTCTAACTAATTCAAAAACTACTGAATTTCGGTAGAACATTTGGTGGCTTAATTTGTTGCATTTTAACCCTACTATGACGTCCTGCAAGGAATACGTCGAGTTACCAGTAACCCTGTATATACAGAATTACCGTTATTAAAATCATCAATACAACACTCTTTAGGTTCATATAATCCCATTTAATGACTATAGTGAACATATTTGTTGCGTTTGGTCGCTAATCTTTTTTTATTATTACTTTTAAAAAAATCTTAAAAAAAGGTCTTGATACAAGTTCGTTTATTTGTATCATTAAACCAGAGATGGTTTGTATTGATACTCACATTCACTAAATCGATAACACTGCTTAATCACCAGTGATAGGAATAGGTAGTGCCTATACTTCGAAGAACAGAGACAAGAAACGGAGACTTCCTTAGGACTAAATTTTTTTTCCTGGGATTCGGGAAAAATCTTCAGTAAGTTGAAAATAAGCTTTATTTAAGATGTGTAAAAGCTATATTTAACTAAACTTGCAACTACCAAATTTTCAGGATTTTCACGTTAAATCCCGAAATAAATAATCTGAATCGCTTTTGAATTCCGTCAATTCTGTCAACATAAAGGTTAGGTTTCCATACTTGTGAGGCATACTCCAAATGACTGCGGATAAAAACACAATAAAGAATATTATACGTTTTTATTTTTTTAAAGTCAGCTGACAACCAAAGTATAAATCCAAGGGTTTTGGAAGCTTAACTAACAATGTTTTTGATGTGTGCATCAAAAAGCAATTTAGAGTCAAATTTTACACCCAGATCCCAACGCTTATCCTGTTTATAATAGTATCATGTAACTTATACTGAAACGTGATTGTACGTGGTTTGCGTGTGAAAGTACTAACAAAACATTTAGAAACACTCAGTTCAAGTTTATTAGTTACCACTGCTCATGCGCGCCGCTTAATCGCGTCAATCAAACGACGTACCTGGGTGTGGTGGTTGATGACGGACTGAAATGGTACATTCAAGTAGACCATATTACTTCAAAAGTCAGAAGACTCATCTATATATTCAAATCTCTGAGAATCTGCGCAGACAAACACACATGAAAAATGGTTTATCTAGCACTCTGCCAGTCCGTTATCACTTACTGCATCCCGGTCTGGGGAGGGGCCGCTAAAACCAAGTTCATCGAAGTGGAGCGGGCTCAGAGAGCAGTGGTCAAGACTATGCTTGGTAAACCATATAGATTTCCTACTATCGAATTGTATGCTAACTGTAAGTTACTTACGGTGAGACAGCTCTTTGTCGTCCGAGCCACTCTCAGGAAGCATAAACACACTCCCCCACCAGATAACACTAAGCGGAAAGCTAAAATGATATTCCCAATAATAAGCCACAAGACCGCATTCGCCAGGCGCCAGTTCTACGTTGTGCGCTCTTTCATTCATAGAAACATTGCTAAATTCATTCAAATCACTGCAGGCTTAGCACGAGCACCGATTTGTCGACGGAAGAATAGACATGACTATTACATAAATGATGTACAATAGGTTAAGATAGCTATGTTTTTCTATTCATTATCACAGTTATGCGTTCTAAACGAATCATGGTTTTGTAGATAATCGTATATACTTTGTGGCCGTCGAGTAGAAAGTTTTGTTGTCAGTGTGATTTTGACAGTTTGGGAAGAAATATTCTTCTGAAATAGTCTACATCTATACGGACCTAGACAAATATCGTTAGAAACGAAAGACTCAATGACAGATTGTAGAAGGATATCTACGGTGCGATAACAAAAATGTAGGACCGTAATGTCACTTTGTATTGAAAAATTACTGTCTATTCTTCGTAGAAATACAAAGCGTCATGCTAAGCCCGCTGGACTAAATCACCATGAAGAAGCTACAAAGTTGGCTTCAGGACCAGGACTACGGTCAAACAGAAGAACTACTCCACCTCCGGCAGTAGCCGTAAAAACGTCTTATATTTCTATCAATTGCAATCTCAGCAATTTCAGCATGCATCTCAGCATATATGTATGGGAATATATGCAGTCTTACTTATGCACGCACTCTTGCGCACACTTACACTCCACACATACACACGCCCTCACACACAATTACGCAACACACTCACATTACAACTGTTTTTAATAAATTCCTTTACTCTTAGTTTAATTTTGCAATAATTACAATATGCTTTCAAACCTATGTTTTTGCCATGATTTTGTAGATATAACACACTTTCTAGTAAAGGTTTTTTGGTATCATAGTGACAGCAGAACACTGACTCCTAAGTCACAGGATCACCTAGTTTGGGAGTCAGGGTTTACTCTATCTGTATAACCTTTATTCAGTGTAATTCATGCGACCTAGTCTTTAAGCATTGATGAAGGTTTTTGTATAAATATTTTTTTTATTATTATTTCGTTTGTTTTCTTTTATACATATTAACTATATTTTTAAATATTTTTACAAAAATCATAAAAAAAATATATAAAAAATAGTAGCTCACCGGTATCGGGAACAGGGTCCAAGCTACCGGTGGTCAGGGCTGCTGAGAGAGGAACCTCCTCATTGTACGCGCCGTGTCCAGTAGTACTGCTCTCTGGATCACGCCCTTGATCCAGCTGCCTAACGAGAGGCTCCTGAGGTGTTGGTCGAGGCTCTTGGCTATAATGCCATTGGCCGTCACGACTATCGGCATAATGACTGCTGTATCCACATCCCACATGTCGACAACCTCGCGTGCCAGGTCAAGATACTTGTTTTTTTTATCTTGCTCAGCTTTCACGAGGTTCTCGCCATGTGGGACTGCTATATCAATAATCATTGTGCGACGCTCTAATCGATCTATCACCACTATGTCCGGCTTATTGGCAACAATAGTCCGGTCAGTGATGATAGATCGATCCCAATACAATGTGATAGTGCCATTTTCGAGAACTGGGTCGGGCACATACCTATAGTACGGTACTTCTGAGTCCACAAGACTGTATTTCAGAGCACGTTGCTGGTGGATAATCCTGGGTACTAGGTTGTGCCTATGCAAGTAGTCTCCGTTAGCCAGACTAGAACAGCCAGAAATAATGTGTCGGATTGATTCCCCCGGACGGTGGCATGCCCGACAGATGTCAACCGTGCCATTCTTCACAATGTATTGCCGGTAGTTGTTTGTCATCATATTCGTCCATAATTGCAAAGACAAAACCTTCGGTTTCTCCAAAGAGATCACCGAATCGTAACCAGGATACGGACGCTAAGAAGTCTACATCAGGTCCACGTAGGACCCGGTAAAAGCGACCGTGAAGCTCTTTGCTCTGCCATACCTCCCTGCGGTCATTAATATCTAATACTTTAGGTTTGCGTCAGTTCTAGTTAGCCAAGGAGAGCGGGGTTAGGCCCTTGTCCACTGAGACCACATCTCGGTGCATCCCCACGTCGGTTTCTAGAAAGTATTCCCTGAGACTGCATATCTCGCGATTGTGGAGGGTCTGAGCATTTAAGAAGCCTCGACCTCCATCCACACTTTCGCGGGATAAACAGTCTCATCACCGATGACCGTGGATGATGCATCCGATTTGTGGTAAGCAGTGTGCGGACCCTCCTATCCAGGGCGTCAAGTTCCGTCTGAGTCCATTTGAATATGCCGAAAGAGTACAACAAAACCGGAATGACCCAACCGTTGAAAGCGCGCACCTTATTTCCGCCTGATAAAGGACTATTTAAAACTTTATTCAGGCGGCAGAAGAAGCGCTCCTTCAACGATTGCTTCATGTCAGTAACATTGATACCCAACGCTTCTGACATACCCAAATACTTGTATGTTTCGGTTGAGGAGAGGGATCTAAGGTGTATGGAATCCGAGAGTTGGGTTCCCACGGATTCCACAGTCTTCCCTCGCTTTACATGCATGACCGCAGATTTGTCCACACCAAATTCCATCCTGATAGCGCTACTGAAAGTTTCAGTTACTTTCAGTAGCTCGATCAGTTGCAATTTGTTGGGGCAAAGAGTTTTAGGTCATCCATGTAGGTGAGATATAACCTGACCACCTCTCCTCAATCGATAGCCTATACCTGAATGCTCCAGCAATATGCTAAGAGGATTCAAGGCTAGGCAGAACCAAAGCGGACTCAGACTATCGCCCTGAAATATGCCTCGCTCGATCCTTATCGGCTCGCTATTCCTCTGGATATTTCGACATCCCGGATAGCGAAGGACCGTTCTCCATTGCCCCATACACGAAGTCAGGAAGGTGCGCAGAGTTGCATCTACTTTATACAACTCCAGCACCCTCCTAAGCCAGGCTTAGGAGGGTGCTGCACCGAGTCATACGCCTTCTTATAGTCTATCCAACATGTCGAAAGATCCTTTCGGGAACGGCGAACCTGTTGGCTAATGGCCATATCAATGAGGAGCAGCTCCTTATTACCGCGGGACCCGTTCCGACATCCATTTTGAGAGGCAGACATGATAGAGTTGGTCTCTACATGATGGTAAATTTTAGCTCTCAAAATGGATGTCGAGAACTTTATAGACCGTCGGTAGGCAAGTGATCGGTCTATAATTTTTGGGTTCCGCAGTACTACCTGATTTATGGAGCAGGTGGGTTATCCATGTTGTTAAAAACTGGGGCAGCGACCCTGAAAGGCTCTAAGGCTGACTGAAACTGGGATGCCAAGCGAGCGTGTGATCTTTGGAGCCATTTTATCCAAAAGTTGTGCAGCCCGTCAGGCCCTGGAGATTTCCAGTTAGGCAACGGGCGGACAGCACGAGTTACATCTTGGGGGCTGATGGTAAGTGCCCCCATTTCTGGCATTTGACCACATGCTCGCTCGATTTCCCTAGCCCAATCACCTTCGGTGTGATTGACAGGCACCGACCAGATGTTTCGCCAGAACGAACACATGGCGTCATCATCCGGCAGGTGCGTGTCAACCACACCTTGGTCCGGTAGCTCCCAGGTTCTGTATACCCACCTTTCATCGCTTCGGAATGTGCGATTCTGAGTGTACCGCTCCACTCTCTGCCTGTACCGACGAATACGGTTTGCCCATGCACAGATCTTCTGCTTCAGGAAGTCGATACGCTCTGTGACGCGGGTCATATAATCTCCAGAACTAATATCAGTCCCGGAAAACGCCCGCTTCACAAAGCGCATCACTCTAGGACGAGTATTGCCCTCCCTGAAGCAGATAAGCTTGCCGATGAGTGCTCTAGCCTCACCGATACGACGCTCAATCCTGCACTGCCAAGCTGGTACGGCTGGTTTTGGTCGTGGAGCTCGGTCACTGTTAGGAAATTTAACATGAGCCACACGATATGCCGCTACAGCTGCACAGTACAGGATTGAGTGGGTATCAGCAAGATCTTTGCTATCGTCAAAACATGTTGACAACTGTGAGTCTAGAGCACACACCAGCGCCCTGTTTTTCTTGTGCATGGGCAAACGAGGTAAACGTGGTCTAAGTTCAGGTGGAGTGGAGCGATACTCCCGGAAAGCATCCTCCAAAGCGCTCCTCAATCTTGCATTGCATTGGGAACGCACGGATATAGCCCCGTCATCATCCTCTTCATCAACGCGGTAGAGTCGCGGTGAAACATTGGACGAATTTTGCGGTTGCACCGGCGGCATCCAGCATATGGTTACGCTGGATGACCCGCACCTGATCCGATAGTCGTTGCGCCGGCACGTTGACTGCTGGCTCAAGCACCTGAAACAGAGAGAGCATCCGACCACGGTACGCAGTCAAGTTACTTCCTCCCTCTGTAGCCCCATAGTATGCGCGCATGAAATTTTCGCTAATAATAATGTGTGTGTGTGTGTAATTAATAATAATGTGTGCAGCGCATGAAGTAGACACAAACTGTCTACTTCATGCGCTGCACACATTATTATTTTTACATTATTTCCTTTATTTCAACATATATACATATAAATTACATTTTTAAATATTAGTATAAAAATATAAAAACATTTAAAAATATAAAAAATTGTAGCCCACCGGTATCGGGAACAGGGTCCAAGCTACCGGCGGTCAGGGCTCCAGAGAGAGGAACCTCCTAACAGTGCGAGCCGTGTCAAGAAGTACCGCTTTCTGAATCAGGCCCTTGACCCAGCTCAAGCCTCCAGCTCAGGCTCAAGCCCAACGAGAGCCTCCTCAGGTGTTGGTCGAGGCTCTTGGCTATCAAGCCATTGGCTGTAACGACTACCGGCACAATGATCGCTGAGTCCACATCCCACATGTCGACAACCTCGCGAGACAAGTCAAGATACTTGATTCGTTTATCTTTCTCGGCTTTCACGACGTTCCCGTCATGCGGGACCGTTATATCAACGATCATTGCACGCCGCTCTAGTCGATCTACCACCACTATATCAGGCTTATTGGCAACAATAGTCCTGTCAGTGATAATGATGATTATTATTATTATGACCGTTTATTTTCTTTTGTACATATTAGGTATATTTTTAAATATTTTCACAAAAATAAAATAAAAACATTTAAAAATATAAAAAAATAGTGGCCCATCGGCATCAGGAGCAGGGTCCAAGATGCCGGTGGTCAGGGCTCTAGAGAAAGGAACCTCCTGACTATGCGTGCCGTGTCTAGGAGTACTGCTTTCTGAATCAAGCCCTTGATCCAGCCGCGCAATGAGAGCCTCCTGAGATGTTGATTATTATTATTATTATAAAGTAGACAATCGTTTTGTAGTCCATCTAAATCCTGCTGCAAAACAGAACAGTCGGAAAGTTCTGATAAAGGCAATAACATTTTCATATCGTCGGCGTAAATAATTATTTTGGAACGGAGCATGAACCAATATCATTTATAAAAATAACAAATAGTAAAGGACCCAGAAGGGATCCTTCTGGTATTCCCGAGGATATATTAATAGTAACAGAACTGTATCCATTTAGTACAACTATTTGACAGCGATTCCTAATGTAAGATTTAAACCATTGGAATAAATCGCCCCTGATACCTACCGCAAGTAGCTTACGTAATAGGACAACGTGGTCTATCCGGTCAAAAGCCTTGCTATAATCAGTGTAGACCACATCCACTCGAGAGGGTTCAGGCATGGTGGAAGACAAGTAGTCGCAACAGGCAAGCAAATTCGACACAATGGACCTGTTTTTTAAGAAATCATGCTGATAGTGATTAAGTAAGTGTTTAATAGCACTATTAACTGAGGAATAAACAATTTTCCCAAAACCTTTGTAAACAAACAAAGCTTAGACATTGGCCTGTAGTTTTCTACATTGTCTTTAGGTCCTTTTTATGCACGGGGGTAAATAGTATGTTTTATAATGGAATCGCCCGATTTCAATTATCAAAGTTCTGTCGTTTTTTTGCAACAATACTTCTTACTGAACATCAGTATTGCGAACACTTCTGACGCTTCCGTCTTGCAGACTTACTTTCTTACCGACTTCCTAAATTCACCATTCTAAGACCTCTATTCTCGAGGGCAGGTAGTGAGCCTGATGGACGAGGACCCAGAGCATCTGTTTGACCTGTTGCGCGAAGTACTGGACATTGACATCGACGAGTCAGTGGAGAAGATCTCCGTATTCAACAACGGACACCCCGTGAGCTTCATACACGACTTCGAATCTAATGTAACCGGTGAGTGTGATTACCTTCGATGTGAATGTGGTAGACTAGATCATTTTGTTGTACTGTTAGTTAACGCCGTATTGGAGCAACCATTGCTTAAAAATTACTGTACGAATATTCGTCGTGATCTTTTCAGGCATCGTTGACACCGAGCGGTGCTTTACCATGGACATGGACCCCGAGCTGGTGCTGCAGCCAGAGCTGTTCCTGCTTGGCCTGCAGCGCGGCGACGAGTTCGACGTGTCGCGCGTGCGCTCCCAGCTGCGCGCGCTGCTGCCGCCGGCCGGCCGCGCGCCGCGCGCCCTGCTCGGCGCCTGCGCCGCGCGGCCCGTCTACAGGCTGCAGAAGGACGCGGGAGTCGTCAGTGAGTGTTGCTCCCTTTGTCATTCGTGCTTCTACAATAGTTGTGGTTGTGATACAACCGGTCACCCGGAGAACGTGTAGCTTGTAACTACGCTCGACGAATGCGACTGCTGAATAAAGCGACTTACAGAATGGCATATAATTGTCAAAATGAAAACAGGCTGCAGAAGGAAATTGGAGTTGTGAGTGTGGAAATGTGACCAACAACAAAATTTTAGTTTTTATGGTGAATGCTGAATAGATATCCAGAAAACGTCAAATCAGCACCTTAATTCTGAATCATTTTGAAGGTTATTGCTAGTCAATTCTTTCATGATCGAAAAAAAAAATCTGCTTAGCAACGTAAACTACGCCATGAATGTTGTGGAACTGTCATGATTAATTTTATGGAATTCCACTATCACGAGTATCAGTTCATTAATAAGTTAAATAAGGCTGCTGGCAAATACATTCATACTGTTAATTTTTGTTTAGATCCACAAATAAATTCAAACCAAAACCGTACTGGAACTCTGAGATGTCCCGTACAATAGCTAGAAGAAGATTGGCATTGGCTTAATTCCGAAATAATCCTACCCCCAATAATTTAGATTTATTAAATGAATGCAATTCGGAAGCTCAGAGACCTATGAACCCTAGCTTCAAATAAAAACTGGCAGGAAGTTTGTGATTTGCTTAGTGAGGTCTCTTCATCTGCAGAAATGTGGAGAAAGATGAGATGGCTGAAGGGTTACAAATGCCCAAGAACCCATGTAGGTGAAGGTTAAAGCCCGAAGATTACTTAATTGTCTTTGTCCTGACTTTGCACTTCCAGCCCAGCCTGTTTTCACCTCGAACAACTTAAAATTACAGCTACCTATTCATATGCACGAATTAGAGGTTTGTATAAAATCAAAAGACACTGCCCCAGGCCATGATTACATTTGGTTTTCAATGATAAAACACCTCTCTCTTTCAAGAAAAACCGTTCTATTAAATTTATATTATTATTGTTTGTCCTCGGGGTTTATTCCTACTTAGTGGAGAGATATTACCGTAGTCCCTATTCGGCCGCGATTCCACTTTAGTTTCTTCTCTCCGCCCAAATTTCTTTGATTTCTTGTGTCTGCAAAATCCTCCATTTTATTCTAAATAGAAGGTTGGAATGGTTCTTTGAGAGTAATCGTATGTTGTCAGAAGAGACAGTCTGCTTTAGAAAGTCTAAATCAAGCTTAAATAGTTTAAAACGTCTGGTTTCCGGTGTCCAATCAGGATCATCATCAGCCTATAATGTTCCCACTGCTGGGACACAGGTCTCCTCTCGGTGAGAGGGATTGGGCCGTAATCCACCACGCGGGCCCAGTGCGGGTTGGTAGATGTCACATGTCTTCGAATTTTTGGTTCTAAGACATGCCGGTTTCCTCACGATGTTTTCCTTCACCGTTTTGAGAGCAGTGGTGATGAAATAATTTACACAAAGTAAAGCGCCTGTCTGGGTTCGAACTCACGACCTACAACTCGGTAAGTCACGGCCGTTACCACTTGGCCAATCAGGATATTCAAAGAATAATAATACCGTTGCATGCTTCCTTGACGTGGATAATGCCTAAAATAATGTTGACAAACAAAAAAAAAAAAATTATTAATTTTATATACATTGGGAGTTGGTTCAAAAATATGTACTTATTTATGGAACTTTCTAGGCTTAAGATTTCTTAAAATTAAATTAGATAATTTGGACGTCACAAAAAGTACCGGTCGTGGTTTGGCTCAGGGTTACCCTTTATCTCCCTTGTTGTTCAATGTTGCAACACATGATATTTGTAATTCAATAAATAATGCATTTGTTTATACATTAACATTTAAATACATTGTTATTCATTCTACTGATTTGTTAGACATGTACACATTAAGCTATTGGATGACTGACTATAAAATCACAGACATACTAAATCCACGTATAGACACCATCACCTGTCCAAAGAGATTTTGTGATACTACAACCTTACGCAGTAAATGCATAAACTTCCTTGAACGTAAATATACAGGATACTTTAAAATTTTCATCGACAGCTCTAAAGAGGGCAATAATTTCATGGGAGTACTTTTTTTGACACTCAATCCGATACCTTCATGAAATCTAATATTTCTAACAATATTTCGATCATTCATTTAGAAGTTTTAGCAATTAGTGAAGCATTGGCATACATAGAATCTATTGAACACTCTGAAACTGAAATCATTTTAACATACTCTAAAGGTTCAGTCCAACATTTAGCTCGATGTACCTCTGCGGGCTTAGCATGACGCTTTGTATTTCTACGAAGAATAGACAGTGTTTTTTCAATACAAAGTGATATTTCGTTCCTACATTTTTGTTATCGCACCGTAGATAAGAAGAAGAAGAGTATTTCTTCCCAAACTGTCAAAATCACACTGACAACAAAACTTTCTACTCGACGGCCACAAAGTATATACGATTATCTACAAAATCATGATTCGTTTAGAACGCATAACTGTGATAATGAATGGAAAAACATAGGTATCTTATCCTATTGTACATAATTTATTTAATAGTGTTGTCTATTCTTCCGTCGACAAGTCGGTGCTCGTGCTAAGCCTGCTGGTGTCAGAGGAACACCGATGGCTTACAAAATTATAGACTCCATTATCAGATTGAGGGCCAATTCAAAAAATGTCATCATACAGTGGATTCACTCCCACGTGGGCTTAGCAGGTAACGAAAGGGTAGACCAATTAGCAAGATTAGCTTCAAGTGACGGCATGCCACGAGACTACCGTCTTTCCCTCTTCTTTTAAAAAGGCCATTCACCGGATCTTCAAGGGAGGCGACGGGAACTTACCGAATAATAACCGCCCCATTGCAGTTCTGACTGTCCTATCCAAGGTACTAGAACGTCCTATCAATAAAAGACTTGTACACTACCTAGAACATTACAAACTATTTTCACCAAAAAAAAATTGTATTTCGTAAAAATAAGTCAACCTGTGATGCAGTTCAGGAATTGACTGATAATATCGTAAAAAACCTAAACACTAATAAAAATGTCTTAACAATATTTTTAGACCTTGCGAAGGCGTTCGACACCGTCCCCGTTCGTTCTCTCTTACTCAAACTTGAAGGGATGGGTGTTAGGGGGTTACAACTTGATCTCATTCAAAGCTACCTCACAAATCGCTCCCAAATAGTAAAGATTGATTGTAACAGCAGCAGTGAGCTTCTTCTACTATGGCGTTCCACAAGGAATCATTTTGGGTCTCACCCTATTTCACATTTTTATAAATGACTTGTGCAATTTAAATATCCCTAATGCCAAGATAACATCTTACGCAGATGACACTGCGATAACTTTCGTCGCCAACACGTGGTCTGAGCTCGAAGGAAAAGCACAGCATGGCTTTGATGCAGCGCTAAACTGGTTTTATTTCTATACGCTTACAGTTAATGAAAGATTTAAAAAAAGTCAACTTGAAAGCGATTCCCACTGATAGTTTATTACGCTTTTTACTACGATTTTTATAAGCAAGGACTCTTCGGCTTAGCGAAGGTTCCTTGCTTAAAAAAAATCTGTAAGCCATTTAAATCAGTGCAGCTTTACTTAACATTTGTTTTAAGCTCCCCTAGAAAATAATTAACAGGTTCTTCAACTATTCTTCACTAAACACCACTTCACTGCTTTGTCATTCGCCACTTGACGTCATTCAAGATAATGGTCAACTTGTGGTTTAATTCATATGAAACAGTAATGTATAAGTAAGTACGTACACAACAAAATGAATCAGGCACCCACATACTTATTACTAGAACAATATAAACGGAAAAACGTTATTTAACTTTGTAATACCCTCTTCCAGTCCGCAAGCGCTCAGCAGACGCCCCGCCGCACGACTTCATGCAGTTCGCGGGCAAGCGCGTGCAGGAGATCGAGATCAGCAACCTGGCCGAGTTGCTGGAGTTCGAGCAGGACAACCTGCCGGCGCAGTAGGGCGGGGGCTGTCGAGGTTGAGAGTGGCATCTGTCATACTGTTCATATATAACTGTCAAGCGCCAAAGACACTATAGTTAAATAATCGCCGTGAAGCTCATTGGACAGGAAACGTCTTAAGGCCCGTTATATTATGACCGATATTCGCCACTATGGTGCCCCTTCGGGTTATAAGCAGACTTATATATAGCAGAGGTTGAGATTGTACCATCGGATTATACGATATTTTTGTCTGTTCAAAATACCAGGGGTCTGGTGAACATCAGAGTCATTCACACTTTCGCCTGACCGGTAGTACTTCATTTACTATCGCCTATGCACTAGAGATGTGCTGGTGTGGATGTAGGAAACGATCGTTAAATCGTTGATGAAATTATTTTAGTCGATTCTCTAAAATCGACCAAAGTCACTCTGAATGAAAGGATGGTGGTGGACTTACTGTGATTGTTATTGTTTAATTTTAAACTTATTTCTTATGCTCTCTATTTTATTCTTATAACTTTTTTTAAACAGTGTGAAACTGATTTGTGGACAAATCAGGTGATTTTAGGAAAGCATGCGCACATTTAATAATGCGTGATTGTGTAAATCGGTCATAAGAATGATGGACATAGCTAATTGTGTAGCTATTGTCATATTCGTAAAATAAAATTAAAATAACTAACTTATCAAGTAGTCGATTTCAGAAATCGATTCAATTGTCTGAATTTGATCTCTGTAAAATTTCAACAATCAAAGATTTTTCTTTGATGTCGAATTCAAAAAATGCTTATTGCATTATCTACTGCCGATCTTATACTATCGTTTTATTTATTGTATCTTGATGTTCCGTTATTAATTTTATGAAAAGAGAAAGGTGGAGATATCTGTCCATTGGAATTTAACATGGTAAGCAAGACAAAAATAGTTTTAAGGCATAAAAAATAATATTTTGTGCCAAAGATAACACCTATGTACTAACCTGTCACCAAAGTTTAGCTGTACTTGATTTCGTTAATGCTTCAAGGGAAATGCCGATATGACAAACTTATAGGTAGAAAGTTAACTTTTTAATGCTTACATATAACATGTTATATTACAAAGGACAGAACTATTCTCCTATATCCACATCCAAGTCAGAATAGTTAAGCTTTAAACGTAGTCCAATTTTAAATGTTAGCACATAATACCTACTCGATATTTTGAACTTTTAACATGTTGAGTTGCAGATTCGAGTCTGCAGGCCTAGACAAAACACATTTCTGTTAGCGTTCACGCGAAATGCTAAGCCACCAAAATGTATGGGAATGACATTACCTGCGGAAAGGTTACGTCGTGAGCTTTCCGCAGGTAATGTCATTCCCATACATTTTGGGGTAGCGTTTGGCATGAACGCTAACAGAAATGTGTTTTGTCTCTAGGCCCTGATGTTGTCATTACTTAGTCGATTTTCTGACACTGTTTGATTTAGTCGATGGCAAAGAAGTATTGTTTAATTGTGCCATATTTAACGTGGTTTTAAAAATAAGTGTGTACAAGATGATAAATCTTTAAATGTAAGAATATCAATTAATCGTAGAGCACGTCATATCGTGCAGTAAGCACAGATTATCATAATCGTTATAGGTACCTATTATATACAGGATCTCATTATTAGTAAATTTGTTTCCCAAATCTTCAGTTAGCTAAACCTTAGATTACTTTAAACCACGTTGGTATTATATTTATTTGCGGTGGTTGATTATGATAATGGTGGAGTTATGTAAGCGACATATGACAAAATAAAATATTAAATGAGATTAATGTTTCATTTGTCCCATTATTCTCTTTTTACACGCTTTTTATTAGCTTCACCTGTATGTATGTTTGTGTTTGTAACAGACTTCTTTGGGCGCGATTTTGACTCACTTTATTAATTCCTCGTCTATTCATGATTAGATAATACACATCACCATATCAAGCATATTTTTGCTAGTTACTACAATTAGGCTTTTTAAATGTAACATCTATGGATACTTTTTTAGTAAATTTCGTAATTTGAGAAGGAAACAGTTTGTGAATTTCAGTCATAAGATGAAAATCTGTCTAGTCTTGTTCCTTATCCTGCAACGGGTTTGAGGCCAAATCAGTCAAATTTCTGCCTTACTTCTGAGTGGAAGAACACAAAAGAACGTACCTAATTATGGACAGAAGACGTTATTTGAGCCGAGAAGAAATGATCAGAGCCGTGTGAATGTTGCTAGCTGGTTCTCGGCCACGTGCTGGTTCTTGGTAATCACTCTGGGCAGAATGCTGAGTGTTATAAGTCGACATTGGTCACCGCATCACTGGTAGCGTGGCAGAGTGATGTTGAGGGCCAGCTCGCGCGTCAGCACACGCAGGCAAGATCGTTAGGTACGTAAAATTTACGATTCGACGAAATCGTGTAGTTATGCGATCAAACCATAAGTAATCTCTTGCCTGAAGTCAATCACCGTTCCCGACGACGGCTACGTGTACCACCTATTGAGCCCCGCAATCGTGGAGCCGGGTTACAATAATTATGAATAAATATTTATATTTTAGAATTATTTAAACTAGTCCGCAAATACCCAGAATGTTACAACACACGGGAAAACATAAATACAAAATATTCGTTGCTTCATAAAAACGATTAAATAAGAATGCCTCTCCCCCCATCCCCCCCCCCCGCCTAGAAGAGTCTAGGTAGTTTACTACACTGGTCCATGTGCTGTCTATATTATTATTATTTTTTACCGGAAAACAAAACTAAACAACAAAACAAAAACAACACATTTTTCAATTCGTTACAACAATTCTTGAATAAATAAAAGTTATAACACAATATACGAATATCTAACAGAAAAAATAGAACAAATACATAAGTTAAAATACAGCAACATACCTATTATGTATTAATTCAATTAAAAAGGAAACTATAATAAATACACAGATTAAGTACCTAGGTATAATAGTATAATAGAAACATAAATTAAAAGATAAACTCATACATTATAATAAATAAATAACTGTTAATAGAAAAAAAAAATTATAATTATTACTCGTACTTATAAAAAATTTAGCTGTGCCAGACAGGGTCCATAGTTGTTTCTATACAACACTAGTTTTTGTTTACCCTAAACCCGAAAAGGGATCATTGTACTCATCATTTTGAACAACTTTTTCTATGGGACCAAACTTGAAATCGCGAAAAAAATCAGCAGTTCTATACATTTTGTCGATTTATGTGACACAAATTTATGGAATAGCTGATTTTTTTTAAACGATTTAAGATTAAGTCGATTTAAGAGTAGATTTAAGTCAAAGTTATTTTTCAGCTTTTTATCACCTGACATCGTGACGTCAGCTTTGTGTAAACGGCACCCATACAAATACTTAGTTTGGCGTAGTTTTGGAAGTTTTGTGCACAGAGGCACCGCACACCAGTAATATAATATCACTTTCTAATATACATTAAAAATTTTGTTAATTTTAAACTCGACATTCACTTGTTTACTTACTACTGCTTTAGTTTACACAAAGTGGACGTCACGTGTGGTCACGTGATAAGAAGTCATCGTAAGGTGCGTTTTGGCGGTAAATTCAAAACAACGAAAGTTAAATTTGATTTTAATCGTTTTTCATTGAGAAAATGGAGATACATTTTTATTTTTCTGTTGAATATATCGTCCCAATCTTTAAATTAAAATAGTTTTTGTTAATTTGGAAAATACCCTATTGAATGCTAATAGTCGGATAAGAGTTGCTCAGAATCGAGCACTTAGGTGCTACAGGTGTTACCATCCAATCTACGAAGATAGTCGCTCCACCTAGCCTGAGGACGTCTCCAGCACTCCATAGGATCGTTTGGTATACGATCTGCTCGCTTGGCTCACATCATTTAGTGCTTGCTGGAAACTATAGATGGCGCTATGCACAGAAAAAAACATTTTCACGTGTGAAATAGTTTATTAGGCGCAACCTTATATCGAGTTCGGACTAGTAACAGTAGTCATCATTCAGCTGAAAGACGTCCACTGCTGGACATAGGGCTCCCCCAAGCTCCGCCACTTGGACCGGTTCTGTGCGGCATCCTGCGGATGCCTACGGCCTGCACAAGGTCATCGGTCCACCATGTGGGAGGACTTCCAACTCTACGTGTTCCGGTACGCGGTCGCCACTCCAGAACCTTTTGGTCCTGATGGCCATCTGTTCTGCGAGCAATGTGCCCTGCCTACTGCCACTTAAGTTGGGCTATGTCGGTTACCTTGGGTCTCCTGCGGATCTCTTCCTGATTTGATCGCGTAGGGAAACTACAAGACTTTTGTCTTGAGATACTGCTGCGTAACAGTAGTAGGTACCTAAATATTTCATCATCATCATTTCAGCCGAAGACGTCCGCTGCTGAACATAGGCCTCCTCTAAACGGGGAGGGGATTGCCATAATCGCCATGCTTGGCGATCGCAGTATGGTGGAAAAATGCATAGAGAACGCAGCTGCCCATTCTATAGTAAGTCCCTTAGACGCCTTCTACGACAGCCACGGGAAGAAATGGGATGATGCTATTCTTTTACGTCCGGCACCACACGGAACCTTCATATTTGGATTTCCTAAAACAATGATAAGTAACAATGTTAGAAACAAGTTTTTCCAGCTTCATCATCACCATCTGCCTAGCCTTTTCCAAACTATGTTGGGGTCAGCTTCCAGTCTACCCGGATGCAGCTGAATACCAGTATTTTACATGGAGCGAGTGCCTATCGATCGCCAACCCGCCTGCCAAGCGTGGCGATTGTGGCAAGCCCCCCAAATTGAGGGAGGCCTATGTCCAACAGTGGACGTCTTCCGGCTGAAATGATGATGATGATGATGAGTGCCTATCTGACCTCCCAGTAACTGAGTAATATGATACCCCTTGGTAAGACAGGTTGTCAGACTTTCGGGCTTCTGACGACCCGTAACGACTGTCATAGATCCACAGATGACAGCCGGGACAAAGGGCACGTGCTTTCCGAGGCAATTTTTTCCAGCTTATTATGGCGATATTGAGTTTTCAGCTGGCTGGGCTATGCATAACGTGGATTTTAGTGAAGAATATACTACCTCTTCATTTCGTATGTGTGCCGCCAATCTAAACTATTGCTTAAAAAAGAAAAAAGATTTGATTTTTTGTTTGTACAAAGGCCAGCACATCAAGCTACCCCAATCTGTCAAATTTCTTTGATAGTTTTTTAACTTTATCACAAAGGAATAAGGTTCATGTTCAATTGGGAAAATTTGACAGTTTAGGATATGTACCGGACGGGCGTGATCGCTTGGACACGAAGGGTGTGTAGGGAGGGTGTATTCCTATCCAGGTTTTATCCCGGTGTGTATGTAGGTCTCCCAGTCCACGCGGCGCTGACGTCCTGCACCTATAGGTTCCAGATATCTTCAGGGGCGGCTACTATCTTCTCTATCGTTTTGACGACTGACAAAGAAACGGGTTCCAGACTTTCGTCTAGGAAGGGGTTGTTTTTGAGACACCTCTGTGAAGGGGTACTTTACCTGATTAAATAACACACATTTTGATTTAATCTTCAGGAAGCAATTTAGAACTTTTACTTGTACTGCATGTTAATTAATTTAAGTTTAAAATAACAAATTTATCTTGCCGATGACTACAAATTACATTTTCTGAGGTGCCTCGAAACTTTACCGTAACGAGGGCCGCAAATTGCTTCCTGTTTTAACTTTTATTTATTCTATTTTCGACTATTGTTACATTGGAATATTGCATACAACACATTATTATATTACTGTACATATGGCATGTTATATATCCCTGTATTCCCCCTGAAATTTCCCTGAGATATCTGTACGGACTATATCTTCCCGCACTGAAAGATTGTTTCAAGAAAACCCGAAAAATTATGAAAAATGTTACCAATAAATATTTTAAAAGTTGATGTTCTCGAAAACTGCTGAACTTATTTCAATTCTGGTTACAGATACCTCAGGGTGGCTTACAGACCCAAAACAATCTAATATTACGAACGTTACACATATGACTTTCAGGGCGTGACGCGCCCTGAAAGATGGCTAGGAAAACTCAAATCTTAAAAATTACTTAGCTAAAGCAACACAACTTTCAGAGCTCAATTAAGTGGGTTTATCTTAAGTTTACGTTAAGGGTAGTTACGCCCAGGGCTAGGCCTCGGTTCTAGGTTACCTGGACGCACTTGAGACTATAAATTATGGCTATACAGCCCACTTAAATGAGGTCTGAAAGCGTGGTACTTACGGTTTTCACAAAGTAGGCACTTATAACCACTGTCTATTGATTTAACTATCACTATTATATCTTTATGATTTTAAATTAATGTCCCGGCTGTCATTTGTGGATCTTTGACAGTCGTTACGGGTCGTCAGAAGCCCGAAAGTCTGACAACCAGTCTTACCAAGGGGTATCGTATTACCCAGTAACTGGGTTGTGGAGGTCAGATAGGCAGTCGCTCCATGTAAAATACTGGTATTCAGCTTCATCCGGTTAGACTGGAAGCCGACCCCAAAAATAGTTGGGAAAAGGCTAGGCAGATGATGATGTCAAAAACAAACTATTAAACTATATAGTGACGCATCGTCGCGAACAGGATAGGTTGACCTGCTGGCGTCTGTACGTTACGTTTTTACGCTAGAACGGCTGAACGATGCGCACATCCTCGGAATTAAGATTCTTTTATCCTGATATTCTCACGGGATCGAGACTAATTTAAATAGTTTTACGTTATAATGAATATACAATATGCATGACAGTATCCTTCGTGATAAAAATAAGAGTCGACTCCTCTGGTGTTTATGTGGCAGTGTCCTGTCTTAGTCCCACCTCCGCTGGGCGGCCACAGCTCTGTCCAGCGTTGCCCGCTTGCCGCGTCTTTCCTTGACCTACACCGACTAGATCGTCGATGGGCTCCATTGTGAAGGACTTGCACATATCTACCTACAACAAAACAGGTAGTATCAGGGTGCCTTCCTACTGAAACTGTGTTTCGCAGAGTTGTATTGTATCATCATAGAAGATGTTACGGAAATTTTAAGATGGGACAGGGCGCCGCAGGAGAATGATGGAGATGTTATGTGAATTAATTTGATAATAGGGTGATTATGAAGGTACCTACTAAGTACTTAATTTAACATGAATTCAATCAAAGAGTTATAGTAAATAAATCGCCTGATAAATAACAGACGGCATAACTAGCACACAGCGCAATATGTCTTAGCATAAATCTGGTAAATAGCAGTACAATAAAATATCCAAACAATTGCACCGGAGCATATATAAATATGTCAACAAAAGATTTACAAACCATGTATTCCGTAATAAACTAGAACGAATTCCTATACAGAGTGGCGCCATTGTGCCGGGACTGTGGCCGGGACAAAACTCTGAGAATGTACGACGCGCGCTTTCTTCCATAGTTCCATTTTTGAATTTTATAGGAACGCGAGCGCGCTGCCGCACGGCGCGCCATTCACTTGCATGCGCACACCACTATTGTGCGCTACGTGAATGCCCATCCTTTGATGTCTCCGCGAATTTCCCGATGTACAGTTTTTGTGGAAATCCTTTTACTCAATAAATACACGACAACGTCGCCATCTTTCACTATGCTCCGAGCTGCAGACCGCGTTCATTTACATATTTCAACAATTAAACACTCGATCCATTATAATTAATCTGTAATTATGAGAGTGTCGTATCGTTTCCTATGGTTTGTTTGCCAACCCGTGTTGGTTGTTTATTGAGCCAATATTAGTTAGTATCGGGACTGCTCAGCTCGCTAGTGTATAGGCCAGGCGGGGAGCGGAGCCCCGCGGGCTCGCATTAAGATATGCAAATGTTATTAGGAGACTACGCGCGCATTATCTTTTAACTGGCACGGAGATACGGCGATGTTTTCCCGTTTATAAACAGCCATTGTATCGGAGATCTTTCTAGATAATGTGATCATTAACGTTCACCTGCAGACTCGGCTGGCTAATAACTAGGTTCTGGGTTATCTTGTGGGATATTGAGGACGGTGAACTTCGATATTAGGTCATTAGGTAGGTGCTCAATTAAGATAGGTACCTTACGAACATGCCTCTAGCACCATTGCGGTTAATCTTTACTTAAAATGGCACTTTAAGGAAGAGTAAAATTTTGGATTCTCACAAAATAAGGAACGAAGACAAGACAAGACTTAGATGGCTCAACGGCAATATAAATACCTACTATTACCTACCAAGTAAGTCGATAGATTGAAACACCAATTTCAATCGCAAGGCACCCTTATCATAAACTTTTCGCCCACTAATCGTAAGCTACAGTGCACTGACCTAATTATACCTCAGACCTTCTTTGTCAAAGGGCAGCCCAATCGGATTTAAGTTATGCAAATCCGTAGTGGGCAGTCCCTTGCCCTTTTGACTAGCGGGCAGGATCCCATAAAGTAAATTATGCAACTTTTGATAGAGAATAGTTTCAGAATATTTAGATTCTCGAAAGCTGTTTTTCATGCTACTGATTGTACCTACCTGAAAATTGAGTATTATTTATTAATCTATTTGAGGTTCTGAGGTCTTTTGTGGTCTGTAAATATTGAACAGTGGTCGCTAATTTGATTTCCGATATAGAGGGCCCTGACCTCTGAAAGGTCATGTCATTGCTTTGTTTTGTTTGGTTTGTGTGATATCCCCGACTTGAAAGGGCTACGCAGCTACGCCACTACGCTGCTACGCAGCTACGCCACTACGCTGCTACGCCGCTACGCTGATACGCCGCTACGCTGCTACGCCACTACGCAGCTACGCCACTACGCTGCTACGCTGTAGTTGGTTTTTGCAACGATCGTTTATTGTTTAATCAAATCTCAGTCTCTCTTTACAGTCATCTCTCTACACTAAAGATCAGCCATTGAGGACATGAGTCTGCTATGTGGTTCCCAGCATAGACTTTGATTTACATCTCGTGGATAGGCTAGGTTAGGTCATTTACAGATGGAGTGTGCCTTTTAGAGCGGTCCGGCGGCCTTTTTAGCCAACGAAAATCTTATATTATAAAAATTAATCTCTATTCCCCTTGGTCACGGCATCACAAGTGAACGGCTGGACCGATTTTGCTAATTCTGTTTTTGTTGTGTTATTATTGTCAGAAGGTTCTTATGGAAGAAAAAAAATAAGAAAGTTGCGCGTAACATATATTCATAGTTAAGACAGGACATCGCCTGTCGGGTCAACTAGTGTTATACGCATATCTAAACATACATGTCAACCGGCTACTTTGTCTTGTGCAAAAGAAATTAAGAACTCATTTTTCGGAATTATACGTAAGTTTCACTTATTATTCCTTAAAGCTAAGTTTAAGTGGCAAGCTTATTAAATACGCGAAGCAGGGGAAAGGGGGGAGGGGTGAATTTCGCAGTAGCCAGTACATATTATGCAAACGGCTCGGTTTCGGTGGCGCGCCGGCACAACGGACCGGAAGCGATAAACACGGGCACAATACGCGCCGGACGGCCGCGGATCCGAGATATACGGACCGGACGGGGACTTTGTGTTGTGTTATGTTATTGTGCAGACAAATAGAATAAATAAACAACAATAAGTTCGGTCTTCTCGAGGATAGTTTTTTCACTATTTCTTAACAAATGAAAAAAATGTCGTGTAGAATTCAGAGGACGATGATTCTTTCACCTAATCGGTCCATCATGTTGGTGAACGACCGCGCGATCGTTTGCCTTCGTTGTTCCCAATCACAATCAGGTTCTTCCAAACTTTCATCGCCTCTGCGTACTATGTGGCTGAAATAGGAGAGAATGCGTTGTTGACATGTGGTTGACAAGCGCGTTTTAATTCGAAGCTGGGTTAAGATCGATGCATTGGTGCGTTTGGCAGTCCACGGTATTCTCAACATTCGTCTCCAGCACCGCATCTCAAATGCATCAATCCTTTGCCTTTCTCGGGCCAAAATCGTCCACGTTTCTACTCCATACAGGAAGATAGGGAATACTAGGGCTCGTATCAATCTGCTCTTGGTTTTGATACCAATTCTTCTCTTCTTCCAAATGCTACCTTAACGGATTTTAGCATCTTTGGCCATCCCAATACGCCTTTTTATCTCGGGGACACAGCTACCATCATTGCAGATTTGCGAGCCAAGGTAGGTGTAGTAGTTGACGATGTTAACGCCAGGAATATTGCAAGTGACATTTGTTAGCTTCCCGGCTCGATCCACAATCATTACCTTGGTTTTCGCTCTATTCACTGCGAGGCCAATATTGCCACTTTCACTCTCGAGTCTCTGGAACAACTCACTCATATCTTCAATGGACGTTGTAAGGAGAACGGTGTCATCGGCATATCGGAGATTTGATACTCTTTTTCCACCTATAGGGAAACCCTTCTCCCAGTATTCGACGGTCTTCCGAATTATGTACTCTCCATATATGTTGAAATGGGCAGGGGATAATATGCAACCCTGTCTCACACGTTTTTTACTTTGGAACATATTAGAGCATTCAGTGCCAATCCTAATGAAAGATTGATTATCTATGTACCTATAGACTCTGGATTAGAGCGACCAGGTGCTCAGGAACTCCTGTTTCCAGTAACGATACATTTTTCATAGTTTGTCCCATTGTACGCAGTCAAAAGCTTTGGTATAATCTATAAAGTACAGGATCACGGGGTTGTTGAATTCCCTGCTCTTCTCAATGATTTGGCGGACGTTCAGTATCTGCTCCCGCGTTCCTTTGCCCTTAACAAAACCTGCCTGCTTTTCGGATATCTGCCGGCTTAAAAAGTAGTTATGACGTCGATTGATACCATGAAGGAGGATCTTACTCGCAAGAGATATTAACGCTATCGTCCTGGAATTTCCACAGTCCTTCCACAACATTATTAAGTACCTATTATTTATTTTGTAATTTAACTATTGTATGTGATTATGAATACCGCAAGTTGTTTGCTTTGAGCGAATGAATCAAAATAATACTTCCTTACCTTCTTCATCAGATCATTCACCGTCTGTGTATCAACATTCATCAAGACCTATGCAGAGGGTCTAAAGTCTGTTGGTGGACGATTTATACGGCCGAGCTCCTTTGATTCCTTGATTACGTAATAAGGGTGCAGGAACCTTACCTACTGCATCCTATTTGCGTAGCACACTCAACAACACAAAAATACTCGCGCATCACACAACAATCGCACTCTCAATCCTTTTAGAGGAATCTAATCCATTGCTTCCTATGTTCAAAAAATGTGTCTGCTCAACAACGTGAAAAACGCAATGATTGTTAGAAAGAAAGAAAAAGTATTTATTATGACTCGCACAGACATAGTAAAATAAACACATTCTAGTACAACATATTGAAAAAAAAAAAAAAACTTGGGAGTAAAAAATAATTAAAAATAAAACAGAAAGTCCTGCACGAGGCCAAAAGGCCTCCTGCAGGACCTCAGCATAATGCGTAGCATAGCGCTGGTATTCTGATAGGGCCGAGAGATTGTTGTTGAACTATCAAAATATATTTCATTCCTTCTGTTAGTGTTATGCAATTACCTACCCTGTTGCTTCATCATCAGACTATGTTCATCATTTCTAATTCAATTACGCACAGACCCATTGAAAGAGCCTAAACGTGACTGATGTAAGTTATTGAGAAATTGTTTATTCCGCAGACTTTTCTGGCTGCAGCACTAAGTTAGGGTTACCACATAATTGCAGTGTTAATAAAATATAATAGTGTTATTGAGTAACGTTGAGCCGTAAGCGCATACCAATGCGCTTACGGCTCATTTTGTTTAGTTATAGTTTGAAAACTACGACTTAAGGTTGCTTATGGTACGTGGTTAAGGGGTTCTTCTATAGCGGGTAACAGCATCCTCCAGTAGCAGTAGGCTAAATAAGCAAGATAATCCATCTACCTCTCACTATTAATATTAAAATAATAATCCCATGAAATGAATGAAAAAATAAACCACCGACACAAATAAAATCTATAAAAACTAAAAAACAGTAACTATGGATTGGCCCTTTAAGTTTTACATATAAGTATTAGGTAATATTTTGATCAAAGCGTTGTCGCATCGACCCCCAATGCGACGACGTGACGTGATCCTGCAAATTCCAGGTGATGCTGCAGCATCAGTTCAGAGTCTCACCATCATTCATCATTTGGGAGCTACGATGGCGCAGACGGACACCCAAATACGACACGTTAACACCCCTCTGTTTCCACCAGGGGTAATAAAGAATCCATGTTTTGCGATAAGGCCTTTACAATTAAGTAAAACGAATATCAATCTTACTTCTTAAACTCTGGGGAAAGCGAGAGGGTGGTTGACATGGTACCTAAATCCCAACTTCATTGAGATTGGACTAATTTTAGAATGAAGAATTTGGGAGTGGGATGTTTTGAAACAGGGCTTTCTAATAACAGGGTGTTAGGCAACAACGTAACGAAATGTTATTTTAGGACTGAGACATCGTTTGTGATATTAAGAACTAAGAAAACGCACAATATTTTTCTGGAGCAAAATATTATTTTACCAAGAAATAAAAGAAAAACAGCTTTTCCCGAAGTCCAAGTTCGTAGAAATTCGTCGAGTAAATAAAACATAGGTAATATGGAGGATATTTTTGTTTGCGTTCATAATACGGTGGGATAATAATTCATCTCCAGAGGTTTGTCACGAACTTTGTGACCCGACACGTGTAGCCGAGAAGGTATGGTTGCCTAGGTCAAATAATTATGACCTTGTTTAAATATTTGTCATTAATTCAGTAGCCCGTAAAGTTTCCTGTTGAACTTGACCAAAGGTGTCTCGTGAAAGCTAAAGTTGTAAAGTATTTAATTAAGAAACCTTCTTGCCATCATCGCCACGCTTGGCATACTTACAGATTAGTGATAGCATTATGTATAGGGACTTTGTAACTTTGTAACCCAGTCTTCAGACGGGGGTTTGTATTAGGCTGGCTCCAATATGATGGCTAATATTTAATCAAATTCCATGTGTTTCTCCAATCCGCTTAAATATGACAAAATAACAATATTATACAGTCTTAATTAAACCCTTATCTGTGCTCTAACATTGCCAATAGGCCGTTCACACACGATCCAATCGTGGAGATACAGGACGTGTGTCGAATGACTTGTTTTGTCTGCACGTTTGTGCCGCGCCGATATCATTTGCATATCTTAATCCGTTGGAGGTGGTGCCTGTCCCTGGGGCTGTGCCTTTATAATGCTAACTGACAGTGGATGTAATCAAGGTAGATGCTGGTTACACAAGCCAGGTGTTTTGAAAAGCCAATGTTGTGCTGTGACTTCTTAAATGGCGTAGAGGGGTCGATTTCTGTTCCTGTTTTGTGAACACCACGTATTGTCTGATAATATGACTTCTCTTGATCGGATTTCAGATAGGTATTGAGGAAGACGGGAAATGGAAATCCTGCTAGGAGGACAAGTTTGTAACATATGTAGATATATCGAAGAATGCATTGTTAATCTTTAGGTAGGTATCTAAATTGTGGGCTACTTTCATAATACCTTTTTGTCTTCAAATTAAAATAGCCTTTATTTAGCAAGCTTGAACTAAGTAGGTATTTTACAATATTATTCAACTTATTTTTTTAAATTTATCTTATTACAAGGTTATTATTAAATTATAAATGTACACAAAACTAAGTATCTACCTGCCAATAATCATCTGTATTACTCGTACATAAAAATGAATTGCTGTTCGTTTGTGTCGCTAAAACTCGAGAACGGGTGAGCCGATTTGGCAAATGTTGGTTTTGAAATATTTGTGGAAATCCAGGGAAGGTTTGAACGATGAGAAATTATGGAAAAATTGCATGGAAAATCGAAATAGCAACAATCGCGTGGGGAAACTCCTAGAAGGCTAAAAGTCACCAAAAGGACAATTGAGAGATAGCCCTTTCAATTGCCCAGCCTTCTAATGAGACCCATTATGAGCAATCACGTTTCAGTGCTATAAGTCATCACTGGCAACACGCTGGTTAAAGATTTTCGAAGATATTGCGTAGTTTTCCGAATGCTGCCCAGCCGAGTCGGATTCGACGATAGACTATTTTCTGGAAGTTGGTCCTATCTAACTGGACAGTTTGTCCTAGGTAAACTTACGAGTAATTGTCCACTCCTTCAAGTGTATATTCCCTAATCATAATGAGAGTGGATGTTACATGGGTATTAGAAATGACGTTTTTGTCTTCTTTCATTTTAAGACCCACTCTTTCAGAAACTCTACTGTCTCACTCACTCCCATATGCACACACACAGCACACTTCCACCACATACACATACACTCAACACAACACAACTTCACACACAGACATACAAACACACATAACTCTTTAGCACTATACTTTCTGTAATTTTAATTCCTACATTTGTGTGTTTTACATTCTTTTTGTAATAGTTAAGTAATTTTTACCTATCTATACGTGTTACCAAATGGCAACAACCTTGTAGATTAAAAGTAGAACCCATGGCTGAACGCTGACCCCTAAAATACAGGTCCTGGTTTGGGGTTAGGATCATATTGTAGCAATACATTCGTGTGCTATTTTATTATGACTGGCTTGTAACATGTATTTTTTAGTGTAATTTTTTTTTTTTTTTGATTTGACTGAGGTAATCGAGCATTGTACTGCGGTGGTTGGATACTACAAAATAAAAAAATTGCGTCGGCATTAGATCGAAATAACTATGAAGTAAATCGAAATAAATAGGTAGGTAATTAGCAAAAAAGAAAAATCCACAGTAGGTAAGTTTTTGTCTATCGTATCTACCTTGTATGATTTAAAAATCCAGTAGGCGTTTTCTAAATCCACTCAAAACAACGTGAGTTCTCATAATTCATCACCACAAAACAAGCCAAAGTTTAAAATTCCCATTATTTTAAGCAAACCACTTTCTTGAGTCACTATAACCGCAGCATGTGAACACTTACAAGTCCTCTTTGAAGTCTCCGAGCTAATAAACACAATGTCTGACGCTCGTGTCATATGAAGCCGGCCAGGGCGGCCAGACTTCAACTATTTTAATCTAAGTTGCGGCCCTTGGACCGTCTTTGTAAAATTCGCAACGAGTATTACCCTTGTTTAACGTTTCTTAATAAATAACCACAAAGTTTACAATACAGACAACTTCAACTTAAGTTTCTACACATAAAGGCGAATTTCGCTTGTTTCAATCCAAAGGCCTGTGGTTTTAAGATGTATCGTGGCATCGCAAAAGTTCGCAGGATTTTCGTTATTGAATTTTGTTAGTGAGATGTAAGGTTAATGGGAGTGTTGTGGCTTCACGCTGGCAGTCACGTAGGGTAGGCAGAGAGGGTTTATTCAATATTTGCTGACACTTTGCGCCATTCACGATCGTTTAACTGAATGTTATTTGGTAAGGATGTGCAGTTTATGCCGTTTTTTCGAGCTTTGTGTGGGTTCAGTGGAAGAAAGACAGTAATATCATGTTATGTTATAACTTCAAATGTGGTAATCTAAGTGGTTTAAAATTGTGTTTTCTGTCATTGGTGTGACCTTTTGCACAGTACATACAGGATAAGTTTTTAACCAGTGAGCAACATTTTTCGTCGGTTATAGAAAAAATTAATCTGCTATTTCATAGAAAAGTGCAATACCTACGCGGTCAAAATGTATGGAACAGGTGATTTTTTTTTGTATAATCGACTAAAAATTGTGCGCTAGGGGTTCTAGATTGATATGCTGAATTCATGGTTACAGTTTGCGCACCGGTTAAAAACTTACCCTGTATAATAAAGTAAGCAGTATTACGTCTCGGCAGTGAACATTAAATAATTATATACCCACGGCCGACTTGCCCACTGACTGTGTCTCTTTAGTTGTAACTGTCCATTATGAGTCCAACAAGGACTGTTTTTATTGGTGAAAGGTTTGTTAAAAACTAACATCAAAACTGAACAGAAAATCAAAGAACTACTTAAACCCTACAAAATACATGGATAATTTTTATTTCCTTTGAAAGTACGAAATCAGTCTTCTTTTATATCCAATTTATGCTATCATACAAAAATATTTGATGCGCAACGGCGGTCCATAGCAAAATGGGCAATCTCTTTTAATGATTAGCGAGTTTTTTTTTTAAATCTTGCGATTTGTGGAAGGTAGTATGTCCATACATTAAAATATTTTTCACAGAACCGGGAGCTTGTGGTGTGTAAGGTTTATTTGCAAAATTATCACTTTTTTTTAGATATTATCTCTTCAATCGCATAAAAAAATACCCTCCATGTCAAATACTGGTATTCAGCTGCATCCGGTTAGTCTGGAAGCCGACACCAAAATTGTAAGGAAAATTCTATGCAGATGATGACTCGGGCATCGATCGCATCGAAAAATAGATAAACTCACCTACTAAGGATTTGTTAAGGAAGTTATGCTCGCTACGTTTCAATGAATATAGAAATACCTACTTAACATAAATCATCAGCAGTGTACAGCAGTCCACTGCTGGACATAGGCCTCTCCAATTGCACGCTATTCAGCTCGATTCTCGGCAACTCTAATCCAGCTGCTACCAGCCACCCGGCGAAGATCGTCGCTGTACCTAGCCTGAGGGCGTTCTATCTTACATTTGCCGATTCGCGGTTTCCACTCAAGAACCCGTCTACCCCAACGGTCATCGGCTACGGTTAATGTACAGTCAGCGTCAAATAGTTAGTGACACTCAGGGTATTCAAATAAATAGACGCAACCAAAAAGTCAATAATATCGGTACAAACAAAGTTTCCTTATTGATGTCAACAATAAAGTCGCTCAAAATGCCGAGACGTTTAAAATGTCATAAAGATCGGTTCAGTCAAACCGCCATAAATATGGTTACAGTCATCCTGCCAATGGTATCCAAGCATTCTAAGTGTTCAAAAATATGGAACACATTAGAAAAATAAACTTTACTGCTACATATTTTAAATATTATTTTTCGTATCAATTAATATTAAAACATTTATACACAAAATGAAAGGGATAGAAACTACTGCTGTCCTTTTCATTTTAAGCATGACGTCATAGACATGTCTTTTGTTTTGTAAAGAATTTCGTGCATAACCGTTTATTGTAATCGATATTATTGTAAGCAGTCAACCGCTGACTGAAAATGGATGTAAACCTCATTGAAAATGAGTATGAGTATTTAACTCGTAGAGCAAGAGTGCTTATCTATGATTCAATACTATGTTCATGTCAATTTTTTAAATAATAAGTATACGAAATTATTTCGTATTTAATTTTGTTTGTGTACAGACGCCAGCACATCAAGCTTGATGTGCTGGCGTCTGTACACAAATAAAATTCATTATAAAATTTGGGATAGGTATCCCAAATCTATTAAATTTCTTTGATCTATTTTCAACTTTATTACATAACCCTAAGGTAGATGTTCAATTGGGAAAATTTGACAGTTTGGGGTAGCTTGATGTGCTGGCGTCTGTACCTAATTAAAAAGAACACATTCTGTATAAACGACAAAATGAGCACTTTCGATCAAGTCACTTTCAAGCGTACAGAGGCTTTAGTTTCATTTAACTATCTCGATCAAACGCATCGAGCACGTTTGGGCGTCAGCTCCGATTGGCCCTGGATTGGTGACGGACCAATCGGAGCGCAGAACGCGCTCGATGCGTTTGATCGAGAGAGTTAAATTAAACTCACACTAGGGCCACTGAACACTGAAAACTCTCATCGAGTGTTTAAAAATAAACGATTTTTTTAGCTCTAATTATTTTTATTTTTTTAACTAAAATCGTGTATAGCCACCATCTGCTAGAATTACGTCAGAAAGACGTCTTCGCATCGATTGTACCGCGTTGTAGCAAAAACTGTCTCCTCTCATGGACTCCCAAACTTCTTCAACGTGAGTCCTTAAATTTGCGGTGGTTCGTGTTCGAGTACTGTCCCATACCTGAACCATTTTGCCCCACAAGTTTTCGATCGGGTTTAGGTCGGGACTATGAGGCGGCATCGAAATCAACTCCAGCTCCCTGTTACCTTCCAAGTAATTTTGAACAACTCTGGAGTTATGCACGGAACTGTTATCTTGGACAAACCTAATCCTTTCATGGGGAAAAAAATCCTGGCTGTTGGAAGCAAAACGTTTTCGATGATGTCTTTGTATCGAGGGCCATTCATTCTTCCGCCCACCTCGACTAGCTATCCTGGTCCGCTTTGTGTCATCCATCCCCAAAATCCTAAAGTGATTCGACCACTGCGATTGTTAGGCAGAACATTTCTTTCATCATACCTTGTGTTCGATGTTCGGTATAGAGATAAGCGCCCCTGGGCAGACGAACAAAAAATATTTCATCTACAAAGATCACATTATCAAAATTGAAATTTAAATAATTTCGTGCGAATTGTAAACGTTGCGCTTTAAGCCTCGGTGTTAATATAGGCTTTTTAGCAGGAATACGATGGCGTAACCCATTTTCTCGCAGGCGTCGTCTTATTGTGCTCTGTGATGTGCCAAATTCCACAGACATACTCCTGGAGTTTATAAAACGATCGCTAATAGCTCGCTGCACTATATCTCTGTCTTGATTTGTACTCGTTCGACGTGGACGACCAAATGAAACATGGTTTTGCAATGCACCATCACTTTGCCATCTCTCAAGCCAACGGTATACGGTGTTTCTCTAAATAAAAGAAAGAAGAAGATAAATAGAAGAATAGAATAAGGATTTAAGATAGAAGAAAGAAGAAGAAGGGAGGATAGAAGGTATTTCAGTGATATTTATTTTCGTAGTATGTATGTATGAATATTCTGAAGAGATGCGAATAATTCGTTAAGTAACTCATCTAAAGCAATACTTACGGATATTCCCAGTTCATTTGAAATATCTGTTACGGAGACACCTTCCTCCCTCAAATATATAATTCTATGTTTTGTGGTGTCACTAATGCGATATGTAGCCATAATTAAGCATGAAACACTATTATTGCTTCAATATATATTATTTCTAGCTTGTTTTATTGCACTTGACATTGATATGACTGATAGATAATTGACAAGCAATTATAGATAATATGTAGCATGACATGCAAACTCTTAAAACTACACTAGATTGCCTAAAGAGGTTTTTATCTTTGGGAAACCGTTTATTTCTATAGCATGCTAGTTTATTTTTCTAATGTGTTCCACATTTTTGAACACTTAGAATGCTTGGATACCATTGGCAGGATGACTGTAACCATATTTATGGCGGTTTGATTGAACCGATCTATATGACATTTTAAACGTCTCGGCATTTTGAGCGACTTTATTGTTGACATCAATAAGGAAACTTTGTTTGTACCGATATTATTGACTTTTTGGTTGTGTCTATTTATTTGAATACCCTGAATGTCACTAACTATTTGACGCTGACTGTACACTGTCATTTCAGTTCACTGTCATTGTCACTTCAGCTTGCTAATTCTGTAAGCTATGTCCACAACTTTCTGACGGCACAGTTGGCGCAGTGGTTAAGCGATTGATTGCTGCGCTGCGTGTCGCGGGTTCGATTCCCGCCCGGAACAAATATTTGTGTGACCTACAAGTAATCGTTACGGGTCTGGTTGTTTGTGTATGTGAGTTTTAAATGTTTGTAAACGCACCCACAATACAGGAGAAATTCCTAGTGTGGGGCAACGTTTAAAAAATGCAAGACACAGGGGCCGATTATACTCTTCGGACTTCTGTATAATCTACCGCACTGTGTGGATGTGGTCTATGGTGCTGTATCCTCCACGAAATCCTGCCTGCTCTGGTGGCTGAAACTCGTCGAGTCTTCGCGCAAGACGATTCGTGACGACTCTTGAAAACGTAACCGTGGCGCTCGCGCAACGGTACTGATGTGCACCGAGATTTTGGAGCGCGTCGTTTCGGCCAATTTTTATGAAGACGTAATACTGCGTAGTTTATTATAATTTGTTGGAGTTCAGAGGAGGTAGGTAGGCATCTACTGAATCATTTAGAAAACCATTTCCAATTAGGAACCTACATAATTTTAGGACCAAAGAACATTAATATGCGCTACTACTTCAGGGACTTCCTACTTTTGAACAAAAAGACGAAAAGATTAGGGTGACCATAATTTTGGGAAGTATATCTCGGACAAATAATATATTTTGTTTTCATCTATCCTTCAAAAATGGATACTTTAAATCTATATTCAAATGTAATGTTTTTCTACGGGGTTCAGTGATGACGTAATAAAAGACAATGTGCTTTACGATGTCACGCCCCGAACTTTGCCTATAAAGTGTGGAATTTGGGCGGGGAGCACCGCAATGGCGCTCCGTATGCATAATACAAATACATTCATGAATTATTCGCCAACATGGCGGATGGAAACGTTATTGAATGTCATTCGTAGCCGTAAACGTGTGCTTTCCGAAATATCTAGTTCTGGCTGCAGGTGCTGTCGAATAAAAATATGGAGCTATGATTTCGGTTTGGTGAAGTTTTGTTGAGATGTACGGTATACGGTTTTTCTTGTAAGAAAATGTTAGCTCCTCCTTGTCAGTTTTTATTTTATTTATTTATTTTATTAGTTTCACCAACATTTGTTTACACTGGTATTATGTTAAAGATAACATGTAAGATAAATTAATGTAAATTAATGTAGTAGCGTAACAATCACTTATAGGTAAACTCCGCATGCATATAAAGGAAGTTGTACAAAATAAACTTTTAAGTATTATTTAATCCATACTTAATACTTATAATAAATTCTAAAGTAATTTTGTCCATCTGTCTGTCACGTTTTTACGCCTTAACCACTGAACGGATTTGGATAAAATTTCGCGAGAAGATAGATGGCACCCTGGGGAAGGTTAAAGGCTACTTTTTGTATCAAAAATATTTCTAAAAGGGGTGATATAGGGACTAAAAGTTTGTATGGGAAATTTAGCGATTCTTAAGTTAGTTCTAAATTCATGCTTTTGGTCAGAAATAAAAAAATATTTGCTTCAGCGTGGTTGTAGAATCATCTCCCAGGGGGTAAAATAGGGGATGATTTTTTAATATGCAATGTTATTGATGTTTTTTTTTTTAAATTAAACGAATTTGAAAAATAGTCAGAATCCGTATGTTGAGGTATTTTTTTATATTTTTTGTATATATTTCATTAAATCGGTCCACCTGCTTAGAGGTTATTATAATTTGAAGTTATAAAATAATTTAGCTAATATGTAGGTAGCACGTAGTCAATGGCGACGCTAGATTATTTGAAATTAATTATGAAACATTTGTTATGTTTGTTTGAGTGAGACATTTAGAATCATAAAAACCTGACTAATAAAATAAATAAGGATCATTTGCATTTACTATAATTATCTGTCTGTCTATAACCTTTTCATGCTTTAAAGGCTGAATCGATTTGGATTATAGAAAAGTATTTACGACGATGTATTATCCCATGGGATAACTTCCGACCCCCTCGCGGACGAAGCCGCAGGCAGAAGCTAGTCTGTCATTTTCACATAAACATAATATCACACCTTTGTATACTTATTGGTTACCCATACATATAAATTTTACTCTGAAGCTTTAATAAAGTTTATTTGTAGATCGATAGCCATCCTTTTAGCCATTTTTCCAAGTAAGTTGCAAGTCTAATTAGATGCAGCAGAAACGCATTTCATATGCTAACGATGCAAACGTGAAGATCAAAGAGAAATATGAGGAACTTAAGTTTTTTCTTTACCGGGGGAGTTGGAGCAGGTTCGCTCTTTTACGTAGTTAAAACATAAATATTTCTCGTACATTCTGTGTGTTTCTTCGAGTAGGTAGACAGATGTGGCAGAGAACTTAGTTTATAGTTTGCGAATTCCTAATCAGTTGGCATTTAAATACAACAGAAGCTTTTATTAAATGAAAACAAATATTTCCAGTAGTGAATATCAAATATTGTTTAATTAAACGACAAATTCTCATTACATGTTGTCATAGTAACAATTTTATAGAATGTTATTACATTGTAATAGTACCTATCTTGCTTGTTGTATTTGTATATCTGCTCTGCTTGCTATACTGGTCAGCATCAGCCTACAACAGTCCACTGCTGGACATAGGCCTCTCAAATTGGACGCTATTCAGCTCGACTAGTTGTGAAACTGTAAATATGGTAATTATGGTTTCACGACTAGTAAGAGAACAGGAAGAACATGTTTAGTCCATGCAATCTTCAAAGTAGAAAATGTATTGCTTGTTCAGAGGAACGTCAAAAGAGAAGTTTAACTAACCTGTATTTCTATAAGTGATTGATGAAAACGAAGTTTGTAGAAATAGCCACGAAATACGAAACGAGAACACTTGCACAAGTTTGGAAGTTCGATAAAGTTAAAAGCTGCGCTGACTCAGAAAGGTGTTCTGGTGAGCAGTCGCTACTTACCTCGTTACTTAACGGGCATCATCTTAAGTTATCATGGTACAGTTTTGGTAGGTCCGATTGAGTCACAAAATAATGAAGAATTAATGAATAATCGTATTAAAAACTACTCTTTTCTGCGTTCCACAAATTGCTTTCAAAATTGACGTAATGTCTGTTTACATTCCTATATTTTCATGTATATACAGGCTGTCAGACTAGTGTCAACAAGATACCTACGATACTCCATGAATATATCATTAGAGCAGCATCAGCCTTGTCGGAAATATTTGTCTTAATATCTTTATACTCGTAGACGTATAAACATTGCGGTAGGATCTAGCAAACAGTTAGTTTCGAAACCGTTAATTTTCGCGTTTTCATGTATTCAGACTTTTCAGTGTGATGCAGCTAGCTACCAGATCTCATTGTACACATGAGTATAGCATATAATATAGAGACAGCCTTCTGATAACATTAAAACTAATAGTTACTATTCGTATAACTCCTGAACAGTGTCACACTTACACACAGTTTACTTAAATGGACGCAATAACTAATTAGTGTTATTAAGGTGCTCTTCAACGAGCAATTTTTTGAGCGATTATTGCTCGGCAACACTAATGGATCAATCTGGATCAATTAAGTGGAGCAATTTGGAGCAACAACAATAAATTGCGGATATGTTTCGGAAATATTACTTGTGATTGCTCTAAATATTTCATGAGTTGCCGAATATTCAATCGGTTTGGATTTTTTTGACAATTTTCTTACTATCTCGTTTCTACGTATAACTACGTCTCGTTTTTGCGAGAAGAACCGGCTAGCGGCGGTGTCGGCGGGGGGGGGGGGGGAAGGGCTATTGCCTAGTTTTATATGTTGCTCCATATTGCATGATATTGTGTGGTCGCATTTCTGGCAACAGGTTGCTACATGTTACCATTGCCCTAAATTGCTGGATGTAGTCGTGCCGTCCTAGTTGACGAGAATTGACCAGGATGAAGCAATTTTAGTTGCTCGTGTTTGCCCACCTGTCCAAAGAAAATAAAGAAGTACCTAATTAAAAGTTGAGGTTGAGGCACCCCGTTATTTAGCTCCCTTAAAACCAGTTACACAAAAGCAACATAAGAATAAAAACAAGTGATTCAAAATATTTTATATTAAATATTTTATCTTCAAGATAATAATTACATACAACGCGGTAATGCTGCCAGTCTCTTGGGAACGTTACCAGTCGACAGCGATGCGGATGAATTTTTCGACGCCATTTTTTAATTTGTAAATAGGTTTAGATAAGAAATATATAATAAATATAAAATATAGAAGATTATATTATATTTATTTGTGCATAAATTTAATTATGTACATTATCATATTAATAGTCAGTATACATCATCACCTATATAAATATATAGGTATAATATGTGTATATTTATTTTATTTTATTTAACCATTTATGTACACACTATGTAAACAGAGTAGAAGATTAGAATGGAAAAATTGGTACACAGGTGATGCTTATTTCTAAAGAAATCTCTTCCAGTATACATGCGATAGGAGAAAAGACAAAGAGATGTAGACAACGTGTGTAAGGGAAAAAGGGAAAATAAACTACATTTATAACGAAAAATAATAATTCACTAAATAAATTAAACAAATGATAATAAACTAACATGCATACTTGGATCATACATACTTACATACACCTAAAATAAATATCACTAAAATATTAATAATAATGAAGATGTAAGTAAAATAATACATACACTTATATTTGAATAAATATTGTTACACGACTTACGTGATAGCACCTACCACTGTTTGTCTCTGCATCACCCGACTGGTAGAAAATGCCTATGGCATTAAGTCCGCCTCTATACATTTTTGTGCGTGAAGTATTAAATTAATAAATAAACAAAAGATTATAATTATTGTAGATTGTGATCACAAACTATACAGATAATAATTTACGTTTGCTTTCCATCAGGTGTGTTCGAGGTCAAGAGCAGGCTCATTCAACAATAAAAATAAGGTAAGAGTTGAAAAAAAAAAAAAACTTGTACGGAGCCAGCACATCAAGTTATCCCAAACTGGCAAATTTTTTATCATTCTACTTTGCCCCACCGAGCCGCTCCACTGGTGGGGCAAAGTAGAATGCCTAAAATTTTGCAGTGAAATCTTGTTGGATTCTGCCGCACTAGGGTTGGCACCTTAGCATCAATGTACATTTCTTCTTTGCAATTTTTTATTTCCTGTTTGTTTCTTAAAGGAAACGGGTTGTAAATCACAGATTAATCAACATTTGGCATGGCATAATACAGTCTTATGAATGCCTTATTAATAAAAACATCAACTTACTAATAACTTCTTTACTTTTGTTCCTTACAGTCAGTAGTTAAGTGGCTGTTTATATACAGGCTGTAAAAAGACACATCACATATTCGTCAACTACGCTTTCTGTACATCAAACTAAGTAACATTGCACAAAAATAATTGCTGGAAAACTACTTTTAATTTTGGTGTAAAAGTTTGCTTTTTGCATAGTACGCAATATAACGCATACAAAACATTGTGCATAAAGGTGCATTTAACGGTACAAGGGTTTTTGTTTTTTTTGAGGGTGAGAAATCATCGAATAACCTCCCGCTCTGGGTGGAGCCGGAGGGCGTGTCAGACTTTTAGTGACTAAAACCCACCCGTGTTCCTTTAGTTATCTGTGTGCCAGCGGCCACGGTATCTATTCGAACAACCCGCACCGCTGGCAGGCATCGGCCCTTGCGGACCTCATCATTTCGTGCTGACATCTCTTTGAGACGCGCGTGGAACACAACGCGCCGTCGACCCAAACTTGGTCCTTACCGGACAGCGAGCTACTCATTACTCGCCCTCCGCAAGCCCGTGCCTACGGTGACCGGGAATCAGCCTGGGATTCCCGACGCCCAGGGCGTCTCCTGCGGCGGCTAGGGCCGTGGGGGCGTACCGGCGCATATCCTGCCTCTCCCTCACGTGCGCGCCTCCCTCTTCGCAAGCATCACTGCTTCGCAGATGAAGGTGACGGCTAACCATGCACTCTCGCTCCGTACCATGGCTTGTACCGGGGCTGGACTCGAGAGATCGCCGATCGCTCCACGTTGACATGGCGGTACTCCGCCCAAGCCGGGCAGACATCCACCGTATGCTCCTTCGTATCTTCCGGGCGATCTACGCAGTGGAAACATCCGGGCGATTCCTCCCGCCTTATGCGAAAGGGGAACCTCCCGAAACAACCGTGTTCGGTGAGGACCTGCGTCAGGCAGAAGGTGAGGAAGCCGTGGTGCCTCTCAATCCACTCCTCAAAGAGGTGACTTACCGCCGCAATCGTCGTGATCCCGCCGGAGTTTTGTCCGGTTTGCTGCAATTTCTAGTGGCAGCGGAGTTGCGCCCCGGCGTTTTGCCTCCTGCCGCCACTCCCAAGTGTGCGGGAGGACTTTTGCTTCCAGATTCCATGGCGGAAATCTGGCAAGGAGGCCCGCCGCTTCATCAGTAATCGTACGGTATCCCCGGATCATTCAGATGGCCATGACCCTATGGGACGCGTTCAGCCGGCGGGCTGGTTGGCGCCTCAATGAAGCGCCCACACCGGTGCCCCGTATAGGGCCATGGACCACATGACCTGTTTAGACCCTTCGGCAGGAAGCGTTTGGACCCCCTAGATTGGGCAGGAGCCGCTTCAAGGCAGCCCCGGCCCAACCCAGTCTCGGAGCAAAACGTCGGAAATGCTACACGAAGTTCCACCGGCTGTTGAGGACGAGTACCAGGTACTTCATCATCGACTCGACGCCGATGTGAACCCCTCTTACCGTTATTTCAGAACCCGTAGGTGGTATATTCCGAGGACCATGAAAACACATGGCCTTGGACTTGTGCAAGGCCACCTCGAGTCTCAATTACCGGATTCGCCCACACAATGTGATGTGAAAGGCATAAATGTTCATGCTATGGATTCGTAACTCGATAAATAGGTTTTGTTTGTGTTTTGGAAAGTATATAAAGGTTATCTTATCGTATTCTCTATAAGTGGGAGAAGTGGTTATAGAGAGTTTCATAGGTCATTCCACTCATTCCTATTAATTTCCAGATGTGTTTCTTAACAACCCTTTGGTATTATTTCAAATTATTTGGTAAGGATTGAGGTTACGAAAACTACTTAAAAATTAAACCTTAAAGCGACTTGAATATTTCAACACTCCATTCAGAATCTATTTGTGCCTTTTTAAGCGCTACCCAAATTCTGGACCCAACATACATATTTAGAGAACGAATCTAAATTCACACTATAAAGTGTATATTTAGTTTGTTTAAAAGGACCAACACTAGATATTTCAAATGTGAAACCTATGTTAAGTTCAAACAAATAAAACAATTGCCGATCGTTACATGTTTGACATTTGAATCGATGGAACGATGTCGGTTATAGAGACGTGCTACTGCAACAGCCCGACTCGAATCGGTTAGTGAATCGATATTCATCTTCATACGAGTAGCATCTTCTGGTTATAGTCATATCGAGTGTCAGATTCTCATATTTCATTCAACGTTTGACGTTTTGAATGGTCTGCGGGATAGAGATGCGGCGCTTGCCGAACGTTAGCTACGGCACGCGATTATGCATTGAGTTTGGTTCGATTTGCATCGTTAGTCGTTAAATTGTGATTGCAGAACGTAAAGTTCGATACACACTCGGAAGAAGTTTAAATCGCTACTGATAAAAACAATTTTGTCGAAACTCGTACTAATATTATAAATGTGAAAGTGATGTTTGGGGTACTTTTTATCTCGGTAGTAGGTACGGTCCCGTGAGGTATTTTCCGAACTCCATACGGGCGAAGCCGCTGGCAAAAGCTAGTAATTAATAAATACATGTTACGGTCTAGTCTCCTACTAAAGAGAATTAGTATCGGTTGTATCTTGTTAGTTTTAGCTTCTTAAACTAATTTCTAACGTTGTATGAATTCCTATCAGTTTCACCTCAGAGACCAGTTAGCTCGTAACAGGTTCTTTTAGTTCAGCAGCCTCCGTTATTAGTCTGCGGCAAAGTATTAATATTAATGGATAACTACAAAACTAATTTGGTAAAGTTACCACGCTAAGTTTGTCAAAGTTACTCGGGATTTTTAAGTAGTTCAGTCACAGCTTGTTTGGGCTGGTATCCTGAATAAAAATCTGGGGTTAGCACGGCAAGCCAGGAATCATTTTAGTTAGGACACAAAATATTACCTCGTTTGATACGTGTTTTTTTAAGTATCATAATTTTTACATGGCGCTATTAAATATGACTGATTAGTTGAATTAGCTGAGGGTATACATATAAACAGAACTGTCCCGGGATGATTACAATATTTGGGCACTTTCGTTATTCTCCTAAAATAAAGGTGGGTGATGGGTGCCAGACTGTCCGTCTTGTCTGACTATGCTTCCATGATGCAGCAATGATTTATATTAACTCAAGAAATCACCGCCTTAAAAAATATGAATGTGTAAAGTGTTTGTACAGAGGCTAACACATAAAGCTACCCCAATCTGTCAAATTTTTCTAATAGTTTTTCAACTTTATCACAAAAAAATAAGGTTCATGTTCAACTGGGAAAATTTTACAGTTTGGGATAGCTTGATAATGCTGACGTCTGTACAAACCTAATTACAGAAATAAAATAATTCTCATTTACTTCATTTTTCATACATGTTTTATTTTACAATTCCATTGTTATTGTTTAAAAAAGTCTTTTGTTATTTTCTCTGAACATGCAATGGAACAATTAACATTATACTTCCAGTTAAATCTTTGGGGTTTTCACGAAGTTTTATTTAAGTTTTTATAGTGCTAATGGAAATCGTAATCGCTTCTTTTATTGCGTTAGATAGCTCAGTACTTTCATTAAAAATCTGCAGCCACACAAAAACTAACATCTCACTGTAGTTAATTTTATTGCTCGTGGCTCGTGCATTGTTTTTCAGCAATAACTTTAATTTTTAGCGCGAACCCGGCAGCGCGGAACGATGCATAAAGCTCGCCATGCATGTGTGTATTGTTGTTAATTCTGGGACTAAGACAAAACGTCGGCAGTCGGCGGGCTTGTCCGCGGCCCCGTGTAGGAAGCATAAAAATAATTTATATGTCGCTCGCCACCGTCGCTGTTCGGTGTGTTACTGGTTCGGGAGTTCGTTTAGTTGCTAGGCTTGCTACTCTAGCAAATCTATTGTAGTGTACCACGTCGAATTATAAAACACGTTGTTGTATGCTTCATATAATTATTTTGTTAATTCCATGCTTTCGTGTTTACAGCAACGCGCCTTTCATGTTAATCCGTCTTTCCGAAACAAAAAACGTATGCTGAAATACCTATTTGAAGGTTTATTATAAAATAAGCTTGACAGTTCAATTGTAATATAATTTATTTTATAGTCAGCCATACTACGTAAGGTCGTATTTTCTAGACAACCTTTATAATACGGAAAAGCCGAAAGATGGCCCTTAACGGTCCGAAAAAAAAAATTTATCAAAGTATTTTTGAATGTTCTTGAGTAAAGCACAGAGGATACATTAGGACTTCATAAGAAAATAAAAAAGGAACATTTTTGAACTATCAGTCTTCATAGATACAGCTACGTACTTGACTCGAAAAGGTATTTTTCTGGGTGGGAAATCGTCAAACAACTTCTCCCGCTCTGGGTGGAGCAGGAGGGCATGTCAGACTTTTACTGACTACTGACTAAAACCCACCCGTGTGCTAGGGGCCACGGTATCTCTTTTGAACATCCCGCACCAGAAAAGGATTGATTCACATTACTGTGAGAACGGCATGTAAGGTCAATAAAAATGGTTCGAAACAGTAGCAAGCCGCGCTCAGCAAACAGAAAGGTCACGCTTGCAGCACAGCGGCATCGTTCGCAGTCGCTTCTGAATTAAAGTATCGCAGCTACGTGTTACAAACCGCCATTTTTAACGCAGCGCCATATTTTCGATACGGAAGTCTAACTACAAGTTATTATAATGCGAAGTGCTGCTCTGAATGAAAATATTTTCGGAATACAAGATTTTTAAACAAGGATGCTGAAGGCTTGTTTGTAAAAGAAACGGAGTTAGGTAAAGTATGGAAATGGGAATTTGTCTCGTCTTGTTATTTTGCAGGTAGGTAACGTTCAATTGTTTTGTGATCTAGTTCTGGTTTTGTGCGGGTTGGATAACAGTGTTTGCATACATTAGTAGTTGAAAATTCAGGATATTCCACCGTCGATGGCCGTGGTGCACTGTAGGATTATGCAAATGCTTGCGGGTACACAAAACTGGCATGCATTTATCGAATCTAGTTATCTACTCTTTCATTAATTGATATGATGGGCAGTCGTCCACATTTTTAATCTTTGTAACAAAAGAAAATCAATGCCCTTCATACAGACAATCAAAACTTGGGATCTCCCAAGAATGTCCCTGAACTGCAAAAAAATGCGATTGTTCCTACCAAGTTGTACCTAGGTAAGATGTTACTTACGCACACTTCTTAAAGTCGTGTACCTCAAATTCATGACTCAACACATCCATATACGACTGATCGCTTTAATTGATCTCCAGTGATGGCGGCCGATAATCTCGTACGACGTCGCCACACCTAATTAATTGCGCACATATAGACAACGGTCGCGTTAATACATGTTGATAGTAGTGACGTCATTATTATGTGACAGGTGAGCCATGAGAACGAGTGACAGTTATGACAGCATGTGCAACAGATGACAGGTGTTAGTTTATGATCTTATACCATAACTTACTAGGCCGATTTTGATTGAGGCCTAATTGCAGCAATCTAATGGGAAAACTGCTCACTCTCTTTTCGTTTTTATGCAACAAAAATATTTTTATTTTGAAATATGCTTGGTCGTTTTTGTTGGCTAAAATCTCTAGCGCTGGTTCAGGGTTTCATTGCTCGAATAGTTGATTTATATTTGCTTTAGTTTCGTTCAAATACATAGGAAGAGTTGTCAAATCGTCAGTCCAAAATTGACAGTTTATCATTGTGAACTGTTTCTGTATGTAGACGTCAAGGGACTTAACGCGCTACATTAATGAGACTGAGAATGTAATTCAGCCCCAAGTGTCTTCGCCATTCAGTTGTTTTAATTGTTTGAAAATAGAGAAATTTCCTGATAACGCACAAAATAATTGGAACTTTTTTAAACTTTACTCAGTTTGTCGTAAACTTTGAAATTACTCTCTAAGTAAGAGCAATTATCCTGTTCTATGGAAAACTAAAAAAACTACTGCATCATTGTACCTATAATCTAGAAAACAAAACAGCTAGATACAAAGTTATTTACCATTGCGCGTGGCAGCATGTAGGTAGGTACGATACAACGCTGCACTTCGCACGGAGTCTAAGATTAGCGCTCCTAGTGGAATGCTTCAATATTGACTATTGACGCCGCGCCCGCCGCTCCGCCATATTGATCTGATGCAAGATGGCTCTTACCTTTTACTGTATTCTGTGAGTAAAGAGTGTTTGCGTTGCATTGTTGAATGCAGAACAGAATTATTAGGAGTTATAAAATGAGCCATAAATACTTTTTAAGTCTTTTTTACGAGTAGCTTAACAATGGGTAATTTGTTGTTGAATCTAATAGATACCATATCTACGAGTACTTTAGAGTAGGAACTTATTTCTTATAGTTGTTATCCGATAATAAAACTAATAGAATGTAATAGAATATCTTTATTTTGAATACAAAATTGTAGGTACAGACGCCAGCACATCAAGCTACCCTAAAGTGTCAAATTTTCCCAATTGAAGATGAACCTTATCCTTACTCAATAAAGTTAAAAATATATCAAAGAAATTTGACAGATTGGGGTAGCTTAATGTGCTGGCGTCTGTACATACATAAGATGTCTTAAATATTCACATATTATGCTAACTTATTACAGCATGAAATACCTTAAAATGAAACTTGCAAACAATAATACACTTCAATGATTACTACTGAGGTCATATGACCAAAAATATTTTAAAATTAATTAAATTATATTACTCGTGAGATCATGTCTTTAATACCTGAGGTATGAAAATTTAATTATATTGAACGTTGCTTATAATTATAGAACTCAATTATAGTGTAGAATACTTAATTGTAGAGTCATTTCGTTTTGAAATAATTAATTAAAGCTCTCTTTTCTTTTTTTGTTTACATTACAGTTTTTCACAGAAATAGTTCTGAAATGATGTCCATGATGTCCCACATATCGCAGTGTCTCAAGACGAAAGTCTTTGACCAGTGCGTGTTGCCAGTGATGACATATGAAACCGAAACGTGGTCGCCCACAATGGGCCTCATAAGAAGGCTTAAAGTCACCCAAAGGGCGATGGAAAGGGCTCTGCTTGGAGTTTCCCTGCGTGATCGAATCAGGAATGAAGAGATCCGCAGGAGAACCAAGGTAACCGACATAGCCCGAAGAATTGCCAAACTTAAGTGGCAGTGGGCAGGGCACATTGCTCGCAGAACAGATGGCCGATGGGGCCGAAAAGTTCAGGAGAGGCCACCGCGTACCGTACGTGGACAGATGACCTTGTGAAGACAGCAGTAATCCGCTGGATGCGAGAAGCACAGAACCGGTTGAAGTGGCGGAGCTTGGGGGAGGCCTATGTCCAGCAGTGAACGTCTTTCGGCTGAAATTATGATGATGAGTTCTGAAATAATTTGTTTCTACATCTTCAATCTTGTGACATGTTGGGCTGGATCCCTAGAAAAGATTTTTTTTTTCTATGGCTTTAGTATATGTATAGCAAAGATTGCATTGATAATTTCAACATAATGATGTAACCAACTTTTTGTAACAAAATTATAATTTTAAAAGAGTGTCCATGGTGTTTCTTGCCCGTTCTTCTCCATAGGTACCTACGCTTTGGAATGGGTAGTTGCCCATTCCAAAGCGTAGTAAGCGTAGCTTCATCTTTTAACTCACCGACCTTGACAATTCAAAAGTGCCTGTAATTGGTTTATTTGAAATAAATGCTTTGAGTTTTGAGTTTTTGAACATATAATAATCCTACTTCTTTATGTAAACACTATGAAGAGTTAGTAGGTACCTCTATTGCTTATTTCTTAAATCTTAAGCCTGCAAGATTCAAACGGCCGAACCCTATAGAATGCTCTGATAGGTACATTTTTTTTTGCAATAATATATTTGAAAGCTAAGTTTCGATAATTCGTCTTTTAAAAGAGCTTACCATCAAGTAAAGATTTGAATCAGCCTATATGAATAATGTGGTAATTTCCCACCGAAAACTTCTGCCATATTAAAATGTCTCCTAAATTGTTACATAACATCGTGTTTCCTAAACAAGTCTGCCCACACAGGTCTGCCTACCACATCCATATAATAAGCCAGCTTGCTGATTCATCTGATTAGTATAAGTAGCTTATGATCGCTATAATCCCACAGCTATGCACAGCGGGTTCACAGAAATAAGACAATACCCTGTATAATCCAATTAACTGTGCAAATAAATGGCTTAGTGCCATCAGTCATGGGATTGAATGCAATACACAGTGGGCCGCAGAGGTAATGAACGTCATTATCATTTAGATCTGTTCTGTAGGCATATTAATCGACGGGCACGAATAACTCGCCCGGATCATGCGAACCGCAGGATCCGGGCGAGTTATTTTTAAAGAATCTATAAAAAGAAAAGTCCTGACTGACTGACTGAGTGACTCATCAAAGCCCAGCCCAAACCCTTGGACCTAGAAAGCTGAAATTTTGTACAGAGGTTCCCTTTATAATGTAGATAAGGAATAAGGACGGATTTTTCGAAATTCAACCCCTAAGTGAGTTAAATAGGGGATAAAAGTTCCACGCGGGCGAAGTCGCTGGCAAAAGCTAGTAGTATAATATTTTATAAGACGACTGCATATATGCAAATGGCACGGTTTGAATAAAACGTTAACCAATAAAAGACAAGTTAAAAAAAGTACTCTCACTTTAATACATTAAATACAAAATGTGCCAATTGCCTAATTAATACGAATTTCTAGAATTCTCAATTAACCTACAAATAATTTAACTTCGTGCTTGTGTCATGTAGAAAATATTATATTATTTAAGGTGATGATTCGCCTGATTTGGGCGAAATAGTTCGTGCGAGTTGATTAGTAAGCTGTTGTGTAACTGGAACATTTTTTTTGTAGTAGGTACCTACACTTTGCTATTATGTTAGATGTGCAAGTAGGTAAGTAATGTTAATGATTTTTATTGACGCTGCATACATATTCTTGGTGGAAACTTTTAGGGGCGATTGATCCAATTCACCTTATTCGCGATTGGTCCAATTTGCAGTTTGTTTAATTCGCGATTGGTCCAATTCGTGGCTCTTTTAAGGTACAGACATAATCTTGGTCAGATCATGTGAAGACCATGTCAATTGGTGTTTGAAATGTAGATTGGGGAATGAATAAAAAAAATATGGTGCTTAGAAGCTAGAACTTTTATATACTATTACTATTCTATTCAGATGTTTAAGCCTTTTCCCGCTGTAGGTGCCATTCGCCTAGGTACTTACCACTCTTCATTCTAATTTATAACAGAAATGAAATAGTGCGACACATTCCGTCACCGCATAAACCAAGAACTAAATAAATGGTCGTAAGTAATAGCTTTTTAAATATTATAATGGCTTCTAAACGTCTCACTAAACGAGTTGTTACCGAACAGAGTGCTCGTAATTTTATATATGTGAATTGTGTTTTTTTGATTCTGCACATTAGTAAAATTATAGGGCCTAAGTAATAACAACCGCACCCTCCGTGCCTCGGAAAGCACGTTAAACCGTTGGTCCCGGTTGTCATTCATGAATCTTTGAAAGCAGTTACGGGTCTTCAGAAGCCCGAAAGTCTGACAAACAGTCTTACGAAGGGGTATTGTGGCAACCAGTAACTTATGGAGGTCAAATCGCAGTCGCTCCAATTATAATACTGATATTCAGCTGCATATTGTTTTTTTGGGGATGGGAAATCATCAAATAACTTCTCCCGCTCTGGGCGGAGCGGTAGGGCGGGTCAGACTTTTACTGACTAAACACTCACCCATGTTCCTTCAGCTGCCTGTGTGACAGAGGCCACGGTATCTCTTTCGAACAACTCGCACCCCTGGAGCCCTACCTACCTACCTAACCTATGGTTAGACTGGAAGCCGACCCCAACATACTTAGCTGCGAAAAGGCTAGACAAATAATGAGTTTTGTAAAAATATGAAACAGGTCTATGTCCAGCAGTGGACGTCTTTCGGCTGAAATGATGATGAAACAGGTCGTGTGCGTTTTTGAAATTCTATTGATGTAACATTTTATACTTACATCACAATTTTGTCAATGTACCTAGTTCATAATGGCGGGCCGTGAATTGTAATCGATATACAATGTCAAGATTACACTTACACTTTTCTGAAAATCTCGTAACAGAAAAGTCTACCATAACTTTGATCAGTAAACATGAATGAAGGCTATTTTCGGTATTACCTTCTACAAGTATTTCGTTTGGAATGTAATAAGCACATATATAGGAAATACTGGCTGTAAGGTAGTCTTAAACCGGCACAGGGTAGTCAACAGACGGGAAAAGGTGTCACTTGCTTCTACGATATACCACAGAAATGTTGGGACGCTAGATTTGAGATAATTTTGTGAAGACAGGTGCCACCGTGCCACTACGAAGCATTCTGGGCTGTTATATCTAGTGCCGGATATTTCCAACGGTGGAATGTGGCCCCTTGTATTGAGGAAGGTTATTGAGACAAGCTGGTTAGTAATTGGTAACTTGGAATACATTTGAAGGGGGATCCACGCGCGCCTCAAAGAGATGTCAGCACAAAAAGCGATGGGACCCGCAAGGGTCGATGCCTGCCAGGGGTGCGGGTTTGTTCGAAAGAGACACCACAGCCCCTGGCTTAACCCCCCCGAGTGGGTTCCCGCATTGTCGTTGCGGGGGGGCTTAGTAACCGTGGTCTCCCATCCACGGTGAAGCCAAGAGGAACCCAACGGTGGGGCCGCTCGTCAGGGCTTTTGCCTCAAAGCCGACGACGTAGCGGCCAAAAAGTAGGTTGCGGTGAGGTGCACCGCAACTGAGGTGGGCCGCGATGTCGAATGGGAGGCATCGCGGCTGAGGGTTACAGGCTGCGGTAGAGGAGGAGTGCCGGTGCTTCTGAGCAGCGCTCTTCCCTTCCGTGGCCTGGACGGGGCCGCCACCGTTTGATGGCGGACGCGGTGGGGCCGCAGGGGAAGAGGAGTGTCGGTATAGCGTCAGCCGCTCTCCCTATCCTCTGCGGCCGAAAAGTGGTAGACGGGACGGCGCGTTGTGTTCCTCACGCGCGCCGTCAAAGATGTCAGCAACCACTGGTGGGGTCCGCAAGGGCCGATGCCTGCCAGGGGTGCGGGTTGTTCGAAAGAGATACCACGGCCCCTGGCATACGGGCTACTGAGGGAACACGGGTGGGTTTTAGTCAGTAAAAGTCTGACACGCCCTCCTGCTCTACTCAGCAGGAGAAGTCATTTGATGATTTCCCACCCAAAAAAAAAAAAAAAAAGAAAAAAAAGCCCCTGGCTTAAGGGCTACTGAAGGAACACGGGTGGGTTTTAGTCAGTAAAAGTCTGACACGCCCTCCTGCTCCACCCAGAGCGGGAGAAGTTATTTGATGATTTCCCACCCAAAAAAAAAAAAAAAAAAAAAAAAAGGGGGATCCGAATCGTAACGTGTTAAATACATTTATTATAGTAACTAGCGACCTGAACCAGTTTCGCACTGAAAAATATGGTTTCTTTATATGTAAGGGTAAATAAGTAGGTAGAATATTGTACTTGCTTCGACAGTACATGTACTAAAATTGGAACGATACAGAGAAGATTAGCATGGCCCCTGCGCAAGGATGGCACGCAAAATCGTGAAGCTTTCCACATTTTTAGGTATTTAGCGCAGATAGACATAGAAAGCTCTTAAGAGGGTGACATGGTCAAACTGATCAAACTCTCAAAAGATTAAAAAAAAAGCATAATAATATTAATGTTTAGTATCAATATCATCCTTCAGGAATAGATTCTCTAAATTATGATGAAAACCGCATCAAAATCCGTTGCGAAGTTTAAAAGAAAAACGCGGTCACACAGACAGACACGAAATGCGACTTTATAATGTGTTTATATTATATAGATAACTGTCGTTGAGACCCTGTACCAATCGAGTCGTACCTTGCTCTCAGTGATTGTTTTCCAAATCAATCCGTTGCAATACAGGATAAGTTTTTATCCAGTGCGCAAATTTTAGCCATGAATTCAGCATATCATTCTAGACCGTCTACCGCAGAAATTATCCACCCGTTATACAAAAAAAAAAACAGCTGTTTCATACATTTTGACCGCGTAGGTATTGCACTTTTCTATGAAACAGTTGTTTTTTTTTTCTGAGGTAGAGGGTCTAGAATGATATGCTGAATTCATGGTTCAAATTTGCGCACTGGATAAAAACTTATCCTGTATAAAAGCGCGTCACGTTGTACGGGCAGCGACTAAAATTGCTTAATATTGATATTTTACACATCATCTAAATTGACACAAAATTATTCAATACGTTTAATTATCTTTATATATGATCCGAATGTAGTTAAATATGTAGCTCAATTAATAAGATTAAAAAAAAAAAAACGGAAGAGGTTATTGACTTTGGTCGCTGATTGCACTAACGTAATTTTAAAATGTAACTTTTGTAAGTTACAATGCAAAAAATAAACCTATGTATTCTTTAAAATGTAAATAGGACATACATAACTTATAACTATCTAGAATTCTAGACAGAATCATTAGGCATGATGGAGATCAAGACATCAGATTACGTGTTTCTACCTACATGTATTATTAATATAATAGTTGTTATAATTACGGCAGTACATGGAATTAGTCGCGTTCGGCGTGCTTATCCTAGTACATTGTTATATTATGCTAATGTGTGATGTATTGTCGGCCTGATAGGGGAATTAAACAAAAACAATGACTCGGATCATCGGGCGTGGAGGTAGTGTGATTGGGTTAATGGAATGTTACTTGGGAAGGATGTCCTGTTTACATACAAACACTATGACCCTATTATTTTTCCACTGCTGGGACACAGGCCTCCTCTCTGTGAGAGGGAGTGGGCTGTAATCCACCACGCGGGCGCAGTGCAGCTTGGTAGATATCATATGTCTTCGAATTTTTGGTTCTAGGACATGTCGGTTTCTTCACGAAGTTTTCCTTCACCGTTTTGAGAGCAGTGGCGATGAAATGACTTACACAAAGTAAAGCGCCTGTCTGGGTTCGAAACTACAATTCGTAAGTCGTAGCCGTTACCACGTCCTGAGGCGTTAGTGCGAGTGTCATTCCATTCCATCTCGATCAAACGCTTCGAGCGTGTTTGGCGCTCCGATTGGCCCTGGATCGGTGACGGACCAATCGGAGTACCGAACGCGCTCGATGCGTTTGATCGAGATAGTTAAATGAAACTCACACTAGGGCCATTGTATATGTAGGCTTTATTTATTAAAAAAAACTTTTATCAAAAAAAATAACAACCGACTTCCAAAAAACACTACTTAGCTAAAAATAACTTTAATTTCGGAAATCGGTGACTTTGGATGTAGAACCACTATACATAGTTTCAGCTCAAAATAAAATACTCTAAGAATTGATGCCAAATTTTCGGTTTCATAATTATGTTTCTTCAATTCGAATCCTAACAAACGTGTCACCGCACTACGTAGGTCGATAACTTTCCACGTTATTTGCCAATATCACGGTAAATTTCTTCCGAGTGATGTGTTTATTTCAATTTTAATATTTCAACGGTTTCTGGTATCAATGTATTAAAAATTCTCATAACTTCCGAACATGTGGAGAAAGGATTAAAATGCCCTTCCAATATAGTTTGATATCATCCAAAGAAGCCGTGCCCTTGGTATGTATATACCCTTTCCGTTACACGTTGTATAGCCACATAGCCGATAAAAGCTGTCTTATTACGCTATAATATTAGGTCTTTACCTATGAAATTGCCGTTCTGCAGTACTGGCCATTTCAAATCAAAATAATTTTTGTTTGGCTAAGAATTCTAATTTCAAATTAATTTTATTTTAAAAACATGGATTTTTTTTTCTAAAAGTAGTCATTTCTTTATTGATTAGTGTTACATTTTCATCGCATTTCAATCTTTTTCGTCATCATGGATACGTTAAAAATTCGAGTAATTATGGAATATGAGTACCGTCGTGGCAGCAACGCGGCACAAGCGGCACGCAACATCAACGACGTTTACGGAGCTAACACTACAAACCAACGCACCACCTGTTATTGGTTTGCTCGCTTCCGTTCTGGAAATTTCGACCTGAAAAATGAACCTCGCGGTCGTCCGAAGACTTGGTCGACAATGACGAATTAAAGGCGATTGTGGAAGCTGATGATACACAATCTACGGCTGAATTAGCAGCAGCTTTCGACGTTAGCGTCAAAACAATATTGGTCCATTTGCGTCAAATTGGCAAGGTAAAAAAGCTTGACAAATGGGTGCCCCACGAACTCAATGATCGCCAGCGCGAAGTACGCGTCGAGACGTGCCTTGCACTGCTCAACAGACACACAAATGAAGGAATTTTGAACCGCATTGTTACCTGCGATGAAAAATGGATTCTGTTTGATAACCGTAAGCGCTCAGCAAGTTGGTTGGATCCTGGTTCAGCACCTAAACAATGCCCTAAACGAAAACTTACCCCTAGAAAAGTGATGGTCACTGTTTGGTGGTCTAGCGCCGGTGTGATTCATCACAGCTTCTTACCAAACGGGGTGAGCATTACTGCAGATGTGTACTGTGAAGAACTGAACACAATGATGGAGAAGCTGGCGCATCTCCAACCAGCATTGGTCAATCGCTCGTCTCCGCTGCTCCTGCACGACAACGCGCGACCTCATACTGCACAGCAGACGGTCTCCAAGTTGCAAGAACTGGGGTTGGAAGCTCTCCGTCATCCGCCCTACTCACCAGACCTTGCGCCTACAGACTACTACTTTTTCCAGAATTTGGATAACTTCTTGGCGGGAAAAAAATTTAATACCCGAGAGGCAGTACAAAATGCCTTTGAAGAATTTGTTGCCTCCCGTCCAGCTGATTTCTTTAAGAAGGGCATCAATAAACTGCCACTGCGATGGCAAAGATGCATTGATTGCATGGGTGATTACTTCGATTAATACAAATAAAAAATTCATGAAAAAAATTCGTTTAAATTTTTTCATACAAAACGGCAATTTCATAGGTAAAGACCTATTATTGATGCCATTCGATAGGCCGCGCGGAATTACGTTACTTACCAACTGCAATGCACATGGATGCCAGTTGGCAGAATATTACCGTTGCTAATACGAGTTAGACTTCTGTATTCTCCATTATGTGCGCATTTGACATTCTCAATGGTCCGTATGATGTGGTAGTCAACAGTGGTTCGTGCTTACACCGTGTAATTACAGGCACAATTATAATAAGACGTCACTGTTAGCAGGCGCGGCTGGAATGAGAACGGATTGATATTGTAAACAGTTTCAGGGATTGAAATTGCGGAATGGCTGGTTAAGCTGTCATTCTTGGATGTTTAACGGTCGTAACGGGTCCTTAGAAACCCGAAAGTCTGACCAGTCCCCAGTTAATGGGTTGTAGAGGTAAGATAGGCAGTCGCTCCATGTAAATACTGGTATGCAGCAGCGTCTAGGTTGACTGAAAGCCGACCCCAACATTGTTGGGAAAAGGCTACAAAGATGAGGTGACTCAGATCTCTATCGGCATTTAAAAAAAAATGTGATTGTGTGGGGTTCAACATTTTTCAATTCGTTTAAAAAAAAGCAAACCTTAGAAGGATAAGGCTGCAGATTTTCCGCAAACAAGGTGTTTAAATAATAATAAAAAAAAACTCCATAAAACCCTCTATCACGGCGAAGTGTCACCGAATTTAAAGTTCATTAATCATTTTTAAGAGGTCGGTAACTTATTTTCGTGGAAATATCAATCAAGTTAACGTGATCTCCGATTATTTAATTGAAGCGGAGTTTTTGACAAGACACTCCACTCGCTTTTTATCAATATCAAATTTTGATTGATGAAGCCGCCGTGTTAGAAAAAATAAACTTCTTCGTGAGGTGTAAATACAATGTAGGCGCCTGCAATTTTAGTGTTATTTCGTAGAATTGCTAAAATGGAACATTTTTGGAACATTCTGGCTAAGTTGCCAATTGATTTTCACTAAAACTTTTTGACTTATCAAACTTATCCGCTTAGATAAAGCATGACCATTAGTTCTTTTTAGCAAAAAGATTGAAAAATATTTCCTTCATTATTTATAAACGTTAGTTAAAGTTAAGCATGTTGATTAGTTAAAAATAAAAAATAAAGCTTATATGTACGTCTCTGGACTTTTAGCAGCGTTTTTCAATAAGGGGGATACTTTGCAAGAAAGATATATATCAACTTGAAATGTTTACTAATTTGTTAACCGACTCCAATTAATAGATTCTCAATTCGTCTTTAATTTTTTTAATGTTTGTTCCGCGATTGTGGATCGTTTTTTTTTATGGATAGTATATGCCTGGATGTGGTGCCATACACATTTTATAAAATTTTGCTTGAGTAGTTTTTGCTTCGATAATACGTATTTAATCCACTTGTGTATCCTGATGATGTTGTAATGTGTCACTGTTCTTTACATAGCAAGTAGTGGTACCTATACCAATTGATGTGAGGTAGGTAGCATAACTAAAGAGTGAAAAATAAATCATTTTTACAAAAAAAGACAATCGAACTGCAAAAGAAACACTACAAAGTGACAAATATGTAGCTTCAATTTCGGAAGTCGGTGACAAAACAAAAATACGGTTTTAAAAACACCAAAAATAACAGCTAATTTATTTTAAAGTTAGTGTTTTAATTACAATACTTTAAGGAATTGAATTAATGAAAAATGAAAAGTTAACAAACAAAGTCTTTTTAATCAAAACAATTAATTGAGAAGTATTAATTAAGTGAACCGATAGGGAACAGTAAAGTGCGCGCCGCCGGGTTTAGGAATGCATCGGTGGTCACGCTGCGTGCGGTCTTATATGGACTCGATCACATGGTCCGGGCTGGCCGGAGGGGTGTAGGTTGGAGATGCAGCTAACAATACATTAAATATCGTATTTATCTACCTACTTTACCAATTAGAATTCGATCCACAGTATAGCTGCATCATACATACAATCGCTTTTGTAGACCGTAGTGTAACATCTTGTATCTGTCTGTCAAGTCCGTTGAAGTGGTCGTGCAATGATATTAGTGTCAAGTAATTAATTAGTGTATTATCTGTAATTAAATTAATTAATGTCGGGAATGACTCGCTTGTCTGTACTTAATTATCTGATGATGATTACGGTAGAATTGGTTTGTATAAAGGTCTTGGTTTTGACTTAGTTAGTGGTGTATTGGCTTGAGTACCAATATATTATTGAAGTCATTGTATTGTCACAGTGGTGGCCCAGTGGTAACGGCAACGACTTACGAGATATATATAGGTCGTAAATTATTTCATCACCACTGCTCTCGAAACGGTGAAGGAAAACATCGTGAGGAAAATTTCGAAGGCATGTGACATCTACCAACCCGCAGTGGGCCCGAGTGGTGGATGACGGCTCACTCGCTCTCACCAAAAGGAGGCCCGTGTCCCAGTAGTGGGACACTACTAATGCTAAATAATCGGCCTATAGCGTACTATAGGCCATTTATTTAGTATTGCAGTCTTTGTGCACTGTTTTCGATGTAATCTAGGTTACTGCAACATGTAGTGGCGTAACTAGTGTACGACATATGGTTACTTCTGCTCTTTTGTTTATCACTTACAACTGCATTATTTTAGCCCAAGAGCTGCGCTTGTCAGCCATTTACGAAACTGAGACGTCTCATGTGCCTATTACATCCTCAGCAGTGAGTGTGACACCCACTACAACTTATTTTCCCGAACAGACTGTTGTACAAGGAACTCTCCTACGACAAAGTTGACCTCATAATTCGCAGTGGCTGCTCCAAAACAAAGGGGGCCATAATAATCACCTGATGCATTCCACCACTCCCGGATCAAAATGGCACACTTACGCACTACCAAATGATTCCCCTGCACACATTTAGATACTGAAAATGGCTCTTACCTATATATTTAGGATAGTTTCACGTGCGGGCCGTATCTTCATAATGTTTTTATATTATGAGTTTGTGTCGGCGATGTCAGAGCGCTCGTTACGGCGGGAACGGCGGCCATTATGGACAAAGTACGTCACTAAATAATAGGCTCGCCCGGCGAACAGTGGCTACAGTTGCTACACCACTATAAATTATAATAGTCGTGTTTTTAGATCGGATGTGCAGTATTTTTGGGATTTTAAGGCGTGATGGATGTTCGTTGAGGTCGTCGGTCGTTTCTTGACGTTGCTTGGGTTGGTCTGCAGAAACCCGAAGATACGACATTTATTAGCAGCTTATTATTTTGATGGAGTTATCTGAGGGAGTACTAATTTACACTTGATCATTGGTGCCAACTGCATAGTAATGTAGTCTTTTTAATATTTAACTAGGCTAAATGATAACTACAACAAAAACCCTTTGCCAGCCTCATTATTTCAGGGTTCACACTACCTATCCAAATCCGCATCATTTAACGACAAACATTCACACATCATTCGACAAAAAAAAAAACCCGCCATTTCAACGGACAGCCCCGTTTACAAGCCCCTAATTAACCTGTCCATTAATTAAACATCTCATTAATAACCGTTAAACACATAAATTGAAACTAGTGGCACAAAGGGCCGGTGGGGCACAGGGGCAGCGGAGCATGGGGGCGGAAGGGGTACAATTTGTTCGCTCGTTACTAAACAAAGGCAACATTAGGGGTAATCTCGGCACTGTCTCATTGTCGGCACTCGCTGTTAATGCGGCGGGAGGCACAGGGTTGCCTAATTTGTACCTGTGGCTAAACCATGAGGCCTATAGGGTAAAATACAGAGGAAACTATAATATTTTGGATTTAGGAGTAAACGCGTGGTTTGTTCTGTGGCTAAATAAGTTCAGGATTTTATGCGGCCACGTGAACAGTGTCGTTAATGGCCTGATTATAGTTCTCAGTCATACAGCTATACGGGTGACCACCAGGGATGAATTTGATCATTTTAAAATGCGAATATCGTGCAGTCAGTTCGTTCCCTGGCTAAATGTTCATCAATAAATAAATAATTTAGGCTATCACACCCACGTAAATAGATTAAGTGATATACAATGAAATCTGAAAGCCCTCCCAATGTTATTATCCTTACAATTTCTCAATAAAAAAAGCAGACACAATGAAGTCTTACGTCTTTCTCAATACTCCACAAGCTAAAGAGGAGTGTTCAGTGCACCTTCCTGAGAGGTACAGTGAGCTCATTGTCAGCCCTAGTGAGCGCACTCCGGGACACATAATGAGCACATTACATAAAAGAGCTCACTCCATTCACGGGAATAAATTAGATTCACACAATGAGTCCTCTAGACGGCGCGTCGCGCTGCCAATAATTATATGTACAATGGAGAGATGGTAATTGGTGATATGAGCATGTGGTTGCGTCTGCACATTGGTTTATGTTGGTCAGTCATTGTTTAACTCTAACTTATTTTGAAAAAGATTTGTCCGGTGGAGCAGACGTCTCCTGGAGTGGAGACCGCATATCGGCAAACGTATATAGTGTGGGACACCCCCGAGCTGGGTGGACCGACGACCTTAAAATGGTGGCTGGGACAGACTGGATGCGACAGGCGGAGGCAGAGTGTTGTAGTGCAGCCTGGGAGAGGCCTATGTCCAGCAGTGGACTGCGATAAGCTGAGTTGATTGTCCGTACGCTTCAGCCACAGCATCCTGGCTGGGAAAAACTGCCTGTAAAATTACAATTCAACTTCGTTACTTTGTATTATCGTGTGTCACGTTGACCTTTATAATTATCATCTGCCTAGTCTTTACCCACCTATGTTGGGGTCGCCTTCCAGTAGAACTGGATGTAGCTGAATACCAGCATTATCCATGGAGCGACTGCCAATCTAACCTCCATACTGAGTAATACGATACCCCTTGGTAAGACTGGTTGCCAGACTTTCAGGCTTCTGACGATCCGTAACGAATAGCTTAAGGTGCTTTGCGAGGCACGGAGGGGTCGTGGTATGTAAAGATGGTCACCCATACATCACAAATTCAATGGCGTTGCAGGGATCCACAAGTGGCGGTATAATTTCATATCTGGCGGGTTAAACAAAAAGAAAGAAAACAAACAGACTTTTTTAAAAGATTGGATGAAACCTGAAACAAGCCAATACCATGCCTATTGTCTTGTTTCAGCTAAAAATAACGTGTGGTCACTTGTAGTATAACTACCTAGTTATAACATGAGAAAACGCCACACATTCAGATTCCGGGCTCATAATAATCATTTCCGCCGAAAGACGTCTACTATTGGACATAGGCCTCCCCCTAGCTCCGCCACTTCGATCTGTTCTTTGTTTCTCTCATCCAGTGGATTCCTGCTGCCTTTACAAGGTCATCTGTCCACCTTGTGGGAGGCTTTCCAACTCTATGTCTTCCGGTACGCGGTCGCAATGCGAGCAATGTGCCCACTGCCACTTAAGTTTGGCAAGTTTTCGGGCTACGTCGGTTACCTTAGTTCCCCTGCGGATCTTTCATTTCTGATTCAAGCACGTAGGGAAACTCCAAGCATACCCCCACTCCATTGCCCTTAGGGAGACTTTTAGCCTTCTATACGGCGCTTTGTGAGTTACCACGTTTCAGTGCCATAAGTCATCACTGGCATCTCACACTGGTCAAAGATTTTCGTTTTCAGACACTGCGGTATTTCGAATATATTGCGTAGATTCCGGTTTGCTATTAAAAAATCCAGACGGAAAATCTCAATTAAACTTTACACGACACGAGACTCGGAAGCCAGGACTCCTTATATCATGAGTAAAAAGAACTTTATTATAAAGCTATCATTAGCTTAGTATTAGCTGTACAAGTACATAGAGCCAGTGAGGACAGCTAGGTCCTCGCTTCCGAGCCCCGTTTCGTTACAAAGCGAACCGGTCGAACTCGAATTAAACTGGAAAACGTTGTTGAAATTCTATTTCCAGTGCAAATGTTTGCTTCGCCTTTGTCGGTAGGATTACTTAGGCTAAAGTTGAATCTAGACAGGACCTGTTACCTGCTTGACCTGACTCTTGGCACCTAATCGAAAGCTTGGCATACTCCTCAAATGGATAGAATATTTAAGACGGATTTGAAACAAGTGGATTATTTTAGAATGATTTTGTCCACTGTCCATCTGAGTGCTTTCCGATCATTGAAGGAGTAGTAATATTTGATGTTCATAAATGGACCTTTATGCTAGCTTCTGTCTGCCGCTTCGCCCGCGTTCTGGGATGCTAAGTATCCTATGTGTTAAGCCAGGTAATAAACTATCTGTGTGCCACATTTCATCCAAATCCGTTCTGCCATTTAAACTGCGGTTCTCACTTTCAACTCTCTACATCTTATAAAACAGCGTCCCCCGCCGCGTCTGTCTGTCTGTTCGCAATGAACCCAAAAATTACTGAACGGATTTTCATGCGGTTTTCACAAATAGAGTGATTCATGAGTAAGGTTTAGATGTATACTTTGTTACGGTTTTATGTAAATTGGTTAAAGCGGGCAAAGCCACCGGCAAAAGCTAAGTAGTTTATAATACTAGTTGGATCTGCTGTTTGATTGTAGACGAAGTCCCAGTCCATTTAGACCGAAGTTTAATAATAAAAGGAGCTGATCCTTTCAACATTCTTCAAACTGCCAAAATCATAATAGAAATTAAAAAAAACTTTTCATAATCTGCATAGTACAAGATCTTAAACTTTTAACAGTGTGCAAATAAAATTATGGGCCGAATAATTGATGGGTTCGTTCAATCAATTAATTCTATTCATTAATATTCACGCCGCCCGAGGTGACGATGAAAAACAGGGGAAAAATGAGAGGGCGACCCACCAAGACCTCTGCTCACCCCAGTTTCAACAGGATTTAAATATTATTTTATAATTTGATTCTTAAAGATGGAAGCGTCTTGGTGCATTGAGGAAGAATTTTATGAATCGTTTTAATTTTAATTAATGGTTTCTTTTTACTCTGGTTTGAAGACGTAACTGCGATGTAATCTGCGGTGCGTTGGTGCGCAATTTCATTAATAAAAAAACTACGTTAACAATCTGCCTAGCCAATGCCAACTATGTTGGTATCAGCTTCCAGTAAATACCGACCCTTCGTAACGACTAATATAACAATTATAATTAATTTGATTGCTATGAGGCAATAATACTTGTGTTATTAAGAGAATGCCCTGTATAACCTCCCGAAGAGTGCACTGCTACCTTCAAAATTCTAAGGTGCTTAAAAAGTTCAGCTTCAAGGTGAAATTCGCAAGAATGAGTACGAAGCAAAATAACTAAGTTAAATGATCGTGCTCAGCACGAGACCCAATTTTACTTACTATGAAAGAAAATGTACACAATTCAATACAAACCTTAATAAGTAAGCTACTATAGAAAGTTAAGACACAGCGGTACGGGGACTACGGGGTCACGTAGCCTCCGCGTGTATGGAGCGCAATCATCCGATTGCCATGCTTAGTTGTTTACGCAGCGCAATAGAAAACGTCGGTATTACCGGGGACAACACTACGCCCCCGGGGAATGCCCCACCGGTAATGTCCACTGACGGCAACTAAAACGTATGCAGTTTAAAGGATGTTAACGGTTCTCATGAAATATAATAACTTTAATTTCGGAAGGCGGTGACAAATAATTAAAATCCCTACACGTCCAAAGTCACTGACTTCCGAAATTAAAGTTATTTTGCACTTTGTAGTGTTTTTTTGGAAGTCGGTTGATATTTTTTTGAAAAAAGTTTTTATTTTTCACTTTTTAGTTACCTACGCCACACCAATTCGAAATTTCATCATCCTCCGGGTCAAAACAATGCATATTTATGCGATAGCCGCATTCGCGGTTGATTTGCTGTAAAGTTTTGAAGAGTTCCGTTGTCTGTCTCCAAAACGCATCATCAGATCTATATGAAATTTATATGGGACCATTTCGGAACAAACCCCTTTCGAACAAAATTATATAATAATTTTGCAAATCCGTCTATATACGACGGAGTTATGCCCGAACATACATAAAAAAAAAAAAAAAAAAAAAATAAACATGTCGAATTGATAACCTCCTTCTTTTTGAAGTCGGTTAATAAAAGCAGCTGCGTTGATATTCGAATTTAATCTTACGTTATTATTTCCTAGTGTCACCACGGAGTAACTAAATAAATAGGTAGGTAAGTCTTGAAATCCGTACATAATAAATTATAATCATTTAAGAAAGTCGCAATTGATGGACGCCTTTAAGATTCCGGGCAAAACATTTCCAGAAACGTTTTATTTTTAAACTTCTGCAAAAAAATGCTTTCAGAAAGCTGATGTTATGCCATTTATAATGTTACAAAGATTTTAGGAAAAATGGAAGGTGTTTTAACTTCTTAATAGATTATGTATTTTTTACGTAGTTAAGTAGAAGGTATTTACAGCGATTTACCAGCCTGATTAAATAATTTTCGGAACCTTGAGAAACAACCAAGTATTTTAACAGAACACAACTGGTTGTAGTCATCAAATCCTGTTGTATCTCTCTCCCATTAATTTCTTTCTAAACCTAGACTCGTAACGAAACTACTGTATCCAAATAAAAAAAAAAAACAACTCCTGAAATGGGTTTATTCTTGAAACTACAACTAATATTAAAGCCAACCTTGGTGTTACCCCGAAGTTTCACAACTTCCTGCTTCTGAATATTTATAATTTTCCGTGTGTGGGTAAACTTTTGGGGGCCGCCAGTGTACGTAGGAGAAACTATCGCGAGGTATTGCTCTATCGGGCCGCGGCCTGTTTACTTAGGCCAGGCCGCTTTGCACAGCAAATATCATTTGCCACCCGATTCTGGCCTAATAGATTTTTATTGAAGCTATTCAAAACGGGTGTGAATCTCCTCGCAGTTAGCAAGTCAGCACTGATCTTATGTGTTTTCTTATTCCCGGTAATAGTTTTCGGATGTGGGCTTAGAGGGAGCGGAGATGAAAGGTTTGTTTTTGTTTGGAACTTTGAGAAAAATCTTCGAACGAAATGATATCAATCGACGTCCTAGCTTCTTTGCGCAATACATACATGATACATACAATCACGCCTTGTTCCCGCGAAGGGTTGGGTAGGTGTGCCCATAGTACCTCACCCACATTTCTCCAGTTACATTTAAGTCCCATGTAATAGCGGGCGAGCCTATTGCCATCAATCGGGCGGATTCCGGATTAATACTGAGAAATTCCAGAGAGAAAACCAATAACACTTTGTCTGACCGGGAAATCGAACCCAAGACCTCATGCTGGCCTCATGTATTTTCATTAAAAACTGGCTTTTGCCTGAGGCTGGTAGTTCCAGAAATAGCGATCCCGCGACACCAGTCCTGTTTTCTTTGTATATTAAGGCTGTTGAGAGCAAAACTACAAATGTGACGTAGTAGTTAGTAGTGTACAGGGAAGTTTTATATAATGTGGCTGTCGTAGTAAATTTAATACGACTATATTGTACGACAGCACAATAGTGGTGTCTTACGACTTCCACGCGAACGAAGTCACGAGCAGAAGCTAGTTACAGATACATATAGTTTTGCGGTTGTAAAGTGAAAATTAAAAATTGCAATGGTTGCATTTGGAAATCATGCTTCCAGACCTTTTAACCAGATAATTTCCAGACAAGTGTTAGTTGTCAGTGAATTTTAGAATTTAAATTCGAACTGAAGGAACACGGGTGGGTTTTAGTCAGTAAAAGTCTGACACGCTCTGTAATATAAGTACTTCTTCAGCGAAGCAGTAATGCTCGCGAAGGGGTAGGCGGCGCACGTGAGGGAGAGGCAGTATATGCGTCCTCACGGCCCTACCCACCGCAGGAGACGCCCTGGGTGTCGGGAATCCCAGGCTGATTCCCGGCCACCGTAGGCACGGGCTTGCGGACGGCGAGTAATGGGTAGCTCGCTGTCCGGTAAGGACCAAGCCCGGGTCGACGGCGCGTTGTGTTCCACGCGCGCCTCAAAGAGATGTCAGCACAAACTGATGGGGCCCGCAAGGGCCGATGCCTGCCAGGGGTGCGGGTTGTTCGAAAGAGATACCGCCGCCCCTGGCACCCAGGCTACTGAGGGAACACGGGTGGGTTTTAGTCACTAAAAGTCTGACACGCACTCCTGCTCAAACCAGAGCGGGAGAAGTTATTTGGTGAGTTCCCACCCAAAAAAAAAACCATCGATACTTACAAATAAAATGTAAATGGTAAGTACATACCTACATACCTACTGATAAACACTTCCGCAACTAGATCAAAGCACAAATAAGGCTTGAGTCGGCAGTGAACAGTACGAGTACGTTGCATAGTTGATAGCCACGGTCGCGCACATAGTTGGCAGCAGCTACAGACCAACAATCTCAAACTCGGGGGTTTAAGTAATCGCCGAACTAGGCGAAAGTCGGGAGTTGTCTTTAATCCGAGCTTTGTAACGTTTCGTTTTTATCTTTTTACGCGAGTTTCTGTAGTGTGTTTGCGTTGTCAGTTCTTTTTTACATACTTTGATGCTTTGGCAGTTTCTCTAATGCTTGCTGTGTTCTAGAAATTCGAAATTTATTCTACTTTTTCCCTTATGCTTGTTGCATGTTGTTTTCGCGGATATGAACTAAATATGAAAAGTTTTTTATAGTGCAGCGAGCTGGTTCCAATGCTTTTCCAAAGCAGTTCAAGCTTCGGTTGCATTACAGTGGTTCTTTCCAAATGCTCATCATCATTTTTTTCAGCCACGCGTGTTTTACCAAAATCTGAACAGTTTGCGTTAGCAAAGCTAACCTGTTGAGTGCTGCCCAATCAATTACATGCGCTGCCTAAATGAACATAGTTTTCACCCGTTTGCTACTGCTGATATTTTCCCAGTGTTAAAAGTTTTAAATCAAATATTTGTCCGTTTATTAACTAGCAATCAATGGTTAAATCAGGAATATTTTTGTGCATTCATAACAAAGCGCGGAATGCCGAGCAAATGCAATCACTACTGTGACTGAAATGATAAAATAAGTTGGGCAAGCGGTATCCGTAATTTTTATTTTTAAACCGACGAAAAAATGAGGAGGTTAAAAAAAATTTTGGGGTTTTCCTGCTCACTTTGACATTTTCATTTTTGAACCGACGAAAAAACGGAGGAGGTTACTCAATTCGACGCGTATATTTTTTTTTTTTTTTTTTATGTATGACCACGCATAACTTTTTCCAGAGTAGTCCGATTTTGATAATTCTTTCTAATTCTAATTAAAGGGTATACCTCGAAGTTGGTCCCATGTAAATTTCGAAGAAAAATTCCAACCCTAAGGGTAAGAAAACAGGGGATGATTGATTGTTTACTCACAGATTTTAATACTTAGTTGTGTATTAAATCAAAAATTAAGCATGTAGTAATTAGTAGATTATAGCCACAAAAAAATTATAAAATAAAAACTTAAAAAAAAAAATTAAACCGCCGAAAAACCGAAAAGTGAAAAATAATAAACTAGCTTTGTCCAACCCCAATAACTAAGTTCGGAAGTCGGTGACTTTGGGTATGTATTTAATTATATGTCACCGCCTTCCGAACTTAGTTATTGGGGTTGGACAAAGCTAGTTTATTATTTTTCACTTTTCGGTTTTTCGGCGGTTTAATTTTTTTATTAAAAAGTTTTTTTGCATTCTTCAATAGGATATATGAAAAGGTTTGTGTGTTCTTAAAATATACTTTGCGTAGTATATTATTTGTTCAAAAATATGTACACTGATTAACTGATAAAAAATAACAAAATGAAATCCTAACGTAACTAAAACTATATACGAACTAAAATTCATCCGCATCGCTGTCGTCTGGTAATGTTTCTATGTGACTGGCAGCATTATCACGTTGTATGGCAATGCTTAGCCGCTGGCCAAGGTAGAAGCCAGCTCTTGGGTCACGGGAAGTGTGAACCAGCCGTTTCGAGATTTGCTTAAATAGACTATGAGCACTCGGAACCTGAGCCCGATGGTTTCAACCCCAAACGGTTCGAAAATACTTAAGAGCTATATAAACACCTGAGAAAGCACGGTACTACCACGATTTTTATATTCATATGATTATTTTCAATAACACCCAACTTTATTTGTGCCCATTAAACACAGGCCAGGACATAGTACTCTCCAAAACTGCGCCACAATATGCTAAATAGCTTAACAAAATCAAGACCTGAATGACGAAAGCACTAACTTAGCGTCTAAAGTATCACAGCATCGATTAGCCTGGCTCAGTGGTTTGTTTTCACTAAGAGAGCAGTTCTAAGGCAGTACAATTTGGCCGGTCCTAAGTAAGCACCGACTTCAATGGCCACGAGACTTCGGTCCCTTTGCCACAATTAACGGCTAACTGCCGAATTGGCAATATTGTTGTGTTTGACTACTTCGATTAAAAGTTAGTCCGGAGAGCCGAAATTATGAGTTATAGCGGGAAAAGTTAGAAATTTGATGATGTAGACGTATCGATCTGATGAAGTTCGCTGTTAGAAGTTTAAGATAATTTCGAGTTATCTTTTTCGTGGAATATTGAAGTGAAAGTTGAAGTTTGGGGCTTAGAGAGAAGGTGGTCCTTGAGAATTGGCAGCAATTTATTCAAAGATTAATCTTTTTGATGAGTTGTTACGTTGGTGTGATTATATTGGGTAAACTTGGGACGGCTGTTTTTAATACATTTTCGTGCTTTTATTAGAATGTGTGGTTACGATTCGAAGCATGACCATGCTTCGTCAATTTGTCTGCTAGGTTACTAAGGTCCATTGGTAAGGTTTGAAGTCTTTATGCGGCCTACCCAAATGTCTTTTCTTTGGAATTGTTCGTTGAGTCGTTGACCTCTTCAAGTGCTGACTATTGAAAAATGCTTGCACTGATTGGACTCATCATCATCATCAGCCTATAATGTTCCCACTGCTGGGACACAGGCCTCCTCTCTGTGAGAGGGATTGGGCCGTAATCCACCACGCGGGCCCAGAACGGGTTGGTAGATGTCACATGTCTTCGAATTTTTTGTTCTAGGACATGCCGGTTTCCTCACGATGTTTTCCTTCACCGTTTTGAGAGCAGTGGCAATGAAATAAATTACACAAAGTAAAGCTCCTGTCGGGGTTCGAACCTACGACCTACAACTCGTGAGTCGCGGCTGTTACCACTGGGCCACCACTGCTCGCTGCTGATTGGACTAGTCGACACAAATCTGTGTTATTTCCTCAAAAGTCCATTTCAGGCACTGACTAGGTAATGCACATTGTCTTCACAAAATCTTACCAAGAATATGTCTGGGCTTTAAAAGAGACTTTGGCCCTTGTGTTGGTTTCGCCATTTCTTCACAGTAGTTATGATATAGGAAAAGTCGACTCCATCTATCTTACTTTCTTTTAATATTATGACGTACAATCGTGATACCGATAACCTATTTAAGAAATAAACAATTTCGTTTTATTATTAAAACCTAATATTGAACTCTATAATAAACCGGGATTCCAACATAAATATTAACTCATTTAAGTTTCTGCTCCGTATCCATGCGGATTTTCAGTCAGGAAACAGAAAATGACGTAAAAACAAGAAGTCTGAAGGTAGCTCGTAGGCGGTATCTAAAACAATGACTTGTTTCCTATAAAAATGTTCACGTTATCTAAAGGGTGGTTTCGTTGCGACGTGCCAAAGTGTACGAGAACTTGGCGTTGTGAACTAACTTGAGAAGCAATGAATTAAAATTTACTGTTTCGGTGGATTGTGTTTTGATTTCGTAAACTGTTCAAGTTTCGTAGCTATACTTAAGTAGTACTGATGCTAATTCCTACATGGAGGATTACGATGAAAATACTAGGCTTTTTGTATTTTGATTTAGGTAGGTAATAAGTTAATTAATGTTTTAATTCCTTTATTTAGTTCGGGCCGCTCACTAATCTTATGTCCGTAAGTGAGACCGAGGAAGAAATGCTTGTAACTTTGGCCGAAACTACGGATTTCGTGAGTAGAGAGTAAACCCTCTGTCTCATTAGTCTAGTGGTCGCAAGTGCTACTGCTGAGTACGAGGGTTCGATTCCAGAGTCGAAAGTGTTATTGGGTTTTTTCGTCTGGAATTACTCAGTAGTAGCCCGTAATGAGGATTTGTGCCCAGTTGATGGCAATAGGCTCGGTTCCTATTACATGAGACATATACATAATTGGCAAAATGTGGGTGTACTTTGGGATTACCTATTCTTAACCCTTCGGGGAATGCAGACGTGATGTTATGAATTAATCTAAGCAATAAAACTATACTCAAAGTGGTAATCTAAACCATATGTCGATACTTTACCAAAACGAATGCACGTTCCGTCTTAAAATTTTACGACGATCCTCAATTTATAGACTTTTTATTAGTTTACGTCGCATTCATGGAACCGCACTTTATTCGCACTTAAACCGGGATCAGATTGAGCGGTACAACGGTACGGAACTCATTGTCCTAAATAAGCAAGCTTTGCGTTAAGACAACACGGTGTCACGCCACGACGCTACTTACGCTTCTATGGAAATTATACGAAAACAATCTTTATGTTTGTTCTATGGGATTTTTATGGAAAGCCAAAATTGGTGGTGTATTGTGTACGTATGCCTAAGATAGTTTTCACACACTCCCGCTGCCGGATAGTCGGCGCCGGCTGCCGAATGTAACCGGGTGAATTGTATCGATACGTGAGGTGAGGAAGTTTTCGTATGTATCCGAATCGGGTACCCGATACCTTCCCGCCGTAGTCGGAGCGTGTGAAAAAGGCCTGGAGTTAGTGTGAGTAAAAAACTTATATACATAGGTCTGTGAAAGTAGCTGGTATTTGTTATAAAATAAACGGACCTTATAAGTGTTTTTTTTAAGATGGAAGTAGGGATTTGAGTGGCAACGTTGTTCCAATATTTACAGTAAGTTTCCGAGGTTGGAAGTGTTTGGTTAGGTCTCTTGTATAATCTGATTTAGATTCTGAAAAAGGCAGGTATCATTTCATCAAACAATTTATCCATACTGTAACTGTTACCCCACGACTTCCAGCCCTTTGGATACAGGGCTAAACCGGACTGCCGCGACGCCTTCTGGCTGTGCCAGGGCTCCACGTTTTCGTTATTTTGGCCCCAGTCCTACTTTAGGTTAGCGGCTTTTTGAGCAACGTCAGAAATCTGTGGTTTGGAGAGGAGCGTAGTGTTGCGAATATGATATGTCAATTTGACGCCTACATTTTTCTGCAACACTAATATTTTAATTTCAAACCTCCAAACGATGTTTGGTTTATTAAGATGAGGGAAATCAACCTAAAGCAAACCCAAGTCACTCCAATTGAAACCAAACCAAGCAGTGTAACCGCATTGCCGTATCGGTAAAACGAAAAAGCTCAACAGGAACCAGGAACAGCGCAAAAAGAGCATTAGTGCTTCCGTGCGCGTAGTGACAAGCGCGCACAATAGATGGCGCTGCAGCGTCGTAACTCGCGCTCGTCGGCGCAAATCATCGTAAAAAGTCGCGCAGCCGAGCCGGGAATGCCAGTTAAAGGGGACACTGGCTTTGTAGCTGGGATATGGATGTTGTTTTAGACCTAGAACTTTACTTGCTACAGTCTCTTGCAAAAGTGTCTAGTTAAAGTAGAAACAAATTGATCAGAAAAATAATGTACCTGTGGATGTTATTAATTTGTAGTGCGAAATACAAATTGAGGGATTTTATTTGATTACTATCCCAAAATTCTGATTTCGAGGTTAACTTTATAATGTAAATTTTCATCGTTTATTATTTCAATTACAATTTAAAAATGTTATTCAGTCAATAATTGTTGAGAAAAGTGGTGAGATATAACGAAACCACTCAAATCAAGATGCATGTGTTACTTATTCTCATATTTAAACTCAAGTGTAATAATACATCGGCTGGTTGCTTGAGAATTTTACGTGAATAGAACCTCTGTTTACAATTTCATCAGATACTTTTGATACCGACGGTACGCATCTTAACTGTGCTAGCAACTCAGTTTCAATACAATCAGTATTGGAATCGAGTTGCTAGCCTGGTGAGGTGAGCATTCTTTGTCGTATTAGCGTGAATTTTATGAGACAAGCTTTTGTTGTGGGCCAATACCTAGGTTGTTCCAAACACCTCGGGGTCAGGCCATTTTTATGACAAGAATTGGGATCTGGTAAACAACTATTGATTCACTTTTGCGAATTCTACTGTTGCAAGAAATACTGGTTTGACAGGTTTAGTAGATACTGAGGAAACCCACCTTTTCTACTTTACTGACTTATTATTAAAAAAAAAGACGAATTACAGAATCGAGGGTTCTAAAGACGCCATTTTTTTTTTTGGTGGGCAATCTTCAAAAATCTTCTCCCGCTCTGGGTGGAGCAGGAGGGCGTGTCAGACTTTTACCGACTAAAACCCACCCGTGTTCCCTCAGTAGCTTGTGTGCCAGCGGCGGCGGTATCTGTTTCGAACAACCCGCACCCCTGAAGCCGCCATTACCTCTCCAGAGCATAATAGCAGATTCTCAATATACCAGAATCGCAAAACACCATTTTCGCAAAATAACAGTAAGTACAGTTTTTTACACAATAGTTAAGACAGTAAAAAATAACAATGCTTTTTTGTACAGAGGTCCTATACTTAATGCTTTAATCGAAGTACCTAACTAAATTAAATTATGCATACAATTGCGCGCAGACCAGAAGTACCAGGCACTCAGAATAAGTGAGGATATAAACAGATCAGGGTAATTTAAAACATAAAATAGCAACCCACGCCTGTCGTCAACGGTTTATAGTGGTGTGAGCGATAAACGCGACCGCCACTGTATCCGAGTGAACTTGGTAATCGAATACGTACTGCACTAAATTTTTTTACGTTATTTCGAAGGATCAAATATACCGAATGTACTTCAAACCTGTATGCCACTGAGCGGTCGATTTGCCAAATGTATATTTTTATTTTTTGTTTTTCATCAAATGTGGGCTGCTGGGAATTTTTCAAAATTGGTATCGGGTTATGGTCCGCATACATTGGTCAAACAGGACGTTTGCACTGTCAATATTAATGTTGTCGCTATGTTTGTGGATAGCGTGTCGGATAGATTTAAATTTGACTTCTAACTGGTCAACGGCTTCGCTTTTGCTCAGCAGTGGTATGTTACAGGTGACGGTAGCCATGTGGGTTGCTGCCTTGTAAATGCTGATCTGTAGCGACATGATTTGAAGAGTATCTACTTGATACTTGGTGCATACACCGAGTATCGAGTATATCCCCTTAGGTACAACTTTATACTGTGTGTATACCTAACTGTGGCATTCACACTTGTAGGTAAATAAAATTGATAATCATCACTAGGTATAAATGATACATAAATGTAGTCTAACCAACGATTCAATTTGGTACATTTACGCATAACGATTTCATTCTCTAATAAACATTTAATCAGTGAAAAAATAAAGCTTTTCAATATTCACTATCGTATAAAACAAATCAGAACGCAAATCAATTTGCACACGATTGAACTAAATTGAAAGTATCGGAGTCGGTTACAAATGTAGGTTATGTTCGAAACGAATACTTTTAGTTCATTGGAAACACGCGGTACGATCCAGTGTTTTGAATTGTGAAAGAGTAGGTACTGGTAAACTAGGCTTACACTTAGTTTGCCGCTTATTTACCTGGTTCAAATGTTGCAGCTGCAGTACATAACATTATTCCTACGTCTTGTTTTTCCGAAGGGTCCGGCAGAGGTGTAATTATAGGATACCCACATTGCGCCAGTTTTCAAATTTCAAATCCAAACTTCGAGCTGCTATTAAGAGACATTTGTCCGACCTGAGAACCGAAACCAGAACCTCACGCTCGGTAGTCGGGCAGCTGCCGCACTAAGGTACGTATTAAGCCATCTGCAGATATTGAACCATCTAAATAACCGATGCAACCTACCTCAGTGCGCTTCCTATAAATCCTGAGCAAGTTCACTAACCTTCCGAATGCCCAACAATAAAATCAGTCATACTCGTATGTACAAACACCTTAAAGTAAACATTCAGTGCCACCAACCTAAGGTAAATCTGTGCAATAAAACCTCTTTTTGATTGGACCTACAATTCCCGTATTTTATCTATGAAAGAACTCGTGACCCCTACTCGTAAAAACTTGCAACAAAACTTTAGACTATCCATTTAGCTACCTAATTCTTATGTCCATAAAAAATATGTTTTATGCCTTGGTTATAGGTGGTCGTAATGCCGTGATAGAGGAATGAATAGAAGGCTTACTTACTAGTGGTAGTATATTTCAGATCCTACTTCCTATTCTACCAATAATATGAACGCAAGAGTTTGTGAGAATGGATGAAAGGATATTTCGTACTCTTGCACGCAAAATCCTCTGAACAGATTTTAATGAAACTTTTTAGTAAATAGCGTAGGTATGTATCAGAATTACGAAAAGGCTACAATTTATAAAGATTTTTTGTGATTTGGCCACAATGTAACGATAAGTTACAATGGATCTTGTGAGGTCAGCAGAAGTCCGCTGGATGTGGGAAGCACAGAACCGGTCGAAGTGGCTGAGCTTGGGGGAGGCCTATGTCCAGCAGTGGTCGTCAAGTAAGTCGGAAAATATCCTCCCTTCTGAGAGCTATATTGGCGTTCGCTGCCTAAACCGTTAGAGTTACACCAAGACAATGTATCATGGAATTGTTTGTCTTAAACAGGTCAAAATACTTGGGATAATTTCCGCCAGAGGCACAACCGCAGGCAGCAGTTAGTCTGTGATACTTGAGTCTGTCAGTGAACAACAACTTACAGCTTAGAGATACCGTATCATTTGTCCGTTATGATCCCATTACACTTACCTTCAAAATTAATAATGCTTTCGCATAGAAGTTCGTCTAGGGAAGCTGTATAATACTTAGGTAAGGTTTACCTTTTTCTGCCGCCAAGCACTTGCAAAACGCGTAACTTGGTACTGGTACCCTTCAATTTAAGGTTATGGGTGTCGGAGAAACTCCTACTTCAGCGATCAGGACCCTGTACCGCCTCAGTTTATGCAGATGCCCGTCTGCTACGTTGCCGTTCTATAATATGATAAAATCCAGTATCTACGAACATCTTTCCAGATATTGAGTGGAGTGGACATTCTACACTCACCAGTATGGTTGTATTGCTAGGGTATCGGAACTCGGAAGCTGGTGACGCGGCCGAGTCGTAAAGTGCCAGTTCGATGCGATACGGCCGCGATAAAATAAACTATCACTGTATACGCCTGATCTGGCAACATCATATAATATTATGTTATGGATGGATGAAATTAATAAAAGAAAAATGGTGAAGAGAAGACTGATTTCGACAATAAAAATTGAATGAAATAAAGTGAGCTACGAATTTACTTTAGATTTAATATTTTTGTTCCTTAAAGTGAAGGAGATTCGTCAATTTATTCTCCACCAACGCATTTTAAGAATTTCTTTTTCTCAGATTTTCTTGTCTTGTCCCTATTTATTTAAGTGTTACTTCCTACAACAGGTTTTGCTGTGAGTTTCCGTATGTGAATCCGTGAAACACGTGTCAGTTTCGACAGGAATAGCACTAAACGAAGCTATTTGTAGTGCTGTTCGCTTTTGTTGTATTGTCAGACGGATTTAGAATAGAAATTCAATACGTTTTATTAGAAATGACTTTTCTTTGTTAAAGCCTCAGCTAAGGGCTGTTCTATTTACAGAGTCCTTATTATCTTTGTTAAAATTATAACAAGCAATATCAGTGTAAGCGTTTACATTAATCGTTTCCAAAAGGTATTGAATAAAACCTTACCCTTCTTTAGTACTCCGTCATAATCGGGGAATTTAGAATCAACATTTCAGCCGACAGACGTCCACTGCTGGACATAGGCCTTCTCCAAACGGGGCATATTCGCCACGCTTGGCAGGCGAGTTGGCGATCGCAGTATGTTGGTAAAATGCATAGAGAACATTGCTGCCCATTCTCTGGTAAGCTCCTTAGTTGCCTTTTACGAGAGCCACGGGAAGAAATAGGATGGTGCTGTTATTTTACGTCCGGCACCACACGGCACAATTTAAAATAATCGGGGTTTATTGCATCCGTCCTTATTTCTAGAGAGCACTATTGTGCTGTGGCAGTAATACTCTAATGAGATACTCTTATCCAAATCATTTGATTAGGTTCGCTTTTTTCAGGGTATGGGTATTACACATTCTTATACCTACTTACCTGCGTACGAGTGAGGGAACATTTTCCTGTTACCTTCCGTTTTGTAACGTAATAAATAAACTTTAAATTATTACTCGACAAGAAATCCCCGCATTTCTATTACAATTTTCGACGTCATAAAAAGATACACTCCCGTTTCGACCCGTATTATAATATTTTTGCTCCAAGTTTGATACATAGCACCATTTCTAATTTCTGTGTGGACAATCTTATTACAAAGGAGCAAGGTTTATTTTGGTTAGATGTAGGTGTAAAGTAATGTTTGTATTCATGTATAAATAATTCATTGGCGGTGGACCGCGTTGGATTAACTCCGCCGCGCAAAACTGTTCATCTTTCAGTTAGTTTTTAGCGAGAACTATTAACATAAATGGTTTTGTTTTAAATGTTAGTCAACCGTGTGTTTCATTAGGTAATTAATCTATTCTGGATTTTATTTGAAATGTATTGTTTGTTTTTATACATACTCGTACATGTACCTAAGTGATATACCTATTACTTTAAACATATATTTTCATAATGATGATAAATGAACAAATTATTACAAACGTATTATTGAACTATTCCGTATCTAGGTAGGTCCCAGTTAAGGAATAGTTCAATAATGCTCTAAAAATAGTGAGCTAGCGAGTGTCCATTGATATTCAAAACAAACATCACAAAACGTTTGCATAAAAAACAGTCACAGTGAATATTGGAACAGGCAACCAGTCACATGTCATGTTTCCGTTCAAAGTTAAAACACAACTTGTAACTAGTTAACTGGTGGGTTAGCTGTTCGCTGCGAATATTGAAATTAAATATTCATACAATATTTGCCTTCATATTGGAGTGTAAACAATTTGTTTAAAATATTAGTCAAACAGAAAGTTGTTGCCGCAAGCCCAGGCTAAATTTATTAGCTCTACAAAGTGATTTGAGTTCATTATCGCTAAAGTTAGGAACTATAAATAAAGTGAACAAACGTAAATCGTGTTCATCATTTAATTTACTGCTTTGTGCTACCTGTGAAATGTCGTAATTTGTGAATATGTTGATGAAATATGCATGGAGGAGTTTATGAAGTTTTCAACTTGGACAGTGGTCGTGGTTTCTGATTTAAATTGTGTTGCTAGAAGGCGTGCCTTGTGTGAAAGGTTATGATGCAGTAACCATATTAGTCCTTAAATTTGAATCTGGGGTGATACGTAGATAGGTCTTTGATCTAGTTATCTATCTATTTAAATAAAAAGAGAAGTCCTGACTGACTGACTGACTGACTCATCAACGCCCAGCCCAAACCCTTGGACCTGGAAAGCTGAAAATTTGCACAGAGGTTTCCTTTATAAAGTAGACAAGGAATAAGAAAGGATTTTTTGAAATTCAATCCCTAAGAGAGTTAAATAGGGGGTGAAAGTTCCGCGCGGGCGAAGTCGCTGGCAAAAGTTAGTCTTCTATAAGGTCCAAGCTACTTTTAACCAAGAAAAAGGTCTAATAAAGAACTTATTTGTTACCAAAAGAGCACTCACTTTCATAGGTAAGACAAGTTCTGCCCGCAACTTCGTCTGCGTCAAATTTATTGCTCCCCGACCCACCCCGTCGCATCGAATCGCCTGGCCGTACGAGTATACTTCGTATTCGTGACTTCTTTTAATTTTTGCTCGGCTCCTAAGGGCTAAGCGTTATGATATATATCCTATAGCCTTCCTCGATAAATGGGCTATCTAACCATGAAATAATTTTTCAAATCGGACCAGTAGTTCCTGAGATTAGCGCGTTCAAGCAAGCAAAGTCTTCAGCTTTATAATATTAGTACTTATAGATTATATATTATACATATATATAGTATAGATTAAGCGGGATGTTTATTACGTTTGATGTTTAAAAACAAAGTTTGTTTTTAAATCAACGTTGCCCACACATTAAGATTTTCGTGATTGTATCAATAGTTAACAGACCTATGATACATCACATGACTGAACTGAATTTGTTTTTGTTTAAGGTGGGCCATCATTTTGATTCCGTGTCAGTCGGTGGGCCATCTAGTAAATAAAACTTGTCCACAGTTATGGTGGATACCTAGCTATTAAAACCAAACATAACTTTATGATATAGTTTAAATAATCTTAAAGTCTTCAGCGATACCTTTCAAGAGGTTTTTATGTTAACAACTTTGGCGACAAAGCTGAGGTCATATAGTTAGCTGATTGAGAAAAAGAAAAAACAAAAAACCATAAGAAACAGAATATTTTTAGACCTGGTTTGAACTTTGAAGTCCTGAAATCGGCTCTCAATAGACATCACCAGCTAGCTTTTGGCGGTCCAATTCAAATGCGGTGGCGGGCCATGTGGTGGCTCGCCGGCCCGGGTATGAGTAGCCTTGACGTATTTTAAATATACATCTTTGTTGCTAAGTAATAATAGCCGCACGGGTCGATTGATCAGGTTAAGCTACGCTTACCGCGGTTGGTCCGTAGATGGGTGGTCTTCTTTATATACTAAGACACCTCCGTGTCTCAGAAAGCACGTTAAGCCAGTGGTCCCAGCCCTCATTCGCAGATATTTGACAGTCGTTGAGGGTCCTCAGTAGCCCGATAGTCTGCCAACTAGTCTTACCCAAGGGTTATCGTATTATCCAGTAACTGGGTTGTGGAGGTGAGATAGGCAGTCGCTCCATTTAAAATACTAGTGTCAGCTGCATTCGGTAAGACAGGAAACCGACTTCAACAAAGTTTGGAAAAGGTGACACCCAAAGAACTCGTAGGAAAAAATATTATATTAATTCAAGAAGAACTGAGACAGAGAATCATGATGAATTGATAACATTATCATGGTCAATTCAATTACATATTTATCTTTACCATATTCCGAACTTATAAACAGTTGTCGAAGTATAACGCGATCGTATAAACATCGTATTGTTGTCACTGGAGTGAGCCTCGGGCCCAGTTTGGCAAAGTTTTTATTTGGACCAGTGTTTGGCAAACTTTTATTTGTGCCAGTGTTTGGCATTCGGGAATTAAGTTTAGTATGATTGTGTAAGAGTACTGTAAGAGTTAATTGTGTGATGTTTGATGGATTATATTTGTCATAGAATATAATTATTTATTGAAATCTTAACTTACGGTGTATTTTTCCATATATCGCGATTCATTTCTTATTCTTTAATTGCGAGATTAATAAAAAAGGTCTAGTAAATAAAAATATAATCAAAAATAAAACCATGCAGCATCCATTCAAATCTTGCACTGGAACAAAAACGCGACACTAACAAGATTAAGACATTCATAGTTTAAGGTTTTTCGTAGCATCTCGTAGCCCGTAGTCGCGTAGCCCCGTAGCTTCGTAGCCCGTAGACACCGTACGGCATGTTCATGAATTATTCAGACGCTACGAGTTGTTCCAATTCTGTTGCAGTTAGTACAACTTGTTGCAGAAATAACTACCGACGGTTGCATATAGTGTAGTGTTACTTTATGCCTTTTAAAATAGTTCCCGGTTGACTTTTATAAGACCTTGTTACTTGAAGTTTATGTGGGATGTATAAAATCGGGGCTTGTTTTCAGCAGAGCAGCTGCATTTGTAGTTAGAGCTCTAAACTAGACCAAGCTGTAAACATTACTTCAATTTGTACAGACGTGACCAAACTACGATCAGTTTTTTAGAAATAGGAATTCATAGTTATACACGCCGTGTACTTAATGGGGTAACCCATCAGCAAAAATGACGAACTCCCATTCCCATACGAACTTTCATACACTTTTTAATCCATGTCAAAAACCATCCTGTTTATTTAAGGTAGGAAAGTAGTCAGGAGGGATATTTGTAATTTTTTCAAAAATGAACTGTCCCGTTTTTTTATAGATCCAAGACCGTATTTTTATAGGTAGTTACAACGGTTAAAGTGCCTTCCGTTACCACCCCGTCTCAAAAATCCAACTCCTATTTCGAACGTTTGTGTAATATTTCATGCTTCTTCTAAACGAAAGAATTTAAGTTGGAAGCGCAAGGGTAGCGCCAGGGAAGCGCAAGGGTAGTGCCAGGATAGCGCGAGGGTAGCGCCAGGGTAGCACAAGGGTAGCGCCAGGGTAGCGTCAGGGTAGCACCAGGGTAGCGTAAGGGTAGCGCCAGGGTAGCGCTATGGTAGCGCCAGGATAGCCCTCGAAATTATACTCTGTCTACGTTTTTTGCAATTTGCAGGTCAGTGTCAGGTTGTATGTTGAATAAAATATGGTTTTGTAATTTTGATATCTGCTACCGACCGCAACAAATATGGTTTTACAAAATTATAATTATCAAAATCATCAAAACGGATTGTATGGTTAAATTAATCCCATTTAATGTCTTTTTAATAAAATCGTCATTCACTGGAAAATTTGGAAAATTTCCAGGGCTACCCTGGCCCTAAGGGAGAAGCCCTTAAGAGTAGAAAGTAGATTACCATCTGTTTTCCCCAATTTTCAGTAAAACCAAAACGCGAAGTAAACACAAAGACACTTTCACTATATAGAAATGAATATAAACGACTTAGTTGCCTGTAAGCTATGGACTAAAACTTGTTTCTATTTATGTGACTTTAAATCAGTTTGAGGATTTAACTTGCACACTTACTTAACAGCCATTAACTTTAATGAAACAACAAATACTGGAACTACGTTAAGGGCTAATAAAGCACGACTTAGGTGAAGAGGTACGTTTACTCGGATGAGTGTGGACTATCCTTTATAATTATTACTAAGCATCTTTTTTGAATTTCGGGCTTTGCCTACTAAGCTACAGTTGTTGCGGTTGGTCCATCCGGGTCTTAACAAACCAAGAGCTCTCCGTGCCTCGGCAAGCACGTTGACACGTTGGTCCCGGCTGTCATTCGTGGATCTTTGACAATCGTTACGGGTCGTCAGAAGCCCGAAAGTCTGAAAACTAGTCTTACCAAGTCAAACCGAATGCAACTATATACCAGTCTTTTATATGGAGCGAATGCCTAACAAACATCCAAAACCCAGTTATTGGATTATATAATACCCGGTATCATTTAATCCAATAACTGGGTTGTGGAGGTCTGATAGTATTCGCTCCATATTACAGTCAAGTCGAATGTAGCTGAATACCAGTATTTTATATGCATTCGCTCCACATAAAATACTAGCTTTTGCCATCGGGTTCGCCCGCGCTGAACTTTCATCCCCTATTTAACTCCCTTAGGGGTTGAATTTCGAAAAATCCTCCTTATTCCTTGTCCACATTATAAAGGGAACCTCTGTGCAAAATTTCAGTTTTCTAGGTCCAAGGGTTTGGGCTGGGCGTTGATGACTCAGTCAGTCAGTCAGTCAGGACTTTTCTTTTTATTCATATACTAGCTCTTGTCAGCGGCTTCGCCCGCGCGGAAATTTCATCCCCTATTTAACTCCTTGAGGGGTTGAATTTCGAAAAATCCTTCCTTATTCCTTGTCTACATTATAAAGGAAACATGTGTGCAAAATTTCAGTTTTCTAGGTCCAAGGGTTTGGGCTGGGCGTTGATGAGTCAGTCAGTCAGTCAGTCAGGACTTCTCTTTTTTAACCCCCGACGCAAAAACGACGGGGTGTTATAAGTTTGACGTGTCTGCGTGTGTGTGTATGTATGTGTGTGTGTGTGTGTGTGTGTGTGTGTCTGTCTGAGGCAACGTAGCTCCCGGACGGATGAACCGATTTTGATTTAGTTTTTTTTGTTTGAAAGGTGTATTAGTCGGGAGTGTTCTTAGACATGTTTTATCAAAATCGGTTCAGCCGTTTGTAGATTATCAGCTCTTTTCTGGTTGAAAAAAGGATTTTAGCCTCTTCCATGGGTCTGATCAACTCAAAATTTGGGATTCTATTACTTCAATGATATTAGACGAAAAAAATAACTTTGAACTGATGCTGGAGCAACACCTGAAATTTCCAGGAAACCCAAGTTATTCACCAACAAACAGCAGAAGTATCGTGTTTGGGCTCATTGAAAAGGTCTCAATGAATAGATTATAGATAAATGGTGATTTAAGGGAGACAGTAAGTTTAAAAAGCAAGAAATAAAAATTAAATTAAAAATTTTAAAAACCCCCGACCCAAACAAAACCTCTAAAAAGTAAATATAATATTTATAGGCCTTTTAATTTTAACGTAATATTTTGATCAGGGCATTGTCAAGTCGGGGGACGGCTAGGCCTCTGTTTGGTGTTTTCATTGACCGTCCCCCGACTTGACAATGCCCTGATCAAAATTTTATGTTCAAATTAAAAGGCCTATAAATATTATTTTTTACTTTTTAGAGGTTTTGTTTTGGTCGGGGGTTTTTAAAATTTTTATATTTATAGATAGAAGAAGAAAGATATAGATTGGTATTCAGCTGCATTCGGTTGGACTGTAACCCGACCCCAGCATAGTTGGGAAAAGGCTAGGCAGATGATCTTTTTAGGCTTTTGAACTGTGTTGTGTCCAGTTTTTACGATTGATCAGTATTTTACTTGGTATGCTTGCCGTCGACTTACAGCAGGCTTGCATGATGCTTTCCATTTCTGCTTTACCGCCGAATAGAAATCGCTTGTCTACATTTGTCGGTGTAGAACTGTCAATTGTCTACACGGAAACGTCATTTTTATCTACTCTTTCGTCGACAAAACGCTTCTCTACTGTTTTCGGGCTAAGCCGGCTGATCCGCAGTCTAAGTGGCAAATAATTTAATGAAATAAGTTTGCGTTGTATTTTATTTATTTCGTTTGAATAATATTTTCTACCTTTAATATAAGTAAATGTTTTCTTATAAGTATTTGTTTTAACGATTGTATTATAACGCAATGTGTTTTGTTTCTGAATAAATAAATGTTGTTTCAAATCGATATCCAAATCTGGGCAAATCAATCTTCGTAATTCAGAGTTTTTGATCTTTTCGCGGCCTATCGCAGTTCTATTGAATTATCTGCGCGGTATACGACAATCGTCAGTACTCAATGTCCTTGCAAAGCACAGTTTAACCTCACAGACCAATAGATTCGTTCAGTTGTTAGTTTTCCACAAAAAACTTTACTTTACTTACAATGTATAGTCGACCACGTAATTGCCTTTCCACCCGAATTTTGAATATAACTTGTAAGTCATTAAAGGACAAAGGTCTATTTTTCTATGTGACAGATAGATTTAATCACAGTGAAGTTTCAATTTACTGTCAAAAGTGGTAAGCTATTACGAAGTCGTCGATACAGTTTCAGAATCGATCGCGTATCTTCATAACTCTTTCTATCAATATGTAAGTATCGTGTTTCACAACAACACTTTTCTCAATAACATCGTCGGTGAGATGCACAGGTCTCGTGCACAGATGCACATGTTTACGGCTCTCGGAGCACACTTATTGACTCCGCACGAGATATGTTTCTTGTCTTGTGCCGGCCCCGACGTGCTTCAGTTCAAATTATTGCTCTCTGTTAACGGTGTTTGGAGTCGCGGCCGGAATTGAGATGTATTGTGTGATTGTTTGGTCGTAGGTTTTCGTGGAATAGGGAATGCTAAGCCAAGGAAATAAATTGTTTAGCTAATTGACTGCCAACTTAAACTCTCCGTATTATTGAAATCACAACTGTCAATATTTAAAAGTTGTATGAAATGGCAGAAACCTTAGTGGGTGAATCTGATTTAAAACTAATATAGAAGAACTGTATAATATTAACACAAAGGTAAGGTACCTTTTAATTAAGGTTTCGGAAAAATATTGCGTTCTTGCCAACACTGAACGGCTTCAGGGTTCATCTCTTCACCAATCTTTTCGATTCTTCTTACAACCACTAAAATAGAGTAACGCTTAAAAACACGTTGCTTTATTATAGTTTACTAGCTATTGCCAGCGGCTTCGCCCGCGCGGAACTTTCATCCCCTATTTAACATCCTTATCATAACAGTTTCAATTCACGTTCCAGAAATTCATGGCGTTTTAAGTTTTAACTATTTTTTACTAATTTCCCTATAAGTCTTATTTGTTTAGCAAGGAGACAAAATTTGGGCCTTCAATCCAGATGTACCTACATGACTTACCGTCGCAATTGTGGCGCACGGCTTGAATAATTATCACATTATAAAAACATAATCAAAATCGGTTCATCCGTTCGGGAGCTACGTTGCCGCAGACAGACACACACACACACACAGACACGTCAAACTTATTATACCTCGTCGGTTGAATTTCGAGAAATCCTTCCTTATTCATTGTTCACATTATAAAGGGAACCTCTATGCAAAATTTCAGCTTTCTAGGTCCAAGGGTTTGGGGTGGGCGTTGATGAGTCAATCAGTCAGTCAGTCAGGACTTTTCTTTTTATTTATACATAGATTCTTTTTTTATATAGATTAGCAGCTCCTTCTGGGCGATGGAAAATCTATTAATCCGCTATTACATTAAAGCCCCAGATACACACATTTTAACCAGTTTGCGTTAAACTGTAAATTAAAGAACACTCTTCAATCTCAACTGAGCCACTATTAGCAACAGCCCGGAAAATAGCAAGAAGTAAGTAAGTAACACTAACTATCACATAATTTGTAGTAAGCAGTGGCGCCGCCATTGGCCACGAGAGGCAACTATTCAATGTCGATTCGATTTATTTTAATTCACCTCGTACTTGTAACTGGCTATACTTCAGGGTTGTCACGCGTGTGTTACTTAAACTATAATAGTTAGAGAACTTGTTATTTGCTGCAGTTAGTAGTTTCGACTGTCGCGTATTGTCATGTGGTTAGCACTCCCTCGGGTATCGTAGAAGGAGATTTTGACACGTTTAGGCATGGTCTTTTGTTTCCACTTATGTGTGGCAGGGCTATCCACGCGCAATCCGAGACCATGAATTCGGCACATGATTTTAGAGCCCCAACTAAATTCTAGACACAACCAGCTACCGTGTATTTACTAGATTATACTGAACCAAAATTGCACCATACAGGGCGAGCGTTCAAATTAATTGCAGGATATTAGAAATAAAAAATCTGCTATGTTTTATAGAAAAGTGCAATGCCTACGCGGACAAAAAGCATGGCAGAAAAATAACCGAAGTAAATAGCCGATGAAAAATTTCAACACAGAGAAAGAAAGAAATAGTAGATTGTATGACAAGGGAGCAAAATAATATTTTTACGACGAGGGCGCTATTTTGAATCCAGAGCGAAGCGAAGGATTCTAGAATTGAATCCCGAGCACAGCGTGGGATTCTAAAATATAATCCTGAGCGTAGTGAGGGATTCTAAAATATAAACCTGAGCGTAGTGAGGGATTCAAAGTACATCGCTTGAGGGAGAAATATTTTTACAAAATATATTCTCTACTTTTCATCTCCTTCTACGAGAAAATAAATAAGAGACACTTTTAAGTAATTAATGAATAAGTTTAATTAATTATATGACATGAATGTAAAAAGGTCAATTACAAATACTCCTCCCGGGGGTATTAAGTTTTGTATGACGTTATTAGCTTCTATTTTTATTGTTTCAGGAGTTAATGCACTATCACTTTAAAATACAATAATGTCCGTACCGATTACAAGAACAGGAAAGTAAATCGCGCGCTACTGTATTTTTTTTTTTTAGCTACCGCGCCTCCCCGCACCGTACAGCCAACACTTACAGCCAGTGATTTATACAATTTGCGTTCGATTTCAATGAACGTTTCATGTTCTAAATTCATATCTCATTACTGCCCGCTAAAAAGTCTAGTAAACAAAAGAGCTACTTTCCTCCCGCTTATAGAGGAACAAAACAACACTTTTCGAATAGAAGGGATGAAAAAGTATTAATTGTGACTCGCACAGGAAGATCACATACAATCTTCTCTTCTACAAATCAATCTCAACTAAACACCCAATCGTACAAATATTATAAAAAACGGGGTTCAGAATCATGCCTGCATCCAAGGTTTGCAACAGCATGTGCGTCGTTGTCCATAACACTCTGTGTACTTTACTTATAAATGTTTCTCAAACATTAGACAATGCCGTCGCGTGTCGGTTAGGTCTCGTGGGTCTGTCTTTATTTATCTCTACACTAGCTGTGCCCGCGACTTCGTCCGCGCAGAACAGTTAGTAAATATTATTTTGGTATATGTACCGTGTATACATTCATATGTACCCTGTGACCCTGAAATTCTGGAAGGTCTGGAAACAACAATTAAGTAATTCATCGGGAGCTGGTGGTAATATTGTTGTCATTGGCTCCAGCAATTCATTTTGGAGCACCCAGCCTCATATAATGGAGGGCAATGGAGAGGGCTACGCTCGGACTTTCCCTACGTAATCGAATCAGGAATGAAGAGATCCGCAGGAGAACCAAGGGAACTGATATAGCAAGAAGAATTGCCAAGCTTAAGTGGCAGTGGGCAGGGCACATTGCTCGCAGAACAGATGGCCGATGGGGTAAAAAGCGGTTATTTTAATATTACAAACAGACAAGCCAATTTTATTTATCTGTATAGATGTTACAGGCACTGTTTAATAAATTGCACAAAAATCCTCATCGATCATCGATCTCCGACCTCATCAAGGTTAAAAGAACAAAAACGGCATACTTGGCCAGCCCTACTGGCACATTTTTCTCCACACCATTTGGCTCATTGTGTCGGCCGGCTCTGTGCGACAGGCCGGCTTCCATCTGCGTCTAGATGGAAGTCGGCAGTCTCTGACTGGAAGCTGCGGCACTCGTCGCGGAAATGCACTTACTTAGGCTGCTTCCTTCGCTTGATTTTAATGTAATATTCTTAGTCGCGCTTCTGAAATAATGTTTTCGAACATTCCCAGTGGCGCCGACTTTAATTATGCCTTAAAGCCGGCGCGTTTAATGTGTTCTCCGCTTAACGTTCTCTGCATAATCTCTGTGGAGGAAAGTTTCTACACGCTGATGTCTTTGTAGTTTATTGGAGCTCTTATAGTTATGATTACTTAATTAGGAACTTATAGTAAAGCGTGTACTGATTCATTCGTTTTCACTATAATGTCGTGTAGTCTAGTTATAGTCACATGTTTATTGGGACGTCACGTAGAAGTTAGAGAGCAGTGGTGACACATTGATAACGGTCCCGACTTACGAGTTGTGGGTCGTTGGTTCGAACTCAGGTCGGCACTTTCCTTTGTGTTAATATTTTCATCGCCACTGCTCAAAACGGTGAAAGAAAACAGCGTGAGGAAACCGGCATGTCCAAGAACGAAAACATCGAATATATGTGAAATCTAACAACCCGCACTGGGCCCGCGTGGTAGATAACAGCCCATCTAAAAATATATTGAATTGAATAGAAGAGATCTGAAGGTCAATTCTCGTAATTAAAACCGTTCAAAGTCTAGTCGCAGTGTCATCTCAGCGACAAGCAAATGTCAAAAATGTATGAAAAATCGGTGTTTTTGACAGATTGACACTGAGATCAGACTGTGAACGTTCTTAAAATTAGTAGAATTGCCCCTGAGGTGGCTAATTCTCGTAATTAAATGTAGTCGCAGTGTCATCTCGGCGACAAGCAAATGTCAAAAATGTATGGAAACTCGACGTATTTTTGACAGATTGACACTGAGATCAGACTGTGAACGTTCTTAAAATTACGAGAATTACCCCTCAGGTCTCTATCCAAGTAGTGGGAACATTATGTATAGAAACATCAAATAACTTCTCCGGAGCAGGAGGGCGTGTCAGACTTTTACTGACTGACTGATACCCACCCGTGTTCCATCAGTGTTGCCTTTGAACGTCATGTATGTGTTACACTTACATCATTGTAAAAGGACATTACATTCCATTTTTTCCCTACTGAATCTATGCAACTCTATCTATACGTTTAAATAAACCAAGTCATTTACTCCATATCTTTTAAAGGTGAAATGCTGTGAGATTCTCAACCACTTCATTATCCTAGCAGCAACAGTGAATATAAATAAATTGCCACACATTTTTGAAACACATTTCAAGCTCAAATTCAACAGCCTATCACTATCTGACACCGAAACCGAATAAAAAAATAAAAACATTAATAAATTCAGTAACGTAGTACGTCATTATTCGGGGGCGGCCGCGGCACCAAATGTCCCGGAAAGATAAAAAAAGTAAAAAGAAAGAAAGTCTCGTCCTAAATCATTCTGTATCAAGCGGGCTCAGAGCCTTTGTTCAACGCGCACTATGGGTTATAGTGGCAAGTACATTCGTATGGAAAATATTCAGATAAGTTCTGGGTCATAAAGGGTAGGTTTTTTGTTATGTCATACTCGATTATCATGTTACCTTCACGGGTATAAAGAAGCCGTCAATGTTTTTCCGTGATTACATATCTGTTCGTATTGAATTTTAAGTTACTAAGTGATTTCATGAGGAATATGATCACAAAATATCTATGGGCCTAGACAAGTGACAATCGTTTTCTAAGCGTTTTGTATTTCTACAGTGCTTTTCAACTGGATAAGCGTTTCGTTAGCTTTTGTATCCCATGAGTTGTAAATTTTTTCATCATCATTAAGGCTGCAAGACTGAAGAATGCAAGAATGTCACGTTTTTTAGGGCCCTTTGGGCACAAATCACAGGTTCTTTTTGAAATAACAGATTTTGTGAAGGTTCATATTGTAATAATTAGGAACTAAAATAAATAAATAAACATTTAATCCCCAACTTTAAATATGACACTGCCATTACCGTCTTTCTGTTTATATTAAGTATACCATAATTACTATAATCCAAAATACTTTCCAGTGTCCTTAACTTTAATGCTTTTACAAAGCATCAGCTTGAACCAATGTGTACGTACAAAGTAAGTGATAATATGTATGATAATTTCGGACTAAAAACTGTCAGTAAAAGAGTCATTGTAGTGTCGTAAACTAATTGGACTGTTCAGACTAATTGTTGGCTATCGGCTGGTAGGCGAATAAATTAGACATACTTAGGTACATTTGGCCAAACACAAAGGCAAGAATTAAATTCTGGATCTTTCTCTTTTCAATACATTAACAATGCTATTCAAAACGATATTACAGATTTTCCAAAAAAAATATTGTCTCTCCCCCGTATTTTGTGCCCACCGTCGTTAGTTTTTACTTCCGCAAGCGCCAGCATATATGAACATAATAAATACTCAAGCACAAAGGTCTAGCAAAAAGTACGCCATTTCGGCGAAATGTATTATTTTCGAGAAGGCAAAAAACGGCAATTAGCAACGAAACGCCGTTTTAGAACCACCATGTTTAATTTTTTTTAAGTTTTTTCCCGAATCTTCTAATGGCGACGGTGGATATAAAACTTTAGAGTTTATCGCTTAAAATGCAATATAAGTGGAGTTTGCTTTATTAACATATAAATAGAAGTGTGTTGTTGTGGTTTTTGTGCGCCGTAGATCTTCGGAGCGCTGAAAGAATACTAATCCCGGTGCATCGGGAAAGAGATTAGAACGAAACCAGTTTCACATAAAGTGCGGTAATAAAAGCCGGTGATAGTGAACTGAGGTTGATATTTAAGTTTAAGTGCACTTTATTTACGGGAATATAGTTAAAATTGGATTTCCGTACTGAATGCGGAGTTAAGAGTCGCGCTTCGAACGATTCCGCACTAAGACAAGTGATAGCCAATGAAAATTTTCATTTTTATGTTTTAGAGGATATTTATTTTCTATTTGCTGTTGTTTGGATTTGAAGATTTCGAACAGAGCTATGAAATGCCCAAAAATTTTCAAACATTAAAATCAAGTGTACTACCAAAATCTACGGCCAAACAATTCCTTGACAATCTCTAATCTCTGAAACTCAATAAAGCCGCGAATCAGGATCATAAAGCGTAGTCATCAAATAATATCATAATCAAATCTACAATGCTCATTGATATCGCGATGTGAAGATACCCGCACATTATCCGAAAGAGGGAAGATGGTCTAATAAAATTTATCAAGCAGTTTTATTGGAGCATCGCCGGTTTAACGGGGATGCTGTATCGCTAATGAGAGATAACAGCTCAAAGAGATAAGACTGACTGCGTAACGACGAGCGCTGATGTGATGTGGAGATGTTTATTATTTTGAAGACGTGATGGTAATTTCTGGTGTTTGTTTTTTTTTGTTTTAAGATTATACTGAACATTTTCTTCTGTGTGACTATGGTCTTCATTCTGGGTTCAGAGACTAAGGCCCTTTAAACACACATGTTTCCCCCCCGAGTGGGTTCCCGCATTGTCGTTGCGGGGGGGCTCAGTAACCGTGGATGCCGGCCACGGTGAAGCCAAGAGGAACCCAAAGGTGGGGCCGCTCGTCAGGGCTTTTGCCTCAAAGCCGACGACGTAGCGGCCAAAAAGTAGGTTGCGGTGAGGTGCACCGCAACTGAGGTGGGCCGCGATGTCGAATGGGAGGCATCGCGGCTGAGGGTTACGGGCTGCGGTAGAGGAGGAGTGCCGGTGCTTCTGAGCAGCGCTCTTCCCTTCCGTGGCCTGGACGGGGCCGCCACCGTTTGATGGCGGACGCGGTGGGGCCGCAGGGGAAGAGGAGTGTCGGTATAGCGTTAGCCGCTCTCCCTATCCTCTGCGGCCGAAAAGTGGTAGACGGGACGGCGCGTTGTGTTCCACACGCGTGCCGTCAAAGCTGTCAGCAACCACCGATGGGGTCCGCAAGGGCCGATGCCTGCCAGGGGTGCGGGTTTGTTCGAAAGAGACACCACAGCCCCTGGCATACGGGCTACTGAGGGAACACGGGTGGGTTTTAGTCAGTAAAAGTCTGACACGCCCTCCTGCTCTACTCAGCAGGAGAAGTCATTTGATGATTTCCCACCCAAAAAAAAAAAAAAAAAAAAAAAAAAAAAAAAAAAAAAAAAAAAAAAAAAAAAAAAAAAAAAAAAAAAAAAAAACACATGTTTCTGTTGCTTTGAAAAACTTCGGTTTATTCGCCGTGTGTAGGCCGTCAGTGTTTTACGGATTACTGTGGAAAATTGTCAAGGACACGATGGCCGCGGGGTGGTCGTATACCACAGAACCGTGTCAATCGTGTCATATAAATGACACACATAATTATGATGCATACATGATATGTATGTACAATGTAAATGGTCACACATTTTCTACGGTACGGTTAACACGTCGTATCGTAAAGATACCGTGCCGTGTAAAAAGGTCGACAAAACCTATTTATAAAAATTACCAAAACATTGACGTGCCTTTCTCCTTCAGTATTGATTTAGACACAACTAACCATTCTAATCTCCTGACGAAGGGTTTCATCTCCAACAAACACAATCTGTCAAAATTTATAGCTATAATACCTGACAAGGATGGTTTAAGCTTTAGCGTCTGATGGATATTCCCAGCAATCCTCGTTTAATTTCAATACACCCGTGTTCCATTTGCTACTCGTCTATACAGCGTGCTTATGTCGTGAAGGCTACGTCGTAACATACCTGGGCTACATTAGCGGCACGGTAATCCTGATGCTTAGCCCCGTACACACGGGAACACGCCACACCACACCACGCCAGGCAGTTATTACCTGCAGTGTAAATTGGTGGATGCCTTTATAAACCACATGAGTAATATTATGTGGATTTATAAGATCTGGGAGAACTAGCGCGTATTCGTTACTTATTTATTATTTCTTCACATATGTGTTGCTAGGCTAAATAATGGTATTGGTGCCCCAGCTCCTTCCAGAAGTTTGTGCAGAGAGCCAGCACTTTCATCCTTATCTATGCTATGTTGGTACTTGTACGTAAATGATCATGAATCTTCCTTATAACATCAACTCATCTTTTACGAAGTAAAGAAATTACAATTTTTATTAAGAATATAAAACGGGCATAATTACAACTCTATCTGGGGGCAGTGAATCAAACATTTTACGTGTTATATTTTATGTTTTATCAAAATTTTACGAACGAGTAGCAATAAAAGGTTTTTATGTAAAACGAATTTACGAGTTCACTGGCAGAGGCAGACATTTTAAATGTACCTACACAGAGGCGAGTCTGGGACGACATTTATATTAGTGACGCCATGCAAGTGCTTGTTCCACTATGTGATGCGCTGCAACGATACACATAGCTTGATCCATGTGAGTATTATAAATTTTCTTATTCTGTATAGCTAATGGTGCCGATTCTGTTGTCACAAAATTCTCTAAACTAGACTAAAAATCACCAAAGTTTAGTTTATTCCTGACAAACGACGATTTCCTATTCTGAAATTGACTAAAGTGACACAACTTAACTATATTTTAGTTTGACAGCACTAAGATTGCACTGAATTATTAGTTTAGTGAAAATGGTAATTTTGCTATTCTGTTGTTGTCAATTTCATTATTTTATTCGACCTAAAATTTTGGTTGTCTTACTAAATCTGACTATTTTTAGTCGCGATTAAATAGGTGTGGAATAAAATTAGTCGTCAAGAACTAAGATTCACACCGACTCCTCGACTTCTGGTGCAAAAATAGTACTGTATTTTTTTTCTTTTCTTTTGCTTATATCTCGAAAACGGTGTGTCCTATCGCAAAAATAATGAAAATTTCGACCCCCTTTAGGAAACCCCAAACACCTCTAAAACACAACATGTGGATAATAACTTTTCATATTTTCAATGAAAAAAAAAAAATTGAAAATTCCATACTAAATCACGTCGAGGCTGCCGAACCCGGCTGGCTCTAAAAAAAACACGGGGTAGGGCAAACAAGTACCACGTTGCGAAGCCAAAACATACCACGTGCGAGTCGCGATTGTCAAATTCGATTTTAGTTGTGTCAAAATAGTTTTTAAATTTAGAGACATTTTTTTGCAGAATAGCGTTTAGATTCTCATAGTAAAAAATAAGGAATTTTAGTTATAGTTTAGTTAGTTTAGTTCGGTGTACAACAGAATCGGCACCATTATCTTGTCTTAGATGCTTAGTTTGTGGCATTCAATTTTATAGAATGGAAGGACAACATTGTTCTTTCATGACATAAAATAACACGACATCACGCCTGTTCTCCAATTTCACCCACGTTTCACCAGCTATGTTTAGGACCCATGTAAATAGGGAGCGAGCCTATTGCCATCAACCGAAGGAATTCTATATGGACATACCTGGATATCGAACCCAGGTTCTCATGCTCACCGTAACGCTTGTGGACATTAGACAAACGAGGCGTTGTTCATTCAATGCGCAATCTCACCTTCTATTTCAATGTATTTCTTGCAAATAAACATTTGATTTGATTTGATTTGAAAGTAGTAAAGTAAGTAGCGCATTTACTAATAAGAGGCTTTTTTCTTGAGGGTGGGAAATTATCAAATAACTTCTCCCGCTCTGGTTGGAGCAGGAGGGCGTGTCAGAGTTTTACTGACTAAAACCCACCCGTGTTCCCTTAGTTTCCCGTGTGCTAGGGGCCACGGTATCTCTTCCGAACAACCCGCATCCCTGGCAGGCTAATAAGAGGCTTCAAAAAGCGAAGATTCGTGAAGTAGCAAGGAGTTATGTGAAATGTCCTACCTCATAATCAAAACATTTTATGGTATTCCCAAACGAGCAAGAAGTTAAGGTACATATTCTACTTCCAGTCCTTACCAATACATCCTCATACTTTAGCAATTCTCCAACTCCCATATAAATTAAATCCGCGCCATTATGGGAACATTCGTTACCCATTAATTAAACGAATATAATACAATTGAATTTCACAGGATTTAAGTCGCATATGTTATCCGTGTAATAGCTATCCGATTCCGAAGAGAAAGCCAGGTTCTAATTTATGAGCAAGTCGCCAATAAGTTGGTTCGTTTAATGTTACGTTTCGTTTTACACTGCATTTTCTATTAATAAAGGAATTATTGAAGATTGGATTTCTAATCGGGAATTGGTCGTAAATGTTATTAATGGTTTTGGTCAGTTGGTTTTGTAAAGTTGCCAGTTTTGGTGGAAGAACTAAGGAACTGAATCGTGACATATAGGTATAGGCAATGCACTATTACGCTACTGTTGAGCATGAGGTCGTGTGTTTGATTCCCGGATCGGGCAAAGTTTTTCTTCAGGTTTTTCCCATCTGGAATTTGTCCCGGAATCTAGATGTATGCCCGTTCAGTGGCAATAGGCTCGCCCCCTGTTAAACTCAAAGCATTTATTTCAAATAAACCAATTACAGGCACTTTTGAATTGTCAAGGTCGGCGAGTTAAAAAGATGAAGCTAGTTGCCCATTCCAAAGCGTAGGTACATATGCAGAAGAACGGGCAAGAAAGTTATATAACCAAACTCATCATTCATCATCTGTACAGTAAAAATCTCTACCATTTTCAAAATTTACGCGTAATTAACAAAAAAACTTATTAATGACTGCTTTTACTTGAGATTTTGGATTGTAAGTTGTGAATTGGAGTTGTAATTTAAATTTATTATGCATGTCGAATAAAAATAATTAATGACATTATAAATCGCATGCATTATTCCAGTTAATTAACAAATTACTTCCAATAATAATTAAACACGTAAGATTTGTCACCCATCCCCACGGACCAACCGCAGCAAGCGTAGTTGACCGTGGTCGATCGATCAGTGCGCTTGATATTACTTAGCCACAACCCACTGTATAAGATTAAACAACTAAGAAACTAGTAGTTACATATTTTAATTATCCTAGTATACTTCAGAAGTAAAAAGATATTTCTCAAAACCGTCATAATTGTAAATATTGGCGAACTAAAGTTCGCCACAGTAGAACCAAAACTAGCACTCAATTGTTTTAAGATTCACGCTAGGAATAGCTGAGAGAACGGTTGGTACAGAAACAGGACAAATGTGAACGAGATATAAAACTCTACTTGGTATTAAAACTGTTGGAAACTTAATTTACATAGTTAGGTACAAAATGAAAAATAAAATAAAAATTTCAATAGACTATATAATAATTATGGCATCTGAGATTATTCGCTAAATACTTTTTGGTTAATTCAATTAGTGCGCTCAAAAAAAAAAACGTAAAAAAAAAACAATGAACAAAAACGTATTGCATCGGCCGGGAATCGAACCCGGGCCGCCCGCGTGGCAGGCGAGCATTCTACCACTGAACCACCGATGCTTACGAGAGTGTTGACGAAATTATGTAACGTTATCGTCAGCGCACAAAATAATATTACGTCATCGGTGTGCTATGTAATCATGTTTTGTCCTATGTATAGTTTTTTGCTTAATATCATCTGACTTGTTTTGAAGGAGGCCAGTAAAAATTGTGGGTAACTAGTTACTAAAATTATTATTGTTTGCGAGATTGTAGAAGAAATCACCTAAAAGAAGTGCATCAATATGGAATTGAATCGTGAAAAAAATGAATCTTAGATCCTACTAATATTCATAATATAAAATAATAGGGCTGTTTTTGTTAATTGCGAAAGTTGGTATGTTTGGATTATTGTAATCTACTCAGTCACGCAAAAATGGCTGAACGGATTTGTAAGAAATTTTGCACACAGATAGCTTATAACCTAGATTAACAGATGGGATACTTTATATCCCGGTAGTACGTTCCCGCGGGATGTTTTATGACCTCCACGCGAGCGAAGCCGCTGGCAAAAGTTAGTAAGGCAAATAATTCACAACTTTTTCAGACTATTCGTCCAGCAGTTCACTGTGACCCCCATAACATCTTCCGAGTCAATAGATACGAGACCCACTTTGCCCACAACCCCGTCCAACGTCCTATAAATTTGCCCCGTGACTACACCCGGCTCAATAAAATAGAATGGATGGCATTTTTGCAGTTTCCAGTTTGTTCATGAATCATGAGTATTTTATTAGACTGTGTCTTTAGTGCGCTTTGATATAACAGAAAATACTAAATTCATGTATCTTTAGCTGTGTTAGATAATTATTTTGTGAACTGATTTCGTTCTTTCAGTGGAATCAGTCATACCGATCATCATCATCATCATCATCAGCCTATAATGTTCCCACTGCTGGGACACACGCTGGATTACGGCCCACTCCTGTCGGTGAGAGGGAGTGGGCCGTAATCCACCACGCGGGCCCAGTGCGGGTTGGTAGATGTCACATGTCTTCGAATTTTTGGTTCTAGGACATGCCGGTTTCTTCACGATGTTTTCCTTCACCGTTTTGAGAGCAGTGGCGATTCAATAATTTACACATAAAGCGCCTGTCTGGGTTCGAACTCACTACCTACAACTCGTAAGTCGCGGCCGGTACCACTTGGCCACCACTGCACTTCAGACCGATACTTGTGATAAAACACAGATAAGGTTTTTCAAAAGGGTCAAACAATGTGGTATGATAATTTTATTATCAGCTCATCAAATACATATGTCTTATTCTGGGCAGCGGGCCTAGACACAATAGCATCCTTTGTGCGAGAATGATGATGGAAACGTCAAACAGGTATGTGTAGATTGACACAAGAGATTAGTATGTACAATACATTTTGGACTTGGTGGAGCAGCGGCCGCGACTTCGTCGTAGATTCGAACCCAGACAGGCGCTTTACTCTGTGTAAATTATTTCATCACCACTGCTCTCAAAACGATGAAGGAAAACATTGTATAGGAACCGGCATGTCCTGGAAACAAAAATTCTTTTAACATCCACTTATCCGTTCTGGGCCGGCGTGGTGGATAACGGCCCACTCCGTCTATCCGAGAGTCCTGTGTCCCAGCAGTCGGAACATGATAGGCTGATCATGCTATGTCTTAGACTGACAAGCCATTTAAACGTTTCTGTCAGTACAGATATATTGTTGAAAGACGTTGTAGAGATACGAAACGCTTTCAAAGGGTTGTCACTTCATGTCTTAAGCCTCGTGTTGCAGAGTTGCAGAGTTGCTGTCAACATATTGCGGGCAAAACTTGTTTTGCGGAGTTGATCACGCCATGTTGCAGAGTTGACGCCCGGCGAGCGAAAACATCAGTTTATCAACAAATGTTGACGTGTGTGGACGTGTTTGCAACTGTTTATAAGCATTTTATACATCAGATACAGAGAACACAACAACACTACTTCCCCGGGCAACATTTTGCGTGTGTGGACAACCCATATTGATTTAAACAAAGTTTCCAGCAGCATTCTCGCAGTTCATCAACAACGTTGATCAACTGTTGCTAAACAAATGTTTACCATAAATACGCCACAATAACCTCGTAACGCCTTACGTTACGAGGTTATTGTGGCGCGTATCCAAAACTGGAACTTACGCAGTGATCTTGTTTATTGAATACATTCCAACTGACATTTCATAAAACAAATGCATAAATGTTTACCAACAGCGCCCCCTGTCATCATTCCAGCGCCAGAAGATCCTTGCACCTACCAGTTTACGTGCATATTTATAATAAGGTCTTACAACAACTGCACAGCAGTCAGCCGTGTTTAGCCAAGAATTTCATCCGATGGCATCGGTAATGTGTAGTTCCTGGTATTGATGCCGCTACGGCACTGTTACTAATGTGGACCGCTCCGCTTAGAGCGATCGAGAAAAATGGGTAAATACTTATTGAATCTAACCATTAAAGTTAGGTACAGTCGCCAGCAGGTCAAGCTATCGCAAACTGTCAAATTTTCCCAATTGAACATAAACCTTATTCCTTTGTTATAAAGTTGAAAAACTATCAAAGAAATTTGACAGATTGGGGTAGCTTGCTGTGCTGGCCTCTGTACACAGGCATATTAAAAAAAAAAATGGAAAATTAATTGATTAGGAAATTGATTACCAATAGTATCAATGTAAATTGTCCGTACTCATTCATAGTCAAATCACAACTATCGGTCTTTGAACGATTTGTATGAAATGGTCAAACTATTAATTTCCTTGACAACCTTTGAGGAGTTTGATAGTTTTTTCAGCGTTTTTCGTGAAAGTGAGTGTTGTTATGTGGTGTACAGAGACGCTTTATGACTAGGGAATGCAAATCTCGCGAGATTGGGGCTCAAGCGAATCTCGCGAGTTTCTGAATAACAATGCTGCGAGATCTCGCCAATTTCGAGATCTCGCGAGACAGGCAGGTTTGTGTGTCTTTTTTGCAAATAATCATAATATTTGAATAAATTAGGAAAAAAATAATATTATTAGTATTACAAGAGAAATATTTATTTTATTTTCACGATATTTTTCAATGGACTTTTATGCATCAAAAATTGTTTGACGGATCTGTCTATATTTTTCTAATAAACTTCTAAGTAGAAAACCTCCCTCAATAAAAAAAATACTTTCTTTTACCGCGACCGCTACCTCAGGCCGTCGGCGTCGCCTCCCGCGCACTGAACGAAACAACTCCGTCCGTGTCAGTCCGCGCTTCGAATTCGACGTTTTAATGCTCGAGTGCAATCTCGTTAAACTCGCGAGATCTAGCCCTTTTTTCGTCTGGGCACGCCACGATTGCGGCGGTAAGTCCCCTCTTTGAGGAGTGGTTTGAGAGGCGGCATGGCGTCCTCACCTTCCGCCTGACGCAGGTCCTCACCTGATACGGTTGTTTCGGGAGGTTCCTGTTTCGGATAGGGCGGGAGGAAACGCCCGGGTGTTTCCACTGCGAAGATCGCCCTGAGGACACGGTGGAGCACACGGTGGCGGTCTGCCCTGCTTGGGCGGAGCACCGCCGTGTCCTCGTGGAGGCGATCGGCGGCGGCGATCTCTCGCGTCCGGCCCTGGTCCAGGCCATTGTACGGAGCGAGAGGGCATGGGGAGCCGTCACCTCCTTCAGTGAAGCAGTGATGCTCGCGAAGAGGGAGGCGGCGCACGTGAGGGAGAGGCAGCATATGCGCCGTCGCGACCCTAGCCGCCGCAGGATACGGAGACGCCCTGGGCGTCGGGAATCCCAGGCCGATTTCCGGCCACCGTAGGCATGGGCTTGCGGACGGCGAGTAATGGGTAGCTCGCTGTCCGGTAAGGACCAAGCCCAAGTCGACGGCGCGTTGTGTTCCACGCGCGCCTCAAAGAGATGTCAGCACAAATATTGATGGGGCCCGCAAGGGCCGATGCCTGCCAGGGGTGCGGGTTTGTTCGAAAGAGACACCACAGCCCCTGGCTTAAGGGCTACTGAAGGAACACGGGTGGGTTTTAGTCAGTAAAAGTCTGACACGCCCTCCTGCTCCACCCAGAGCGGGAGAAGTTATTTGATGATTTCCCACCCAAAAAAAAAAAAGCCCTTTTTTCGTCCGAGATCAATCTCGCTAAAAAAGACCGAGATCTTGCGAGAACGAGATTGCATTCCCTATTTATGACGTCATCCGATTCTGAAATAATATCTATTACTTAATATATCATGCATTTAGCCATTTGCTGTTCATAACATCATCGTATTTTCGTGTGCTGTGTGAGTCAAGAGAAACCACACCATAAAAAGGGGAATCCATCTTTTTAAAGTAATTCCTATATACTCGTAGGACGGTTATGTTGATCAGTTTATTACCGCTATTTATGTACAGGTCACCAGACACCAACTCAGTTAAAAATAGCACACCTAAACTATTTAAAGCCTCGTAGACTTCCTTTCCGAGAATTTATTTTAAACACCGAGCTCTAGGCGGGTCACAGTGTCGGGTCCCAAGAGGACTGCACCAGCAGAAGTCTTGTACACGTCGCCTGTACTACGTCGCGGGAATTATTAATGTGCGCCAAACATAGCTTACACCTGGCCATGCCTGGAAATGCAGGTCTTGACAACGAATGTGGAGGAATGACCGGGTTTGTCCCTCATGACATTTTATTCATTCAAGGGGATTTTTGAGGCAAGTTTATTATTACTGAGCTTAAACCTACCTTACACCTGATCACACCTGCAAACACTAGGTCTTGGCAGCTAAATGTCACGGAATGAGCGGGAATCCGGGATTGTTTTGTTCCTCATCGTCGTATTGATGATTCCAGTTGTTAGTTTTAAATAAGCTTCGACCCGAATTCGGCCACTTTGACAGCGTTATCATTGGCCTCGGGTGTTGGTGCACAGAGAGCACAACAAGAGGTGGGGGCATTGCTTGGGATGTGGCTCCACAATCGCACTGCCGGTTATTGGAGTACCGGCCCACTTGGCTTTTTAGTTGATTAAAAGATTTCTAGGTGTGCCATAGCAGTTTGTGGCCTGCTGGAAGCCTTTCTGCAGGCTCAACAACTATGTTGAGTTAAACATCCGGGTTCCATCTGACTACAGCTGGAACCCCGATGTTTGAGAAGCCACAGTTTCAAACGTGCTGCACTTGAGCTACCGTCGCGAACTGGGATGGTTGACTTGGGAAAGCTGTTACGGCCCCCCAGCCTGGCCATCGGCTTCGTTACGTTGTAAAGTAAATGCTATTTGTCTTTCTCCTGATTGAGCTTTTTAGCGGCACAAGCAATTTTGTTTCATCATCATCATCATCATCATTTCAGCCAAAAGACGTCCACTGCTGGACATAGGCCTCCCCCAAAAGGGGGCTTTTTGCCATAATCGCCACGCTTGGCAGGCGAGTTGGCGATGGCAGTATAGTGGTAAAATGCATAGATAATGCTGCTGTCCATTCTCTAGTAAGTCAATTAGTCGCCTTCTACGACACCCACTGGAAGAAATGGGATGGTGCCATTTTTGGAGAGTGTTAATGATTATTGTACATTAAACATAGCTACATCTGGACTTGGGGAATAAATAGGTAATTTTGAACAGGATGGTTTATTTGAGTGTTATGTTGGACAGTAAAATGAATCTGGATTCTACAACTAATGTGAACTGAATACCCGCCTACAGGTAGGAATGTCAAGTACACGAATCCGTGTTCAATCAATCAATCAATCAATCAATCTTTATTTGTGAACACAGGTATAACATTATAGGTCTTATGTTTACATTTTAGTCGGGCTCTATGTCCTACCAATGAAATTGGTGTACAAATATATTAGTTTTTGCCTTTTTTAGTTACAAGTCTGATTGAAGATACAATACAAAGTCAATTATATGATTATTAATAAATTATTAATCAATTACAATTTATTTTTACATGCATGTCAATGGTAAATTATATTAAAGGGTTAGCTAAGTCATATTTCATCATATTGTAGTTATGTCAATTAAATGTATGAATAAACAATTCATCAATTATAAATCAAATAAATTACATGCAAGTCAAATCACAATAATTACAGGGGTGGTAATGTCAAATCTTATCGTTTAAAAATTCTTCGATAGAGTAATAGGTCTTATCTATTAGAAATGAGTACAATTCACTTTTGAATTTTCGGACACTATCTTCACTCCTTATACATTTCGGTAATTTATTATAAACCTTTGGAGCCATTACAAAAATACTGTTTTTGTACAGTGCAGTACAAGATCCGACTGTTTGTAACCGATCACAGCGGCGCTGACTAGTTACTCGAGCAAATTTATGTAAAAAATTTTTAACGAACATGGACGTTTCATAGATGTACAACGACGGCATAGTTAATAATTTCGAATTTTTAAAAAACGGTTTGCAGCTGTCTGTTGTCTCCAAATTATATATAGATCTTATGCACCTTTTTTGACACTTAAATATCATATCTTTACCCGTGGCATTGCCCCAAAATATAATTCCATATCTCAATGTTGGGGCTACTAGACCATGATACGCCGTAAAGACAGTTGCTCTATTGGCTGTTTTATTTAACATGTGCAAGGCATAGGAATGTTGGTTTAGCTTACTGCATACTTTGTCAATATGTGAATTCCATTTTAAAGTGTTTTCTATGTTAAGTCCAAGAAATTTAGTCACATTTGTTTCATTAATAATTTTGTCCTTGTATTTAATATTTAAGTCCAGGTTGTTATTTATTCTTTGTTGAAATTTCATTAATACTGTTTTGTCAAGATTTATTACCAAATTATTATTTTCCAGCCAAGTCACAACTGATAGCAAGTTAGAATTAATCTCAGCCTCTAATGTGCTCACCTCGTCACTATTAAAAAGTAAAGTGCTGTCATCTGCAAACATTGTCATAGGATACGATGATGCTGTCGGAAAGTCGTTAATATAAACAATAAATAGGGGTGGCCCGAGTACACTACCTTGTGGTACTCCATAATTTACCGTTCTCTGGCTAGATTTATACATTATTTCGTTTTTATTTGAAATTCTATTTATTGTCGTTATTTGTTGCCTATCACAGAGATAAGATTCTATTAGATTAGATATATTTCCTCTTATTCCGTATGCGTTAAGTTTACTTATAAGTATTTTATGGTCTACGCGATCAAAAGCTTTTGACATATCCATATAAAGCGCCAGAGTTGGTAATCTCTTATCTACTCTGCCGCTAACCATATGTAAGAAATCGTAGATAGCCATGTCAATAGATCTGTTTTTCCTAAAACCTTTCTGGTTATCAACGAATAGGCAGTTTTTTTCAAAGTATGAATTAAGTTGATAACTTATTGCTTTCTCGAATATTTTTGAGAAAATCGGTACTAACGCTATCGGTCTGTAGCAGGACATATCTGTTCTGTTGTCCTTCTTGAAGAGAGGTTTTATAATTGTTATTTTTAATTCTTCTGGAAAGTAACCATGGCATATGCACATATTGATTAGATGGCTCAACACAGGGGCAATAATTGTGGAGACCCGTTTGATAATACTTGAACTTATATCGTCGTACCCAGTGCTAGACGTATTTTTTAGCGACATAATAATTCGATGAATTTCTGGTGGTAGTGTAGGCGACATAAACATAGAAGTAATTCTACTGCTTATACTATGTTTATTTTTATTAGTCTCTAAGTTAGTGAGTGGTTTCCCTTGATCTACAAAGTAATCGTTAAAAGCTTGTGCTATTTCATGAGGATTAGTTAAAATTTTGTCATTTGACTTAATTTGCATTATGGTCTCGTTTGGTAAGTTTTGTTTATTCTTGTTTTTGTTAACGACTTTCCAAGTTGCTTTACATAGATTCTGAGCTGAATGTATGAAACGATTATTGTGGGCTCTCTGAGTGAGATTTATAACTTTCTTCAGCCGATTTGAAAGCGTTTTAAAATTTTCTTTATTTTGCTTATTTGGGAATGACCGGTATTTCCACAGCAATTTTCTTTTTTTCTTACTGCAAATCTTAATGCCACGACTAATCCATTTTGCTTTTTCTTTAGTCGATATTCGTATTTTTAGATTTGGAAAACATAAATCATATAGCAACTTAAACAAGTCATAGAATAATTTGAATGCCTTAGCAGGATCCGTTTCCTCGTATACGTCAGCAAAAGTGATGGCTTTAATGTTGTCTATGAATTTATGAACATTTTCTTTTGAGTAATCTCGTTTAGTTGAGAACCAGTAATTTAATATACAGATTCGTCTTACGGGACATCGTAAAAATTGTGCCGTATGATCGGATACCGCCAGCTCTAAGACTTCTCCTTTTGATCCTCTTACATTGTGAATTATGTTATCTATGCAAGTTCCGCTGCCTAATCTTGTTGGAACTTTTATTTCAAATTTGAGATTGTACCCGGTTAAAAGATATTTGAATTGCTCTAAACATGTGGTCTTTTTTAAAAGATCAATGTTGAAATCGCCGCATATAATTAGTTTTTTCTTATTGTGCCATGAAAAAGTCTTTAAGAGAATATTCAAGTTATTAAAAAATATCTCAAGTTTACTCTTTATGTCCCTACTATGTGGACTCCTATAGACACACATCACAATGATGTTGTGGTCAGTAAGTTCTACTGCGCAACATTCAATTATATTAGACACGCAATACTTTCCCACTGACTCCAAAGTTCTATACTTAATTCCGTTTCGTATCATTATGCACGTACCACCATGTCGGGATTTTCGAGTGAAATGTGTAGCAAGTGTAAAGTTAGGAATATGTAACAAGTTAACATCCGATAATATCATATTGTGCTCCGAAAAACACAGCACGTCAATTATTTTTCCTGAATTGAATAGTTCATTAAGTGCGACAGTAAACATATGAGATTTGTTCAAAAGGCCATTAATATTTTGATGTAGAACATTAATATTTTTATACACGAAAAAAGTTTTCATGTTCACAATATTTTTCATCTGCAGAAAATTGATATTGGGCCGATGACATCTCTGATATGGTTAACAATACATTTTGAAAGATAATACGCATACCGCAGTCGTTAATTTTTCTATTTAATTTAGAGAACATGGTAAGGTCATAAAAAAGATTTAAATTAGAATCAAATGCAGTCGCGTAGTTATATGTTTGCAAGTCTAGATGTAATAAATTATTAAACGTCTCTATACGCCAGTTAAACATTGTCGAGTAATTACTTAATTTAAATGTAGGAGCACATAAGATTATATTGGTATTCTGAACTGTCATCAATGTCTCTCTTAGTTTTATAATGATATTAACATAATTATCAGTATGTAAAAAGTCTTCTTCTCCAATTAAAACAACACAATAGTCATTCATAGAATAATCAATTCGTTTTTTATGTAAGTCTTTTATAAGTTGAAGTGTACCACAATTGGGCGTGACATAATGACATACTTGAAAGTTTTTAAACACCTCTTGAGCCGTGGACAAAACTTTGTTATTTTTATTCGCACTAACAATGCACAGTTTTCGTTTAATGGAAATTGAAGAACGGTCATCACGTTCTTCCTTCTGTGTTATTGTATTATCTAGTTCTATCCTTGAAGAATTAATCGTGTCTTGTTTTTTTGAAAATAGTTGTGACTTCCTTGTCTTCTTCTGTGACTTTGTTTGAGAATTTGGGCGCGGAGTAGATGTAAGTGAGCTTTTTTTAGGAGTTCCCACTTCACTCGTCAATGTTTTTGTAGCCTTCTTTAGAACATAGTTTTTACTTGTTAATTCATTTACAGATTTTTTAAGCTGAGTATTTTCTATGTTTAAGTTCTTTATTTCTTCGTGCGCTGAGTTAAGTTGTGAAGTAAGTTGTGCAATTTGGTTTTGTAGTTCCTGTATTCGTATATTGTTTTCGTCACTTGATATATTTGGTAAGCTACTAGTGCTGCCATCTAACTTCGAACTATTGAGGCTAATTTCTTCGGATATTTCTAAAGAGCGTGTCTTTGTTTTCCTAAACGTAATGTTGTCAAAGAAGCTCATAATGAATGTCACTTAACAATATCTGATAAAATGGAAAAAGAAATGATTGAGTTTCGAACTCGCGCCTTCTAGCGAGCACATTCCATGCGGTAACCACTAGGCCATCTGAACATTAATGCTCACTTTAAAATTAGTCATCTGTTATTAAGCGTATCTTTATCCGTTACTTTTTATTTGGATATTGGCGGTTAACTGAAAATAATGAATGGTTTTGTACGCTTTGTTAAAAGTTTTTTGTTGCAACTCACTGTTTTGGTTTAACTGCTTGGTTTTGAGTAGTTTTTTATTGTTTCACCAGCGTAATTATTTTCACTTCAAACGATAATTCACTTAGAATGACACTATGGACAGTCTTCTTGTAGGCTTACTGCGTTTGGATTTCGGTGGTAAATAGCTTCATAGTTTAGGAATATTATCACTAGATTTCAATGTGGTTCGAGTATTGTAGTCCACTTTCACTAATTAACTACTTCAGAGCACTTAACATGTACTTACACAATTTTTTAATAATTATTTTATACGGAGCTGTTGTTGACAGTTGACAGTAGGTATCGAAAAAAACCATTCATTAACCGATCTCAGTCTTCGAAATGTAGCCACTTCATAAAGGGTAAAATGTTTATTGAGGATGATATTCTAGTAGCATGTTTGTCTATTTCCTTTTTATTTTATTCTTTTACATTTTGTTTTTATTATTTTTGTATTCCTGTTTAGTTCTATCACATTTACATTCAATTATATTATTTTTTCTATAAGTTCGCTGTACCAGTACCGTGTCCTAATTATTGTTGATGCACCGGGCGACGTCTTTATGTCAAAGCCGGCTGTCGCTGAAAACCAGCGCTGGGGCTCTGTCTTGCATAGGGTCGCAGCAAAATGCTGCGCGATAGCCGTTTTGCGTGGATGTGACGCATGTTCCCCTCAACTTTTTCTAATTTTTGTATACTTAACTGTTTCTATTTGCGTCATGTTTACCGCAAATAAACGTTTTTTCTTTCTTTCTTCTTTACTGTGACAGTATTTATGTGAATATTGAAAGTTGCAAAGTATTTCTAAGTTAATCTAGACGCGCGGTAGCGTGTCAAATACTAAGAACATAAATAAAATAACTTCACCCACAAGCTTGAACTTGGTTGAAGCTCAGCTTAAGGAATTCATAAGACTGTCCGAATCCTGCGATAACTCCACCAACGCCATATTAGCCGACGATATGGAAATCAGATGGCAATCAGCTGAATTATGGTAAGCCAGGATTGAAAGTTATTTCTTCTGCAGTCTTGCATAAATATTGTAATTAATTCAGTGATGCTTTGTGGCGAGACTTCTTAATTGATTGTTTTAAGAAAGTCGTTAATTGGAATTTTGACCTTTCGCTTGGCAAAGTGAATTTTAAATGGTTCTGTGAGCGCGGAGACAGCGTAAATTCAAACGATTTTAAAATTAAAAACACTCGTTTCGCATATATAATATTAACTTTAGTTTAAGATTTTATTCATATCTATGGGTGCCATATGTATACCAAAATGCTACAGGGAAGATGTATTTCGATTAAAAAGTTATTCGAACTTACGTTAAGTTTACGTTTAGCGTTCGTGATAGATCCGCTGGATATTTACTCTTTGGTTTCAGTATTTCTATCTCGATTAATAAGTTCATATGCTATGTAATTATTATTTGAAATTTATAAATAAGGTGTCCTAGAAAAGCCCAGCATGAGGAATCACAGTTTTGAACCAATACATACATGCCCACTAGTTTTCAGGAAGATTCAGTCAACGCAAATTGCATCAAAAAGGACAAAATATAGATATTCATAAACAGATATTACAAGTCAATAATTGATTGTAAAACAAATTAATTAAATAATGAGACAATATTCAGAGGAGGTTGCTGTAATACGCAATAAATCGCAGCGGTTCGTTTCGAACCGCAGCGTGCGCGCTGCGGTATGTCCGAGGTGAGGGCGGAGGTCGCCCGTTTGACGGCCGCCATGGAGTGTCTCCGCAAGGAGAACATGGAGCTCCGAGCGGACCTGGCCGGGCTCCGAGGAGCTGGCCCCAATGTGGTGCCTCAGAAGGGGGCGCGGCATGGGCAGGGTGGACCCGCACCAGAGGAAGACCGGGTGCTAAATTTGGTGCGGCAGGAGCTGGCTACCTTCCGGAGCCGGTTTTCCGCCCTGGAGGCCATAGTCCTGCGCCCCCCGCTAGCGACGAGTCAGCCGGCGTTGGGCCAGCAGAGGTCCACGTATGCCGTCGCCACGACTGCTACGGCCAAGTCGGCTCCGCAGTCGGGTCGGCCCCCGGCGAAACCGGTGCCGCCCAAGCCCAAGAAGGGCGGGGTGGCTACGCAGGCGGCGACGGCACCACCCCTGGTGCCAGGACGGACGGCCCCGCCTCCTCAATCTCCTCCGACCGACGCCGAATGGCAAGTGGCTGGGGAGAAGAAGAAGGCGGGCAAGGCCGCAAGGGCGGCCAAACGAAAGGAGAGGCGGCAGCGGCGCAAGAAGCGTAACGCCGCGGCTAGGTTGCGCGCCCCGAAATCCGCAGCTGTAGTAATTACCCTACAGCCGGAGGCGGAAAAGAAGGGCGTGTCCTACCGCGACGTGCTCTCCAAAGCAAGGGCGGCGGTGAACCTTGCGGAGCTGGGGGTCACCAATGGCATGCGGATGAGGGTCACTGCGACCGGAGCCCGCATGCTGGAGATCCCCGGTGCGGCTAGTGGCCCGACCGCTGACGCCCTAGCCGAAAGGCTTAGGGCGTCCCTAGACGCGGACGAGGTCCGAGTGTCCAGGCCCACCAAGTGCGCTGACATGCGCATCTTGGGCCTGGACGACTCCGTGACGGAGGGCGAGGTGGTGGCCGCCGTAGTCAGGACTGGGGAATGCTCTGCTGAGCAGGTGAAGGCAGGCACCATCCGTCCTGACAACACGGGCATGCGAACCGTTACGGTGAGCTGCCCCGTGTCGGCGGCCCGTAAGATCACGGAGGAGGGTCGAAGGCTCCTGGTGGGGTGGGTGTCTGCGCAGGTGAAGCTGCTGGAACCCAGACCTCTGAGGTGCTTCCGCTGCCAGGTGGGCCACCACGTGGGAGTGCAATGCACCTCGGAGGTAGACCGCAGCAGTCATTGCTTCCGCTGCGGTCAGCCCGGTCACAAGGCCGGCTCGTGCACTGCCACACCGCACTGTTACCTATGTGCGGCAGCTGGCAAGCCGGCCGAGCACCGGGCTGGGAGTAAAGCCTGCGCTCCACCCGCTGAACCCAGGGGCCGAGGCAGGGCCAAGCCCTCCGCCACCGCCGTCACCGCCGCAACCGCCGCCACTCCCGCCGCCGCTGCCGCCTCCACCGCCGTTGTTGTCGCCGCCGTTGCGGCTGGGCCTGCCCAGGAGGCCTCGGAGGGGGCTGAAATGGAATGCCAGTAACGGCCCCATTACGCCTCCTCCAGGCAAACATCAACCACTGCGCCGCCGCTCAGGATCTGTTGATCCAGAGCATGGCGCAGTGGTCGATTAACATCGCCGTGGTCGCTGAGCCGTACTTTGTCCCGCCCAGGGATGACTGGGTGGAGGACCTGAGCGGCTCAGTGACCCTCATTTCGTCGGCCGCCGCCGGTACCCCGACCCTCGAGAATGTTAAGAGGGGACGGGGTTGCGTTGCAGCACGGTTCGGGGAGATTGTCGTGGTAGGGGTGTACTTCTCCCCGAGCCGAACTCTCGCCGAGTTCCACAACTCCCTTGCGGAGTTGAGAGACGTCGTCGTCGGGTTTCGTTCCCTCCCCGTACTCGTCCTCGGGGACTTCAATGCCAAGAGCTTGGCTTGGGGTTCCCGGTTGACGAACGTGCGGGGCAGGATGGTGGAGGACTGGGCTCTGGAAGCAGACCTGGTCGTCCTAAACCGGGGTTCTGTCGCCACGTGTGTGCGGATGCGGGGTGAGTCGGTGGTGGACATTTCGTTCGCCAGCCCCGCTCTGTCGCCGCGTGTCATCGACTGGCGCGTCATGGAGGGGGTGGAGACGTATTCCGACCACCGGTACATCCGGTTTGACGTCTCCGCCCAGACCTCGAGTGCGCCGGTCCGACAGGCCCCGTGTGGTCCGCGGTGGGCGTTGAAGCAGCTGGACCGGGAGCTTCTCCTGGAAGCCTCGATCGTGCAGGCCTGGGTGTCATCACCGGACAGGCCTGCCGACATCAACGACGAGGCCGAGTGGTTCCGGGAGACCATGTCCGAGGTATGTGACGTGGCTATGCCCCGGGTCCAGCCAGGTCGTGCTTCACGCCAGGTGTACTGGTGGTCGCCGCAGTTGACAGCACTGCGCGAGGCGTGTGTTGCTGCGCGACACCTTTACTCCAGGCATCGCAGGCTCCGTATCCGCCCTCCGGATACGGAAGCCATTGAGGCGGAGCTGTACGAGGGGTACAGAGTGGCGAAGACCGCCCTCCGGGATGAGATCCTGCGGGCCAGAGTTGTGGCCCGCGAGGAGTCGCTGGAGACTCTGAACAGAGACCCGTGGGGACGCCCCTACAAAACGGTGCGTGATAAAATCCGCCCGTGGGCTCCCCCGCTGACGCAGAGTCTCCGGCCTCATCTCGTGCAGGACGTGGTGAGCGCTCTGTTCCCCTCACGAGGGGAGCACGCTCCCCCGCCTATGGCTCCGCCTCCTGCGGTGCCCGATGCGGACCACACCGACGACGACGACGACTCTCCAGAGGTGACCGAGGTAGACCTGAGAGTGGCGGTACGTAGGCTGAATGCCAAGAATACCGCCCCAGGACCCGACGGCTTGCCCGGCAAAGCCTGGGTCCTGGCCTTGCAGGCTCTCGGGCCTCGACTAAGAGGGCTCCTAAGCGCATGCTTGGAGGAGGGCCAGTTCCCACTTCGCTGGAAGACGGGGAAACTGGTCCTCATTAAGAAGCCGGGGCGCCCAGCGGACTCTCCGTCCGCTTACCGGCCCATTGTGCTGCTCGACGAGGTGGGCAAGCTCTTTGAGAGAGTAATTGCAGACCGCCTCGTCGGGCGGCTGGTGCGGGTGGGGCCGGATTTGGCGGAGAGCCAGTTTGGTTTCCGCAGGGGGCGCTCCACGGTGGACGCCATCATGCGCGTGCGAGCCCTCACGACGGGGGATGCTGTGGCCCGGGGTGGGGTCGTCTTGGCGGTGTCATTAGACATCGCCAATGCCTTCAACACCCTGCCCTGGAGTTGCATAAGGGAGGCACTCCGGTATCACCGGATGCCGACCTACCTCTGTCGTGTGGTCGAGGCCTATTTGACGGACAGGGCCGTCATCTACCCCGGTCACCTCGGAGAGTGGAACCGGCGAGAGATGTCGTGCGGTGTCCCACAGGGATCGGTCCTGGGGCCGTATCTGTGGGACATCGGGTACGACTGGGTGCTGCGCGCCGACCTCCCTGGCGGCGTCAGTGTAGTCTGCTACGCTGACGACACGCTGGTCCTGGCGCAAGGGAGGTCGTACCAGGCGGCGGCCGACTTAGCTACACAAGGGGTTGCGACAATCGTCGATAGGATCCGGCAACTGGGACTCGAGGTGGCATTGCACAAGTCCGAGGCCATGTGGTTTCATGGTCCTCGGAATGCGCCACCGACGGGTTCCCAGATAACGGTGGGAGGGGTTCACATCGGCGTCGAGTCGACGATGAAGTACCTGGGACTCGTCCTCGACAGCCGGTGGAACTTCGCGGAGCATTTCCGCCGTTTGGCTCCCAGACTGGAGCGGGCCGGGGCTGCGTTGAAGCGGCTCTTGCCCAATCTAGGGGGGCCAAACGCCTCCTGCCGGAGGCTCTACGCGGGGATCGTGCGGTCCATGGCCCTATACGGGGCGCCGGTGTGGGCGCCTACATTGAGGCGCCAACCAGCTCGCAAGTTGAGGGCGTCCCATAGGGTCATGGCGATCAGAATGATCCGAGGATATCGCACGATCTCCGGCGAGGCGGCGGGCCTCCTTGCCGGATTACCGCCATGGGATCTGGAGGCAAAGGTCCTCGCGCAAATATGGGAGTGGCGCGAGGAGGCCAAACGCCGGGGCGTAAGTCCGCTGCCGCGGGAAATCGCGGCACAGCGGACAGAGCTCCGGCGGGATCTCATGGTGACATGGAGAGAGCGATTGTCGCAACCCAGTGCTGGGCACGCCACGATTGCGGCGGTAAGTCCCCTCTTTGAGGAGTGGTTTGAGAGGCGGCATGGCGTCCTCACCTTCCGCCTGACGCAGGTCCTCACCGGACACGGTTGTTTCGGGAGGTTCCTGTTTCGGATAGGGCGGGAGGAAACGCCCGGGTGTTTCCACTGCGAAGATCGCCCTGAGGACACGGTGGAGCACACGGTGGCGGTCTGCCCTGCTTGGGCGGAGCACCGCCGTGTCCTCGTGGAGGCGATCGGCGGCGGCGATCTCTCGCGTCCGGCCCTGGTCCAGGCCATGGTACGGAGCGAGAGGGCATGGGGAGCCGTCACCTCCTTCAGCGAAGCAGTGATGCTCGCGAAGAGGGAGGCGGCGCACGTGAGGGAGAGGCAGCATATGCGCCCTCGCGACCCCAGCCGCCGCAGGATACGGAGACGCCCTGGGCGTCGGGAATCCCAGGCCGATTTCCGGCCACCGTAGGCATGGGCTTGCGGACGGCGAGTAATGGGTAGCTCGCTGTCCGGTAAGGACCAAGCCCAAGTCGACGGCGCGTTGTGTTCCACGCGCGCCTCAAAGAGATGTCAGCACAAATAGTGATGGGACCCGCAAGGGTCGATGCCTGCCAGGGGTGCGGGTTTGTTCGAAAGAGACACCACAGCCCCTGGCTTAAGGGCTACTGAAGGAACACGGGTGGGTTTTAGTCAGTAAAAGTCTGACACGCCCTCCTGCTCCACCCAGAGCGGGAGAAGTTATTTGATGATTTCCCACCCAAAAAAAAAAAAAAAAAAAAAGCGTGCGCGCTGCGTTAATTAATTTCACCACCAGACAACAGAATGCCCCTATGTTTTTAATTAATATGCATCTTTATTGTTTTAACTAGTTTTGGGAGTGCCTCGAGCCAATAATAATTTAATGTTGGTATTTTTAGGTTAGTGTGGAAAACAAGAGATTGTTATAATAAAATTTTTTTTTTTTTTTATTCAAAACACTGACTATCAGTCCGTTTTTTAATCTCATAAGAAGACAATGATGACTTGCACATGGTGTTCATTGATCTGGAGAAAGCGTATGATAAGTACCTCGGGATGTGTTGTGGTGGACCTTGAAAGAGAAAGGGTTGCCCGGGAAGTATGTAGAGTTGATTCGTGCTATGTACAGTCAACCTCGTACCTACGTTCGGTCGGCTGCAGGCAATACCGATGAGTTAAATGTGGCTGTAGGCTTGCACCAGAGATCGGCTTTTAGTCCTTACCTCTTCCTGTTGATCATGGACGCTCTGACGTCGGACATACAGGAGGAGGCACCCTGGTGTATGCTGTTTGCCGATGACATTGTTCTTGTCGGTGAAGATGTATTCGAGATCCAGAGCAGATTGGAGAAGTGGCAATAGAAGCTGGAGAATTTTGACTTGAAAATCAGCAGAACCAAAACTGTTCTGCGATTTCGGCGGTCTCTCCAGTTCTGGAGCCATAGCGCTTGATGGCGTGCTTTTCCCAGTCTGCCCCCACTTTCGGTATCTCGGTTCACTCGTGCAAAGCGATGGCGAAGTAGATCGGACGGTTAAGCACAGAATTAACACCGGATGGATGAAATGGCGGCAGGTCACGGGAACCATCTGCGACTCCCATATTCTCCTTAAAAGGGGAAGATATGTAAAACCATGGTAAGACCTGCCGTCTTGTATGGGTCAGAATGTTGGCCCACAAAAGAGATGAATGGAAGGCAATTGCATGTAGCCGAGATGAGAATGTTAAGAGGAATGTGTGGTGTTACACGAATGGATAGAAAAAATGAGTACATAGGAGGAAGCCTGAAAGCGGCACCGATAAATGAAAAGTTGTGTGGAAATCGGTTGTCATGGTATGGGCATGTGATACGGAGGAATGAGGAATATGTCGTGAGGAAAGTTTTGAGTATGACTGTCGATGGCTATAAGAGTAGCGGGAGACCAAAGAAACGATGGATGGACTGTGTGAATGATGATATGGTTAGAAAGGGTGTGACTACGGAGATGACTAATAGAGAAGTGTGGAAGAAAAAAACATGTTGCGCCGACCACTAATAAATTGGGATAAGGACAGAAGAATGATGATAAGAAAACAATCATGGTTTAGTTATAGATACTTGTGATTATGCCATTCTAAACCCATAATATCGTTTTTCATTACGTCAATACTGCGTTTAGATCTTTGGATACCTAAGTATTCAATCATGCAAGAGGTGCCAAAGAAGTAGCTACGTTACACAAATCCTTCAATTTACGCCTTGCAAGATACTCACAGGACAACAAGTGATTATTTCTTTATGTCTCCATGTGAGAGCAAGTGACCCCACAGAACAATACCAAAACATTTTTCTATAAAGAGTATGACTAACAGTTAGTAGGTATCTGCTACCAATTCTAGTCCCCAACAAGCTAGCTACAAAACATCCAATACTGCACTTCAATCTCAGCAAATTAATATTCTTGTTTCGCAGCATTTTCTCAAATTACCCTCTCTGCAGCATCAAGTAGAGAACAACTATTTAATTATATGTCCCTTAGACCGTTTCCGTACGACTGGCTCTTTTGAATCCAACTTGAAATAGGTGGAAGCTTCAAGAACCTTCCGAGGAATTGGATTGTTTTTTGCAAGACATTTATAGCTTTGGTTATGGAGTGCAGTGTCTTGGCGGAAATATTTTCATTTTGGACGTTACGGTTAGTTTTAGAGCGAATTGTTTCAAAGGTTGAGAACATTTTATTCTTTGCTTGCTGATCAGTGACATTGTAAATTTGGATAAAAAAATTGCCCTCTATTCTCGTCAAGTATGATGAATTGACAAGGAAACATATGCCTAAGGATATAATCATGTGTTTCCTAAAATGGCAGCATATTTAGTAAAATAACACAATTTAGCAGGCTCAATACTAAATCCATTATCCATCTTTGAACCCAACAAAAATTGGGTTAAATCCATTAATTTATCAGTAAGCAAGTACTTAAGGGTGTCCATTTTAATTACTTTTAATTATAAAACCAAACACTTTCGTCATTTTTAATTATTCAGCCATCAATTTTGTTAACTTTCCGTTTCAGCTGGGCCCACATTAATTTCTGAAGGATTACCTAGGACGCTTGAATTTAAAGTTAAACTAAAGATTTAAAACTTTCCTGAAAGTAATGTTGGGATTTATTTCTCTTTATTTAATTTTATAAGAAGACTAGCTTGTTCCTGAATTATGTGAGGTCGGATTTTAGTCGAACTAGCAGTCTGATTGCGTAATACACTCGTAATCTCGATCGCTATTGTTGTGACAGTTTGCGCTATTGCCCTAGTCCTAATTAATTTAATCGGTCACTCGAATACGCAATCGTCACGTTCATATGTTGTTCAGAAAATAGGAAGGTGTCCTCGGCACGACCACGCGCTCAGGGTTTATCAAACAAAATGAACGCGACGGACGGTATAGTGTTCACGCGACGCTTTTCTTTTTTGAGGGTGGGAAATCATCAAATAACTTCTCCCGCTCTAGGTGGAACGTGTCAGACTTTTACTGACTAGAACCCACCCGTGTTCCGTCAGTTGCCTATGTGCCAGGCGCTGCGGTATCTCTTTCGAACAATGCGTATCCCTGGCAGGCATTGACCCTTGCCCATCAAGTTGTGCTGACATCTCTTGGTTTGGTTAGGGCACGAAATTAAAGATGTCGAGCAGATAAATTCTTGAAACAAAGGAAGCATTGTACCGATTTTGTGATAGTATTAAAAATAATACGAGTCATCACCTGTCTAGCCTTTTCCCAACTATGTATGTTAGGGGCAGCTTCCAGTCTAACCGGATGCAGCTGAAGACCATTATTTTACATGGAGTGACTGTCCATCTAACTCCCCACAACCCAGTTTATGGGTAATACGAAACGTCTTGGTCAGATTGGTAGTCAGACTTTCGGGCTTCTAACGACCCATAACGACTGTCAAAGATCCACGAATGACAGCCGGGATCAACGGCTTAGCGTACTTTCCGAGGGACGGAGGGGTCTTGGTATGTAAAGATGGTCACCCATCCACAGACCAACCGCGGCAAGCGTAGCTTAACCTGATCGATCGATCCGTGCGGCTTTTATTACTTCGCCACGAGCCTTCCCGCAATTGTACAATTTTCACGAGTGTGTTATGCAATGAGATTGCAGATGCGATTGAACATCAGTATCAACATAAACGATTGCCATCTGACCTCCTATTTTATGATAGTCGAAAATTGACCGCTAAAAATGCACCAGCGAACTGAATTTATCGAAAAGCAGACCAGCCGGGCTGCGTTAAAAGAGAAATGTTTTTATTAAGTCCAGGTAAAATTCATGGCGCTCTATTCCGACCACGAGAAGCCACTGAGAATTTTGCTCTTAGAAGAATTATATTTACTTAGTTGGTGAGTTAACGTGATATCATGGTCGGCAGGTTAACTTGGCCTGGATTAAATTAAGGATTACTTATTGATTCACTCATGAAATACATAGGTAAGTACTGCAAGAGTGAGATCTTTTGCTAGGTTATGTAACAACGAGGAACAATATATGCCTCACTTGTCAGTCACTTAATTCTCTTACATAATAGATCAATCTTTGAATTCTCATGGTACTTCGACAAGAATTCATTTAATCCCTACTTCACTACTAATATTTGTGAATATTCCACACGTTAGGCGCTAGATGGGGTGACAGAACGCGTAGAAATTCAATTTAATCAATTACACGAAACTGTCGTCGTCAAGGAAAACGGTGCTGCCATCGGTGGATATTTGCGGTACTAAACGGCGGGCGTCGACCAATAGGAAGAGGATATTATCGCGCCGCCAACGCGAACCAATCAGGCTGGAGATTTGATTTTGAAGAAATAATAACGAGGTGTGGAGTTTTTGCCGGGAACATTTTTAGGCATTTTTAGTTCATTTCTGTAATTTCATACGAATAAAAGTCTCTAAGTAAAATAACGTTAGATATTTCTGATTTTAACAAGAAGCTAAGTATTTCCTTTAATTATTAGAAAAGTGCTCACTTTACTTATTTAAATGTAATTAATATTCGCTGTTAATTTGTTGTTTTGGGCAATTTGCGTTTGATTTCATGGGGATAGCTTACTGGGGTTTATTTAAATTGTAAGTGATTAACGAGCTAAATTCTATTGTTTTATGAGGTTCCAATAACTTTATCGTAATTATGCCAATGTATATGTTCAAAGGACGTAATTAAATACGCAATTTAAACTGTTATCGTTGTTTAATTAATATAATTGTTTTAATAGGTGTTACATATTATAAATGCGAAAGTAACTCTGTCTGTCACGCTTTCACGCCTAAACCGCTGAACCGATCGTCATGAAATTTGGCAGAGATATAGTCTGGGATATGGAGAAGGACATGGGTTACGTTTTCCGCGATAACCAACATCCAGGCGGGCAGAGCCGCTGGCAAAAGCTAGTTATCTATAATTTTTGTTTCATAACTGTTGTATCAATGTGTAGCCACAAAACAAATCATATTGGGCACTTAATTGTAAGGACCTACACATTGATACAGTATTATGGACCACAAAATGTAGAAAATCTTTTGAATATAATGTTTTTTTTTTCTTTAATGAATTTATCAAATCTAACGATTCATAAAAGCTTAATGGATAAATAAACAAAATATGAACAAGTAAATGGTTAATCTCTTCGTTTCGTAAACGATACCTATTGATTTATGTACCGTCTTTGTGAGACTCTCATTAACCCAAAAACATAAAAAAAAGAATTTAAAACATCCCTATTGTTGTGTCAACACTTTTAAACCCTGTGTTATCAAACAGAGGGCTCTGTTGACCTCCTAAGGGATGAAGCAACACGGTTTATGTAGGCACGCTTCGTCCGGCCCCTGTCGGTACACAGTCCGTTTTTCCGGACGCGATGGGGCATGCCCGATCCGTATTCAAATAAAATCATTTGTTCAACAAACAGCCAGCAAAGCCTGCCCTTTTGGTGCTATTTTATTCACACACGTGAATGGATGCACAAATGAACATGTCATACAGTTAGATGTTGAAAAACATAGCTTTCAATAGTGTTCATAACTGTGTAATTCAGTTAAATGTTAAAAATAAAGATGTGTTGCAGACCTATAGTTTATATACGTCATGATACAAACGGCGATGATTATTAACAAGTACATACGTTATCGACAGTAAAATCTTACCAGTAAACTAAATAAAGCGCATCATGTAGTTAATAATATAAATATTAAGCAGTAAAATGGTATAACTGGCGGTTACATGTGGGCTGTTAACATACTGGAATTAATCGCTAAGAAATCTACCTTGGATATAGCGCGGTTGGTCACAGTTCCGACCTAACCTATGAACTGCCGAACTATTTGACTCTATTAAATAACAGTTGTAAAAATTATAACCCTTTATTTATTAGCAGGAGTCTGCCGAACGCCAGTTTGCATGCACACTTGAACGTGTTTTACGCCCCGGATAACCTACAAAACTTTTTCTTTAGTTCTCAACTTTTTTTACCGACTTAAAAAAGGAGGAAGTTCTTAATGATCCCGTTTGAGATTTGCAACAATTATCTATTGTAAACGTCTTCAAAGTTTTGCGGCACCCTCTTGTTTTGATCTTTTACCCAGTATTCTGTTAATCCCGGCTAATGAGACACAATTGATTATCTATTGTAATGGAACCGATAGGTACCGCGCCGGACTTAACCGGTTTCTGCTTTAGATATACATATAGGTATACTAATTGTTAAGGTAAAAATAAAAAACCCTTAAAATAATGAACCCTTTTAGATTAGACAACACAACCACTCGCAACGCAACCGCTTTTGATATAAATATTAAAATAGCTTCGATAAAAAGTCAAGAGGTAGCACCTACGTCTATAAAGCTAACTTGATCAAAATGTAACCGCGCCACTACCCAGCCCGAGGGCGGCAGAGGCGCAGGCGCTTCAGTTACTGCAGGTATCAAACGTACGGGCACGGAAGCTCATTGCACTCCTATTCCGGTAGATAATCACTTCCGGTATGCGGTTGCTCTTTTGACTGACGTTACTTTAGAGCAAGTCGAAGTTGATTCTTCTTTGAATTATACGATTTTTTGTACTGTAAGTTCACTGTGCGTATTTTTTTAAATAGTCTTTTATCCAAAGTGGCACGTCAGCTTCACTAAATCTACAAACACAGTAACAAATAAGAAAGTACGTTTGCTATGTCAGGTGAAGGTGTGTGATAATTATGTCCAAAAAACTAAAATAAATTATGAATCTTATAAGCGCTATGCGGAGCCAGATAAAAACATACCTATGGTTTTCTAAGTTACGCCATCCATTTATATTATTCCAATCCACCTGCCATATTAAATTTATCAGAAGCAATAAACCCTAAAGTTCTCAAGTATTTTCAATTATTCTTGAAGGGAATCAAACTCGAAGCTCTATTAAAAATATTATCTTAGACACAAACTTTGATAAAACTACAAAAAACTCTGACATTAACTTCGTCAGATAGTAAATTTAATTGACAACTTTTATTGGATCTTCTCAATAATATTAAAAACTATTACTCATGAATATTTTAATATATTTTTGATCGACTAAGACATAAAACTCTTCTCCATTTAACAAGGCGACAGCTATCTAAATCAAGATGGAGCGAATTCTCGCAGAAAATTTCTTAAATCATTATTATCCATACCGAAGGTGGATAAAACCAATATTTTGCCTAAAATTCGTATTAAACACACCTGTTCGCAAAATTTGTGACTTGAACACCCATCCCTTATAGGTACGATTTTGTCTAGAAATGCTCCTAAACTTTGCATATTTATTACTTAACCCGCAAAAGGCCACGAGGGTCTATGTGAACGGACAATTTATCTTTATGTTTATACTCGAGTCATGCTCGCAACAAGAGGTGGGGCTTATGGTGAGTAATGGCTTCCAGATTTACTTCGTGCTCAAATATATTTGTTAACACTGGAAATTAAAGTCTACATTTATAAAGCTTGGCACTAGTTTATAGCTGCAAGGGTTGGAGATATTATATTAGTTTCAGACGCCGTAAAATTGGATCATACGGACAGATCCGGGTGAATCATAATAACAGCCAAAGGGAGTTTGGAAAGTTATATTTGTTTGTTTACCCTTTTGTTTATTGATTTATTGCCGATTCAGTTTAAAACAGTTCACTAAAAGGGAAAATTGATAAATTTGAAAGTAAAAATCGTGTTTTTTTCGTCAATATTTTTTGTGGTTTGGGACAGTCCACACCGGATACGTATTGATCGCCTTTTGTAATAGGTAGCTAATGATTTATATCCAATGTCAGCCAGTCCGTTTGATGTCCCGCAGGGCTCGTCGAGCTGTCAGTCTTTGTCATTACATGCCATTCGTTAGTGATAATAATGCTCGAAATAAACAGATTGTCTCTCTGTTAGAAATATTTAACTCAGATTTAAAATTGGTTACCTAATGTATATTACTTAGATATAAATTATTAATAAGCATTTACTATTTCAATGAAAACGTTATTCGGAACATTGAATATTAAACATTTAGTTATATTCAAAACCCATTGCCATCCAATGGAATTGAAAATTGTATAAAATAATAAAATGAGAAAAAAGTCTGTTCGCTCCGAGGCTGCACCTAACGCAATTCAAAAGGAATAAATTAACGCTTTTAAATTATTACATAGCTTTTCTGTCTGATAATTTATCTTTTTCTGTTCTAGGGTATGTGGTGGGGGTAGCAGACTGCCCGGTTTGGCCCGGCTAGTCCGGTTGCCCGGGTGTACATTAACATATTGAAGGCGGTGCTGGAGGGTTGCTCGTAACACGTTAGTAGCGAACTTTACTTTCATTGTGGTAATTAATTTGTGAATCCTTCGCCTTAATTTGTGGGCTGTCATAAGCGAGTTTTATTTGTTTTGTTGTTGGGTTGGGGTTGAATAGGTGATGTGTTGATTATCTTGCTGCGGTCATGTTGTGCGTATGAGTCGGAAAAAGAAAACTTTTTGCACGTGTTTTTTTTTGTGGCAAATTCTGTACTTTTTTTGTACTTTATACTTTTGTATGATGATGTTGCGTCTATAGGTACGTGGCTACGTGCCTTTTTCCGGTGACTACAATAATTGGTTACAATGCAATGTTATTATATTGCATGCCTAATTGATATTATAAGCCAAATAAATGCTATTCTACTATGTTTAATTAGTATAATATATAATGTTAACTAAAATGAATATCAATATTGACGAAGCTTTTTGTTGAGGTGCTTTAGTTAATTTATATCTCTTAATGAATTACAATTATTGTTTATTATGTGGTGGTCAATAGTCCACAGGATACCATTTCGACTGTTCGGAATGTTTGAATTTTAGGGTACCTAGTAGTACATATTTTTTCAATTTGATAACCGTAACAACCACGATTCATACTTTGTGATTGGGAACAGTCAGGTGATGCGTTTACTCCTCTCGGCTAACCAGGAACTACATTTAAAACGGCAAGGTGGTACCGGTACGACGTGCGATTGTCACCGGATCGTCACGGAGAACGAGGTGACGGCGCGATGTATATTTACTATGAGCATCGTAATCTCGGCCGCCGAAGTTTCGAGTACATCGGCGCGACTGATAGAACTTGGTACGAAATTGTGACGGGCGGATGTGCCGGAAATACAATCCACGTTTGATCATGTCCACACTCTTTTGTTTGTCTATCATAATTATAGTACTGAACCGCCGCGTTCGCGTGCGGTGGACAAACGTCCGCCATCACCGAGACTTCACGTTTGGTTCGAATAATCTCGTTCCTCGATGACGTCGCTCAAGTTTCGCCGGAGTATCACCTCTCGTGTGAATTATAAATACGTTGATCCTGCCTTCTGTCGCTCCCGCTCCCGCCCCATCTCAACTCACAACCTAACTTAAAATCCCAGCACATTTACACTATAGTGAACACATGAGCACACATTGTGTATTTAGTCAGTTTCGCCTAAATCAACATTGTTAACAAAATTTAACGCGTGTATGAGTCTTGAATTAATTATATTAGATTGTTCGACGTCATGTTATGATTGCTTATGATCTTGGTTTAAACGGGGTTGCCAGAGGTAAAGGTTAAAGGTTTTTGGTAGAAAATTAATAATGTAGTTGACTTTTCGACGGCTGTCCAGACATATAAGGTGCTAGCTTATGAACGTGGTTCCGCCCGCGTGGACGTCGGTTATGTAAAATTTAGACTATGTTCATCTCCATAACTCAGGCTATTTCTCTGCCAAATTTAATAACGATCGATTCGGCGGTTTAGGCTTGAAAGCGTAACAGAAATTCGCATTCATAATAGTAGCGTGGTTGTAGGATGTCGAATAAAATGGACTTTTGGATTGACTTGTGGAATTATGTAGGTATTGTTAGTAAGTGTAGACGAAATCATGAAATAATATGCTTCTAAACTTTTCTTTCGAAAATAGACAAGATTTACTTGTGTAATCCAAAAAAATTGACCCCGGAGCAACTCACTAACCTAATCTAAACCTCCAATAATAATTAACTGAAAAAACCCCGACGTAACCCGTCCGTCGACAATGGCAGACGTCGGTTACGGCCGTGATTGGACGGGGCGACATTTTTGTCGGATCAGCGCGCCGGCCGGCAAATGTAGTGGAAAGATAAAGGCGGCGACACACGACTGGCTACAGCGACCCCACTGCGTTATTACTCGCATTATGTTATGATGTAAGGACCGTACGTTTAAAGTCGGCCTTATCTCTGCGTATTGATGTATGGATGAAATTGTGTGATGTAGGGTTTTTAGGGAACCGTATTACCGCTCATCTTATTGGTAGATAGGTATATGAAGTTAAATAGTCGCTAGTAGTTTGTACCAATTTAGTACTGTCCCTCAATAGGAAAAAGTTCAAGGACAGTTCAAAGCTCGAACATCAGTATGCAAGTCGTTACTTCGGTATACAAAAGGTTATCTAAGTTTGTAAGTTTTCTAAAACCAAATCTTTAACATTTTTATCGCCTTGGAACAGTATTGTATTTATATGTTTTTTTTTAAATATACTCACGGGTACATGCCATACTTATAGGAAATGAGACATGAAATACCTATTAGTACGGGCGATAGCGTTAGTTTGTAAAAGTATTTAATTCCAGCTGTAAATCATACCACAGTTAGTTTTTCCTTAGTGCATAACAGATCTCAGTGTCAGCTGCTCTAATAGTGTGGTCTCCAAAGTTAGAGCATATAAAATTTGTACAAAAACACTTATAAAAGTTACTTCACACCGCGCCAAAAACTTTTATACAGGGTAAGTTTTTATCCAGTGCGCAAATTGTAACCATGAGTTCAGCATATCATTCTAGAATCCCTACCTCAGAAATTTTTCGCCGGTTAACCAAAAAAAAATCTGCTGTTTCATAGAAAAGTGCAATACCTACGCGGTCAAAATGTATGGAACAGTTGATTTTTTTTTGTATCTGCGGCGAAAAATTTCTGCGCTAGGGGGTCTAGAATGATATGCTGAATTCATGGTTACAATTTGCGCACTGGATAATAACTTTTCCTGTATAATGTCGATTTTTGGGATCAACTTCTACCCAAAGAAAATAGTGAGCTGCATGGAAGTGCGGGAATAAATATAATATATGTCAGTCGCGTAAATGAAAATTATTATTGTAATGGTATTTGATCCTTGTCAGCAACACTATTGCTCAGTAGATATTAAAATACTGGAAGCTTTTTTTAGGCAGAAGCTTTAAAAGAAACACTTGTTTTATTTTTCTATAAAATTGAGATCATGGTTCCTTGGACCACTACTACCCAGTATTTGAATTTGATGTGCCAAAAGTAGGTAAATTTATACCACGCTTAAATCTTACTTTTTGACGTGGTATGAAATTACCTACTTTACCTATGAAGTTACTTTTACAACTGTACAACTTTCACACGCTGTAACTTAGGGTTTCTCCTTCTCCCTGGTTGCGGCGACTGCCTATCTCATGAATGATTATTGAGTATTAAAAAAAAAAACTAAGCATTATAAATGAAATTATTCGGTATAAAATTAGACGCAAAAATCGAGCAATATGTCTTCTACTGTTGCCCGATTTAAGGTTACTTGACTTGCTTTGAACAAAAGTGAAGGATTTCCATTATATTTGCTACACATTGAAGCGGGCTGCACCCCAAGTTATGTATTTTAAATATTTCCGAGATGGGATACACAACACATTCCTACCCAAAAAGATTGCTGACAACCTTGTGGTAGTCATGAGACAAGCGATCGAATATAACAATTGATCTGTGTACATATCAAGTTTCGTACAAGTACACATAAGCTAAGTCGGTTCTATACTTATAAAATGTTAAAGAAATATTTATATCGGGAACATTTCACTAGTCATTGCACGATCATATTACTTATTAAAGATTCCCCGTGCAGGATCACTTCGTTGTCTTTATTAACAGTCTACTACACTCTCGGCTATTATTTTGTTTATAGAAAACAACAAAATCACATCATAATTTAACTTTAGGCAAAGTATGCCATACTGTGAAACAGTTTGTCACTCAGTTTAAAATAGCATGGGAGCTAAATAATGCTACGTTTGACACAGTTGTAGAACTTCCATGCACACAACTGGATATTTCTGTAGCCGCTATACCTTGTCTCATTCATACACAAACTACAGTACATTCCGACTCGGACCGTTCATATTGAATGGCGCATATTTGATTCCGTAATGTACATCTTTACGAGGTAACTCGCATGCGAATTGCGACCGCCATTGAATTTCAAACTATGTCCTATATTGTGGACTGGAGACTGTAGTCCATGTACTAGGACGCTGTTCAGGACTGGGAGAGAAAATGTCATGATGTTTTCGGTTTGTTTTGGTCTGTAGTTCCGACATTGAAAACAGAAAACAAACGAAAATTTCAAAGAAATAATAGGGCCCAGTTGAAATGAACTAAAAAAGTTTTTTTAGTTCATTCAACTTGCTTGTCAACTTGCTGTTTAACTTGTTCATTCAATTTTGCTCGGAGTTTCCCTACGCGATCGAATCAGAAATGAAGAGATCCGCAGGAGAACCAAGGTAACCGACATAGCCCGAAGAATTGCCAAACTTAAGTGGCAGTGGGCAGGGCACATTGCTCGCAGAACAGATGGCCGATGGGGCCGAAAGGTTCTGGAGTGGCGACCGCGTACCGGAAGACGTGGAGTAGGAAGGCCTCCCACAAGGTGGACCGATGACCTTGCGAAGACCGCGGGTATCCGCTGGATGTGGGAAGCACAAGACCGGTCGAAGTGGAGGAGCCTGGGGGAGGCCTATGTCCAGCAGAGGACGTCTTTCGGCTGATATGATGATGATGAAAAAAGTTTTTCTCAGATTGTTAACTTTTCATTTTCAATTCAGAAAATCGTTGACAAGGATGCGGACGAACTTTTTGATGCCTTATGATTTTTTTTTATCTATATGTACTTGTGCATATTGTTATTTTAAAACCGGTAGTTTTTTAATTATGTAAATATATACAAAATAATTCCTACAATATGAAATCAATCGATAGAAAAAAAAGAAAGTCATTTAAATACGGCACGGACGGCACGGTTGGCGCGATTGACTGCTGCGTTGCGTGTAGCGGGTTCGATTCCCTAATTCCCTTACGGAACAAATATTTATATGACCTTCAAGTATTTGTTCCGGGTCTGGCTGTTTGTGCATGTATGTTTAAATGTTTGTAAACGCACCCACAATACAGGAGAAGTTCCTAGAGTGGGGCAAAGTTTTTTTTAAAAAAAATTAGACAAATAGTCGTTTTTTTATTATTGGATCGAAATTGTCAAGACGACGATCATGTACTCTAAAATGTTTATTTTTAAGCAGAAATTGTCATCAAACACTCTCTTCAGATGGATAACTTCTACATTATCGCAATGAATATCGCCAAAAAGCTACAAGCATTTAATTTGAACGCTAATTAAAAATGAGTAAAACAAGAGAAGGTCGGGGAACAAACGCCACGAAATAAAACAAAGTAAGTGCATATGTGCGCAGCGCGTTGGTTCGCGAGTCCGGTGTCGACGGGCTATTCTGTGACCGCGGATGTTTGAGGGTTTTGTTCAAGAGATTGTTGATTTTTAAGCGTAGGGCGAAAGGTTATCATTACGAATGAGTTTATTTTCTATTTATACTTAAGTAGGATTTTACTGAACTACTTACTTTACGAAATATAAACCTCTGGTTAGAAAGTCCGCAACGTTGGGTAAAAAATGATTTGGATATAGTCTTTGTACCTCATAATTCATTTATCATATTAGTATTTAGTCTAGGGCATAAAATTATCATTTCATTTAAAAAACTGAACCGTTTTGATTCCGAATAAGTACTCGTACGTTGAAATTAGATCGTATCGTTACTTTGAGAGTAAAGCCATTTCGGCACTATGCTTAAACAGACTATACTTATGTGCTCACTGAATTTTAAAGCAGAATACTGAGTCCCGTTTAAAATTCTGTTGGAAACGTAACGATACGTTTACGTAAACTGAATCATACTCTTTTTTTACTGTATAATCTCGAAATACAATTTAATCGTATCAAAAAGTAGCAAGGTAAAGTGATTAATATTTGAGCCAGGTTTCGTCAAAATCTACGTAGACTGCCCGAGCCTATTTTGATTTTCAGTAAAGTTGATTAATTTGTTAATAATTGATTCTAAATTGACGTTTTAAGAGGATTACGTACACCGTTATCTGCGAGATTATCCTTGTAAAATTATATTGGATTCCAAATAGTGGATGAAGATGTTTTGAATTATAAGGCTCACATTAAGTTGAAGAGAAGTAGAGAGGGCAATCATTCAAAGTAAATGATCGTATTCCAAGTCATTGATGGAAATACTTACCATTCCTCAATAATGTAGGTACACAGATGTCTTGCTTACCTACGCGTATTGTCTTCTGAAAAATATCATCAACGTATGTTCGCATTCACAAAATTAATCAGCAATGTTTTTCAGACAGACGATTTTGAATCATCAAAACTTGAGTTCAAAATATCGTATGACGTTAAAATGAACGACAACATTAGAAACAAATTCAGAATAGCGTCTCTACTCTCTGGTCCACGTTTTTGCGCGGGGACATTTATTGTTGTAATGGGGCCCACTCATATTTCTCCTCTTTGTTAGTTTTTACTTATTACCACGTCGCAGTCCTCGTATGAATAATTCCCAGGGAATGTACCGGCGTGATCATTTCAGATTAAATTTTCATTCCGCATTTGGCTTTGGGTCGGTCGCTAGGAGCCGTAAGCTTGCAATATTCATAATATGAGTTCAGATCTGCATTTATAGTTGCGCCGTGGATGTCGGTGGATGTCGCATATTGAGCTGTATTATAGTTGGAATGGATTGGATATTTCACTTAGTTGGGACTTTCGTGGCTTGCATTTTTGATGACGTATTGGGATGTTTCTTAAGGTTAATAAATAAGTTAGGGATATATTTAATTCATTCATATTATGATAGACACTTTTTGTGTTTAATATTTTGTGAGACTTCTGTTTGTGGAACACAATCAATGACATGTTATATACCTTACATTCAATGTTTCTACAGATTGTCCTTTTCTTCTTCAATGTGAAGAGTTTCTGCAAATCGATGTACTCCCAAGTAATAAAACAAAGTCATGCTTTAACAATCCATCAAACTATATCGCAACCTAAACGGCGGACGGTAACCATGACCCCGCTGGTTAGTGTGGTTTATCCGTCCTCCAGGTACCTAAATATTCAAGTGGCGACCACAAAAAGCGATGGCGATATAAAGAGCTTCAGAGAACGCAGGTTTTTGCCCAAACGTTTATAATACACGGTGCTAAAAGCATAATATCCACAAAAACTCGTTGCCTAGTCGCTACGTTATAACCGTATAACAGGCAGGATAGGAAAAAGTGTAAAATAAAGCCCCGAGGCACACCGGGCGCCGACGTATCCGCATGAATATTTTAGTAAAAGTTTGCTTCAATATTCCGTATCTGTTGTTTTGCTAGTCTGTTAAATAGGTTATTTTGTACGTAACGCAAATAGTGATGTTTATAGGCTCTGTAGACTATAGTGGAGAAAGTAAGTTACTTGAAGCAGAACCATAAACATGTTGAAAAACTGCTATGAATATTTTTGGAACAAGCTTTCAAGAAACATCGAAAAACTACAGCGAGTAACCGATCAGGGGCCTAAGTCTACTAATTTATAAACGTCACAATGGTCTCTCAATGGTAAGTTTTTGACAGATTTGCCATACAAAAACTGTCAAAAACACACCATTGAGAGACCATTGTAACGTTTATAAATTAGTAGACTTAGGCCCCTGATACTCAGCAAGCAGTGAATATCAATAGATCAAATCTCGAACTTTGGCATACGAATCGGATGAACCAATCGATTTCTGAAACTGAAACTTTGCCAGTTAACTATCGAGAGTTTGCAAGTTTCTCACAGATTAAAAGTCCGCCATGTGGTGTAAGGGGTGAATATCCGAGGCGCGGTGTGTTCAGGGAATGAAAGAGGGTGAAAGAGGTGCCGTTGTGTGCCCTAATTACCGCCCATTTATAACGGTCGCGGTCCGAGCGATTTTTATATTTTTTGCTGCCACACCACCTACGCGTTATATTTTAAGAGAAAAACGCGCAGCTAAATGTTACTGGGTGTGCAACGGAGTTAAGAAGCAATTTAATTGTTGTAGCACTCGGGTGTTTCGGAGATTAGTAATGTTTTAAGTAGCGTAAGCTAGTGTTTCAATACCTACCCGGATACACTGAAAGGCCTTCGAGGAAGCTATACGATCATTGTGTATGGATGAATATATGTAATTATGTCTAGGATAGAAATATCCTCTTGTTTTCTTAAAAGATCATCATCAGCCTATAATGTTTCCACTACTGGGACGCAGGCCTGCTCTCGGTGAGAGAGATTGGGCCGTAATCCACCACGCGGGTCCAGTGCGGGTTGGTAGATGTCACATGTCTTCGAATTTTTTGGTTCTAGGACATGCCGGTTTCCTCACGATGTTTTCCTTCACCGTTTTGAGTGGTGATGAAATAATTTACACAAAGTAAAGCGCCTGTCTGGGTTCGAACTCACGACCTATAACTCGTAAGTCGCGGCCGTTACCACTTGGCTTAAAAGATAGTTAATTGAAAATCTGCACATTTTGCACAGAAGATCTCCACAATGAACACGTCATGATTTTGATATTCGTGAGGCAATTAACATTTAATTTCTTTTACCATTTGTCGTAGATTTTATTTCTCATGAAATCGGCACACATCTCAACAAGTCATTATATCTGAAAACCCGGCTCTTGACAACTTTCAGCTGCACATTCTGCACTAAAGCGATCAAATTGTTTGTCGTTTGTTCGGCACACTCCGGATAACGAAGCGCTGCTTTTAAGGTGCTTCTAACAATGCTTCTAGCGACTACATAGCTGGGCCATTAAAATTTAGTTTATGTTAGAGTCTATGCATTTTAGCTCATTAATAAATATTGTAACAAAAATTCATGGTTTATGTGTGACTTATTTATACTGTCTTCAAAAGGGCTACATCTGTAGTAGTCACAAATGACTACCCTGGAGTGTAAATGTGGTGTTGTTCCAAAAAAGTGGAGCACTAAATGTCGTGCCCAGCGTGTCCTACCTCGTGGCGGTTGTTGTCTACACGTTACAGGAACTAAAGGTGATAAACTCGTAGCTAAATTGTGAGCCGACTTAATTTAGATTGCCATCAACACGCTAAGAAGATCTGTAGCAGTGGCAATGTTGACTACTCGTAAGTAGTACTTCTCTGAGTAAAGTGGCCATAGATTACATAACTATATTTTGCCAGCGGCTTCGCCCGCGCGAAACTTTCATCCCTTATTTAACTCCCTTAGGGGTTGAATTTCGAAAAATCCTCCTTATTCCTTGTCTACATTATCAAGGGAACCTCTGTGCCAAATTTCAACTTTCCAGGTCCAAGGGTTTGGGCTGGGCGTTGATGAGTCAGTCAGTCAGGACTTTTCTTTTTATTTATATGGATTAGTCTTCAGATCACCTAATCCTTGCTCTACCACGAGAAATCGCAGCACAGCGGAGTGGTTTGAGAGGCGGCATGGCGTGTTCACCTTGCGGCTGTTTCGGGAGGTTCCTGTTTCGCATAAGGCGGGAAGAAACACCCCCGTGTTTCAACTGCGAAGATCAATAAAATTCCACGACAAATAAAAAATCTTGATAACAATATGTTTAAAAATAAACTGAAACAATTTTTAATTCATAAATGTTATTACTCCACAGCTGAGTTTATGGAGGACAACATTGACATTTAGATTATCACAATTTGACATTACAAGTTTGATTTTATTATTTATCCTCATTGGTTTAGATGTTGTTGAAATGGCTGTTTCTGTGTTTCTGTTTTTAATGTTGATTTAAGTATGTTCTCAGCTCAGGTTCTCAGTTGCACTGTCTTATGTTCTTATTTTTACATTTACATTTACATTATTATTATGTTGACATTGGCAATTGTGTGTTAGTACGTAAGGATTTGTGTGTTAGTATGTAAGTATTTGAGTTATCTTATTTTAACTGTGACTGTGATTTCGACACAACTAACATATTTATGATTTGTATGCTCTTGAGAGTAAAATGTAGCGAACTAACTTATTATAACATCTTATTGTAATGAAACCTACATTTACGAATAAATTTGATTTGATTTGATTAGATCGCCCTGAGGACACGGTGGAGCATACGGTGGAGGTCTGCCCGGCATGGGTGGAGTACCGCCGTATCCTCGTGGAGGCGATCGGCGGCGGCGACAACTCGCGTCCGGCCCTGGTCCAGGCCATGGTACGGAGCGAGAGTGCATGGATAGCCGTCACCTCCTTCTGCGGAGCAATGATGCTCGCGAAGAGGGAGGCGGTGCACGTGAGGGAGAGGCAGTAATGGGTAGCTCGCTGTCCGGTAAGGACCAAGCCCAGGTCGACGGCGCGTTATGCTCCACGCGCGTCTGAAAGAAAGAAAGAAAGAAAGAAAAAGTATTTATTGTGACTCGCACAGGAAGATCACATAATAAAATAAACTAGTACAAAAATTATAAAAAAAAAAAAAAACAAACAAACTTGAGAGTAAAAACTATTAAAAATAAAACAGAAAGTCCTGCACGAGGCCAAAAGGCTCCTACCTCAGCATAATGCTGCGACATTTAAAAAGTGTCGCAGCGCTGGTATTCTGGTAGGGCCCGAGCGATGTGATGTCACGGGCAGTTACAGTCTAAATAAATAATCTGTACTAAAGTTAAAATGTAATTATGTAAATGTATATAAACGAATAAAACATAATACCGTCAGCGCAAAGCGTGACCTCATTATTTGTCGATGCCATAGCAGCCTGAGACACTCTGTGGCATTCCTGTGACAAGCAAAGGGTCGCAAGCGCCGACATACATGAACATTATTTACATTTTTTTTTTTTCCTCTGGATTTACGGCTGTTTACGGAACAGTGCAGTAGTGAGTAGTGTTATTAGTGTAGTCAGTCAGTATACAATAAAAGTGATGTGTGGTAGTGAAGTAACGGCATTGATAATGCGGAAAAATAAAAATAAACTAGTGACTGAGAGTGCTGTGTGATTATGATTTTTACAAACGACAAATTACAGACAACGCAAACAAAAGACCAGCAATAAAAACATTCGAATAAAGGTGCTACGGCTACCAGTAAAGGCGTGGGGTGAACAACAACATTCAAGAATAAGTAATTAAATCTTATAAGTATGGAAAAAAACAAATTAAGCGAAGTAAATATCTGTTTAGAGAACAATCGCTGCCAGGGGTAAGTTCAAAGTTTGGAGTCTTTTTGGAGCTGTAGAAGGTGTTGTTTAAATTTTATTTTAAAAGTACCAATTGACTTTATAGCACGAAAAGGAGTTGGCAAGTCATTCCAACAGTGGGAGGCAGCAAATTTGAAACTACCACGGAAGGCAGCAGTTCTGTGTGATGAGGCTAGCATGAGGTAAGAAGATGCTCTAGTTTTGATCTTGTTTATATCACGTGACCAAGACAGTTTCTTATATAAATAGTCTGGTTTCTTTGTGAGAATAGTGCCAAAGAGTAGGGTAGCCAGGTGAAGCTTTCTGCGCGCTGACATTCTCATCAAATTACCCTTATTTAAAAAAGGAGTGATGTGGGATCGCGGTGGGACATTGTAGCAGAATCTTGCACAAGCATTCTGGACCCGCTGAATCAATTTGTCGCTTCTACCGAGAATACACGCTCCATACACAGTGTCAGCGTAATTCAGCTTGGATAAAACTAGTGACTCACACAGAATAACACGCATATCCACACTTATGTAGGGACGGATGCGATATAAGAGCTTCAGTCGGTAGAAGCAGTTGCGTACGGCCTCCAATATGTGGGTTTCGAAATGCAATTGCCCGTCAAATACAACCCCAAGATTACGGGCTTCCAAAACCCTTTCTACACAACAACCATCAATCTTGAGGTCCAGGTTGCAAGCAAGCATTTTATTCAGGAAGTTCCTCGAACCCATCACAATATACTTGGACTTACATGGATTTAGGACCAAGGAGTTTCTTCTTGACCAAGCCGAGATCCTTTCCAAATCTTCATTTACTCTGCTTATGGTTTCAGCTATGTCTTGGGAGCGGAAAGGGAGGTACAACTGCAGATCGTCAGCGTAAAGGTGGAACTTGGTGTTGATCAGACAGCTTGTAATGTCAGCACTGTAAAGGATGAAAAGAAGTGGACCCAGAATTGATCCTTGAGGCACGCCCCTGTCCACATACTTCGGACTAGAGGACATGGTATTTCCGTTGTCACTTGTCACCTGGACAAACTGTGACCGATATCTGAGGTAACTTTCAAACCATTTAACTGTTTCAACATCACACCCATAGTAGGACAGCTTGGAGAGAAGAAGTGAAATATTGATTGAGTCGAAAGCACGCGAGAAGTCCAATAGGACAAGCAGGGTTCCCTTACCCTGGTCTCTAGCCTCAAGTATGTTACCGACTACATCCAGGAGAGCTGTTGCTGTGCTGTGGGCCCTGCGAAATCCAGACTGAGCCAGTGGCAAAATATTATTCTGTTCAAGATATGCCCTGAGTTGGTCACAGACAACCCTCTCCAGAATCTTGGACAGACATGGGAGTAGGCTTATCGGACGGAGGTCTGTCACGCTAGTAGGGTTAGGTACTTTAGGAATCGGCCTAACTATTGCCATTTTCCACAGATCAGGGAAACAAGAGGAGACTATGGATTTATTGATGATAGCTGTGATCACTGCAAGTGTTCGAGGGAGTGTTAACATCAGCATCTCCAGAGAAATTTGGTCAGAGCCCTGCGCATTGGACTTAAGACTGCGCAAGATCCTCAGCACCTCGTCCTGCTGGACAGGCTCAAGCTGGAAATGACTGTTACCATGTCGATGGTGCTCAAAATAGGTTAAATCTGCGGTAGTGACCCTACCACTGCCCGGTACATCCAAAAAGTGTTGATTAATTGACTCTGGGTTGTTGCAGAAATGTGGCAGACTATGCTCTGGTTTTTTAGAGGTGGCTACAGTTGATTTTATATGACTCCATAACTTCTTAGGTTGTTTAATATTATTATTAATGCATGTTTTAAAATATGCGCACTTTTCACTTTCAAAAGCAGCTCTAACAAGATATTTCAACTCTTTGTAGGATTTTATGTGCTTTTCGGATTTTGACGATTTTGACTTCAGATGGCACTTATCACGCAACCTCATCATTTCTCTGACAGTGTCTGTGATCCAGGGATATGATTTCTCTTTAATTAGAACTTTTTTGAGGGGAGCATGTAAATCAAACAGTGTTAGCATGTATTGATTTAACTGTGCAACCATGGAGTTCACATCTTCCATATTTTCAATATGTTCCCAGTCCATTTTGTTTAAGTCGTCAATAAAAAATTCGGGAAGGATGTCCTTAAGTGGTCTATAGGTAACCCAATGTGGAGGAGGCTTCTCTAATTTGAAATTTAATTCGACTGATATAATTGCGTGGTGACCGAGCTCCGGTATGTGTGATACAGATACCCCACACACACGGGCATCAGTGCACACAACATCAATTAGGGTTTCACTATGATCCGTGAAATGGGTTGGCTCAGTAACAATTTGTCTAAGTTTGCAGCATTGTATAAAATTGTTCAGTAGTTTATATTTGTTGTCAGTTTGATTTAATACATTAATATTAAAGTCACCTAACAAAACAATTTTGTCCACATTTGCAAAAGAGGAAAGAGAGTCAGTAATCGCATCCAGGAAGACATTCACATCAAGCCATGGCGGCCTGTAAGCAGTGCCAATGATTACTGAATGAGAGTTGATGTTTAGCCTGAGCCACATCTGCTCGACTTGCGACGCCGGCGGGTGCGGCACGGCGCGCACGCGCACCCCGCGGCGCACGTAGAAGCCCACGCCGCCCCCGCGCCCGCCGCGCACGGTGCGCGCGCGCGGCGCGTGTCGCAGCCGGTAGCCCGGCATTGTCGGCGCGCGACCCTCCTCTCCCTGCCTGAGCCAGGTCTCATTTATTGCCATAATGTCTACCGATAGGCTCTCCATAGCGACAAGAAACTCCTCATGGCGTGAACCGAGCGACCCTGCATTGAATAATATAACTTTAAGATTTCTTGTCCTGTTCTCTGTAAATAGTAGTGTATATAATAGCAAAATGTTTTAAATAGTAGATCGAATCGAAAATATTAAATAGTGTTGAATTTGTCATAAAAATATGAAGTGTAAATATACTGAAATATCCAATGTTACGTGTAATTCGTAAACATATAAAGTCAGGTGTTGTAAATATTGTAGAAATATACATAGTCAGCCATTTGGCTGACAACAACTTTGTTAAGATAATTAGAGAACGTAAATATATTAAAAATACCATTAGAAATAATGAAGGCGTGAAAGTAGCTAGCGGAAGTGAGATACTTATAAAATATACATAAATAGTTTTCGGTCGAGCAGCTGGGCCACCACGAGAAACCAACGAATACTGAAACAGGAACATTGCTGGTCTCGCACAAGCTAAACTTACACACTTGATTATAAACCAAACAAATATGAAAAGGTTAAGTTTTAGAGTAAGGTTGACTATACTATGATGCTTGCCAGGAACCATGCAATTAGACTTCCTTTTCAGAAGGCATGTCGCAGCCAAAAACACGCGCAAAGTCCTCCTCAGAGCGGATGCAGTGGGTAGACTTGCCGTCGCCCTGCTTAGCTAGAATGCGACCGAACTTCGTCCACGTGTACCTCCAGCCGAGACGGCTGCCAGCTTCACGCACACGGTAAAACAATTGTCTGTTTGCTTTGGTGAGCCTCTCGTTGACAAAGAAGCGACGCGGGGGCACGGGGAGACCAAGGTCCGCGGTGGTAGCACCACGCCGCACGCGCGCGCTGTGCAGCAGGTCGTCGCGCAGTGCGCGCCGCGTCAGGCGCACCACGATGCGCCGCCCGCGCGCTGTCGTCGCCGCTGCTCCCCCCGGGCTCGCTCCGCCGGTCGGACTCGCGCCGCCCGCAGAGCCCGTGTGTGGCTCTCGCTCGGCTCGCAGGCCCACTCGTTGCGCGAACACTATGTCCCGTTCGTCGAGAGTCATCCCAAGTTTTGCTGCCACCAGCCCGACGGTGTGCAACACATTCTCACCAGGAGTCTCACCAGGAAAGAGATGTCAGCACAACCTGATTGGGCCTGCAAAGGCCGATGCCTGCCAGGGTTGAGCGCTGTTCGAAAGAGATACCGCCGCCCCTGGCACACAGGCTACTGAGGGAACACTGTTGGGTTTTAGTCAGTAAAAGTCTGACACGCCCTCCTGCTCCACCCATAGCGGGAGAAGTTATTTGATGATTTCCTACCAAAAAAATAAATGAGAAATCCTTGCTCTTCCTTAAGACGAGTTATGTAATCAAAACTGACTTTTACTTCGTCACAATACAATACAACCACTAGGACTTAGTCATGAGATTAAGGTAAATAATAAAAGGACTATAGTTAAACACTGACTCAACAGTTCTCAAGCCGAATTAGCGTACAAATATTAATTAACTATACTCTTAGCTTAATCCTGAAGACTTGAAAGCCGGAGTTTCAGTAAAAGATAACGAGGACAGTTGCGCTGTTGGCCATCACGGAGGCAATGAGTCGGTTATCTCAACCCGCCTTCTGCAGATTATTTACACGTTTATTAATGTTTTAAGCTGGTTTTCAGCAACTACAGACGTCGATTATGAGGCTTACATAGATGTGGGGGGTTAAGTAACGGGTGTTCAGTTTTATGTGAGTCTGTACAGGGTGGTGCTTAAATTGTTTGTGTTGGGATAAAACGAACGATAAGCTTACATAGTTACTCTAAATGTAAAGAAAGTTTTCATAATCTAGGTCTTCTAAATTAAATCTATCTTTATACCTAGGACAGGTATAAATTATGAAAAGATTGAAATATATTTGCTGTAACACTCAACACGACGAACACCAATGCTTGCAATGTCCTTTTAAAATATCGCCAAAAAAGAAGTTTCCTTCGACATTACACATTGTTTAAAAAGTTAACTGTTGAGACCGTTTAAAGCCAAGATATCATCATTACAATCCGGTCTTTATCTCCCTAAGCCTCCAAACTAAGTTCCCACAATATCAACGAAAAACAATCTCCTAAATGGCAACTAAACGAGAGAGGCGGAAAAATGCATTTTTACTGCCCCCGATATAAAGTGTGGCCGCTTGTTTACGGGGCTCTTAAAAGGGCAGATGTCAGCTTTAAAACCATTAGTGAGATAAATTATAGCTACCTCCCCCCTCAAGCTCCGCCCCTCTCCCTAATCCCCGGATAAAGATTTTATTTTTGGTGTAAAATGAAGAGACATCTTTTGGGCCGCGTTGTACGGCATGGGCGGTAGCGGTTACGAATAGTTAATTGATTTTCGGAATACGAATTCAGTGAAAATGGGCTATTTATTATACTTTGCTGATTCCGACGGTAGGTCTTGGTGGAGCAAGATGAAAATGATAGCGGACTGTATAATATGTGTCATCATCTGCCTAGCCTTTTCCCAACTATGTTGGGGTCGGCTTCCAGTCTAACCGAATGCAGCTGAATACCAGTATTTTACATGGAGCGACTGCCTATCTGACCTCCACAACCCAGTTACTGGGTTATACGATACCCCTTGGTAAGACTGGTTGTCAGTCTTTCGGGCTTCTGACGACCCATAACGACTGTCAAAGATCCACAAATGACAGCCGGGACCAACGGCTTAACGTGCTTTCCGAGGCACGGAGGGGTTTTGGTATGTAAAGATGGTCACCCATCCACGGACCAACCGCGGCAAGCGTAGCTTAACCTGGCCGATCGACCCCTGCAGTTATTGTTATTTAGCCACAAGCCCCCGAGTGTTTAATTATGTGTATTGTAGAAAAAAAAATGCATTAACGGTTTCTGTCAATTTAAATGCAAACAAAAAAATATGGACGTTAATATTGTTATGGCAATCAACAGCTGTTGCGCCCCTCGATGTTGAGAGGAGCAATGTCTACTCACTTTCAACTGAGTAAATTAAAAAGGAGAGATTTTTTGTAACTGCCGTGAATATCAAAGTCCTTTTAAGAACTTAAAAAATTGTTATGTAGACCCGAATACTATTAATCACCACCTACATGCAGATTTGCAAAACCTTAAAACCTTGCAAAGGCCTAGTACAAAGGTCATTGTTGCATTAAGTATCTAGGCTGCTTGATAGTTTTCACTACACACATTTTTTTTCTGAATGAGCCTGTATCATCGTTTGGTTGACGATATTTAACATAAAGAGCACCAAAAGTAAGAAAAGATTAAAAAATAGCATGAAAATCGGTCTCTCTCTCTCTCTTACTTTGCACCACATACAAGGTCTTGTAAGAGCTCAGCGAGTCTTGTCTCGCATCAATATGAGCCCCTCAGCCACTGCCTGGCATGGACCAGCACCGAGCCACTCCTAATTACAAACCTTTGTTTTTAAAATAATTACATTCCCGGCTAATTCTAGGATTTGTTCGGGATTCCTTTTAGCCTATATTTTAAGCAGCATAATTTTGTGTTAATTAATTACAAGACATGGGTTGTCTTTGAGAGATATTAATTGTGATTAGTGATTTAATTACGTACAAGAATTTAATTCGGAGATTGAGATATAAATAGAGTGGAGGACGTCCAGGAGAAATTGGCTTAAGCTGATCATGTTGTGAAATGGACGACAGAAATATAGAAAAGATAGGATTTTCCGACTGAGAATTCGACTAAAGTATTGTTTCTACAAAATAAGTATATTTTGTAAATGGGGTTGAGCTGAGTTGGGTTGGGAAAGTGTTTTAGGTAATTAGTGAAGAATCGAACTCACAGAAATGCTTGTCATGACAAAGACAATGACACCATAAACACTGTCATGAAATAAACAGTCTTTCAACTACTAAACACCGGTGTTAATCCTACTAATATTTTATCCTGACTTATAGGATACTTTTGAAATCGTTAGCACATTCCAGTGGGATAACAATAAGTGGAAAACTGGTAGTTGTAAAAGATTAGGAAGGAGCAACCTTTACAAAAATAATTAAATGTTATTTCTTTCTATGATCGTAAAAGTTCGCAGTTCTTCGAGCATAATCTTCGCTGGCTCTGAGCATCCGCCGCATGCTTGGGATACGCTCTATACAACATAGCTCGTAAGAGTAGTAAGACAGCAGACATGCAGTGCTTAATGCACAGATTATGCTAATCATATTATTTTGTGTTTCATAGTTCAAGCTCTTTGTCTACCTCGAACCCCTAAAAATAAGATGAATCGAAGTTTAACTACGTACAAAAGTTTAATATGTTAGCCCTAATGTTTTCTATGATTGTGCTAACCATAGAAAATATTAGTGTCTAACTATCTAATATCTTCATTTAATCCATTGATATATTATCTGTGTTCAGCATTTCATCATCATCATCATTTCAGCCGAAAGACGTCCACTGCTGGACATAGGCCTCCCCCAGACTCCTCCACTTCGACCGGTCTTGTGCTTCCCACATCCAGCGGATACCCATTATTCATTGATTCAGCATTTGCGCTTCTTAAAATGGTGACATCATGAAGCCACAATTTCTTGTGAGCTTGTTTTGTCCACGTACAATATTTGTTGGAAAAAATGCCGCATTATGCATTATGTTTCTTTAATTCGGCAGCAAAACGATGAAGAAGATTAAAATTTTATGAAATTAATTATGATTGTTATCAAACGAATGCGTTTTTTTTTTCTGAAGGCAAACAAATATATTGCAAACGTAATTAAACTGTATGTTCCAGTAGATATTAAGATTTATACATAATAAACTAACGTTGTTATTTGAAAACATTTGTCAATAAAAATAAAAAAATATTACTTAAACACAATGGACTTACAATAAATGTAATAACTATAATGGATGAACTGTTTAAAGCTGTTGTTCATAAACAGTGTTGGTGAATTTTGTGATCAAAGGTGTAAAAAGCTTCTCTAGATGACAAACTCGGTGATTTGTGTGTGTGATCTTCAATAGGTCTAGATAATAATGCGATTACCACAATGGTAAGGGTTACCTTTATACTTTACAGTAAATTATTATTCTTTACATTTTCTATAGCGGTTGACGTTTTAAGAACGAAAATGCAGGTTTTACATAGTGTGTTTGACCACAACGGCAAAAGCTGCTCTTCTGCATATTTCTATAATGTTGTAAAAACTTAGCCGTTTGCCTTAACGACGTGTTTTTTTAAAGTTAATGGCGTTATTAAATTAAATAAATGTGTCGTTTATGAAAGTTTTTCACAAGTATTACGTAGCTATGTCATACTTTCTGGCTTCTATCATTAGTAATCTGCTTATCTTACAGTATAGGAAGTATTTTCGAGTATTAACTCGAAAATGTCTAGGTACGATAAGAATTTAGCGATTTTCTTGACATGTCAATCTCTTTTCGTTAAAGACCACACAAACATTTTATTTCTTAAAAGACCTTTAGCTATTGTACACAAATCACACGTAGACTCACTGAAAATTTTAAAACTGTTTAGTTTTACTACAATCTTTCAAGTAACTGAAAATATCCATCATTTCAGCCGAAAGACGTCCAAAAGTGGGGGTTTTGCCATAATCGCCACGTTTGGCAGGCGGGTAGGCGATCGCAGTGTGGTGGTAAAATGCATAGAGAACGCTGCTGCCCATTCTCTAGTAAGTCCCTTAGTCGCCTTCTACGACACCCACGGGAAGAAAAGGGATGGTGCTTTACGTCCGGCATCACACTGAAAATATAGTAATAGACAAATTCCGTAATATTTTTGTCTTTAGAATACGAACAAGAAGTTCTAAAAATGAAACCATCCCTAAAGGAACGGAGTACAATTCAGGCGTAGAATCACTTGCCACTAAATCACTGTTGTTGCCAGGAAATTAACGTCGGCCAGAAGAAATTGCCGCTTGTTTTAAATTCAAGGCGCGGCCATGATGCGGGATCCAAAAGGGGCGGGGCAGGCTTTACAGACATTACTAAGATAAATTACGACTGCTGTGAATTTCTTCGTCGTCCCGACTTTCTGTAATCCCCTTAAGGTAGGAAAAATACAAAACGTTTCTTGACTTGTGATGGCAGTTAAGTAACGGTTCTTAGAGAGGTTGGAGGGACTCTTGTGGTCTGTGTTGCTTTTGTGAACAACCATGGTTAACCATAGTGGGCTTAGTTGCAATGACCTGTGTAAAGTGTATGATATTGTAGCGGCACTAGAAAAGTGGCGCCTTTTACAATGCCACAGGCGAACTATTCTGAGAAATTCTACATCGCGCAATCAGAGTTTACCACGACACCCAGATAGGTGCAAAATCCTGTCATCAACTGTCGGGCAGTTGCCCACCAGACACAATACCCGTCTGGTCGGAGGATCCACCTTTACCATCATAGGTATGAGTGAAGTTTACACCCTGTTCCTCATACCTATAATATGATGGCCAGATGAGATTTTAGCTCCAATCATCACTGGCAGCCATTTTCCACTCACATCTTTTTGTGCCATCTTTCCCAGGTCTGTGCGACCCCGTGCCGTCCAGGGTGCTTACTCTCGAATATAATTCCGATAGATCGACATTGGAATTATCAGTTAAACGTCAGGGATTGGCTGGACTCACTGAGTGTAGCCAATCCCTGACGTTTAACTGATAATTCCAATGTCGATCTATCGGAATTATATTCCAGAGTAAGCACCCAGGTCTATCCCGCGATCTTATATTTGTCATGCTTTTAGCCATACACTACATAGAAAATTATCAAGTCGTCTCATAACCGAAATGATTTTAAAGACGATTTTTTTGTTGTGTAGACATTAAAAGTGACCTTCTAATGAAAGTTGAAGTTCGTAGTGTTTTGCGGTCCACTGGAAGAGAAACAACTTTTTTCACAATAAATTCTATCCTACTAATATGTATTATAAATGTTAAAGTTTGTATGTTTAGATCTTTGGATATTTGGATATTTGTTACTCACTCACGCAAATGCAGCTGAACAGCCCGATATTACGTTCCCGTGGGATCATTTTCGACCTGCACGCGGGAGACGCCGCTGGCAATAGCTAGTGTAGAATATATCTTGCGATAGAACTTGGAATGTTTTGATTGCCAATACCGTATTTCATTGAAAGCTATTTAGTAGACCGTTTCGTAATTACAGAGCCGAGCCGCCATTCGGCTGCAAAATAAAACGTGCGTTTAATTTACTAAAATAAAATATTTTACTACTGATGCTAGTAAATGGTTTATGTCTGAACGAATTTAAATGTTTGCTCAATTTGGTAGGATTTATGATCTATTTTTTTTAATAAAACTTTTTCTACGTTGATTTCAGTTTTGTGAACTTTGCATCCCTTGTGGCCGATTAAAAAAGAACTGCAGAGCGTAAGTGAGAGTTTTTCCCCACGCTATGGCTCGAATATTTTCCTTTCAAACATTGCATAAAACCATATAATTTTTATAAAGTAAGTTTTTGTTACAACGGTGGTGTAATAAAACCCTATCGGTATTCAATAAACCCTGACTTTTTGACGATGTACTTATTTACGAGGGAAGTTTGCTAAGTAACGTTAAAGAGCGGCGGTCGGATGTCGACGACGGACCTTTGGTTTGTCATCACGCCTTCCATAACTCAAGGGTTGGAGCGTCATGATAGTATTAAAGAAGTCACTACGAGAACAGTTACACTCCTGTTATATCTGACTTTCGATGTAAATTAGCATTGAATTGTACCTCTACCAGCATGGTTCAAGGGGAACCTAGTCGCGGGCTCGAACTCACTGGTGGGCCTGGCTGAAAAGCACGCTGTCTCACCAGGCTTCGTGTCCGACAGAGGTAGTACCCGTGATGGGCAGTTAGATGCTGGACTACACGCACAACATTATTGAGTGAGGCGCGTAAAAAATCAAGAAAAGTCCTTCCGAAGATCGTGTTTTCTGAAAAAAACACTTTATAAATCGATGAACAGTAAAGTTTATTGAACTTTTAATTCAGCTTTGTCGGTACCGACTTAGTTTTAGAGATTTTACACTTCTTTTATTACTTAAACACGCCCAAAGTTAGGTTAAATTAGCAAGAAAAACGACTCTTTGTTGGCTCTTAGCTTTTTAATGGTTCTTAATTTTAGTATTCTGTTTCCGTACAGACAATATTAATAATAAGACAAAACCATATCTTGTTTAATTTTTGATGTACATGGTCAAACAGTGGAGTAAAACCCTCCCGTTGTTTGTATGGAAAAAATGTGGACTAGATTCACCTTAAAATGCTATCATGTCTGTTGTACACACGGCTACACATCAAGCTATACTTTTCCAGTTTACGCTGACCTCGCAATGTACCGGAATCCTATAGAATGCGATATCAGCTTATACTGGAAATGTACAGCTTGATGTGTAGCCGTGCGTACACTATGTATAATATGAACAAAACTGTACCATATTCTGTGCGACCGGTGCGGTGGGGTGATTGTGTAATACACTAACAGTTGTGGCTTCCATTTTGACAGTTCAACAATATTATTATTAACGTTGTTGAGCAGACCAATTTTTCGAACTAATGAATCAATGGATTAGCAATATCCTTCAAAATGATTCAGATTCTGATTGCGTGTGTTTATAGGGTGCTGGACCAATGTATTTCAATTTAATATTAGCTTTTGCCAGCGGCTTTGCTCGCGTGGAAGTCGAAAATTATCCCACAGGAACGTACTCGTACTATCGAGATAAAAGTATCATATATGTGTTATTCCAGGTTACAAAATATCTGTGTGACAAATTTCATCCAGATCCATTCAGCCGCTGTTGCTTGATTGAGTAACAAACATCCAAACTTATAAATATCTAAACAATACAGACTTTCACATTATAATATTAGTAGGATTTGTTAGTAATTAATTCTTGTCTCAGAGATATTGCAAAAAAAAAATGTAGAAGTAGCACGCTTGAAGTGATTCTTCTATACTTGTCACGCCAAACAATATGGCGTGAAATTACTATGGCGTTTCTGTGTTGTGACGTCAGATAAAGCAGTGCTGTCTCTTTCTAGCTTATAATTTAAAACGCTTACATCTTCACCATTTTTTGAAATAGTAAATACCTATGTGTATCTTGTTATATACGTTCGGGATATCTCTTTTCTACAAATAAATAAAATTGAAGTGTCTTTTTGTCAGGTAAAAATAACAGCTTTTTACTAAATGCTCAGATTATAAAACAAAGGCAGATAGACCGCGCGGAACACCAAGAGTGAGGCCAAAAAAACAAATACTAAAGCGTCGCATTTTATGTAACATACAATGCGACGCTTTAGTATTTGTTTTTTTTTTTTGGTTTTGATTATGAAACAAAGGCAGATAGATCGCGCGGAACACCAAAGAGTCAAAAAAACAAATATTAAAGTCTCGTATACAATGCGATGCTTTAGTATTTGGTTTTTTGGCCTCACTCTTGGTGTTCCGTGCGGTCTATCTGCCTTTGTTTTATAATCTGAGACTAAATGCATATATGAAAGTATGTTTCGGTGCCTAAACAAAAAATCAATTTATGACTTTTTTGTCTGTCTGTTTGTTTGTTCCGGCTAATCTTCGAAACAGCTAGACACATTTTCACGGGACTTTCACTGACATATGAATATGATAGCTGATGTTATCAGGAATAACATAGACTACTTTTTGTCTTGGTAGCACGTTTCTGTGGGATAATTTCCGACATCTACGTGGGTGAAGACGCGGGCACAGCTAGTCTGATATAAAAAGTCGAGTTTAATATCCTATTAAGTTTACTAAAGAACCTAAAATTCATCCAGTAACCCGCAATGGGCTCGCGTGGTGGGTTCTCAGGAGGCCTTTGTCCCGGCAGTAGGAATAATAGGGGTTGATTATGTAACGCTAGGTTCGCAGGCAGGCAGTTACAATGGAAAATGTCCTTTAAAAATAAATGTGACAGTGGAGTCAGTAGCTCAGTGTTCAGTAATTCATTCGAGGTATTATAGTAATCTTTATCAGGAGTAAAAGTTTACGGTCTCAAGAGTGAAACGTTAATCGCTAGCTGCGAGATTATGCTGGAGCGGGCCCAACGGCAGGGCTGGATTAAGCCAGGGCTGCTCTCGAAATGTTATTGCTTTAAAAATGTTATTTTTTGGTGGTAGAATTTCAAATATGCTTTTAGAGGCAAGTATTTTTGCTATGTGGGTTTTTGGGCTATAGTGGTTTCTCTCAATGACTACTGCACTTAAATACATACGTAAACCCACGCCTTTTTCTCATGGGGGGGTAAGCAGAAACTAAAAACGCTACCTGCTATAATGCTCTTCTTGCTGTTTCTTGCCCGTTCTTCTCCATACGAAACTACATTTTGGAATGGGCGACTAGAATCAATTCTGTTTAAATGTAAATGTTGACGTTCAAAAGTGCCTTTTAAGTGCCTAATTGAAATAAATGCTTTGACTTTGACTTTGCTCGCATATTTCTCAATGACTACAGGACTTAAACAGGTACATACATACGTAAACTCATGAATTTTTCCCACGTGGGGACGTACCCCACGTGGGAAAAATTCATGAGTTTACGAAAGTTTAGTTTTACGAAAATACAAAACGTCACCTGCTATAATCCTTACATATTTACTTCTTTTGCTTACTGCACTAATAATGCCATCCTTTGTTCAATATTAAGTGAAAGCTTTGACTTCAAATAATTTGAATTAGAGTTTAAATCAATCAATGCATCAGTCACCGAGACTACCGATGGGCCCAACTCCAGGAACCTAAGTTATTTGCGCCCGTCCCTAATCTGTCCCTGTATAAGCAAGCCAGCGTCCATCTGGGCTTGCAGTGATATTTTACTTTCCCTAATGGGTTTAAAACAGAGCCGCCCGCGCCTCAAGATCAACCGCCATCATTAGTTTTCATAAGCCCCTAACACTCACAGTTATTACTTATGTTTTATTCACAAAATGAAATACATCACACTGATTTGAATAAATTAGTTTTTATCAAACACCGCTACGTTTTAGTCTGGACTTGAGGTCTGAATCTTTAGTTACTTTGGCTAGATTATTATCTCTAGTCTTCTTAATTAAAAGGCCTCGAATAGTTTTGATCTTCTAAGTTGCTCAGAAATATACAGAACGGTTATTTTCGAAGTTGTTGAAAGGATGCTCTCAATATTGTTAAGATTAAACTAGTCTTAATTTGATTTCTGAAGTTCTGATTTAGAAATTCAATTTTAGCCTCAGGTCAATTTAAGTTTATTTGCACCTACTAAAGAAGAGGTTCTGTAGTTGAAATCTCTCATAGATGACAACACAAAGTCTCCCGTAGCTGCTGGCTAGAATTTACAGCAGTGTTAATATTTACGTCTTCCTTTATAAACTAGAGTTATGAAATATAACAAAGAACGCCCGCAGTCTGCGGAGTGTAATGTCGCGGATTATGTACGAAAACCTGAATTTATTAGCTCGCACATTAGCGGTAGGTACTTAAAAATGCTTTCAAGACGTCGTGTTCCTCGGCACCCTTCTAGCGACCTTGTATGAGAAAAGTATAGGAGATATAGTCACATGTTTGTATCTAATATTGAGCTTTCGTTATGCTTCATTACGATACATATTACTGACACTACTTTCATGGTACAAAACGATGGAAATATTCCATTTCGGTTGTAGATCTGTCGTGTAAAATTGAGATAAGCAATTGGAATTGAAGGAAGACTTCTTGTAACTTTTATTTCTACATATACAAAATTGTGATTAAGCTTCACTCCATAGAGTCATTAAAAACCTTCCATTTTAAAACAAAATCCACGTCAGATACGATTAATCAAAACGTTATCTAAACCAGTTATAACTGTAGAGTGTAGCGGCCGCGATAAGCCGCGACGATCGCGCGTCTCCTGTTTGCGAATCGCGCGATTACCATACCGACTGAACTCGGGCCCTTTTAGTGCCTGCAATAAAACAATTACTGGCGACGTCTTCAGACTAAAGACTAGTGAGCGCAGAGCAAACAGGCCTGTTTGCGTACACGCCTCCGCGCGACTCGACATACAACTGACGTTTTAATGAATGTGTGCTTGTGAGTGTGTGTGTAGTACAATGTTATTGATGTGGTTGATGGTCAAAATAAATAGATGTTGTAATAATTTAATGTTGGTTGTTGCATTTGCATTGATTAGTTGGAGGAGAAACTGTCACGCAAAAACGGTTTTCGCAGGAAACGTTATGAAAGTTAATGGAAGTAGATACGAGTATTTAGTATAAACACAGGTTACTTTGTGACCTATCTAGGAGAACAGTACGGCAACCACTAACTAAATTAAGAAATGTATGCTTGTGCTTCATATTATGTTACCTTGCCATGTAATCTAGTCCTAATTGAACAATAAACTTTTTTTTAAATTTTTTTATTTAGCCAACACTGTCCCACTGCTGAGCAAAGGCCTCCCCCAAATCCTCCCAGGCGTCCTTTTCCAGGGCCTCCTCGATCCAGCCCATTGGCAATTGTCGCCACACAGTAGGTGCCTGAGGATGGACGGCGCCGCCGAGGCCGGCCCAAGAAAAGATGGCGTGACGACCTAGAACAATAAACTTATATTATATTAAATATATTTGTAATATTGAATTGATGTTGGAACCAGCAAGGCTCAACATATTAAAGTAAATCTAGAAATGCGTGAAGAATTGTCTGATTTTGGTAGTAAGCAAGCACACAAATCCCTGAAAGAAACACTAGCCCGTGGCAATTCGTCGCAAAAACACTTGAAAGGGAAACGACAAGCTTACGTAGAAGGGAAGCAAACACAAACACAGGACCTTTTCCGTTAAAATAACATCGGTATCCCGTCCTTGACCCGTGCTGTGAACTTTATCACACGTATCTGCCTATTCTCCCGTCTGCGTTCGTGTCTGCTCTGCCACCGCCATGCTTGTTGCTATTTGCTTTCCCCGCGACGCATATTAATGGCGTCCTTATTTTAAATCCCGGGATGTAAAGCGGTTAAGTCGAATCCCGGATAAATTACTTAGCGGGCCCGGTATAACCCGGTATTACTGGGCGAGGCCACTGAGTAAGATATTGAAGAAGGTTAGGTCCCAATCTAACAACAAAGTCTACATTTTAACCAGATTTTACTTTTAGAATAAAATGTAACTATGTACCTACTTACTTTATGTCGATGTGGCTTCAGTAAGTAAACATGTAAGTATTGTTACATATCATGTGAGATTCAAAACTCGCCTACGGTCGGTTTTTAAACTTACATCCTAGTTTTAATATTCTATGCAACAGTTTAATAATCTACCTGTTCTTGTATTATCAAATGTTAGCATCAAAGTTTCGTCAAACGTAATATGCCATAGAAAATGATTAATTGAAACAAAAGAATAACATTAAAATAGGGATAAACAGACCAGAAGATAAATACCTTAACGTTGATTTTAATAAACTTCAGAAAATAAAAGATTTGGAGAGTAATTAATTTTAAACGGTAGGCCGGTTGGTAGGTACGCAGATACTCGTAATAGTGAGCTGGATTATTTTTATACAAAATTAATGTTACATTGGGACTGTTTCTTTAAGAGGAGACAATTTGTAAGTTGAGAAAAATGTGGTTCTGGTTATGTCCTTTTTGTAAATCAAGTATCAATAATATTGTACTGAAAATGAGTTGGTGACTCAACTATCCTTGGTACTAGTAACAGGTCAAAGTTTTATGTGATTTTTCCGTGAGGAATGTATCCATAGGTTCTTTTTTTTTCTTCTCCCGTTCTGGGTGGAGCAGAAGAGCGTCAGACTTTTACTTACTAAAACCCAACCGTGTTCCCTCAGTTGCTTGTGTGCCGGGGGAGATGTATCTATAGGTTTTAGTCCAGATTCTGACATTCCACTTCATGCGCCTTACTTAAATCGTAACTTGTGAAATGTGAAATCTGCCATATATATTTACTTACCTTCTTTGAATACGAGCGCAAAGTTATGTTGTGTTACATCCATTGATAGTAAGGACTAATCTTTTTCTGAGTCAGTACGCGAGTAATAACAACCGGTTTTCTTCTCACTAGATCTAAAATGTTTAAGCATTGTCTTCACCATCATCATTTTAGCTGAAAGACGTCAACTGCTGGACGGAGCCTCCTCCAAATGTCACATCAGCCTATGCTTCTTGCATCCAGCCGATTCCTGCAGCCTCGTCACATGGTATTAATAATAATCGCCATATCTCTCTACGTTGACTTGACGTCGTGGTGGGGCTGGGGTTTGCGCGCTTCTCTCCAGGTCTATGCCGGTAGAGTTTGCTGGAACCGGTCTAGGGTAAGAGAGATACAGAAACCTGCATCGCACAATGTGCCAAGCTGTTGAACAGTATCTACCGAAAAATGTCTCGGTCCTTATCTCTTGCTTGCTTTTATTGACCGGTTGGAGTGACCACTGACTAGGAATGGAGTTTCCACCTCATTTTTGCCTTTATTGGCCGGTTCGAGTGGAGATTCGCTGTTCACCACTCCAGAACCCTACGGCCTCATCGGCCATCCGTTCTGTGAGCCATGTGCCCACTGCAACTTAAGTTTGGCAATTATTCGGGGCATATTGGTTACTTTGTTTCTCTTGAGGATTTTTGCCTAAACATATCTTAGCACTTAACCCGCCATCCCTATTCCCTGTATATTAGCCACTCCTGTCTCAGTTATTGCTCCCCTGTGGGCAGTTGACACTACAAGCCACGAACAAATGTGTGACGCCACTTTGTATTCAACCTATTCAATTTGATAATATTCTGTAGAACTGATATCCTAATAAAATGTTACGACAGTTTGCTCATATTGGTATAGAGGTGGAGGTAATATGTTGTTGGCTGGGTTTTACATAACGCTTGTTTTCTTGAGAGATAGGCAGACTTCATAGAAACAGAAAGTGCCTAATAGAATTTCCCAATCAAAAATTTCATTAATTTGGATTTGTTAACGGTCGTTGTTTGTTTGTTCTTGCAACTTTTATTAGCTTTAATCGACAAAACCAATTCTAAATCAAACTAACACACTGATAGAAGTTATAATGTTTGTAATTCATATATTATAAATGTAATATGCGGAGAACAGTGGTGGCCATGTGATAACGGCCGCGACTTACGAGTTGTAGGTCATAGGTTCGAACCCAGACAGGCGCTTTACTTTGTGTAAAATATTTCATCACCACTGCTCTCAAAACGGTGAAGGAAAACATCGTGAGGAAACCAGCATGTCCTAGAATAAAAAAATCGAAGACATGTGACATCTACCAACCGCACTGGGCCCGCGTGGTGGATTACGGCCTACCTACTCCCTCTCACCGAGAGGAGGCCGGTGTCCCAGCAGTGGGAACAATATAAGCTGATGATGATGATGATTATTATTATTATTTTTGTAGAGTGTTTTTCTTCTCAGCTCTTTGGCTGGTTTTTGCAACATTTACGGACCGAAGCCAAGTAAATGCAGCGTGTGGTGTGTTATGTTTAATATGTGTTTTGATGAGGCCCTATTTCGTTTTCATCTATTTGCATGAACTTTCGGACAATGCGACATGTATTTAAAATTGCAGCTTTTTGTAAGGTAATATAGAGGGTTTCTTTTAGGTTTAGTAATTTAAGGCTATGAATAAGGTGATTTGGGATGACGCCTGTTGTGGAGAGGACTATAGGGACCACGTAAACTTTTTGCTGGCGCCAAATTCTAGTCACTTCATCTTTGAGTTCGGCGTATTTACTAATTTTTTCAGATATTGTCTTCTGAACGTTGTGTGTGTTAGGAACGGCTATATCTATTAGGTAAGTAACTTTATTTATTTTATCTTGTAGGGTTATATCCGGTCTGTTGTAGTGAATTGTCCTGTCGGTTAGTATGGCGCGGTCGTAATAAAGTTTATGTGTGTCATTTTCTAGGATCGTTTGTGGTGTGTAATTGTAATAAGGAGTGTTTTTGTCTTTTATGAGTGTGTATTTCAGTGCTAATTTTTGGTGGATTACATTTGCTACCTGGTTGTGCCTATGTGTGTAATCTGTCTGCGTAAGAGTTGTGCACGCTCCTGTTATGTGTTGAATTGTTTCTGGTTGTGCGTGACACTTGCGACATTTATCATTTGTTACTGATGGATCTTTGATGATATATTTTCTATAATTTTTTGTGTTAATAATCTGGTCTTGTATCGCAATTATAAATCCTTCAGTTTCTGGGAATAAATTGTCTATTTTCAGAAACTTATTTGAGGCTACTTGGTTCACATGGGATTGTTCTAGGTCATGAGGATGTCGGCCGTGAAGTACCTTTTTCTTCCGATCCTCAATTTTTAGTTTCTGCGAGTTTTCGCTAGTAATTTGTGGAATATCTAGCTGTTCATTCAAGTTAAGTGGGGTGTAGTTACTATCATTTTGAACTATGGCTTTATGAATGTTGCTAGTGCGAGATTTTGAGTGAAAAAATGTTTTTAGTTGCCAGACTTGTTTCCGCCACAGGTGCTGGATGTCTATCAGGCCTCTCCCTCCATTTTGTCTTTTGATAGTAAGTCTTTCTATTGCAGATTTAGGGTGTAAGTTGTTATGTTTTGTAAGGGTGGTGCGTGTGATTCGTTCTAATTGTTCTGTGTCTGTTTTTGTCCATTTAATAACTCCAAATGAGTATGTTAAAATGGGGATGGCAAATGTATTTAAGGCCTTGATGAGATTCTTACTAGACAGTTGTGTTTTACATATGGCGTTTAGTCTCTTTTTGTACTCTGTAGTAAGTGTTTCTTTAATCCTAACATGATCTAGTCCCTTTAGTTGCGTGTACCCTAAATACTTATATACGTCGGTCGGTTCCATTGCTGTTATGGTGTCTGTGTTATTTACGACATAGTTGCCGGGTCGTATCTTGCCACGCATGATATGAAGTGTTTTACATTTATCCAGACCAAAATGCATGTTTATATCTAAACTAAACTCTGCTGTAGCTTCTACTAATTTCTTCATATCTTTTTCAGTTTGTGCGTATAGTTTAATATCGTCCATGTAAATGAGATGTGAGACTGTTGTTTGTTCTGATGTGTGTTTGAGACAATAGCCGGCCCGACATCGCTGCAGCAGATGAGACAGAGGGTTTAGTGCTAGACAAAACCAGAGGGGACTCAGTGAATCCCCTTGGTAGATACCCTTCTTGATAGATATTTGTCGCGTTGTAACATTATTGTGATTGCAATTTAGTTGAAGTGTGGTTTTCCACAGTGGCATTATTTTTCGTAGGAAATCTATTATTTTTGAGTTTATTCTATAAATTTCTAGTATTTGTATCAACCAAGAATGTGGAACACTGTCGAAAGCTTTTTTATAATCTATATAGGTACAGTGTAGATTTCTATGCTTTGAGGTGGCATGTTTATGGATAGTAGAATCAATAATTAACTGTTCTTTGCACCCCATATGGCCCCGCCTGCATCCTTTCTGCTCCTCTGCCATTATGTTATGGTGTTCAATATGTGAGTTAATTTTGGTTGTTATAGCTGATGTTAATATTTTATATATCGTGGGCAGGCAAGTGATTGGTCTGTATTGGGAAGGTAGTGGTGAATTTTTTGTTTTAGGTAGCATGTATGTTATGCCTGTTGCAATAAAATTGGGTATATTTTGTTGACCTAATATAATTTCTGTTAAGTTTTTTGCTATGGGTTTGTGTAATGAAGTTAACTTTTTGTACCAAAAATTGTGTATTTTATCTATACCAGGAGATTTCCAGTTATGTAATCTGCCTGTCATGTGTGTGATATCTGACTCGGTAATCTCTACAAATTCCATTTCCTGAATAGCCTTCCATTTTGTTTCTTCTTCTGTTATCCACGTTGCTTTATCGTTATGTTGTTTGTGTTTTTCCCAAATGCTAGACCAATATGTTTCTAGTTGATCTTTTGTAGGTTGGTGAGGTGTGTCTCTGTTATTCTCATCATTTGTGTCGGTGTCTGGTTTGTGTAGGTTTCTATAAAATATTTTTTAATTTGTGGAAAATATGGCATTATCGTTTTTGCGCTGTTGTGCTTTTTTGTATCTTCTGAGTCTATGAACTTTAAGAGCTAGTTTTTGTTTTAAGGTATCTAAGAAATCTTCAGGTTTTCTGTTGTTATTTTCGTGTCTGGTGTGCGTGACATTACTCCTAAATATAGCCTCAACTCTCCTTACTACTTTACTTGACCTGATGTTGTTAATGTATTGTGTAAGCCTACCACAATCTGCTCTTAATTTTTCGATGTCTTTTTCTAACCTCTGTTGCCATGCTGGTTTGATATTATGTTTTGGTATCGCGTTTCCGGTGTGTAGCGTGATTTTAAAGTTAAGCTCTTCAGATACGACTACGGCTGTGCAATATATAAGTGTGTGTATATCTATGAGTTGACTGTCATCGCAAATAAATTGGTTAAGTATGTTTTCATTAAATAAGTTTACTAACCGGAAAAGATTAGGACTATATCGAAGTTTAGGTAATTTTGGTCGAACTGCTGGGTCCATCCCAGAGTATTGTGCTAGGGTTGTTCTGAATCTGTCATGTATTTCTTGGATATACATATCTGTCGTTAGATTTTGATCTACAGCAATTATGGTCTCAATATCATTTTCTAGGGTTAGGGTTATAGATTCAGTTTGTGTGGATGTGTGTGAGGTTTGCGTGTAAGCTTGTGATTGGTTGTATGATTGAGACTGAGTACATGATTGTATTTGGGTGTGCGGTTGTGCGTGTGATTGTTCAGCAATGTCGGTTATGTTTTGCGACATTGAGATAGCGTTAGCGCTTGTATTAATTTCTGCTTCTTGTAATTGTATTTTTATTTCTTCTTTTAATTGTTCTATTATTTCTTGGGATAAAAGCTTATTTCTAACTATAGCTCTTCTCTGATCTGAGATTCTTTGTTCTGAAACGGTTATTTCGGGATAGTGTCGGGTAAAAAGTTCATGCAATTGTTGTCTGTAGGTGGTCATGTCGGTCTCTAATTTAGTGATATAAAAGTAAGTTCGCATGATAAATAGGTTAACTTCTTTACTCCATCTCATGCGAACTCTTGCTTTTCCAGCCTTGGTGGACGCAGGTAAAAAGGAACTAGCCTCCCGCGCAACATTCAAGGTCGGAGTGGGTGGAATTGAGTTTAAACTATTGATAGGGGGTGATGATAGTATGGGTGACGATGGTCTAGATGGTGATGATGGTCGAGAAGGTGTGTAAGAGACTGTGCTTGGACTATACGGTTCTACAGGGGTGTTTGTCCTGTCCTGTCGGGGCTATTGATTTGCAGGCACCGGTGATATGTTGGATTGTCTCTGGGGAACTATTGCATTTTCTACAAGTATCGGTTGGCAAATTTTTTATTATGTATTTTCTGTAGTTCTTAGTCTCAATTACTTGGTCTTGAATTGCAAGCATGAACCCTTCAGTCTCCGGGAATAGTTCGCCTCGATTCAACCACGCGTTCGACGCATCTTTGTCGACATTTAATTGGCATAAATCTTGGCGATGTCTCCCGTGTAGAGACTTCTGGTTCCACTCTTGGCATTTGGTTCTGTCGTCAATCACTTTCTCGTTTTTTTGTTCTGTGGTGTCTTTTAAATTAAGAGGTGTAAAGTGTTGGTCATTAAGTGCTATTAGTTTGTGGAGAGGGGAAGATTCAGTTTTGGCAAAGAAGTATTGTCTAAGAGCTGTGATCTGTCTGTTGTGTAAGTTTCGGATATCTATAAGTCCTCTGCCTCCTTCTTTTCTTGGTAACGTTAACCTTTGTATACAAGATCTTGGGTGATGTTTGTGAAATTTTGTCATTGTTGTGTTTATTTTCCGTTGTAGGTTTATTAGGTCAGTTTTGGTCCAGTTTATTATCCCGAATGAATAGGTGAGCACAGGTATAGCAAAGGTGTTAATTGCTTTTATGGTGTTTCTCGAATAGAGTTGTGTTTTTAATATTGTATTAAGTCGGTGTTGAAATTGTTGTTTAAGTTTTTGTTTAGTATCTTTGTAGTGTACAAAGATACTAAACAAAAACTTAAACAACAATCTGACGGGATTGATCGTAACCTAAGTATTTATAAGTGTCAGGTTCATCCAATGGCTCTATTCGTTCGCCTGTACCTAAGGTATATTGGTGTTGGTAGTTCTGGCCTGGCTCTAGCTGAATTTATTTTGCATTTATCTATGCCGAACTCCATTTTAATGTTATTTGTGAATGTTTCTGTTAGGTTAGCTAGTTTGTTAAGTTGACTCTCGGTTTCTGCATAAAGCTTTATAATCATCCATATAAAGTAAATGATTTAAAATGCCTTTCTGCGGGTTAGTTTGTCGGTCGGTAGCAGTATGATTTAAAGGGATTCCTAATGAGGTAGCGTTTAGTATCTTAGATAGGGGATTTAGAGCGAGGCAGAACCACAGTGGGCTAAGTGCATCTCCTTGGAAGATACCTCTCTGTATTTTAATTGGGCTTGAATCTGTGGTTTCGGTTGAAGTACTGAGTCGTAATACTGTACACCAAGTTGACATCATGGTCTTCAAAAACGTAACTATTGTTGGGTTTATTTTGTAAATTTCTAACACTTGCAATAGCCATGAATGGGGAACAGAATCATATGCCTTCTTGTAATCAATATACATGGTGAATAAATCAGTTTTAGTTTTCTGAACTCTTTTCAATATAATTGAATCAATGATTAATTGTTCTTTGCAGCCTTGACTATATTTTCGGCAACCCTTTTGCTGTTCGGCTAAGATGTTGTTGGCGTCAATGTGTTCGTATATAATTTCGGATATGCAGGATGTGATGATTTTATACAAAGTCTGTAAGCATGTAATAGGTCTATATTTCGCTGGGTTAGAGAGGTCATTGCGATCTTTCGGTATCATGTAAGTTGTGCCAGACGTAACATAAGGAGGTATTATTTTAGGATCTTGGATGAAGCTGTTTATAAAATTATATAAATAACAATGAGCTGCTGTGAATTTTTTGTACCAGAAACTATGGATATGGTCTGACCCAGGTGCTTTCCAATTATGTAGGCGACTTAGAACTTTATGAAATATTTGTGGGGAGATATGCTCAAATGCCATTGTCTGAATGTTTGTGTTATTTGGGAGTTATGATGAATAGGTTGTTCCCATATGCCTGCCCAGAAGTTTTGTAAGGCCTCTGGGTTAGGAGTGTTAAGCTCATCATCATTTAGATTGCTATTTTGGACGTTAACTGCTGCCTGTCTGATATTGCGATTAAAAAGTTTTTCGTTTTGAATGAATTGTTTATTTTGTTGTTTTCTTAATGGGCAAGCTTTATATCTTTGGAGTCGGCCTGTTATAACTGAGAGTTTTTGTTTGAGTGTATCTAGTGTGTGTGCTGCTTGTGTGTTTGGTTCTTCGTGTACGGTATGAATTCTATATTGTCTTATAATTTTGTTTACATGTTTCATTAATTTTCTACTTCTATTGCCGTTAATGAATTGTGTCATTCTACCTACTTTTGAACGTAAATCGCTTACTTTTTGTTCAAGTCGCCTTCGCCATTTTGGTTTAAATTCTGTTTTTGTACTTTGGGTTATTTGTCTTGGTTCGAGTGTTATCTTGGCTCCATTGACCTTAGCAACGGTCCATGCCGCACAATATATAACGGTCTGGAATGTGTGAAAGTCTGTATCGTTGTTAATTTTTTCAGGGAGAATGATTTTGTTTAGGTAGCTAATTATTCTTGCAAGATTTTTAGATGGTTTTTGTTTTGGAATATAACTTCTATTTGTAGGGCTAGTGTCTTTATAAAATTGGAATGCTAGTTGGAAAGAATCGTCTATTACTGGGTCCCTTTCTAGGTTAGTTATTTCTGTGTTACCCGGTGTTTGTTTATTAGATGTTAGTTCTTCTATAGAGTTTATGTCATTGTTATTTGTTAACTGGGTATTGGTATTGTTGATATTTCTAATAACTGCTATCGATTCAGTATTGTAATTGCTTGTGTTATCTGTGCCTAGTTCCTCCAATATCTCTGACTTTAATAAATTTAATTTCTCGTCACTTAAGTATTGATTGTTTATTATTGCTCTTCTCTGATCGGCTATTCGTTGTTCACTTAGATGAGCAAGTGAAGGGAATTGATGAATGAAGTCTTCGTACATAGGTTTTCGATATGTAGTTTCATTCGTGCCTAAAGCTGTAACTCTATAATATGAACGCATTATAGCTTCATTGTGTTCACTGGTCCATCTCATTCGGGTCTGTGTTCTATTTTGTGTTTTATGTGTCTCTAGTGTTGTAGGTTGTGTCGGTGTAGTGTAAGTACTAGTTGTCTAAGCTCACCTGAGTTTTGAGACTGCAGGGTGAAATGGTTTAACTGTAGTTGATCTAACTCGTGTTTTACTTCGTTTTGTATTTCATCTATTGTTTTTTGTGGTAGTAATTTGTTATTTATTATAGCTCTACGTTGGTCTCCTATTCTCTGTCGACTAACCTGCATATTCGGGAATTTTTCTGTAAATTTTAGATGGAGCGGTTCGAGATAAGTTCTTCTATCTGTATCTAGTGAAGTTAATTGAAGATAAGTGCGCAGTATGAACTTGTTCATTTCGGGTGTCCATCGCCTATTATTATTTGGTTAGACATACTAGCAGCTAATTAGCTGATGCGTATGTATCAAAAAGCTTGGAGATATTTAATCTGTCTAATCTATTCTTGAAACAGTTAAGTGAGGGAGCCATCACAACATTTTCTGGGAGTCTATTCCATGCTGTTACAACTCTGTTAGACAAGAAGTGCTTCAAAGGCTTTAGCTTGGATGAATTTTCCCATAACTTAAGGGAATGCCCACGCAAATGTTTGTTGGCATTCAGAGTGTAAAGGTTTTGAAGGCTGGGCACTTCGTAGTGTTTTGAAAGTAAAAATACGTTTCAATGAGCCTACCTCTTTGTCTGTGCTGTTCCAGTGTGATAAGGCCAAGGTCTTTGAGGCGCTGTTCGTAAGGTAGATTACGCATGGTGCGAACCATCTTGGTTGCCCTTCTTTGTACATTATCAAGTAGTGTGATGTCTTTTTTAAAATATGGGTCCCAGATGACATTAGCATATTCCAAGAGAGGTCTTATGTAGGTTGGTATGATGATGATGATGATGATGATGATGATATGTAATATGAGTGAGGCGAGGGTTGGGCAGAAGTGTACCAATAGTACGGCACATATTGCTCCACATTTCTTTAAAACAATGGCGAACAATATCTAGACCTACAGCTAAAGGACAGTCAGTTAGAGAATGTATTCTCGACACACTCTGTAATACATAATCGCAGTACTCTGACCTTTCACTTACAACGTAGCGTTTTATTTTAAACCCCTCGTTACTTTTCAGACACGGTTTAAAGCATAAACTTTGAACGGAAGGTGTCTCTTACAATTCAATTAGTTAAAACATTCGCGAGAGTGTTTCGAGTTAATTGTTTACGAGGAAGTCGCCCACGGGATGAACCACGGGATGCGGGATGTGGGATGGAGACCGAGATTGACTTCAGTTGCGTAGGCTTGCCTTCAAGGTGAGCTTAGGCGGAGAAGATACGTTTTCTTAGTTTATTAGCATACTTTATGAACACAAGGTCTATATAATGGTCTTTGCATGAGCTAACCAAGACTATATCCGACTTTAAAAGAGTACTACGACCGCTGAGTTTGTTTCGGGTATTTTTTTCAGAGTAGACAGATAGGAAACACCGACCTCATTTTGTTTTAAAAAATATGACTGACGTGTAAATAAAATCTTTTATCACTGTATTTTCAGTTTCTTCATATTCACAATAGGTACCTAGCGCTGGTGGCGCAGTAGTAACGGCCGCGACTTACGAGGTCGTAGGTTTGAACCCAGACAGGCGCTTCACTTTGTAAATGATTTCATCACCATTGCACTTAAAACGGTAAAGAAAATCATCGCGGTAATGCGGCATATCTATGCTATCTATACCATAATATTATAAAGAGGAAACATTTGATTGTTTGTTTGCATTGAACAGGCTCCGAAACTACTGAATCGATTTAAAAAAAAATATTTCATTGTTGGGAAGCTACACTATCCACGGGTGACATAGGCTATATTTTATCCCCGTATTCCCACGGGAACGGGAACTACGCGGGTGAAACCGCGGAGCACTGCTAGTCCTAGAATAAAAACATCAATTTACATGTGACATTTACCAACCCGCAAATAGTCCACGTGGTTGACGGTCCAGTCCATCTTACTGTGCGGAAGTCTGTGTCCCAGCAGTGGGAACATTATCGGCTGATTATGCAATAGGTAGGTACTATTTTGAAGGTCAAGATACACATACAAAACACAACATTATCACAGTCATCCTCTTTAATTACTTAGAACAATCAACAGTTAAAGATAACATAAACAGCCAGCAGTTAGAGGCAGTAAGTATGCGGCCCAGGTCACAGTTATAGAGTGGCGTTAAAAGTAACGGCTCAGTTACAGGAGACGTAACGGTTCCAATATCGACAACTGTTACCAACTTTGTTTCTCTTCTAAACGTGTAGAGATGGGAAAATGTTTGGATATTCGGTTATGAGGGACATTTGAAACAAAAGCTGCGTTATCAATTCCTCTTTTTAACCCCGACGCAAAAACGACGGGGTGTTATAAGTTTGACGTGTCTGTGTGTGTATGTATGTGTGTGTGTGTCTGTCTGAGGCAACGTAGCTCCCGAACGGATGAACCGATTTTGATTTTGTTTTTTTTGTTTGAAAGGTGTATTAGTCGGGAGTGTTCTTCGATATGTTTCATCAAAATCGGTTCAGCCGTTTGAAGATTATCAGCTCTTTTCTGGTTGATGAAGTGATTTGAGCATCTTCCACGGGTCTGATCAACTCGAAATTTTGTATTCTATTACTTCAATGATATTAGACAAGGTAACATTGAAATGATGCTGGAGTAACACCTGAAATTTCCAGGATGCCCAAGTTACTCACCAACAAACAGCGAAAGTATCGTGTTTGGGCTCATTGAAAAGGTCTCAATGCATAGATTATAGATAAATAGTGATCAGGACGAGGAATGAGGATAAATTAGTAACAAACTTCACTGTGGGAAAAATGTGCAACGATGCGCAGATTTAAGCGAGCGAGACATTATGTTTAAAAAGCAGGAAATAAAAATTAAATTAAAAATTTAAAATACCCCCGACCCTTACAGAAACTCTAAAAAGTAAAAATAATAATATTTAGAGGACAAATCTTAAAAAAATATAACCTTCTGAAATTCTACCAAGAGCAAACAGAAAACTGATCGAAATTAACGATAATATTTTTTTATTTGATAAAATTTGCAGGTTTGCTACTAATAAACGATATACCCAGAGACCTATTTTACATTGTAAACTACAACTAGGTTTCAAAAATAAAACGACCAACAATAATATCCGAACATAACCTCAATATCCGCCACGTCCGGCATACGCGCAAAAAATCCGTATTTGTCAAGTCATAACCCTAACAATACGAGATAGGGAATTAATATCCGCGCCGTATCCGAAACTGTTGGTAAACGGTAAAGATAAGCGGTAGTTGTTCCGAGTAATGTTTCCTTTGTTCAATAGATACTTTCTCGATAAACTATCATAATTTCTGCGGACTGAGCTGAATACAAAACAGGGGTGTTTGTTTTTACGTGAATGGTCTCGGCTTTTGAAGGTTAATGTTGGTTTACTACTTTTCATTATTTAAGACCTTTTTAAAGACTTGATTAGAGGTGTAGTTTAGCGTCAGACTGGGGTAAAAGAAAATGGTTAGCTAAGTACAGGCTGTGGGTGTTTTTGTAAACTTAAATATTACTGAAAATATATGACTGTAAACTTTTTAGACACTAAAATTTTGAAAGGCATGTCAAATAAAAGTCGTTATCTTAAAAATGTACCCGGATTATTTTATGAGCAAAACAAAAACTTACATACATGCATGTATTTTGTTCAGGAAATATATCAGGCAGGCATTTTCTCGGAGGTATTTTGTCGGCACCACAGCAATATGGCTGAAGTCATAAACATCTCGATATACTCGCATATGCAGGCATTCGGTTATCGCAAGGAAAACATATTTTCCCTTAGTTGTACTAAATACTGGGAAAGCCAGCTGCTCGCTGTCAGAATAGAAGGATAAAGGAGGAAAAACAAACTTGTCGCTAGAAATACCTACAAATTACGAGTATTCGATTTTAGTGCATAAAAATCATAAAATTGGCAGATATTCAGAGAGTAACCCAAGTAGTTACAATCGTTTAACTTCTAATCCCCGGTCTGTTAGTATAGTATACATATTACCATAACAATTGGGTTCTCAAAGTTACGATTTATAAATAACAGCTGTAACTTGAAGTTATTTTTGGAAGATAGTTATTTTTGTTTTCATATTCACTGTTGTGACGTATTGCGTTCAATGCGCATACCTACTTAAGAAAGCTATGTATAGGTCACTAAGGTATATTTAATAGACATCTTTATAACAAAACTAGTGGCCCAATACAATTGCAGTAGAACACACGTCTTTTCTTATTTTCCAAAGTAAAGTGAACCTTATCCCCATCAACATATGGGGAGGCGTCACCTCCTTCAGCGAAGCAGTGATGCTCGCGAAGAGGGAGGCGGCGCACGTGAGGGAGAGGCAGCATATGCGCCCTCGCGACCCCAGCCGCCGCAGGATACGGAGACGCCCTGGGCGTCGGGAATCCCAGGCCGATTTCCGGCCACCGTAGGCATGGGCTTGCGGACGGCGAGTAATGGGTAGCTCGCTGTCCGGTAAAGACCAAGCCCAAGTCGACGGCGCGTTGTGTTCCACGCGCGCCTCAAAGAGATGTCAGCACAAAAAATGATGGGGCCCGCAAGGGCCGATGCCTGCCAGGGGTGCGGGTTTGTTCGAAAGAGACACCACAGCCCCTGGCTTAAGGGCTACTGAAGGAACACGGGTGGGTTTTAGTCAGTAAAAGTCTGACACGCCCTCCTGCTCCACCCAGAGCGGGAGAAGTTATTTGATGATTTCCCACCCAAAAAAAAAAAAAAAATCCCCATCAACATTCACATTATACTTACCAAAACCACATCATACCTACCTCGCTGCATTTCACCCAATCTCAAAAATAAGGCGTGCACACACAGCCGTCAGATCGCAGGCCACAGACACATTGCCGCGACATAAATACCGGAATGAAATGCGGTCCGACGCGGCTCCGCGGCACGTCTGCGGCACGCGCGTCGTTGCGCTGTGTCGCGCGGTAAACTGTTCCACGGGATATCGTCTATCAGATGCAGGTGGGTAAGGGTGGGATTTCATGGGGTGGAATATTCTGGATGTTTTGTCGATCTTTTGATAAAAATTGAGTTCTTGTTAGATGACGAATGAACTTCGAATGAAGTCTGAATAAGAAATGGAGGATGTATTGCGGAAGAATATTTTGGTGACGCCAAAATCTTAAATATTGCTTTGACTAGAATATATTTTCATGTAAACCAGAAGCGATAGTACGATTATCACTGTTGTTTAAAACGACAATAACACAAACAAAGCAGTACAAACAATCTGACGACCCCGAAAGTCTACAACTACTTCACATCGGATCTAGATTAGGGGCGATTTATATCAGTTAATTCTCGATTACGCCTCATTTGGGCACAACTCGATACTTTTGGTTTAAGGCCCGCTCTAATCTTGATTTAAGTCAAGACTTACTTGTTTGGAACGCGGCGTAAGTTGCGGCTGAGGGAATTAGGCATTTGAAGGGAGGGAACCGTCTCTTTGTGGACGGCTTTTGTCTATATTTGTTTTTCACTATTTCTTGAAGGGCGATTGATTTCCAGATAGGAACTGCGTACTGATTTTATTTTTGGGGTATAATAGTAGTTTCATTTCAATGTGTCCGCAGCCTAATCAGCGAGTAGTCAAAACAGGTGTATGGTAAATTTTATTTTATTGGTATATACGAGTAGTTAGGTAAAGAGTGACTTTAGGAAGTATGCTGCAAAAAAATACAATCTGCCTAGCCTGTGTTAGGGTCGGCTTCCGGTCAGACCGGAATTAAAAAGCAATAAGACTGTAAACATGTTTGAGGATGGTGAAAAAGGCATAAGCACCATTAATTCGTTTTCAACAATTGGACAACAATTATTTCAAGACCCTGCAATGGACATTCAATTATTGAGAAAAGGAAAATGCCAACATCTCCGAACAAGTCAATAAATACGTTTAGCCCACAATTACCGTAAAGATTTATTTCCTCTGTCGCGGAGAGCATCAATAGAAATACCAGTCGAGCTCGTATATTATGATAAATACGCTCCCTTTGGCCCACTTATTGAACACCTATGTTACATGAAGCAAATACACGCAGAAGATTCAACGAATGAGGAAGGAATTAAACCGAAAGTCAATTTGCTGAGCAAATGATGCCAGAGTCTCGGAAATAATACATGCAGTAATATTATATTCTGTGCTGCGCGGTCTCTCTCATTTTCTATGACACAGCAGTAAACACTAACTTTGGCAGCAGCATCTTGCATGTTATTTATTTGCTTTCACGACCACATATTTCTTGTGATACATTACCAATTAGGTCCATATTTAATAGTCTTTTTCCTCTCACATTCTCTGTAATCGATTTGCAATAACTTTAACCTTTCCTTGATCAACATTATAAATGTTACAGAGAGTTAGCCTTTTGTACTTTCTTATGTTATGATGTGCCAAAATATACTCGTGTTTCGTAATATTCACCTGATCGTAGACTATGGCTATATTAGGACGTTATTGCCTCTCCAATTCGACTTGCCGCGAATATTTTTTATTCGTGAATTTGGAAAGGTATCGATGAAGTTTTTAAGGAAATTAATGTTTCGTACTTTATTTTTGTTGCATATCTGTCACAAAATTGTATTATTGCTCCGAAAAACCTTTCTAGTTGGCAGATTTTGAATTATGGAAGTAATTAAACCTAAAAAGATTTGCAATAGCCCCAGATTCTCATCCCCAAAAATCTTTTCATTTTAAATCGCATTTAAAACAAAGAACTCGGTTATTTCCCGGACCATTTCGATCATTAAAATCGTCAATAATTATCCGTTCCTTTATAAGAAACCAATTAATAAAGAAAAAAAAAAAACGAAAAGGGAAAAGTGGCGGCTGGTTTAATTGCGCGCCCAAATTACTAAAGCGATTACAAAAGAAAATATGACAAAGGTGGTTCGTTTAACGTAATGGTTGACTTTACAACCATTTCTAGTCCATTTGATTAAAAAAGCTCGCATCCAGAGCCGATTGATTTTCTTTTACAATCCTATTGCTCCAAAGTTTCGAGAAGACAACTTTATTGCTGGGGAAATAAGGGTGATTTTACTATTTCTTAGGTTGTTTAAATTTGTAATTTGAATAACGCGGAACCTCTTCATTTGGAACGGCATTACGATAAAAAAAAAGGCTTCAGTGACTATTAAGAATGTTGGAAGTCCCCCCTTTGTTGGTTGAGCGGCTCGGTTGCTGAGCAGACCATGGGGGGGGGGGGGGCGTGTAATAGTAATTAGCTTCTGTTCATTTCGAATAGAAATGCATTTAAATTTTACTAACACTTATCAGCTTAGTGAATTTAAAATTTAACTTTATTAGGTTTAAACTGATTTTTAAGAAGCTAATCTATCTAACTAGCCTGTTCTGTCCAATGTAGGGTAAAGGCCTCTATCTCTCTTTTCAGAAAATTCTGTCTTTTGCTACTGCTGGCCAATCCTTTCTGTAGGAGTAAAGACCGTGTCTTCGTCTTCATCTCGGCCCCCCGCGATAGCGCTGTACGTTTAGTATGTTTAGCGGCTTTCTGGGTAACGTCCGTGATCTTGGTTTTTGGCGCACATTTGTGTTCCTAATACAGTTTGAAATTCGAAATTCCAGACACTCTCTCAGAGAAAAAATTAAGGAGATTAATGTGCCTTCACAGTATATTTTTGAATTTTTTTTATGGATAAATTTTAATGAAGCAGTTAATATTGGTACTACGTCTTTAACTACTTGCAGACTAATTGAGCCTGAAAGACCAGGTTTTAGAGTTAAGTAAAGACATAAATAAAACGGTTTTACTGTCTCAGAAACACGGAGTACTCCTTTTAAACTCATAAAGTACTTGTGTACAAATTGACACCATTTTCTTGAGACATTCAAAACTACTGTTATACCCGTCATAAAACTAATCTCAGTCACCTCCCCCCCCCTTCAGATAAAACTTGGAAGCGAAAAGCAAGCGAGTGTTCCCATTATTTTTCATTAAAAACATTGCACTTGAGGCGTGACCTCATTCTCCGATGCATATTCCATGTCTTATATATTCTTGTTTGCCCGTCCGTTCAGAATAGCTCCATTGCTCCATAGTTCCATGATTGGTGTTCCGATCGCCTTCGGAAATATTGTACGCGGCAAAAACAATTTCAGAAGATATTGTTTGTTTGAAATACTGGATATATTTTGCTTTTAAAATTGATTTTGAAATAGAGGACGTTGTGTCAAGATTGAGCAATGGATGGGGGCTTTGTGGAGGTTTGTACTTTGTTTTTGTTGTGACGATAAAATGAAAGGGAGGATGTTACAGTGCTTCCATGTGAATGTTTTTATTTGATAGTTAGGAAAACATTGTTGGGAAGTTCGGAACATGATTTGGCATACGAATTATACAGGCGTAGATTGGGCAATTTAGCATTTGCGGGCTAGTCCGTCGTTTAAATACTATACAACATTGTCAAACAGTCGACGATGATTGGTTTTATCCAGATAAAAAAGAAATGAGAATCTTTATTAGAGTTTTTGTCGATTCTAGAACAGTTGATAATTATATTTATGATCTTACTAACTTTTGCCAGTGGCTTCACAAGTGTGCCATATAAAAAGTACATTTTATATGTGTTAATCTAGGTTATAATCTATCTGTGTGCCTTCATCCGAATCTGTTCTGCCGTCTTTGCGTGATTGAGTTACAAACATCCAAACATTCAAATCTGTTATATTAGTAGGATATTCATTTATGTAGCTTTAGTATTTGTGTGAGTAGGTATTTGAAAAGATTAGTTAGTAAACTCAGTTAGTAGCAGAACAGTTTTATCGTCATTTATACTGCCGTATGTATTCATAAAGAAGTCGTAACGTAATAAATATGTTATTGTTATCAAGTACATTGTATCGGCTATCTCTTCACAATATAACACCCTGTCGCTGCGACACAATCGGCGCGGCGGATCGGCAATAACTCGCCATTTTATATGCGGCGCGCGCGTAATGAACGAAGTCATGTGGACGATGGAACCAATGAATATATCGAATAGTAAAACATTGTCCAAGGTTATATCAGACATGGTGGTGACTTCTAACGGTTTAGGTAAAACTGTGCTTATATTGTAGTCTCTAAACTAAAAGAAATTAAGAATTCCTCTGTAACGTGGATACTTTTCTAATAATATCGGAATGACCGAGTTTAGCACGGTTTTTTTTTTTGGGTTTGACGTTTTCTAAAAATGAAACCTAGCTAGATCGATTTGTCGCTCCCGAAACCTCCTGCATACCAGCATACCTACTAAATGTCATGAAGATCGTTGGAGTAGTTTCCGACATTCAGATTATATATATATAAATATACAAGAATAGCCCGTTCGAAGGTATCACATTACAAAAGGGTTGAGTCGGCCTGCAGAGGTAAGCAAAATAAAAATCTTTGTTTCGTGCAGGAATCGTCACAAGACTTAAAGTATCAACCGATATTCGCGATCGCAATTATAATGGGACAGGAAATTATATGTATAACTGATAAGTGCCACCGCTTGCGCCGCTACGTTAGATGCAGTGTCCATATTATGAAGGTCAGAATGGATAACAAAATAGGGAAATAGGTATACTTTCAATGCTCTTTTTATGCAAAACAAAACGAGTAATCATCTTCAGTCGTTAACTTACGAGTATAGATGTTCTAACAGAGCTTGTTGCTTCTGTAAGAGCGAACAAACACCGATTTTTTTTTCTTTTTCAAATTCGTGAATTCAAATTTGGAACAATGGCGATACCAAAAAAATCGCCAGCAAGAATTAACCGCCGTTATGCTTCAAAAGTGTATTAAAACTTTGTCTCTGACTTATCATCGTTTTGATGTTTAAGACTTTTAAACATAAAAATGCACGGTGCGGTGGTTCGATTTAGGAGTGCGGATGTGTTGTGTTTAGAAAAATAACCACCCCAAATACCCACTCTTCACCATAACATAACTTTACGCATTTGTTTCTGCAGTTTATTCGACAAAATCCAAAGCAAATAAGTTCACAGCCACCAATAGTCAATTCCATTATGACCAGTCGTGGCGCTATTCTGCACTGCAGCTCCACATTTTTGATGTAGTGCACGCGCAGTAAACTAATGTGATAGGTGTGGTAAATAGCGGCTCGACTCCAGCGCGACTCGACCCGACTAGTGCTCGGGCGCGACTTGGGACGTGATGGAAACGCAAGGCACGAGCTTCGCGCGACGGATTGTGTGGGTTGTATAAAGTTTGACAAATGTATAACTTTTGTTCTTTATTTGTGATTTTTTTGTGTGGTCAATATAGCTATTCTGTAAAGTTGGGATATTCAATCTCAATTTTTGACCACAATTCGAAAGCAGTCCGAATTTGATATGGTAATTTTCTGAAAAAAAAAAATCTACTATCAACATAGTCCGAATTTTAAAATGATGCTTCCAGTTGAGAGTACTTGAAGAACATTTTCAAAACAAAATAATTATTTATTTTAAAAAGCTTAGTTACCTACCTACGAGTACATGCTTGTTTCTGTTTACATAAACCACTGTTTCATTGTACCATATACATTAAGATGGATATTAAGATGGAGATCTTAATAAATGTGGTACAAACCGTGGTTTATTTATTTAAAAATAATTGCTCATATGCACGTAGCTAACCGCCTACGAAGCAAGCTACGCGCCTACGCAGGTTGCTACGCCCCTACGCAGTAGTTACGTGCCAACATAGCTACGCCCCGCCTACGTACAATAAAACAACGTTTATATCTGCGATTTACGTGCATTAAGATACATTTAGTGTGAAAAAGCACTTACGAGTATAATTATTTTGAATATCCCCTATATTTCAAACAGGGCTGTCACTTTAGTTTGACCATTTATTTGCAAAAGGGCGAGTAATACGAGTCTCGCCTTAATTGAGGTCTTTCTATCGATAAATAATGAAGGACTGACCACTTGTTATCCCTGATGACCTTGAATCAAGTAAATGGATCCTTTTATATTACTGCTGTCAAATTCTATTGGGTTTTTTAAAGTCCCTTTAGAAAGAATTGGATTACGTTTTGTTACAATTATTTGTTGTTTTGTTTGGCATGTCGTATTTAGTTGTTAATTGAATGGGTTGAAAGGCTGTGTTAACAAAAACATAATTAAATAGATCGATCGATGAGATTAATTAACCATGTTTTATGTACTGTGTGTGTTGATGTCATTGTGTTTTTTTTTATTTAAGCTTTTTATAACATTCATGTAGGTATTGGATTGATAAATTAATTACTACCTAGCAACTACTCACACAGCCTACTTACAACACTATAACACGATTTTGAACAGATTAACTATTGACTTTCAATTCCTAGAAAGCTTCGGCTTCGGCGTGATTTATCTGATAAATAATCCTTCAGTGAAGCGTACTCAAATTTTAAAACAACACACGACTACCTTGGGTTATTAATACTTGAAAAGTGCAGTGTAAAACTATCGACCTCTTGTCATGTCATTTATAGTTGATATGTAGACGTTGGGAGAGAATAACTAGTGATCAAATGTTCCGTTTTAGTCGCTTAGCTACAGAACCCTAAAAAGAAACGCCTTGTTAAAAAAACACTACGTATTTTTATTCGCAAATTGTAAAATTCAGTTGTGCCCCATCAATAAAGATTCAGCGTACGTTTAATACAATCGGCCGGTCCCGCACGAGTGATTGCGGAGTCGGCCGGTGACTTGCGAATGTTGACGTTTATAATTGTCGTGTCGGACAGAGCGCCAATTCGTTTCCCGACTGCCGTACGCTCATTTGAATTGTATATTTACGGATAGGTACGGTGAATCGGTTTTGGACGAGAAGTATTTTGATGGCGTCTTTTATGTTATTCTTGTTATCGTAGCTGCAATTAAGGTTTAGTTTTTAGTGATCCTGTTATATTGCATGTCAAAAAAGCTTTTACAACGATCAAGTTACTTTTTAAAGAGTAGAAATATTGACGATTCGTTTTTTTGAACCCCAAATGGTCCTACTCTTTCCCTTTTTTTGGGTAGGAAATTATCAAATAATTTCTCCCACTCCGGGCGGAGCGGGAGGGGGCGTGTTAGACTTTTACTAGCTAAAACCCACCCGTGTTCCTCCGTTCCAGGGCCACGGTAACTCTTTCCTGTCAGGGGTGCGGGTTCGTTCGACAGAGATACCGCCGCCCCTGGCATACAGGCTACTGAGGGAACACGGGTGGGTTTTGGTCAGTAAAAGTCTGACACGCCCTCCTGCTCCACCCAGAGCGGGAGAAGTTATATGATAACTTCCAAGACAAAAAAGAAAAAAGGGTACCACTTTCGAAGAAATCCGCGACCCACGCAGGCATCAGCTCTAGCGGACTCCTTCAATTATTGCTGACATCTCTTAGAGGCGCACGTGGAACATAATGCGCCGTCAGCTTAGGTCTGGTCCTTACCAGGCGGTGAGTTACCCATTGCTCGCCGTCCGCAAGCTCGCACCTACGCTGGCCAGGAGTCCGTTATAGACTCTCGATGCCCAGGGCGTCTCTAGCGGCGGCTAAGGGCGCGAGGGCGCAAGAATTGCCTCTCCCTCACGCTCTCCGCCTCTTCCTCTTCATGAATTCGCGAGCATTACTGCTTCGCAGAAGGAGGTGACGGTTCCCCATGCACTCTCACTCCGTACCATGACATGGACCAGGGCTGGACGCAAGCGATCGCCTTCACCGGCGGTGCTCCTCCCAGGCAGTAAAAACCTCCACCGAATGCTCCAACGTGTACTCCAGGCGATCCACACAATGGTAACACCCGGACGTTGCCTCGCGCCTTATCCGGAACAGGGACATGCCGAAGCAGCTGTGTCCGGTGAGGACATAGCTGGTGAGGATACCGTGGCGCCTCTCCAGCCACTCTTCAAGGTGGGGATTTACCGGTGCGCCTGGTTGTTACCTTGATTCCTTTTAAGATTGGAATCAAACAAAATGACAAGGAAGATTTCCGGAGCAGTCATATCAAATGTTTTCCATTATTAATACTATACCTCTTCTACAAAATTCACGGCGTTGCGCGTTGGTGAGTAGTGTCAATAAACAAGAGAAAAGAAAAACCGCACCCTAATTGCGTAATTATGTTCGAAAAAATTGTCTGCTTAGCAACGTAAACAACGCCATTAATGTTGTGGACTGGTAAAATGAAAGCGATTCACAAAAAAAGACAGAACAGAATCTTGATTTTAACCCTCAATATTCGATGAAAGAGTCGCGATTCATTATTTAAGGTATCATTGTTAAGAAACACGTAACGAAATGGACAAGAAAGCGAATTTTCAATTAGAGACCTTCGTAAAAAGTGAGTTGTTTTGCGGAAGCGTTTAAACTTACTTTCCTTAAGAGAACGGAAGGTAAACATCCTATGGCCCTCAGAAATTGCGAAGTTATTTTATGGAACCGAAAGCCACTTACATAATGGATTTCTTTTTAACATAATGACAATTTACCACTACTTAACTCCTGGTGTTAATAGGTTACAGACACAGATTAACAAATATAATTAAAGTTCAGTGTGAATGATCCCGATTTGTATCATATTTAAAGGTTAAGGTATGTGGTCGGTGAGGTCATGAGGTAGCTCTCTATGTGTTATTTAATAAGCAAGAACCACATTAGGTTTAAATGTATATGGATGTTAGTTGGAGTTTAAATTCACTTATTCTGGTTTGAAACTATTTGTAGCTAAACAAAATTATACTTGTTAGGATTGCGGGGGTAATAGAGACATGCATAGCTTATTACGCTGACTTACTAGTTGTAGGTTGTGGGTTTGAACCCAGGCAGGCGCATTACTTTGTGTAAATAATTTATCAAAACGGTTAAGGAAAATATCGTGAGGAAACCGGCATGTCCTAGAACCAAAAATTCGAAGACATGTGACATCTACCAACCCGCACTGGGCCCGCGTGGTGGATTATGGCCCACTCCCTCTCACAGAGAGGAGGCCTGTGTCCCAGCAGTGGGAACATTAAAGGGCTGATTATGTTTTATACCTTATTTATTCATGTTATTGTAATACGAAAATACACACTTAAACATAATTAGGACTTACATCTGTAAGTCTTAGGTAAATATGTATTTTCAAAGGTTGGGAATCTATTGTAGATTTCATGAATATCGAAAATACCTTCCACCTACACAGACAACGGAATGATTTAGTAAGCTGGAAAAAGTAAAGTCTTAAATGTCAAGAAATTACTTCTTGTATTGAACACCGACTTATTCCATGATTTTATTTTTCTTTTGCAATTTATTTTTGAAAGGACATGACCTTTTTAACGACATTAAAATAAACAACGAAAATATGGCCAAAGTATCCCATGACAAATCTTGTCGTGTTGTTTTAATGAAACTTGTTTTCTTTCCTTGTGACCCCTTACTTTTTGATTATAATGGCAAGATGGCAGCCATAGCAACAGGATAAACGATCGGTTGTCAACGTATTTACTAAACAAGGGGTTTATTTTCTTTACGAAAGAAGTAAGTGGAATGGACCAGTAAGCATCGACTTCTCTCTCGTTTCGGCAAGGTTTCGGCAAAAGTTCGCAGGCTATGATAGTGGTTATCGGTATTTAAATGTAATAAAAAGAAAAAAATAACTTAGGAAAAATCTGTAATTTATTTACTGACCGACAACACACAGCCTAAACTGCTGGGTAAATAAAGCCTACATTTTACAAAAGCCAGCACATAGAACTTTGAAAAGGTATTTTAAAAATTCGGGAATGGATAATATATTTATGGAATTTTATCATTTTTTCCAATCAAAATCAAAAGTCATGAGAAATCCCGTCGGGTACAAGGCTTGTTATTATTATTATTTTTCCTTTTTATTATTATTTATTCATTATCAAGTAACAATAGACTCATTATCAGGCAAATAATTGTGATTGAATTAAATTAGAATTTCTAGTAACTACGCAGGACTCGAAAGTGCTGCACCTCAAATCAGCTGCTTGATTTTAGGGAATCAGTTTTTTCATACCCACATAGATCCAGACCGTTTGTAAAGTTCCGCCAGATAATTTTAAAATACACTCATTATAAGCAAAGTTCATTCATGATAATGAATACCCGGCCTACAGTTGGTTATTAGGTGTCGATTGTAAGTTGGCTCATTCCCTTTCATTATCGGGAAACTAAAAGGAAACTCTAATTGATAATCGATGTGGTTTGGTGTTCTAATTCTTATCTAATTTTTAGAACCTTGATCTCTTTGACAAACTAAAAAAGAACCAAATTCGCAACGTATCCAATATGTGTTTTAATTTTTTTCACTGAAGTTATCTCTCCCGATCCCATCAACCTCAATCAATATTATAATTGGCAGAAGCAATAAAAAATCTTGTTAAGGTTTTAATAAGTTCAGTTAAAATTCGTTTTAGTGAGGAACCATTAGTCAAACGCCAATATTTCATTGTTAATTTTAACGAGGAATATCCCCATTCATCCCTGATTCCTGAGGGATGAATTTTTTGCGTGAAATTAAAAAAGTTTGAGACGTTTCAGTGCGAGTAAGGGCGCATCTTTGTGCTGTGTCCAGTCATCGGGGAAGGTGGGATTATGGGAACGCGGATCTGATTAATTCCACATTCATACATCAGCGGCCTTCGATAGATCGACGGTTAATATAGCGGGTGGATTGGTTGCTACAATAACTTGTAAAACGTGGTTTGTATGGGAATTTATTATTTGCATACAAAAACAAAAAAATATTCTGTGCAAACAAAAGAAAGCCAATATTGTCCGCCTGCTTCTGTCTACAAGCCTCCTTTGTCATTATTTGTCTTTAATTTTTAGTCCTTGGATTGTTTATCTGATATTGTAGAATTGTAGAATAACCTATTGTATAAATTACACATGGTTAACGTTAAGAATCACAAAACAACCCTCGGAGGCCTGCTATACATTATATCGGAGACGTTTTAAATATTAATTCTGTCGTGATCCTACGTAGCCGACGCTCCCCGCGGCGACTATCAGCATCCCGATAATTTCCCTTAGGTACGTATCGACCAAATTGACTTATGGAATTGTTACACGCTCCTGGAATTTCAACAATTCATCATTTCTCGTTCAGCCAGCCGGTCGTATTTTATTATCAACTTTTTGCTCTCGATAACTGGTTTCCTTCCTCCAAGGGAGGGTCCCCCCAGTTCTTACGAAACGGAATATTTTTTCATCGACAATTTTTAATGGTTACGTTTCGAGTGTCAGATAATAAATATTGTCGGCGCTTTCAAAGATATTTTAACGGAATTCGTTTTGAAATGAAAGTACAGTCAACCTTAAAACCATGTAGGGATTTTTTTTTGGCAAAAATCCTTTTTTCGAAGGACTGGAAATCATTGAAAACTAAGAAAGGCTTTCGTTATTACGAGTATTTACGAGTTCATAACAGATTTTTTTACACATAAGTATACCTATGTGAAGAAAAATCCTCCCCAATCTATACCATGTTTTGTGGCTACACATTGATACAAAATTATAAATAAATATTGCAGACAGTTATATTTTTTCTTGCCGATATAGACATCTCTTTGAGGCTGATTGTACGTGTATAATGTGATTTGTGGGTGGTTGCCGAATTGAAAATATGGGAAGGAGTTTTGGCTCGGAGATAATAATATGTAAAAGATGGGTCCCACGCATCGACACAAGTCGTTACACTGTTATGGGTAACTTTCACGATTATAATATTCATGCGGTTGAAAAGAGATAATACATACACAAAGTTTTCGCAGTTTTATAAATAGAACAAGTATTCTGACATTCTGTCAAGGTGTCTACTATCTGTACCTATCTATATGGTTAAGGTTTATTTTATTATTTCTAGGACTTATATCAATAAGGTACAAAATTATGAATAAGCCAAATCTTAAGAATTAGAAAACTACCTGTATAAGTATGAAAATGACTTACTTATAAATATATTGTAATAAATAATATTTTTAAAGCAAATTTGTTGTTAGTTTCATGCCAAGGAATTAAGAAGACAGTTAACAAACACCGTCATATAAGAATCAGTGTAGACAGAGCAGAAAATGCTCGAGCATGCTCGACAATTTAATTTGGTTATCGGGTTTTAATTGTTGCGGGAATACACACCAAAGAACCACTTGATTGCGCACTCATAAACTCTGTTTCAGTTGTGATTTAGTTAATTCTTAACTTACCAATTAAAACCTGCTCGAGCATTTTTCTCAGTCTGCGTCGTATTTTAAGACTACGAAAAATTAAAACACATTGAATTTAAACGTCTTACGGCTGAAATGTTGGGGGTCCTAAGGTTTCTTAATTAGACAACCAACTCGATCGAATGTACTTTAATCAATGTAATAAAGGAATATATTTTATAATGCGCATTAAAGTAAAGTGCTTACTTAGCCTAAAATTATACTTATATTCTAAAGGAGCGTACTCACTACGTTATACACTATTAGGGAGCATACATACACTTCACGGCATTAGTTAGTAAAATGACAATATTCATTACAAATTAAGGAAACTCCTCAAGAGCACTTAAGTATTTGTTTAGAAAGTGATTAAAATGAGAATTGTGATCACAGCGGAGACCTCCGAGCAGCACCACAAGTAACTGATGACGACAACTCGCTGGGACTGCTCTTGCAAGTTTCAGTGCAATAGGACCACCAGACATGGAGTTTAAGCAGGACAGATAGTAGTTGAATTCCTTGGGAAATTGACATCTGGAAAAGTATTGTCACCATACTTATTGTGGTGGGCAACAATGTCATGTTCCGGTTTTAAGGGTGTGAATGCCACGACTACATCCAGCTATTTAGGGCAATGGCAACATGTAGCAACCTGTTGCCAGAGATACGGCCACATATTACCATGCAATATGCAGCAACTTAAAAATTAGGCAATATGCCACCCGCTTCACTTTTATGCATTTTGGTCTTTCATTCGGCATCTTTCCCTCAAATTTAAACGTCTATTCATAAAATTAATCAAAAGTAAAAATTAATTCATTTGTGATCTGATTCAACGATATTTGATTTCGGTTTATTTTATTCGCCTACCGAATGATCGAAAAACAAAACGAAATGAGCAGATGACCGTTTATTCCGATGTAATTTTGTCGGTGTCATGTAAAAGTGGAATGAAAAATGTACAGTCTCTTGAAACGGTGAACGGTTTAGGTTTAATCGAGTGTCAACTTTCTCTGTGATTACCACCGCAGTCATGGGGGGTACCTGCTTTGTTCTTCGTACATCTGCGACACAAAGCGGCAAAAATGTATTAGAGCTCTCTCTATAATGCTGAGAGTGTCACCCTGCTGTTTTTAACGGTAAAAGATCCCCAACCTTCTCCACTTCTCAATAATGATAGATCTCTCACACAACGGCCACCAGCCAGTTTCTTTACAAATTCAACTAGATGTTATCTATACACCCTAACTCACTTTCTTGTTTACCTATTTTATCCCAAAATATGCAGAACGTTGGTAGCCGTACCGTGTCCAGGGGCTAAGGGGGCGGGGTGGAGGGGTGGTGTGGGGTTGCACTCAAAAATGCAATAAACGCACCTCGCGGACCACTCGGCGCGCATTCTTGAGTCGGCTCCACCGCTCCACCGCCTCGCCGCTGCAGCCAACATATTAAAGTGGAAAACATTGTGTATATGATTACATCTTGCTGTAGTTTAGTTACTTATGTAAGATGTTAGGAGTTAGGATTTTGGGTAGTTTAAAGGTAAAGTACTTTTGTTTAGAAGTTTGGTCTACGATAAAACGGTCAGTGCTACGCGGCCACGCTAGAACAATCATTGCTATGCTACGCTAAAACATAGGAGTGCTACGATAGACGTAGGCGTGCTACGAAAAGATTACCGCGCAGTTATCAATGCGCTACACGACTTGTACTGACAGCTACGCGAAATCCATAACATTTACGGGTTCACTATAACATGTCTCGAAGTTCCGTTGTTCTCAATATTTATTAAATATTGCCTGCTCCGCTTCTGCTCCTGTTCTGTTTCCTTTTAAAACTGTTTACTATGTTTAGAAAACTTTATTCTGTCACCTATACCAGTATAGAACTCTCTACAATGTAAAAACAAAAACAAAGTTTTATCACAACACTAATTCGTTTGACTCATTCCTCACCATAAAACCTGGACCCTCAAGAAAACAACTGCCATTTAATTACATATAACATCTTGAACAAACATTTAATTCAATTAACTTACTTTGTAACGAAAGCAAACTGATACTAATTAAATTAATCATCTTACACCTCGCCGTAGGAGCAATTGTAAAAAAACAATTAAATTGAATGAAACGTTGCTCAACAGACGAAATCTTAATTAGCGATGAGATGAAATGCATTTCATGCGTCGTTAGCGTGTGACTGCGACCAGCGACCGGTTGTGATGAATTGTATAATTGTAGAAATAATTTATTGTCAGTCAAACGTGCTTTGCTCCGTCGTTGGAAAATTGGTGGCTTCTAAGCAAGCGTTAGTACTGTAAAGGTTGTCTGCAAAAGAAGATATAATGAATGTGATTAAAGTAATTTTCAAAATAACTAGGTAACTATGATCACATTCGAACAGTCAAGCTTATTTAGAGATTAGGTTGATAAGGAAAGGAGGAAGATTAAAATAGACTCGTAGAATGATTTTCCATGAATAATTCATCAAAGCGTTCCGTGTGATGCCGGAGGTAAAAGAATAGGACCATCCCATTTCTTCCAGTGGGTGTCGTAGAAGGCGACTAAGGGATTTACTATAGAATGGGCAGCAGCGTTCTCTATGTATTTTACCACAATACTGCGATCGCCAACCCGCCTGCCAAGCGTGGCGATTATGGCAAAACCCCCCTTTTGGGGGAAGCTTATGTCCAGCAGTGGACGTCTTTCAGCTGAAATGATGATGAATTGTCAAAGTTGCACAACAAATGAGTTTTATTATTCGATCCGGTAAAAATAGGTCCTAAGGTTCCTATAGTACCCATTAGTCTTACGAAGACCAACCTACCTACACAGGTAATACCTCTGTGAGCTTCCTAAACTTTTGTATTACATTAACCAGCGGTTTAGCAGGTAAAAAAGAACCGTTTTGTTGTTTCACTACTCGTCCGACTTGCATATTCTGTAGGTCATCATCATCATCATCATTTCAGCCGAAAGACGTCCACTGCTGGACATAGGCCTCCCCCAGGAAGGGGAGTTTTGCCATAATCGCCACGCTTGGCAGCCGAATTGGCGATCGCAGTATGGTGGTAAAATGCATAGAGAACGCTGCTGCCCATTCTCTAGTAAGTCCCTAAGTCGCCTTCTACGTCCCACTGGAAGAAATGGGATGGTGCTATTCTTTTACGCCTGGCGACACATACGGGACATTCTGTAGGTACCATCAGATAAATTACCTACATTGTTCTTGGATTTAGACACATCCTTGCTTTCTGGAAATAAGCATTGCTGTAGGAAAGCCAAAACTACCAATTGCTCTAACAACGATCGCACAATCATCGCACAATTCCCTCTCATACGATTCCAACGTGTATCTGCTCCCGAGTCACACTGTGCACGAGGGACAGCGGACGGCATTAATTGCAGTTTCCGAACTAAACAACGCTCCGCTTGTCTTGTTTATAATAAAAACTGGAATGTGGCGCGATAAGGCGCCGGCGATAAGAGGAGCGGGTAATGAGGGAAGTTTGTATCGGTGTCGTTGATATTATGATTTTGCCGTAGAGTAGAAATATAAAGTTTTAAAGGGCACGTATACGGTATAAGCGTCTCTATAATGTGACTACTGTATATGGTATCAGAGTTTCCTATAATGTAACTAGTATTCACTATAAGTTCAACACTATAAGTAGTCTATCTCTCAGTAAAGTACTATAAAAGTTACGATGTGTCATGCAGTTGTAAAACAATGGCTTCCAGTCAATCACATATCAAGGAACTCAGTTGAACTACAAAAACCGCCCTTACTGCTACGACATAAAGCTAAGCTGCTTTAAGTCATTCGTGGTACGAGTTCCAACCCAGCATCTACAGATCTGCTTGAAAGAGGACTTTTGGCCGAAAGGTGTCGTATATCGACGTTTCCGAGGACGGTTACGCGACACCTCGCAGCGATACACGACGCCGACCACTTTACGTGTTTAGTTATATTATAGTTATAATAAGTTTCATAATATGTATTAGTTTATTAATATTTTTAAGATTATTTTGTGTATTTTAGCTATGGGCCATAGTTGCCTGATAATAAAATGATTATTATTATTATTCTTTTATTCATTTAAGTTCTTATTAGATACATTTTTAAATATTTTATAAAAACAAAAATTTAAAAAAAACATTTAAAAATATATAAAATAGGGATCCGCCGATATTGGGAGCAGGGTCCAGGCTACCGGTGGTTAGGGCTCCAGAGACAGGACCCTTCTCACGTATCGAGGAGTACTGCCTTCTGAATCAGGCCTTTGATCCAGCCGCCTAACGAGAGCCTCGAGAGATGTTGTTCGAGGCTTTCGGCCATCAGTCCATTGGCTGATACAACAATCGGCACAATGACAGCCGAGTCCACATTCCACATGTCAACAACCTCGTGTGCTAAGTCGAGATACTTAATTTGCTTCTCTTTCTCAGCTTTCACGAGGTTCCCGTCATGCGGAATGGTAACATCGACTATCATTGTGCAGCGCGCTAACCGATCTATCACCACTATATCAGACTTATTGGCTACAATAGTCCTGTCAGTAATGATAGATCGGTCCCAGTACAACGTGACATGGTCATTTTCAAGAACTGGGTCGGGCACATACTTGTAATACGGTACCTCCGAATCCACAAGTTTATATTGCAAAGCAAGCTGCTGGTGAATAATCCTGGCTACTTGGTTATGCCTGTGCAAGTATTCGCCGTTAGCCAAACGAGAACAACCAGAGATAATATGTCTGATGGATTCACCCGGACGGTGACATGCCCGACACACGTCTACCGTCCCGTCCTTCATAATATGTCTCCGGTAGTTATTCGTCAAGATAACTTCATCCATAATTGCACAGACGAAACCTTCAGTTTCCCCGAAAAGGTCACCAAAACGTAGCCAGGATACGGACGCTAAGCTCAACACCGGGCTCGTGAAGAGCCCGATAGAAGCGCCCGTGAAGCTCCTTGTTTCGCCATACTTCGTTGCGGTCATCGGTAGTTAGTATTACAGGTTTGCGCCAGTTCTCTTTAGCCATGGACAGTGGGGTGAGTCCCTTATCCACTGCGACCGCATCACGGTGCATACCCACTTCGGCTTTTATAAAATATTCCCTGAGACTGCACATCTCGCGGTTGTGGAGGGTCTTGGCATTCAGAAAGCCTCGACCCCCGCCCTTCCGCGGGATGTACAGTCTCATCACCGATGATCGTGGGTGATGCATCCGGTTTGCAGTCAGCAGTGTACGGACTCGTCGATCCAGGGCGTCGAGTTCAGTCTGAGTCCATTTGAGTATGCCGAAAGAGTACATCAAAACTGGCATGACCCAACCGTTGAAGGCGCGCACCTTGTTTCCGCCTGAAAGAAGACTAACTAATACCTTCTTCAGGCGACCAAAGAAGCGCTCCGTCAACGATTGCTTCATGTCGGCAGCGTTGATGCCCAACGCTTCCGACATACCCAAATACTTATAGCTCTCGGATGAGGAGAGGGATCTGAGGTGTATGGAATCCGAAAGTTGAATTCCCTCGGATTCCATAATCTCACCTCGCTTTACATGCATGACTGCACATTTGTCCACACCAAATTCCATCCTGATGGCGTTACTAAAAGTTTCAGTTACCTTCAGTAGCTCCATCAGTTGCAATTTGTTGGGGGCAAAGAGTTTAAGGTCATCCATGTATAGGAGGTGAGATATAACCTCACCACCTCTCCTCAGCCGATAGCCTAGACCTGAATCCTCCAGCAGTGTGCTTAGAGGATTCAGGGCTAAGCAAAACCAAAGTGGACTCAAGCTGTCGCCCTGGAATATTCCCCGTTTGATCCATACAGGTTCATCATTCCTCTGGATCTGTGGACATCCCGGATAGCGAAGGACTGTCCTCCATTGCCCCATGCACGACTTAAGGAAGGTGTGTAGAGTTGTATCAATCTTGTACAACTCCAGCACTCTCATGAGCCATGCATGTGGCACCGAGTCGTAGGCCTTCTTATAATCTATCCAGCATGTCGACAGATCCTTGCGGAATCGACGTACCTGTTGGCTTATGGCCATGTCGATGAGGAGTAGCTCCTTAGTACCGCGGGACCGGTTCCTACATCCATTTTGAGAGGAAGACATAATCGAGTTTTTCTCAATGTGCGTATTAATCTTCGCTCTCAAAATGGATGTAAGAAGTTTATAAACCGTTGACAAACATGTAATCGGTCTATAATTCTTGGGTTCCGCGGGACTACCTGATTTGTGGAGCAGGTGGGTAACGCCTGTTGTTAGAAACTGTGGTAGCGACCCAGACTCTAAGGATGACTGGAATTGAGATGCCAGGCGATTGTGTGAACTAGTAACCCATTTTAGCCAAAAGTTATGCAGTCCGTCCGGTCCCGGTGATTTCCAATTCGGTAACGGATGGACTGCTTTGGCTACGTCTAATGGTGTAATAGACACCGGTTCCATTTCTGGTATTGATTCACACAATCGCTCGACATCCTGTATCCAGTCTGCCTCAACGTGACAGACGGGCACCGACCAAATGCTCCGCCAAAATGCACTCGTGGCGGTATCATCCGGGCGGCACACGTCCGTCACATTTCGTTCGGGTCGCTCCCAAGCTCTATATACCCACCTCTCATCGCTCTGGAACATGCGATTCTGCGTGTATCGGTCAACCCGCCGCTTATACCGTCGAATACGGTTTGCCCATGCACAGACTTTCTGCTTCAGGAAGTCGATGCGCTCTGTGACACGGGACATGTATTCTGGAGGGCTGATTCCAGTCCCCGAGAAAGCCCGTTTCACAAAGCGCATCACTCGTGGACGTGTATTGCCCTCCCTGAAGCAGTATAGTTTGCCGATGAGTACCCTGGCCCCATCGATACGACGCTCAATCCTGCATTGTCAGGCTGGTGCGGCTGGTTTCGGTCGAGTAGCTCCGTCACAGTTTGGGAACTTGACGTTAGCTAAACGACATGCCGCAACAGCCGCGCAATACAGGATCGAGTGTGTATCAACAAGATCCTCGCTGCTCTCGAAGAAATTCTTGAGCTGCGAGTCCAAGGCACACACCAGCGCCCTATTTTTCTTGTGCATAGGCAACCGTGGTAGTCGGGGTCTAAGTTCGGTCGGGGTGGACCGAAACTCGCGAATCGCATCTTCCAGTGCGTTCCTCAGTCGAGCGTTGCACTGGCTACTTACTGTGACAACCCTATCATCTTCTTCAACATGATTAGACCGCGGCGATATCGCATCAATCCTTGACGCATGTGCCGCGGTTTGTGTCGGAGTCGAGACCATAAGGTTGCTCAGTACTTCTGAGCGCAGCCTATCAAGTGCGGTATCGTCCAACCTGTGATTGCGTTGGATGACCCGCACCTGATCCGAAAGTCGTTGGGCCGAGACGTTGACGGTTGGTTCCAGTACCTGAAACAGAGACAGCATCCTTTCGCGGTACGCAGTGAGGTTAGTTCCCCCCTCTGTAGACCCGTAATATGCGCGCATGACGTTCTCGTTTATAGACTGAGTCCATCTCATGCGCTGCACACAACCACCGGCAGCGGGGACCCAGCTCGGGGCCGGATGGCCCCTAAGTCCCAAGCTCTTCGGTGGCCGGCCTCTCCCCTGCCGACGTACAGGTGATGGCGACGTCGGCGGGGAAAAATATTCGTCGCTCGAGCTCGACGCAACTGCCACGGCCGGTGTCACAGCACTCTCGATGGGGCTGGGTTCCGGCGGCGGCGAGGCGGAGCTGAGCGACGAGTCCGGGGGTGGTAGGCGTGTATGGCGTGTTGCTGATCTCGTCAACATATTAAATCATGCTTAATTTTTCAATATTTCATTTCCCTGTCGTTGGCTTTGACAGCCGTCATTATTAGTGTTTTTGGGTTTATGTTTCTTTTTCATTATAACAGCGTTTTTATTCTTGAATTCATTAAAGGCTTTCGTCCTTAAGGTTTTAAACTGATATTTAAATGTATGCCTTTCACTGAAATAAATAAATACGGGAAATAAGAGATAAGAAAAATATTGACGTTGTTGACGTGTCAGTGTTGCCAATTATTATTATTATTATTATAAAGGCACTGTCACTGTCTTTTTGTATCAGATGTACAGTTTAATGCAGGCTTAACTAGCTTAAGACGAGCACATGATGAAGAGCATCTCATTGTAAAGTCATGCAGTTTCACATTAAAATTATGTCACATTACCTGTGAGATAAAACTAGGTAAACACGACGTTTACATAAAGTTCCTATAGATATCAGCAAAATTACAAAAAAAAAAAACTCGCTGCCGCTCATAACTCGCTTCGTTCTCACTGAACCGTGCTGGTTACAGAAAAATGAAAATCAGCTAGCAAACAGCTAGTGAGAATTAATTCGTTGCACATCGTCCGGCTCCGGGCGGCGCGTGCCGGATCTGGACCGTGTTTGTTTAGCTGATTATACTGCTCTATGGCTTAATAGCAAACAGATTTTTGGGTAACGAATCATATTACTATGACTTGTTCGAACTTTTTGGGGAGGAAATTAAATATTACTAGGTACAAACTAATTCACGTTAAACTGAAAAACGACTGAAGGGATTTTCATAGGGTTCTCACCAATGGACGGAGTGGTTCAGCAGGAAGATTAGTTTATATTATTTATTCCGAGTTTTTTGTAAACTGGCTGAAATATGACGATGATTCTAGAAAATATCGGAAAAAATCATGTCAACTGGTAGCTTTACTGGCGTGAATCGCGTGAACCTTTGATGATTGATATTTGGTTCACAAATATTTTATAACCTATAACCACTTATTTAAATTCCCGTAGTATGTTACCGTGGGATATTTTCCGAAATCCACGTGGGCAAAGCCGTGGGCAAAACCTAATAAGTGCCATATACTTTCTTGAATGTATTGATAGTGCCTCGTTGGTTTAGTAGTCGCAAGTGGGACTACTGAGTGGCCGTTCCTGGTCCGATACTCAGGTTCGGCAAAATGCTATTGGTTTTTCTAATGAAAGTGTGGATTACTGCCCGGTTGATGACAAAAGCCACACCTATTAGGCATATGGGACTAAACCATAACTAGCAAATTGGGTTTATTTTTATAGACCTCAGCCCAAACCCTCGGGGGATTAAAGCGTGATGTTATGTAATATGCTATGTTTTACGGTATTTAAAAGTGTGCTTATGCTTTATCTTTTAAAACGCAACATACCTGTTTGTCAGTTAAATGTGCGTGTGTTACTCGGAAACAACGTGTGTTCAGTTTCAAAATCTTTTATTTAACGTAATATCCACGTGACTCGAGCCGAAGGCACCCAATATTCTAGTACCTACAGCTGTTTATTTTACCAGTTCAAATTATTTAGTTAAATATAATATAGATGAAGAATTTTCAACAACAACAGTAGGCCTTGATAACTAGCAGTACATTGTATTAATTAGCGAAAATCATTTCATAACTCAGTGGAGCAACTCTTTTGTCTACCCTCCGTTGTTAGCCGTCGTAATTAAGGCTCTATAGTAACCTGGCGTTAACGTGAACTTTCATTATTAACAAATGTTTCTCATTATTGTGTTTGGTTATTTAGAAGTTGGGTTATTGTGTTATAAGGGTAAGTTTGTACAATGAAGATTGTGTTAGGAGTTAGATGTGAAAGGTAAGCAAAAATATATTTAAAACCGTGGCAGTACAATTTCCGTGAAGTTTTATAGAAAGTGTTCTACTAGAGTCACGTCGTGCTGCCGCGTCGTGTCTAGGCAGATAGAAAAATATTTAAAATCGTTTCCATTTTCATATCACAACATAATCGTGTGCACCTGAAGTTGAACAGTTAATGAATAATGCAAGCATCAAGATTGTACCAACGAACATCAAATGCATCCATAAGCATCTCTAGTTGCAGTACCAAACTTTCCACAACTTTCCGAGTGGAAATATTTTTAAAATGCAAATACTGAGGATGAACATCGGAAGCGTTTCAAAAGGACGTCCTTGTCTCCGTGTATTAGTTTCGGAATATTCATGCATCTAACAAGTAACAAGTTGCCACACTTCCGACGACTTCAAAAACTTTAGAGTTTTCTCCCTTTTTTTAAGAGACTTTTTTTCGCATCACTGTATAAGTGAGTGTATTTTTGCATTAAGTGTCAAATATGTTTTCTTGGTGAATCTTGAATCACTTTTGGTGACGTAAAAAGGATGGAAGAGAAGGTTGTTAATTACAAGTAGTAAACATAATTCAAATAAGATCAGCACCCTCATTACGATACACAATTTCAATAGAAATACAAGGGTTTTGAAGCATTTAATAATCCATTGCTTTATATCTTGGTGAGAGGGAGTGGGCCGTAATCCACCAAGCTGGCCAGTGCGGGTTGATAGATTCCACATATCTTGGGATTTTTATAACTAGGACATGCCGGTTTCCTCGCGATTTTATTCTTGACCGTTTTGAGATCTAGGTGATAATTATTAAAAAAAACCTAGTGCCTGCTTCGGTTCGACCCTACGATCTGCAACTCGTCAGTAGCGGCCGCTACCACTGGGACACCAATGCTCAAAAGGAATGAACGTGGCTGAACTGTCAAATTCATAGAAATTGCGAAAAATTGTCCCTATTACCCATAATTAAATCGTAAAACTTATACTTCTTAATCACTGCCTATCGTCAACGAGCATCGATGTTCACAACCCGACAAATAACATTTAGATCCAAAACAAATCACAGTCAATCACCCAAAAACAGCCAAGAAACTCGCAATCTTACAAACTGCACATTATCGATAAAACGGATTACAGAATAAATCAGCAGCAAGAATCTCCCGCGGAATGTGCGAGGGACCCTGTTTTATGTCCCCTCACTAATTGATGGAGCGCTCACCGAATACTCAACTTTTACAAACCGGTTGTTAGGGGCATTTGTCTTTTGTTTATTTTAAACGGGTAAAGGAATAGATCTTTTAAATCCTTTAAACCCGGTTTATATCCGGGCTGTAGAAGTCATAATTATCTGAGGAGTGTACTGTACTGTTAATACCAGTTTTTCATCCATTATTTGCATTATCCTTTCCTGAAAATAATTCTGTGAACATTTAGAAGTAAAATATCGTTGGGGTAAATGATAATGAATTAGTTATACGGAGCAAAAGGTTAATCCAGAACTGTAGTATCATTTGCGAACTAAGTTCAGCTCCTTATAACTGTTTTCCTTAAAGCCTAGCAAGTCGTAAATCTAAGCGTCGGACTTTTGTTAAACAAATTACTCGTAAAGCTTTTGTGAGAGTCGATCGGATAGTTAGGCGGGTAAGTTCGTACGGGGTAACGGGGGATAAAGCTGGACAACTTTCGGGTAACTCCGGCCAAGTTCGGGGCAAGTTTGCGGCGAGTCGGACGTCCCCGCCCCTTCCCCTGCGTTCTGTCTCCGCGCAACTTTAATTGCCAAGAAAGCCAGCGGCGCGAGGGCCGGTCAATTGATACAATTTGATACGATTTGCGGTGAGATGCAAGTTGTGCTAAGTGGGGCCCATGTTACAAGGTGTTCTGATTGCATTCATTACTGATTGTAGTTTGTCTTGTTTCGTACTTGTAATTGGGTTTCGTCTTGTTTCTAGTTGGATCGTCTCGTACGTGCCTATCGATGTCGGCTTATTCGTTCATTTATTTGTGCGGCTCGTTCAGTGGGCAAACACCGCAGTGTACATAACGCTTATAACAAATTCATGCGTGGTTGACGTGTGTTTTTGTATTGTGAACTGGTGATTACATTGTTAATCGGATTTCAGGTTAATCAGCAAGCCAATCGTTACAAATTAAACAAAAATGCGGACTCCCTGATGTGTAGCTCTTTATAGTTTGGTTGTTGCTATTATTTAACGTTTTATTGCGATCCTATACAACATACCATTGATAAAATTAAAATCTTGCAAAGCTTCCGCTCCTTCACTGCGTTTTAAGGATTTCACAAAAAATCCCACAAAGCTAACCTTTGTCGCACACTACTATGGATTCCTGCTACCCTGGTGACAACAAATTTTAAGAACATGTCCTACAGACACATAACATCACGCCTGTGTGTCTCGAAGGCCTAAGAAGAGGTCAATTATTCACTCACATTTCCTCAACTTCTTCCGTTAATAAATGTGTACTACTATTTATATACAACAAATATGCAGTTAGTAAGGTGCTCACTGGAGGCTGTCACAACTCGCAGTACGTCGTTCGTAATGCACCGCTAAACTCCGTTATTGCCCCGTAGCCCCGAGTGACGTCACTTTGTGTTGGTCTTACATCCAGGAGTTTTGCTCAGGCTATGTTCAACATACGAACATAAGGACGCGTGTGTTGGGAGTTTAGTTCAAGAGTTTGGTTACAGGAAGTACTCAATGCAACCCGTACTTCATTATTATTTTGACATTTGGTTCCGAAACCTGTCACGTGCTTAAAGATGACCATTTTGAAATGTTCTTTTTTTTGTTAATTCTGACAGTACAACTTCACCAACCAGACAGATAGTTCACTGCCAATCAGCATACGTAAGGATCACTTTGTGGAGTCTGTGGAATCAATTCACATGAATATACATTAGATATTATAACTGCACATTAGCAAGGAACAGAATCAAATAATCTCAATATGTGCACTTTTTTAGTTTGATACTTCTGTAACCAAGAAGTCTCTCTACGGTGGCATAGTAAAAAGTTAATGTTATTCATTAATGTATCTCGAATAATCTCGGCCTTGTTCAATTCATCAGTAAGATTTCCTGAAAGGAAAATTAAGAACTGTCACGTGGACACAGCTAATTAAAAGTGGCAGCTAATTAGCGGTGAAATAAGTAGATACCTACCACATAATATTAACTAAAGTTTTGTGAGCAACATAATTATAGAAATAAATCTAGAAAACTATCGTCCACAGGCTCTGTTTATAATAAAAAAGTAGAATTGCGCGTTCATAAATTCAACTCTAATTAGTCTGCCATTTCATATTACACCACAGAGTATTAATTACTGGCAGAGTGTAAATATTTCAGTCTGTGGTCTTTGTAAGAGTAGTCTGCAAGTGCGGGGCGCGGGTCAAAGGTTTTAATTTACTAGGCAGAAATAATAAAGTGTGCTGACGGAATACCTCGCAATGGCCGAGTTAAAGAGGAAATGAAGAGTTTGTGTACGCCCTTTTGTAATTAACTGGGTACCCTTTAAATTGTCAACGAGACGAGTCCCGTCGGGGGCTGCTTTATACTATGATTTGAATATTAAGTTGCTGCGGTACTGATGGTGGTTTTGTTTTGGAAGATTACTGTTAAGCGGTGTAATTAAGCTAGGTGATGAGCTCGCTCTTTGAGGAATAGGTTTACTACGATAGTGCAAAATATACTTTTAAAATAGTGCCACAGCAGCAAAAAATACAATAAAGGCCTCACGCTTTCGCTAAAGTTCTCAGCCGACTTCTGAGAGTGCGGCATCGTTTGCTGAGATACAGAAGCGAAAGACGACGGCTGCTAAAACCAGTATAATGGATCCAGACGACTTTGCTCCGGTTGAGGACAAGAAGGGTCGTTCGCGACACAACCGCAACAAACACGGTACCGCTCCTGCAAGTGAGGATGTCCGTGCTGCAGTGCCCATCATGCTATTACTTTTTCCGGTTAGACCCACAGACATCGGGAAATAAGCTCCTCCAGTACGTCATCAAGAGGAGCCAAGGTCAAATCGGTTCCAAGGAACGAACGATGCTGAAGCTGAAGCGGCTAGAGTCAACCAGGACTATACATTTTAAGTCCCACATCCTCCAGAGTTCCGGGATGAAGGTTGTCTTCCTTAGCTCCGATTTTTTTGTACAGACGTAACAAGGAAGCACGACCGAAACCAAGCTCCCAAGTTTGGTGTGTTGTTTTTTATAATTATGTTTTTATGATAAGAATCTTTGTTGTCTGACATTATTATTTATTAATTTATTACGAATTCATTGCGATCACCAAGCCTTTTGGCACTTGTGGTTCTCTTAATAAGGAGAAGGACCTATGTTCAGCAATATTGACTTTGATGTACCTCTAAATGTATCCTGAATTTTGATTTTTAAGGTGGTAATCGAACTTATGACTATGTCTTCAATTAGATTGTGCCTACCACCTACTTTACTTGGTCACATCCGTTACTTAGCAGCAGGCGACGATACTTAACTACCAGAAAGTTCCACATCCGGTCGTCGGATGCGCTCATATCCGGTTCAGAGCACTTCGCTCTGAAACTTTGATTTTTGAACTTACTGTAACTTATTAAATCCTAACTTCTGTTACCTAACTTCGGTGGAAGCAATAACGGCTCTTTGGTGGTCAAAAACCTTTGATGACGCTGGATTTTTGAGCTTGTCCAAAATATAGTAGGAATTTAGAACTCTGTTATTTATTTACCTACTTTATTAAGTGGAAATAATACCTGTAGCTATAAAAACTATCATTCCTTAATTTGACTTTTACTTGGCAACGTTTGCTTAAGAAACTGTGGTGGTGGATAGACTGTTCTAGAAAGTTTGTATAACCACCTACTTACAGCACCAAGCTTCTGACGTTTCATAAGTGCCTTTACAGGTTTATGTGAAATAAAATATTTTGATTTTGATTTTGAGTGACTGTGTGATAAAGTAACACAAGTTATTCAATGAATATCAAAATTCTAAGTTATTACTATGTATTGCCAGAGTGACAGTTATTTTTAAACTTGCATTCCTGACTGAAAGGATAATAAATCAGGAGAACTGTAACATTTATGAAGGAGAGTTTCGTTTAGGGTAGATCGTTTAGGGATCGGTCATTTTACTGTTACAGCTAATTAAAGATGTAAATACTTACTTTTCTACATACCATTTCTGCACACCTATACAGTCTACTACATTCTGGTAGTTACCTATCCACAATACTTAAAGATCTTTCACCCCGATAAAATCTAACACGAAAACAATTACACAACAAAATGGAAGTCGTACCAATATGCACGCATCCACCACAGCCAGGTAACATGCTGACATAAATTAACATTTCAACACAAAAATCTGTGTAACATCGCTATCTGTGCGCGCGATACTATTTCACAATGATTAATCAACACCATTGCTGTTTACCGTTAGCTTTCCGGGCATACTAGCACTGGGAAGCCATCTATGTATTCGACTATCTTTGTTAAACGGTTTACATTGTTCGCTGGTTACGATGTTTTCATTTGTTAGAAAGAAGTAAGCGGGCATTGGATATGGTTAAATTTTTAAGCCCTTCGTAGCAATGATGTCTGTGTAAAAGGCCCAACCCCGCCTATCGTTATCAAGTTGAAATCAAACCGCCTTTTTGCGTTAGCACCCCTTGCCTCTTTCGTTGTTTGTATGTATTGTACTTTTCGACTTACCGGAATAATTCCACTGTTCCTTTTTGTAACTGATACGTTTATGGTCGTGCGAACATCGCGTCCAATCGGGTTTTATGCATTGGTTACGGAATGGGGGCTTGAATAACAAACTTTTTGTTATTTTTCGATGGTTTCATGGCTTTGAAGGCTTTTCCGGTCCAAACTCAAACTCAAACTCAAAGCATTTATTTCAAATAAACCAATTACAGGCACTTTTGAATTGTCAAGGTCGGTGAGTTAGAAAGATGAAGCTAGTTGCCCATTCCAAAGCGTAGGTACCTATGGAGAAGAACGGGCAAGAAACTCCATGGACACTCTTTTAAAATCAAGATTTTGTTACAAAAAGTTGGTTACATCATTATGTTGAAATTATCAATGTGAGAACGATGTAAAAAGTGCACATTAAAAGCGTCCGTAATTAAAATAAAATAACAATTAAAATAAGCCGTGGGAGCTAAGATATGACCAGTCCCTACTGGCGGCGCCCGTTCACGGACATGACGTATGCATCAGCACCATTCAGCTCAACCATTTTGAAGGGAACTTAATGATCCAACACACACGCCACCACCAGCGAGACATTTGAGTGAGCATGACATACTCTCAGCTGCCAGGGCACATTCAAGTCAATGAAAGACGTACCCTGTAAATGTTTGCTTTATAGTAGGAACATAGTGCTCACACATATGCTATGCAATTATACAATACAAAAATTTGAATTTATACAATGCAAAGATATCTAGCTTTTACAGTCTTCAGCAGCTCCAACAATGTTTTCAATGTTATTCAATTTAGTTTAAGCTACCTTGTGGAGCAGGACAAGCAGCGTTTAGCCAAGCATTTTTGTCAGCGATGTAATCCCCCAACTTATAATAAGCATGGCTGCATAGTGTGCGTTTTATACAAGATTTAAATTTCGGTCCAATTGTGATTTGAAATCCTAAATTGATGTCCTCAACAATTCCCTAGTAAGTCAAATAATTGAGTGTCAGCCTCACGTGGCGACAAAAATGGATCAAGTTAAGCATAAAAATGTTAGCTTTAAATAACAATTCTGCTTTATAAACAGAAACTAATTCCAAATTATATAAAACTAAATAATATAAGCAATCTCATGCAGCAATAAAGGTCATTATTAAAAAGAAAATGCTGCCGACGACTGCATGAGATTGCCTATAGTAGATATTGAGTTTAAAAGTAAAACTCCTAAAAATAAATCCAGGGGCCACGGCGAAATGCAAGAATGTTTAATATAAAAAAATATACAATACAGGTGTATAAGCAGCGCCTCCTTTCATGTCACCTGACCGTCACCTTAACATCACGATGCAGCGCGCGACACGAATTTATAATGTTCATAAACAAAATTAATTTTCTGCAGCAAATTTTAATTCAGGGCTCTCTTTTTTTCTTCTTCCGTCTTATTCTGTTTTTCTGACAATTATAGGATTTTTATACTTTATGAGTCTGAAATATTGTCAAGGTCGAATACCCCATTAAAACAATATTATTGTGAAATAGCAGTCGGGACGAATGTTTTATTTTAAAATTGGAAAAGTCTGTGCCTTGAGGGGATCTATTAAAATGAATGTTTTCGCTTTGTTTAAAACAGCTACATATTATCGAGTACTAGGAATAGCATACCATTAAATGCTTCGTAGAGCATTGAACAGTGTGGGCAGCAATAATGTACCTAAATGGCAAAGTTGAAATTGTTTTATCGTTCAAGAAAAACAAAAAAAAAATATCACTTGCCTATTGGATTTTCTAATTTATTTCTGTATGAAATTTTTTGGAATAATTCTGCTTATGTAGAAAACTCAAATAAGAAATGCCGGTTACCTTTTTCATCCTATGTGAAATATAATTTAGCTTTTTACGAGATTTTCCATTCCTTTTTATATAACTCAATCGAAACGCTTTAAAACCGGACTCCAACTGAACATAGATTTCTCCAGTACCCAGAGGACCATTTATCTATCCGATGATACATCCAGCCACAATGTTCCACATACACGAGTGAGTCAGCTGATTACCATACAAAACGCGTTGGCGCCGCGGCTTGCGAAATAAACAGGCGGCTTCCAAACCTACTGAATCTTAAGCCGGCTTCGGAGACAGGTAGGTAGGTACCGGAGTTAGGTTACGAGGTCAGTGGTAAAGATGAGATACGTGAGATGCTGTAAACTTGATCGGAGGCGAGTACAATGGGTTTCAAAATGAACAGATAATAAAAGGGATGTTTTGTAGCTACTTACTTTGTTCTGAGAACCACATGATTAAACGTAAACAATTTTTCAAATTCTTGAGTTTTTTGCTTTGTAAGAGGTGTCAAGTTCGGCAAATACAATACAAATAATTCTGTACAGGGAAGTCTTTCATTTTCAATTAAGTATGTATTTTGTTTACTTGAATAAGATACGAAGTTTAAGATACTACAACTACCTCCACTCTCTTAACCCTACATGTGGGAATTCCTGATTACGTTGCCTACACAAATTACTACTACTGTATTGGCCCCGATTAAGGATAAGTGTCGCAATTAAGTATGTGCCAAACTGATAACATCTGTTTACAAGACATTTAATATCTCTCCGATACAGATCATTTTATAGTTAAACTCACGAGGAGGCGTTTCGACACCTCCGCTAATCGAAGGTGAGCATCTATTGCGATAATTAGCAGTTCGCGACCGCGCGAGATCGGACGATACCGCGCGAGATCGAGCGATACCGCGCGAGATCGAGCGATACCAGCCGCGATCGGACGATTACGTTCGACTGATTGCGATGCGCACGCGAGGTGCGCTTGTTTGAGTTACGGAGCGATTCATAACGGCAGTGAGACATGATTCATAGTAGGCTTTAGATGCAGCCATAGATATTCTGTTAAGGCTTTTGGAAGTTATAGTCAGAATGTTAGTTTTATAGTAAAACCTAAGTCAAAATAACTTGAAACCAGAAGTCTTATTTAGACTATGATTTAGACAAGTATAATCTCTTCAAAAAAAAAAAAAAAAAAATTATGCAATTTGTGTTTCATGAACATGCCTGTTGCTGTGATCCATATGATGAATATCGTTAGTTTTGGGCACGCCACGATTGCGACGGTAAGTCTTCTATTTGAGGAGTAGATTGAGAGGCGCCACGGCGTCCTCACCTTCCGCCTGACGCAGTTCCTCAGCGGTCACGGGTGTTTCGGGGGGTTCCTGTTTCGTATAAGGTGATACTCGGCTTGGGCGGAGTACCGCCGTGTTCTCGTGGAGGCGATCGGCGGCGGCGATCTCTCGCGTCCGGCTCTGGTCCAAGCCATGGTACGGAGCGAGAGTGCATTGGTAGTTGTCACCTCCTTCTGCGAAGCAGTGATGCTCGCGAGTATATGCGCCCTCACGGCCCTAGCCTCCGCAGGAGACGCCCTGGGCGTCGGGAATCCCAGGCTAATTCCCGGCCACCGTAGGCGCGGGCTTGCGGACGGCGAGTAATGGGTAACTCGTTGTCCGTTAAGGACCAAGCCTGGGTCGACGGCGCGTTGTATTCCACGCGCGCTTCAAAGAGATTTCAGCACCAACTGGTGGGGTCCGCTAGGACCGATGCCTGACAGGGGTGCGGGTTGTTCGAAAGCGATACCATGGCCTCTGGCACACAGGCAACTGAGGGAACACAGGTGGGTTTTAGTCAGTAAAATTCTGACACGCCCTCCTGCTCCACCCAGAGCGGGGTAAGTTATTTGATGATTTCCCAACCTCAATTGTTTTTTTAATAAAAAAGTCGTTAGTTTTATGCAATTTAAATGAATACTGTGCGATCAATGTCACAATTACCTAAAAAATAATCCTCCAACCGACTACGTAACAGCCACTTCCCAAAACAAATAGAAATCGACCCAATAATTGTAAACCAAACATAAGTTAATTAAAAAGTAAACCTAACTTAAACTTACTTTGTGATTTCAATACCATTTTGTATATTTTTATAGGTAGGATCGTAGGTCGACTGACCTCATTCGGACTGTGCAAGAGAATAATATGAATTTGTCTTATATATTTGTATAAGTAGGAGTGCCTAAGAGGATTAGGTAAAACGTTGGGTGATAGAAACTGTGAGATAGAACCTAAGTTCATAGTGCCTAACATGAAAATTTAAATGGTTCAATTTTTGACAAATTCTTCGTGAACTAATACAGTCAATTCCACACCAATGATATTTTTTTTAGATTACGTGAAAAACACGCTTATTAAAGTTACATGTTTAAACGACAAAAATGTATGGTTAAACTGTCGCTTATCATCGTCGCAAGGTTTCTATAAATAGGGGATAATGTCGTAGCAGTAAAAGCGATTTTCGTTGCGTCAGTGTTACTATTGATTAGTCGGTTAAAGATCGCAGAAGCACATCTGCTTGTAAAACCTTTCGGGGACATATTGACTGTCCAGAGCTCCATGGCCTTTCTGCCGATTCTGCCTGACAAATACGAGTACATCAAATACCGTCAGAGCGGCCGGCATAATCTGTTTTGCAAACCGTCATCCAAAACTAGCCAGAACCAAATCTCCAGTCTGTCGTACTTTAAAGGTGCTAGACGATCTTCTGACTGCCTACCCTGAATGTGATGTGCTTGCAGATGAATGGAGTAAAATTATGCGTTTTAATCTTGTGTTCAGTGGACTGTTCCATGTCAGTTTTTAATTAAATTATAACAACACAAGGAGGTCGAAAATTATCCCACTAGAACGAACTTCCAGGATAAAAAGTCATCTCATAGGTATGTTAATCCAAGTTATAAAATGTCTGTGTGCCAAATTGCATCCAAATCGGTTCAGCCGTTTCTGCGTGATTGGGTAACAAACATCCAAGCATGTAATCATCTAAACATACTAACTTTTACATTTGTAACTTGGATTAGCACTTAATGTAATTTTTATTTGTCGGTAGTAAGTTCTTGTGGGATATTTTCTGACCTCCACGCGGGTGAAACCACTGGCTAAAGCTAGTAAATATACAAACTCATTTCGGTTGTTTGTATTTTGGATTACGTACAGTCACGTTTTACCACTTTTGGTGTAATGAACATTTTCCGCGTATTTTCAGTTTTATTTAATTTGACATTTCCTGTCAATTCCAATCAGTATGTTGCTTTATTTTATTGTACTTTTTGTGATTCATATGTGTAACAATACGGTATGTTATTTGTTTGAAGGGTTCCGTACCTCAAAAGGAAAAACGTAATCCTGGCAGGATAACTTCATTGTTCGTCCGTCCGCCTGTCTATTTGTTTCTCTGTCAGTCTGTAGATACCCTTTTTCGCAGAAACTCGAAAAATGGTATCTACAGACGCTATCAAGTTGAAATTAAAATCAAATACATACGTAGGTCTACGATTTCTTGGAGGTCCAAATTATCAAGCTTCAATGTCTTTTTAAATTATTTGTTGTTAACCATTTTACGTTTTCGTTTCCTTAAGTCATTTAAAAGGTTAAGCTCTTCTGAAACAAGCCAATTGTACTTAGAGGTTGGAGTCATGAATGAATGGTAGCTTCCGACCACAATGGCTCTCGTTACCACTCATTATGCAGGCGGGGCACCTCTAGGCACCTATGTTGTCACGCGTTCGATGCAACTGGGTGCAACTTTACACTGACATCAGTTCTTGTAACATAGGACTTTGAATAAATGGAAATGTAATAGAAAATTTGTTTGCTGGACTCGTCTTTGAAGGAAAATAAAACATTATAGTTTATTCGTTGTTTGTCTACTCAGGTTTCTCGGAGTCGGATTAGGTACAAGGAATAAGGTGCTTTGATCTTATTTACAGCGTATTTTCTGCTTAAGATTTCTGGGAGATCCATTATTGGATACACGAGTATAAAAGTTCTAGTAACATATACCTACACAAGGTCTAGTAGGCAACTAGAAAAAAAAAAAAACTTCCAAATGATTCCAGTTGCCTAAACCTTCCACCCTTCACAGATTTGTACAAAAAATGCAAATCAACACCACATCAAATAAAGTCTCATAGAAAACACTTTGTCCAAATCGAATATTTGGCAACGGATCAGAGGTCGGAGCGCGGGTCGCACATTCTCGCAGCCTATCGCCCATACCCGTCGTTTGTTAGCGCCGGGATTCGGTGGCAAACAGCTTGCCATACAAATGCTAAGCGTCCGCATCGGCCCGCATCGGTCCGCGCGACTCCGGCCTCGCCCGCACCGTCTCGTGAGGCCCCGCGCTCACGACTTCGGATTTCAGAATCATAATGTAGGGATTTATGTTGATTCGCGTTTAGATGCGACGCCGAGCTGCCGACGCAAAAATGTTTGGAGGTTAAACATGATTTGACGATATTGTTGTGTTGTTTGTTTTGTATTGCTTCCTTGTATCGACTGATCAATAAGATACATTGAAAGACTTCAGGATTACTTTATAGAAGATTTAGGAGAACGCCAATATTGATTCTTTACAGTTTTCTTAAGTACATTAATAACAATATTTTCAACACACTTGCTCATAAAATGGCTCTAATTTCACTGCAATTAGGCACATAATGACACCTATTTTCAAACTGTGACTTTTTCATTACTATTATTCACTAGTGAGTTATAGAATTGGTTGAGTTGCTTTGTTCTTAGTGAGTTATGTTATAGGTTGTTTTTAATTGGTTGAGTTCCTTTGTTCTTAAAAACAACGATGATGATGATGATGACGATGACGACGATGACGTTGACGATGACATGACGATGACATGACGATGACGACGATTACGATGACGATTACGATGAAGTCATCATCATCGTCGTCATCGATGACGATGACGACGATGATACACACTTGTACCATAATGTACTATTCTATCATAATTTGCCTTCGAAACTTATGTTTCGACTAGTAGCAATATCTCGTCATTAATGACCCTTAAAAGTTAAAGCCGATAAGATCTGTCTTTCATTCTCTGCGTGGGTGAGGACTTGGCTAAAGACTTGGCTGAACGCCTCCAGCCATTGTAAACTCCTCCTTATTTATATTTTCCGAGTTAAATGTTTGTAAATTAAAAGGCACTTTAATTGAAAATGGATTAAAACCTGTATTAGTTAGCTTCTCTCCTTACTACGGTAAGCCTATTGTACAGTCGCCAGCAGGTCAAGCTATCCCAATCTGTCAAATTTTCCCAATTGAACATAAACCTTTGTAATAAAGTTGAAAAACTATCAAATAAATTTGACAGATTGGGGTAGCTTGATGTGCTGGCCTTTGTACCAGACACAAGGGATTCTGAGATATTTAACTTTTCTTGGAGCGATAGTTCTTGTGCTTGTATTTGCCTGTGATGATAATGATTTACCCAGTTAGTTAAGGTATGTTAGAAGAAGTGCCTAGTTAATAACTTGTAACTTATCAAGTAATAAGTTAGGTTTAGAATTATTTAATTCACCCTAATAATATGGATAGTGCTTTATTTTTCGTCTTATCCCGTAGCGTCATGGACTTCATCATCATCATCATCATCAGCCTATAATGTTCCCACTGCTGGGACACAGGCCTCCTCTCAGTGAGAGGGATAGCCGTAATCCACCACGCAGGCCCAGTGCGGGTTGGTAGATGTCACATGTCTTCGAATTTTTGGTTCTAGTACTAGAACCAAAAATTCGAAGACATGAACGGAACATAACAAGGAAAAGGAAACATCGGTGAAGGAAACATCGTGAGGAAACCGGCATGTACATGCCGGTTTCCTCACGATGTTTCCTTCACCGTTTTGAGAGCAGTGGTGATGAAATAACTTACACAAAGTAAAGCGCCAGGCTGGGTTCGAACTCACGACTCGTAACTCGCGACCACTTGGCCAACACTGCTCATGCCATGGACTTATATGACTGTAACTCAGGCCGTGGAAATAACATTAAGAGGCTGACTTTCTTGGATAATTATTACGGTGTAATACATTTAATTCACCCCAGAGTAAAATTGGCTAAACGGAAAATGTTTTATTCACGGAATTTTCTTGTACTGATGTGCTTCATCCTACTATCCTACCATATAACATTATAAATGTGAAAGTTTGGATGTTTGTTACTCAATCACGCTAAAACGGCTGAACGGATTTGGATGAAATTTGGCACTAAGATAGTTTATAACCTGGATTAACACATAAAATACTTTTTATCCCGGTTGTTCCCATGGGATAATTTTCGACATCCACGCGGGCGAAGCTGCTGGCAAAAGCTAGTGTAAAATAAGTTTTATTTTGAGTCATAAGGTGTCTTAAAACGAACACCACAGTCATGGACGCCGGGAGCATGTGCAAGGGGGTACTCTTGCACCTCCCTAGCTTCAATAAAGTATAGGTGTAAAAACATTCGGAACTAGAAAAATGACCGAAAATGCCTATTAGAATAATAGAGGACTCAACCTATTCTAAGCGAGATCCTAAAATTTTCGATCATTCTGCAATCTCTCGATTCTAAAGGTTTTGTGCATCAGCAAACAAAGTTTCAAACTGCCGTTTCCGAAAATCTAATCGCACCTAGGCGGAGTGCAAACATCAACGACCTTGCTTTGCACGCTCTTGCATCCTACTCTATCTTAAGACTAATTATTTTTACATAAATCGACACAGTTAGTCTTATTTTTGTATGCATAGACAAACTAAAACGTATCCCATGCGAGAAAAATAATCGAGCTCGCTTTACTCGCTCTTGTATCCCACATTCTCTTAACTGTTTAGCGTTTCCGCATATGTCGACAAAGTTAAATTCATTGTACGAATGGAAAAACGGTAATCTAACATATCTGAGGTGAAGTGCAAAAATGATCGAGCTCGCTTCATTGAGCTGAAGTGGCACCCCCCTGAAAATAAGCTTGCCGGCGCCATACCACTATTATTTCGATAAGTTGTCTACAACACACAACGATAACACCTAATATATGAGTTGGTGAGTGAGTTGTAAGGATCGTCGGTAGGCGTCCGTGTAATAGCGCAGATCGCACGATATCGCCGCGAGCCGCACGCGATCGCAGCGATGTTCGCTTCAACTAATTGTAAATGTGTACGGTTAATTTGTGATTTTGGCGAGCTAGTGAAGCGGTGGGTTGTAATTTAAGGCTTTAATACGTTCGTTCATTTGATGTTCCTATGTAGTTACAGCGGTTTATAGGCCTGTAAAGACGCAAGTGCCTTGAAAGATATCGCGTAGTCGTGACTTTGACAATTAATCAGTAACATGTCTGCACCTGGCTCTCTCAACGATGCATAAGCCTAAGATTATGGCCAGTTGAGCCTCAAACACAGGTCTGCAGCCAGCCGGGCAACCCGATAAAATATATAGCAATAAAGCCATCGATACATACTCCATGTCCTTTACATATTTGGCAACTCTGATGCAACTCTGACAATGAAAGCAAACGCTACAGGCCATACATTTTAACTGATTATATCACCCTTTATTATAATACCAAAATCCTTTTTAATATCCCAAGTTCATATATCTTTCTTGCAATATTTTAGTCCAATTTGAGAATATTAGGGAATTTACAGGGGTCCCTACGATCGGGTCGGTAATAAGCGCCGGTGACGTCACGGCTCACAGATAAAGAACGCGATGAAATGTGAGATAACAGCGTTTTTGGAAGGCTTAGGAATCTCTTTTATTATATAAAAATATTCCTTTTTTTGGTGTTCGTTAGAGGTGTTTGAAAATCGGTTTCATAATAAGGATGAACTGGATTTTTTTTTCTAGTTTTTGTGCTATGAAGTTGCGTGTGCACTTAGTAAAGTTGAAGTTGCGTGTGTGAGCTTATTAAAAGTTGCAAATGATATGCCCTGAGTTCGAATGCTACATGTTACAAGAAATAGTGATATTTTGTAGTAAATTATTTCGGTATCGACCAACTTGTACTTTGATAGTAAACACAAGGTTTTTTTTTTTTTTTTTTGCATGGGAAATCATCAAATAACTTCTCCCGCTCTGGGTGGAGCAGGAGGGCGCGTCAGACTTTTACTGACTAAAACCCACCCGTGTTCCTTCAGTAGCCCGTATGCCGGGGGCTGTGGCATCGACCCTTGCGGGCCCCATCACTTTTTGTGCTGACATCTCTTTGAGGCGCGCGTGGAACACAACGCGCCGTCGACTTGGGCTTGGTCCTTACCGGACAGCGAGCTACCCATTACTCGCCGTCCGCAAGCCCATGCCTACGGTGGCCGGAAATCGGCCTGGGATTCCCGACGCCCAGGGCGTCTCCGTATCCTGCGGCGGCTAGGGTCACGAGGGCGCATATGCTGCCTCTCCCTCACGTGCGCCGCCTCCCTCTTCGCGAACATCACTGCTTCGCTGAAGGAGGTGACGGCTCCACATGCCCTCTCACTCCGTACCATGGCCTGGACCAGGGCCGGACGCGAGAGATCGCCGCCGCCTATCGCCTCCACGAGGACACGGCGGTGCTCCGCCCAAGCAGGGCAGATCGCCACCGTGTGCTCCACCGTGTCCTCAGGGCGATCTTCGCAGTGGAAACACCCGGGCGTTTCCTCCCGCCCTATCCGAAACAGGAACCTCCCGAAACAACCGTGTCCGGTGAGGACCTGCGTCAGGCGGAAGGTGCGGACGCCATGCCGCCTCTCAAACCACTCCTCAAAGCGGGGACTTACCGCCGCAATCGTGGCGTGCCCAAGTAAACACAAGGTGTGATGTGATTCCTTATACCCTAGGTATGTACGGAACTTACAAACAATACCTACCATTTTACTCTTCCTCGGCTTTTTAATTTTGAATTATACCCCTAAATTAAGGCTACCCTGTCCAAATGGCTGCAATAACGCTCATTTAGGGGTAACTAACGTTTTGTTGTAGGTCGCAACCATGAAGTAGTAAGAGTGGAGTGCTAACATCCGTATTATTTGTCTCAGAATTCCAGTCGATGCTGTGCACCGCATTTGGATAAGTTAATATACCTGTTAAGACAGGCGGCACCTAGCTTCTGACGTTTCATAAGTGCCCATGCAGGTTTATATGAAATAAAAATATTTTGATTTTGATTTTGATTTTGATAGCAAAAAAAACTTTATTTTAATCCAAATTGACGTTGTTCTGGCTGACAGGACGATAATAAAAAGAACAAAACAGAAAATGCGACCTTACGGGGCTGTCAATTGAGATATATCATTGCTTTCAAAATAAAACAACCGCAAGTAGAGTGGTTAGACAAGAGGAGGCCTATCTTAAGAGGACGTGAAACTTGTTTTTTTTTTGCTTACTACAACCAAAAAAAAAACAAGTTTCACTCGCGCCTCCTTGCCTGCGCCTGTCTTCATACACGACGAAAACAAAACAGAATCCCTTCCCGCCAGCAGAAACTTTTCACTCGGCATTTGAACAAAAAAAAAACACATATTCGTTCGTACTCCATTTGTTCTTACTCCGTGGTCGCGGCTCGTTTCGGGCAAAAATTATGCGCTGGCGTACTAAGGAAACGTATTTAGTTGCCCCTCTTAAGAATTCCTGTTATTGTTGTTTATTTTAAGTAAAACTATGCTGAAAATGGGAAATGGTAAATGAAGTAAAAGTACGTTGATTTAGTGTTTTAGATATGAAAAGACTATCGTGTCAATTAATGCGCCATTGTTCTGTACCTTCAAACATATTTGCATAGAACGGCCAACACTTACTCTGAGACAGTATTATGTACCTACTTAACTTTAATGTGTAGAGTGCTGTACCTTATGTTAATTTCAAACAGCATTTTTAAACAAAATTCACAAAACCGTACAACATAAAATTCGCGATTCCTCTAAAACAGAACAGAACAGGTTAATAAATCGAAGTTTCTATTTGGAAACTGGTTTATCTCCAAAACTTAGACTTTCCTAACGGATGGACCACAGCGGGGCTGGGGTGGGGATAGCGAGTCCCCGGACTGTCCGTACGAAGCTAACCCCCCATCGATCTCTATGCTAATACCCGGATTTACCAGTTGCTTTTTGAACCACTTTGGTTTGGCATTTTAGTGTTAAGTATCCTTTCGGAATCGGGACTTAAATTCTGGAATAATTTTAATGGAGAATGAAACTTTGTATTAAGGTAAACTCGAAAGGTAATTTGTTTATCACCCTATGTATTTATGTTTTTTCCTTTTGGCACTCTACCGACCAAACGCGTGGGCCGATTTTGATAATTCTTAAGGCATCGTCAGTCGTTTTGTCTTAATTTTGCGAGTCTTACTAAAGACTTAAAATGACATAAGTTATACAGCCTGATTTGTTAAAGAATTAAAATAATTTGGAATAAGTGGATAGTTTCAAATTAGGATATTGGAATATTTTTATTGCTTTGTTAATTCTAGCGGAAAAAGGTATCTAATTGAATATTTAGACGCTATGAATTGACACTTGAGAAGTAACAGAATCTGCTCGCTATGGCCATGGGTCACCGCGAGTTCTGCCATGCTGAAACTCTATCAAGGTAACGAGGACGAAATAAACGTACCTAAGTACTTCGTATATAAAGCTAAATATCTGGGTGACCGAGTCTTGCTCGTTTTTTTTTTGTTTGACGTTTTCTAAAAATGAAACCTAGCTAGATCGATTAATCGCCCCCGAAACCGCCGGCATACTAAATTTTATGAAAATCGTTGCAGCCGTTTCCGAGATTCAGATTATATTTACATATACAAGAATAAATTGCTCGTTTAATGGTATATGCGGCGAAATCTTATACTTCAGTGTTAAAATAAAGCCAAGTTATTGAAAATGACAGAGATACAACCGTCCCCTCTAATTGCCGTCTGACATTATGCCACTACATTTTGCATGAATGAGTATCGAACGCGGCACAGTGTGTCGGTTGGTGTCGGTAGGGCGGTCGCGGACAGACTTCCCCCGAATGATCTTATTTGGGGTAGGTAAATGTTAAGTTCAGCAGAACTTATTAATTAAATAAAGAAGTGAATATTCTAATTTAGTAACGTAAAATAAAAAGAAATAGTCGAAGATTTTTTTTTGTCTAATTTATCTCGTCTTAGAATCTAGCAGTTTTTGTCAGACGAACTTTATCCACATTAAAGCTTCTTATAAAACTTTTTATTGAGAAAGTTTATTTAAAGGTCTGAATGCAAAAAAAATGTCTATTGTTAGGTAGCATTTCATTTACAAAGGGCCAAACATTTGCATAATATCTTTAAAATGAGCTTTATAAATAAAGCGATTAAAAAAATGCATTCCTTGCTGCAGAAATCTGCATAGTGCAAATCGCAGTTATTGAACTTAATGCCTATTTTCGAACAGGTTGCAACAAGCAGTCGTGGCCGAGTGGTTAAGGCGTCTGACTCGAAATCAGATTCCCAGTGGGAGCGTAGGTTCGAATCCTACCGGCTGCGAAAGTTTTGCCTTTTAATAATTATTAACTAAAGATTTTGAATAATTATTGTTTGAAATATCTATCATTTGTCTATGGTTCTGAGTAATTTTCCAATCTTTTCATACATGATTAAAAGCTCGTAAGAATCACTTTAGCGAAACTGACCACTTGGTTAATTAAAATTCAATTAATGACAAAGAGACTTCAAAAAACGCCTAAAAAGTTTGGATAACCAAGGATCTTCTGAATTTTTTTGAAATAATATTAAACTTTGACTGACAAGCCGTCACGGAGAAATCAATAAAGTTAGCAAGTTAGGTAATTACTTAACAACTTCGACACGGAGCTTTTAAAAGTAAAATGATTGAAGTTCTAAGATTAAGCTTAGCACACCGTGCTGTAGCGTCAATTTGATGGTTCGATACCTGCATTTATGTCGATACTTTTTACGATATTGTTTTTCTTTCATCTAGAGTTTTTTTTATACAGCGAACCTAAAAAACAGGACAACCGTATTTTATATATGGCCAAGGCATGCAAATGTCCAGCAGATCTGGTAGCGTCTTGTGAAGGGTCGTTAAGTTCCCTAAAATAGGGTTGAGCTACACAATGACTGACGCATGCATGCCGTCTGTTAGGACAGGTCAGCTCAAAGCTGCAATAACTTTTTCCTCAAAAGTAAAACGTCATTCCAGACATGACCCTGCATTATTAGACCCACCTAACATCCTAATAATATAATGTTTGGAGTTTAAAAGACACCATGACCTCTGAGTTTGTTTCGGCATTTTTAATCAAGTATAGGAGATACAGGCGCCCCACCTCGTTTTAAAATATTGACGAGTGAAAGAGAAGTGCGTAAAGATTCGTAGTTTTTTTTAAAAGATTGAGGGTGAGTTTCACCAATGAAACTGAACGCGATCAGAACATCTACACCGTGTTCAAGAGCCGTCTTCGTCATCATTGTTGTGGCCCAAAACAATGATGACGATGGTGAAATTGGCACTTATTTTATTGTTATTGTTACCGGTTATTTTTAAGTAAAAGAAAATTTTTGACGGTCTGGTATGATAGGGTTACAACTAGGTTCTTAGTTCTGGCCACACATTCAATTGTTTTCCTTTATTCACTGAATACGTCTAGCAGGTGTTTCTTTTGTTCTAAAGTTCTTTTGTTTCTTTTAGATTTTTCCTAAAAGTAGTAAATAACCTGCCTGATGATCAATTTATACATGAGCTACTTCTTAGTTACCATTTGTTTACTAAAGTCGTAAAACAAACATTTGTGTTTTAAATAGATTTTAATTAATCTAAGCCAATATCAAATCAATTTTCAACACACATTCAATATTTGCACATTGGAATCCAAACACAAATTCAATAAAAAATAATTCAGCATCCATGGACCCCATGGCATCCCAAGTATTTTTAATAAAACCCCTTCTCTTTGACACGAGTCGGTCCTCCAATATGTCAAATTAGTCCCTTTGTTTGATAACACACAGTTAATCGCAATAAGCTTAATAAAATGGTGGCTTCTTTCATATTGGTTTAGAAGTTAGTAACCATTTTTTTTTGACAAAACAGTTTTCACTGTTACAGTCAGTACAATATGTGGGTAAGAATTTATCAAATTTATAATTAGTTGTTTTGTCGTTCCCTTTTCCTACTTTGACACAAAAACTTGTGTATTTTTGACATTTAGACAGTGTAATCCTTTTTCATATTTTTGTTACGGTCATTGTTTTTTTTTTTTTGACAAAAGAAAAAGTAATTTGTTGGAGGTAAAGTCTAACTATACCGTATACATCCACGTAGTTACTGATATACGGAAGTATTTTTAACTGTATTTAAATTTTTCCCATAAGTACCTATGCAACTGCCATACTTAGGTACCGCCTGTCTGTAGACAGGCGGTACCTAAGTATGGCAATTGCATCACATTAGTCAATGTCCTTACTTATTTGTTGATCAACACGAAATAATGGTTTAAACATAAAGATCCACACTCATTAATGATGAACAACGACACATCGCCACAATATTCATAATTATTTATTGTTTTATCATTCAATGTAACCTAGCTCTGCATTTTGCTCGGTTTTGTGGTGTTGAATAAGTTTCGTTAGGCCGAGTTATTTGAGCTATGGCACGTAAAGTCCCGCTCAAACAGACCACATTATAAAATAATTACGATGGCAACATTGATAGACTCAAATACTTTTAATTGTTATTTACTAATTGTTGCACTGCTATTTAAAATAACAATTATTTGCAGGGATTATTAAAAAGTGATAATTTAATTTGCTTTCAAGTTTTAGGTAGCAAAAAGACCTCGCAGTCGGCAGGATTCGAACCTACGCTCCCACTGGGAATCAGATTTCTAGTCAGACGCCTTAACCGCTCGGCCACGACTGCTTCGGGAGATGTTGTCTATTTATTGGACCTGTTTTGAAGAGATCATAGAAACTGTTAAAATACTTTGATCCCTTTATTGTGTCCCAACTTTTAATCATATACTTTTACCGTTGTTAACCGTTCCCATTGCAGTTGTAACTAACTTGTGGTAATTTCTGAAAGACTCTTGTGGTAGTGTCGTCAATAACTTATGTAAAAACATAAACATGATCAAGAAAATGTAATGTTCCTCAAATTGACACTCTAACGTTGTGCTTTGACTTTACCTTTCTAGAGTGTTGGTTTGAACTCACGACCTACAACTCGGAAGTCGTGGCCGTTACCATTGGGCTATCACTGGGACCTTTGGTTTTAAGACAATTTGTTTAGGTAGTCAATTTAATAAGCAATTCATTTTCATGAAAGTACTAATTGTAATTTTCACTGTACCAGTCAAATTAAACCCGCAGCCCCCAAAAAATATAAGTTTTAGCGTAATCAGCTAATAATGTTCCCACTGCTGGGACAGACGCCTTCTGTCGGTGGGAGTGTCAGTTTGGGTTGGTAGTTGGACATGTTTTCGAATGTTTGGTTCTAAGTACGACACGCCAGTTTCCTCATGTTGTTTTCATTCACCGTTTTGAGAGCAGTGATGATGAAATAATTTACATACCTAAAATAAAGCGCCTGTCTGGGTCCTACGACCTACGACCAACAACTCGGTAAAATTCAAAAACAAAGATGAATAATACTTCTAATAAATTCAAGGCACAACACACAGATCATTGATCTAACAGTAACGAATTTTAAACTTACGCCGTGAGCGCTTCGCTGTATCATTGAATTACTAACACATGTACGTTCTTAATTAAGTTTGTTAGAAGCTGACGGGGTAAACAAAGCTAGGGTTTTGATGTGAGAATATGAGAATTAGCAAGATTTAAAAATCTTATAATGAGTACCTATGTCTAGTGGTCGCCAACAAACCACGGGGCACATAATATAGTGTCCAGCGTGCTCTGTTGTCAAGTAAAAACTCGTTGACAAGACTCGGACGCCGCTGAAAGTGCCAAACTCGTAGCCAAATTCATGGCTAACTGTGTTTCTACTTAGAGATTGATATCGACACGCTAAGAAAAAGTGGTTGCAAGCGAATATTGAGCATCTGGCCCTGGAATCGGGAAAAGAGCGTTGTGTTTTCCCGCCTGGAAATTCTTAGTAGGATATTATTACAAACATAGTTTGTAAGTAAATCGTTATTTATGCTTTGGGTTGATGTTACTTAAGTGAGAATAAATGTTTATTTTTAGCCTCCGATGGAAAAATGACGGGGTGTTATAAGTTTGACGTGCCACAGACAGACACACACACGTGTCTGTCTGTGGCATCGTAGCTCCTGAACGAATGAACCGATTTTGATTTTGTTTCTTTATATTATTGTACCTGGTTGCTGGCAACAGAGGTAGTTAGGAATAAACATACAAACAGTAGCAATGGCTTTTGTTTTGTCAGTTCTACGACATTCATTGCGTCGTGTACGTTGTTGAGCACACACATTTTTTGAACTTAGGTAACATTTATGAAACAATAGATTACCAATATTCTTCAAGATGGTTCAGATTTAGAGTGTGTTAAGCAATGAAGGTGCAAATTCACATCCTATTTATTACAATGCAGCTCTATGGAATTATTATATAAAATAATATATATTAACATTAACTATTTATCACAAATTGCCAGTGGCTTCACCCGCGCGGAACTTTCATCCCCTGTAACTCCCTTAGGGGTTGAATTTCGAAAAATCCTTCCTTATTTCTTGTCTACATTATAAAGGGAACCTCTGTGCAGAATTTCAGCTTTCTAGGTCCAAGGGTTTGAGCTGGGCGTTGATGAGTCAGTCAGTCAGGGAGGACTTTTCTTTTTATTTTCTTAAAGATTACGTAGTTAATGAAACTTAAAAATCACCTTCTGCTCAACCCTTTGCCGAATACAGACTTGATGGTAAAGTGAAAATAGGTCAACGGTCTACTTGGTACGAAGTGGTTGCCGGTTCTTATAGACGCTGAAGGGCTTTGCTTGTGTTACCATATTTCAGAAAATTATGAAAAAGAAAAGAATTAGACCTTATCGCACGGCAGCAAAAGTAGTGGGCACTTTCTAGCATTAGACTACCACAGAACTCCATTATATAAATAATTCCGTATTCAAAATCAATATCAAAATATTTTATTTCACATAAACCTGCATGGGCACTTATGAAACGTCAGAAGCTAGGTGCACGGTTCCAAATTGTTGTTTCCTATGGAGAAGAGCCGGCAAGATCTCCATATTAACAGTAAAGAAAGAAAGAAAATTGCGTTTATTGGCATTATATCGGTAGTAAAAACCTTAAACTATTAAAAAAAAAACAATGACCTCAACAATGATAATAATGCCAAAAGGGCCTCAGCTTAGCATATTGTCAGATGGCAACACAGTATGCACCACTGACGCTGATTTTCAGCTGCAACCCACGAGTACCATACGCTAGAATAATAAAATAAAGACATAGTGAAGTGTGTGTCCGTAATAAATTAATAATATATTAAGAAAGTAAAATAAATAAAACAAAATGTTGTGGCATACATGTGCGTGAATGTGTACTTATCTAACTTATCTAAATAAAGCCATTAGCCAACTAGTAATCAAGTAATTGTGAAAATACACATAATCTCTACTAACATTTTTCTACTGGGTAAGTAATGTGGGATTCTAATGGTTCAATAACAATATTATTATGTTGTACCGACCTATTAGAAACAACACTTATTTTATTTATTTACACAAACACACGAAGGCTTTATTGATGATATTGACTTGAATTTTGATGAAACATGATTACTTTACTACAGCTCTGTTTATGTCAATATCAATTTTATAAATATTATCTCTTATACTATGGACTAAAACAGTGGGTGGACGTGGGTAAATCAAATAACAGCGCCATATAATAATCACAGAAAATATGTGATACAGAAGGTTAGTAGAAATCTTTGGATAACCTCGTATGATAAGGAGAAACCTTATTACTAATGTCATTAATGTGCACCGGGCAAGGTGTAGTTTTTAGCCAGAGAAAACACGACATGGCATGACGCGTGACTTTTAAGCACCGGGTTACGAACTTAAAATCTGGTGGTGATGCGGTACAAATAAGATATCTTATTTATATTATGGAGGAGCGGAGTCTCATGAACAGGTTTAAATGGAAGCTCCAATCACTAGTTATTAAGTTTTACTTGTTGAAGTAATAACAGTATTTCTTTTTAACCGATTTCCGAAAAGAAGACGGTTTTATTATGTTCGACTGTAAGTATTTTTTTTAAATGTATGTTCATCGATTTCTCCCTTATTTGTGGATCGATATTCAATTATTATTTTTTACTCCTGAATTGGTCCAATTGACACCAAATCGGAATCTGATGATGTATTCCCAGGCAAATCGAGGGCAACCCTCAAAAGTTATAGGTATTATCAATGTTTTTCATATATTTTCTAAAGCTATTGAGATATTTTGCGTATGGTTATCATCATCTCATGACGCTGAGCTGATGAAGGATCTCTTCAACGGTTAGGAGTTACGTGCAGGTTCGGGCATAACTTCGTCATATATAGATCGATTTGCAAAATTATTTTTTGTTCGAAAGGGGCTTATTCCGAAATGGTCCTCATATAGATCTGATGATGTGTTTCGGAGACAGATAACGGAACTTTTCAAAAAACAATAGTTCACAACATAACATCACACCGATACGCTGCGAAGGGGTAAGCATATGTGAACCACTAAAAGTAAAAATAAAAACTTTTTCAAAAATAAAAAAATTCGGAAGTCGGTGACTTTGGGTGTGTATTTGATTGATTTATTGTCACCGCCTCCCGAAATTAAAATTATTTATCACTTTGTAGTGTTTTTCCGGAAGTCGGTTCTTTTTTTTGGAAACGTTTTTCATTTTCATATTGTAGGTATCTCATCACCATTATATTTCAAGCTCGCTACTTGGTGCTTAAAGGAAATTAAAGTTTTTCACTCGTCGTGTCGTGTAGTGTTTTAATACAAATGTAAGGAAAGGAAATAATAACATTGAAATAAAGAAAATTTGAGCTAAACATGTAGCACGCACGCAGTCCTGATGCGAGTGGGTGAGGGTGTGTGAACGAGTGAATGTGTGAATGTGAGAGTGTGTTAATGTGTGAATACGAGTATGTGCAAGATGTAGCTAGCTAGCGACCCCGACAATTGATTATATCTAGAACAATTTAAAATTTTATATATCGTAACGTTAATTACGTACCTACCATCGTATAGAATCAAGTTCTTCTAACATAACAGACAGCTGTGCTGCTGGGGAGTTTGTTGCGCCACTTCTTCTTCCCAGCTAAAGCACTAGGAAGTGGAGAAGGGCGGAAGATTTTTGGGAGACTGTCTTTTGTAATTTTTGACGTTCAAAAAGTGCTGACACCAGCCTAGTTTGAATAAATGACTTGATTTTGAATGTGAGTATGAATAAATCAGAGTTTATGAGGTAAAGCGTAAATGCTATTTCTATAGCATAAAGCGAAAATGCTATACTCTATCTATTGCAATTACGCTTTATAAAAATCGTAAGCTATCTATATAAATAAAAAGAAAAGTCCTGATTGACTGACTCATCAACGCCCAGCCCAAACCCTTGGACCCAGAAAGCTGAAATTTTGCACAGATGTTCCCTTTATAATGTAGACAAGGAATAAGGAAGGATTTTTCGAAATTCAATCCCTAAGGGACTTAAATAGGGGATGAAAGTTCCGCGCGGGCGAAGCCGCTGGCAAAAGCTAGTCACTAATAAATTCGTTCTCTATAGGAGAAGCTTTTAGCCTGTTTACTAGTATCATGCATTTTCCTCATCGCAAGGAGTGGTTTTTCTGTTTCGCACTCCACATCGCAATGCAATGCCGTCCATTCCAAGATTAGTTTCCAGGCAGCTGATCCGCCATCCCCCATAAACTATAGACTACATACAACTTGCAATTAGTGTCGCTGCTCTAATGACAGTTGTTTGTTAACGAATACAATATCTGTGCGGACTGCGGAACTTTCGACTTCAAACTGTGCATTCAAACCTTTTATTGTAATTGTGTTTTGTATTTGCGCTTGCTGCCGGCATTTTACTGCGTGGACATAGATTATTGGAGTGACAGAAATGTGAGAGTAGTTATGTGCCTGCAGGGAGATGAGTTTTGTAAGACGTTATCTATGCTAATAATAAAGAGGAAAAAATTTGATAGTTTGTTTGCATAGAATAGGCTCCGAAACTACTAAACCGATTTGAAAAATTATTTCACTGTTGGGAAGCTACACTATCCCCGGGTGATATAGGCTATATTTTATCCCCGTATTCCAACGGGAACAGGAACTACGCGTGTGAAACCGCAGAGCGCTGCTAGTTTAATAATAAATATTTAGCAATTGAAAGCAAATGTTTTTCGAAACTCATGTAGCTAACAATCAAAACTGTTTTACAGGATAAGTTTTTATCCAGTGCGCAAACCGTAACCATGAATTCAGCATATCATTCTAGACCCCCAGCACATAATTTTTTCGTCGGATATACAAAAAAGAATCAACTGTTTCATAGAAAAGTGCAATACCTACGCGGTCAAAATGTATGGAACAGTTGATATTTTCTTTGTATAACCGACGAATTTCTGCTTTGGGGCGTCAAGAATGGTATGCTGAATTCATGGTTACAGTTAGTTAGTTTGTTACAGGTTGTCAGTTTTTATCCTGTTGGGTTGGCCGCTAGTTGATTTATTGTAGTTTGACCATCAGAAAAAAAAAACACAATAGTTTTATGGTTGCATCTCACGCATACATAAAACGAACCAATAGTATAGCTACATCACGTGCGCGCGTTGCCGTACGCCCCGATATTTTGTCAATAGTCTCGAGAAACTCCCAAGGGATGGGCAATGTTGCATGTTTTAAAAAAATGCCAAGGCAAAAACGTTCACTGAAATAAAAATACTGTATTTTACAATAATTGAACACTTAATTACTGTCAAATAAATATTAGAGCTTCTGAATCAAGATAAGTTATTTTATTTTGTTGATTTTTGCCAACTTTCAAATCACGTTTTGTAAACAGTGACGGCATTGGTAATAACTTGGAAGGTAGTGAATAAGGGCCGGCCCTTATTTGCAAGCTAACCCAGCCAGAGCCAAGGTTAAAATTAAAACTGTGATCTCGTTTGATTGTAGTTGATTAAAGATTAAATGATTTTTAAAGTTTATTTTTGGTCACAAAATGTTTAAAACCTAAATACTAAAGACATTATTTTAACATCTCAATTACATGTTCAATTATATTCGCGTTTTTTATTTTAACTTCACTTGTTTTTCTCAATATTATTTAAGTTTTAATTATAGTTTACCGCTGGTACCCTATATGATTAGAATTCTTGTTACTTAAGAGCTCTTTATCAATAATTCATCTTCCAAGACCTCACCAAATGTGTCTGAAAATTAGCTATTTTACGTGAAAGCAATCCAATTAGCGTATAGCTGTCGATACTCTGTAGTTAGGCAGCTTGTCAGAATTTCAGCCTAGGCACTGACTGAATATGACAAGCGACAGCTTAGGAATGTTCGGCGTATTAAAACCAAATATACCGCTAAATCAGTTTTATGAGGCTTGAAGGTCTTGATGTTTTGTTATCATGAAATTCACCGTGAAGTTACTGGCCGATTGTCGTACTTACTTGAAACTGTGCAAATTTTATATTTATTATAATTACAATCTACGTTATTTCAAGAGAAACAACAAAAGTACAGGTACTTTCTGCTTGGTATTTCAAATAAATGATTCTAGGTACGTAACAGTTTTCTAGCAAGTACTTATACATTACGTATTTATGTTTTTTTTTGTACCTATGTTTTTATTTATAATTATTTTCAAGTTTCTTGTCTATTATTTTGCACTTACAATGTTCCGTCTCTAGATCACCTTAAAGTAGACTGGTAAAACATGCCTAAGGCAACTAAGCACGGTGGTTGTTACTTAAGTAGTACAAAAATTGTTATTTAAAAAGCAAATATTAAGCATTTTAGCAACACAAACTAATTTGATAATTTATTCTCCGTCCGATTAAAATGTGACACATCTCCCAAATTCCCATACTCTTTAGTCTATGGTACCGATGCATGTTGCTACAACTTACGTCGAAGTGTAACACGAACGTAAAGATGGCGGGCCGGGTTGATGGGGTATGTCAAACAAAGGATTAGTTTGAGGACATGGAGCAGTAAAATGAACCCGGGAATATTGTGCTGATTTATTAGGTTTGGTTTAGAGGTCGATTTTGTCAGTGGTTCTCCGAGTGGTAAATTATTGTTACTGTTTTTTTGAACCGACGAAAAAACGGAGGAGGTTACTCAATTCGACGCGTATTTTTTTTTTTTTTTTTTAATGTATGACCACGCATAACTTTTTCCAGAGTAGTCCGATTTTGATAATTCTTTTTTTATTGGAAAGGGTATACCTCGAAGTTGGTCCCATATAAATTTTGAAGAAAAATTCCAACCCTAAGGGTAAGAAAACAGGGGATGATTGATTGTTTACTCACAGATTTTAATACTGAGTTGTGTATTAAATCAGAAATTAAGCATGTAGTAATTTGTAGATTATAGCCACAAAAAATTATAAAATAAAAACTTTTTAGTAAAAAAAATTACCCGCTGAAAAACCGAAAAGTAAAAAATAATAAACTAGCTTTGTCCAACCCCAATAACTAAGTTCGGAAATCGGTGACTCTGGATATGTATTTAATGATATGTCACCGCCTTCCGAACTTAGTTATTGAGGTTGGACTAAGCTAGTTTATTATTTTTTACTTTTCGGTTTTTCGGCGGTAAATTTTTTTTAATAGTTTATTTTACAGGCGAAACCTAAAAAAAATGTGTTCGTAAAAATTACTGGAGCGCGCCTGAGCACAAATCCTGAATCTCAGCCGGCTCTAGTGAGAATTACATTAATTTAAAAAACCCAATAACTGTCTAGAGTTCGACCCATTGTCTCTAAGCTCAGCAGTCTCCGAACACTAGATTAAGTAAACAAGAAAGTATAGCCGTAGTAAAATGAAATAAATCAAAATGATTTTGTTACATTTATACACAGTTGGCAACACCTAAAAAGCCATGTGTTTTATCAGAGATATAAATAGCCCACCACATGTTCCTCCTCATACAAACTCACCTGCCACAAAACCCTCGTTTTTGCCGTCAACGTCAAAGTTATTTCAACGAAAGTTTGGAATTGTCGCGCGGCCGGAAGTCGGCGTACCCACAGCTTACGTACTTCCGGCGGGCCGCATTCAGGTCGCAACCACCGGCCGATGGGCCGGAAATCGTCACACGCTGTTTTTCCTCCACGTCACCATTACTTAAACATGGTATTGAGTGTACATTGCAGATTGTTACGTCACTGAAATTAATTTGAGATGGAACAAACATTATGTTTTGTATAGAAAATATTGATAAAACTAAAGGGCAAAATAAAACTGGAAGATTTTTAGGGTTAAAAAAGTATATTTCGCCTAAAAGGCATATAGATTTTGAAACAAATTCTACCTAAATACCTCCTATCATCCCATCATCAGCCTACAGCAGTCCACTGCTGGACATAGGCCTTTCCAATTGCACGCCATTCAGTTCGATTCTCAGAAACTCACATCCGGCTGGTTCCAGCCACCCTAAATACCTAGGTATACTTAATAATGTTGGAAGTTTGTGTTTGTTTTACACCTTTATTCGGTAAACGGGTGTAAATTAAACTTAGAGACAGACTTATCAGGTTTATCATATAAATAAAATAAAATAACCTGTACTTCCGTCAAGTAACATCCATGTGGGTTACTAAGCAGATATCTTAAGATTATGTTAGTAAAGCTTAATATTATTACTTTGCGATAAGATTAATAATAGGTCTTTACCTATGAAATTGCCGTTTTGTATGAAAAAATTTAAACGAATTTTTTTCATGAATTTTTTATTTGTATTAATCGAAGTAATCACCCATGCAATCAATGCATCTTTGCCATCGCAGTGGCAGTTTATTGATGCCCTTCTTAAAGAAATCAGCTGGACGGGAGGCAACAAATTCTTCAAAGGCATTTTGTACTGCCTCTCGGGTATTAAATTTTTTTCCCGCCAAGAAGTTATCCAAATTCTGGAAAAAGTAGTAGTCTGTAGGCGCAAGGTCTGGTGAGTAGGGCGGATGACGGAGAGCTTCCAACCCCAGTTCTTGCAACTTGGAGACCGTCTGCTGTGCAGTATGAGGTCGCGCGTTGTCGTGCAGGAGCAGCGGAGACGAGCGATTGACCAATGCTGGTTGGAGATGCGCCAGCTTCTCCATCATTGTGTTCAGTTCTTCACAGTACACATCTGCAGTAATGCTCACCCCGTTTGGTAAGAAGCTGTGATGAATCACACCGGCGCTAGACCACCAAACAGTGACCATCACTTTTCTAGGGGTAAGTTTTCGTTTAGGGCATTGTTTAGGTGCTGAACCAGGATCCAACCAACTTGCTGAGCGCTTACGGTTATCAAACAGAATCCATTTTTCATCGCAGGTAACAATGCGGTTCAAAATTCCTTCATTTGTGTGTCTGTTGAGCAGTGCAAGGCACGTCTCGACGCGTACTTCGCGCTGGCGATCATTGAGTTCGTGGGGCACCCATTTGTCAAGCTTTTTTACCTTGCCAATTTGACGCAAATGGACCAATATTGTTTTGACGCTAACGTCGAAAGCTGCTGCTAATTCAGCCGTAGATTGTGTATCATCAGCTTCCACAATCGCCTTTAATTCGTCATTGTCGACCAAAGTCTTCGGACGACCGCGAGGTTCATTTTTCAGGTCGAAATTTCCAGAACGGAAGCGAGCAAACCAATAACAGGTGGTGCGTTGGTTTGTAGTGTTAGCTCCGTAAACGTCGTTGATGTTGCGTGCCGCTTGTGCCGCGTTGCTGCCACGACGGTACTCATATTCCATAATTACTCGAATTTTTAACGTATCCATGATGACGAAAAAGATTGAAATGCGATGAAAATGTAACACTAATCAATAAAGAAATGACTACTATTAGAAAAAAAAATCCATGTTTTTAAAATAAAATTAATTTGAAATTAGAATTCTTAGCCAAACAAAAATTATTTTGATTTGAAATGGCCAGTACTGCAGAACGGCAATTTCATAGGTAAAGACCTAATATGAGAAATACATCTCTTACTAATGTTATGCACTATCGAAGAGTCGTATCTCCCAGCTATGATTTTCAGGATGGAGTTGGGGCTCGCATGCACTCTGCAGAGCAAAGAGGCAGAGTTCTGTCTCATGATGGCATTGAGGCCATCAACGTGACTCTGTGAAAACATAGCAGATGCACCGCAGAAATGGGGCAACCCCAACAGCATCTTGAAATCATTATTATACTGCACTCGTAGGGCGCTGATTGCCCACTGGGTATAATTTGTCCACAGGGTGCACGTGTAGAACACGCAGTAAGCATAAGCTGGCAGTAAGCTTTAAAAAGAGTTACTTTAATAAAAGTTGTTCACTTGATAGTTTTTTCTCTGTTACAGGAAGTAACTCCTCATGGATGCAAGTGAATTCTTGCCAACAGCTTCTGTTTCATAACAAAATAACCAAAGCCTGTTCCTATTAAGTTATAATAACTAAATCATCTATTAGGTATAAGCATTTCGTAAAGGGATTAACAAGCAGTAGTTAGTGGTGTGGACATCGGTGCAAGTGACCAGTGTTTGCTGAACTAAGCCGGCGCTAAATCTTGGGATGGGCGCGAAACTAAAACAATAATAATAAATACGAATTCTAAATAGAGGACGCCAGTTTGTGTGGCCAGGAGAACCGATGCAGTGGAATATAATAACAATTTTGCTAATAAGTATACAAATATATGTAGCTGCGATTATTGTTTGCTATTATCAAGAAAAGTTTAGTGGACCAGTGGTATCTGGCCCGACTTACGAGTTGTATGTAGGTCGTGAGTTCAAGCTCAGACAGGCACATTACTTTGTGAATTTAATTACATCACCACTGCTCTCAAAACGGTGAAGGAAAATATCGTGAGGAAACCGGCATGTCCTACAACTAAACAATTCGAAAACATACAAACCGCACTGGTTCCATGTGGTCCATTATTGCCCACTGCCTCTCACAGGGAGGAGGTCTGTGTCCCAGCAGTGGGAACATTTAAGGCCGATTCACAAGAAAAGCTAAGGGGCGGAAGCTGATATTTGTTTCTCGAATCAAATCAAATCAAAATATTTTTATTTCATATAAACCTGCATGGGCACTTATGAAACGTCAGAAGCTAAGTGCATAGCAATGTACCTTGGAGATTTCTGCTAGAAATCTAAACTAATGCTTAGATAAAACCAGGGATATCCCGGATAACCGAAAATCCGAATTATCGATTTTACAGTCAAATCAAACAATAATTAAAAAGACGACCTATCAGTTGAACGCTATCAAATAAAATGAAACAACGATCTAGAAACACTATTGCGCAAACAAATGAGAGTGGGAGTGCCTACACGTCGAAGGCGGGAATGAACTTGTCCTAACATGTCCCGCGGCGCCTTCAAATCATTTCTAAATCAATAATCAGAGCCGCGAAGAATAAGTCCGGATAATCGAATATTCGGATAATCGAATTTCGGATAATCGATATTCTACTGTTTCTTTGAAATTTGCTTGAAGTTAGCCCTTAATAGTTCATAATTCGCAGATTAATATAATAATAAAAGGTTTGTTAGTACAAAACCTCAGAATCAGACTAGTTCTAATTCTACTTTAAAATAAAAAACATTACCTCTATTATCACCAAATCACAATCCAAAATTGAAGAAATAAACCACGAATGCGTGGCCATCTGTTCTCGTGGGCTGAAAGTAAAGCGGCTCAGATACAAGCTCGAGACCGGCCTATTTAGCTTATTTACGGCCCCTCCAGACGTTCCGCAGATTATTACAATTTTAACGGAGCGATGTAAACTGCCCCTAATGCCAACTAATGACTTGGGATGTTCCTGTGATGATGGAATGATGATAATGGTTTCATTTTGAATAGGGCTTAGTTTCTGAGTTGTTAAAACCTTGTTAGCTTGTATTCATTCCACCATAACTCTCAAAAACCTAGTTCTATAAAATTATTTTACTGTTCTGGTATAAAAATGACAAACTAGTGGTGGTGTCACCAACTTGACATGAGAGACTGGACATCCGTGTGTCCAGTTGGTGAAACTCAAAATTAGTATCACTTATTATTTCGTCATCATTTCCGTATTTCTTACCAACTTCGGCCCGCGACTTAATCCACGTTGAAGTCAACTATAGTTACTTACTAGCTTTTGTTAGCGGCTTCGCTTGCGTTAACCAATTTAAACAAAACCTTAACGAATTATACACTTATACCTTCTTCATGAATCACTCTGTCTATTGGTGAAAACCGCATGAAAATCCGTTTAGTACTTTATAAGTTTATTACGAACAGACAGACACACGCGGCCGGGGACTTTGTTTTATAATATGTAGTACAGTAGTACAAAGCATAACCTACCTGTGGAACTAAGCGATAGTCTTGGTTTCTATCAGTGTTTTTTTTTTCTCGGATAAGAATAGAAATTCTGTAATGTCGTAGTTTCTAGAAAGAAACTACGTACCTCTTAAGAATAAAAATAAATACATCTTTATAATATTCGTTCAAATAGGTTAGATTAATAGGCTCGATAAAATCTTAAGATATTTCCCAAATTTTTCAGTTTCCAACAAACCGTTCTCCGTATCGTAGAGTGTAGTGAATCAAGTGGAGACCGGATCCCGGATGTAGTGCTGTACGGCGGTCAGCCGGCCGGACGCCGGATGACCGGCTTGACCGGCTAATTGACTAATCCGGTTACTACCAACCGAACAAAGAACACTGTTTGTGCTGTTGTTTAGTTTTAGAGATAAGTCACAGTTTGGTTTTGTAGGTAACTGTTATTGATAGTATATTATCAGATCATTACAAATAGGTATAATATGAAATGATTAAAGTCTTAGACCAGATTAGTGTTAAAAAAGCAAGTGGTGCTGGGTGTTTGATAGTAAAATATTCAACTTAAAAGTGGGGGCTTATTTATTTGTTACACATATATACAATTTTGTGGTACATGACATACTTGGGAAAACGCTAGGCAGGTGGTGACTGAGAAACTACTAAGTTATAGTCTAGTATAAGCTACAACACGCAATGCAGAAATGAACCAGTGTTTTGAAAATATTTTTCTTGGAAAAGCCGAGATTAATATTAACTCTTGATAGATCTAAGGCGGGGGCTAATACAAGACTTCCCATGGCTATAGTGTATTTCAGCTGGCTTGCATATTGTATGAGTCAAATGAGGGTAACGGTGAGGTAATGGCCTCGTAAGAGATGGCAACCCTAACTTATCACTATTTGTGCTGGCACTCACTATTTTCACTTGTAACTTTGTTATTTTGCTGATCAGTAGAAAATGCTATGGTTGCGAAGCTAGAGATTGCAACGACGTTCAAACACTAACCGGGCAGTCCGTAAATATAGATTATTTCGCAATGGTCTCTCCAATGTGACTTTTTGACAGATTAGGTGTATATCTGTTTAAAAATCACAATGGAGAGACCATTAAGATACCCCCGACCGTCCCTTGCTCGTTGATGCGCCAGCCCGCGCCGCAGCTGAGCCAGTAGCTTTAAATTCCCCGTCTAATAATCATGAAAACAACTTGATCCAGCTTGTCCCTGATAGTACTAGCTGCCCCCCCCCCCCCCGCCAGCGACTCCCTGAGCCGAGGTTCGTACCCCACAGGGGGTGCCCTCAGTGCGCAGTCGTTTTAGGTTTAAGTAGGTCGCCCTAGCTGGAGGCTTTTCGATTCCTAAAAACCTTCACAGGAAAGTCCGGTTGAGCAGTCACGGCCTCTCAAGGTCAACTGCGAGATGCCAATTCCAAAAAAAAAAAAAACCATTAAGATATTTTTTTATTGGTTCAGTCCCAGAGGGGTAAAAGCGTAATCCACTATCAGTAGGAATCAGTTTCATTTTGATAGTTCCACAACGTGACGTTATTTACGTTGCTAAGCACACATTTTATTCGAACACTCGCTTTTGCCAGCGGCTTCGCCCGCGCGGAACTTTCATCCCCTATTGAACTCCCTTAGGAGTTGAATTTCGAAAAATCCTTGCTTATTCCCTGTCTACATTATAAAGGGAACCTTTGTACAAAATTTCAGCTTTCTAGGTCCAAGGTTTTGGGCTGGATGAGTCAGTCGTCAGTCAGGACTTCTCTTTTTATTTATTTAGATGGGTCATTCTCAGGAGACTCATTATTTGGTTGACTTCGGTGTAATTTTTTTTTAAATTTAGGCCTTGTTAACATGAAATATCAAATCTAGAGTTAATTTAAAGAATGTTAGTAGTAGAGTGTTAACTCTAGATTTGATATTTCATGCCTAAATTAGAAAACAAAAATGACACCGAAGTCAACCAAATAATGAGTCTCCTGAGAATGACCCAGGTAAGATAGATAGATAGATATAGAAGATAGATACATTTATTTATTTGCATATAATATAGCTAATTAATACAATTAGGTGTTACAATGTTTTGAATCCTTATATATTCTGCCTCATGGTATGCAATTTTTTTTTTAACTTAACCTACAATCATTATTCTATTTACTTATAGCTATTTAATTACTTAATAAATGAACACTGTAAGCTAAATAGTCTTGTCATTCAAAAAATGTGTTACAGAGTAATAGCATTTTACCATTAGTAATTTTTTAAAGTACTTTTTAAATCTTCCTAAAGGTTGCTCTTTGATCATTTCTGGTACATGGTTATAAATAAGAGGAGCCATGCACATAACACTCTTTCTCAATAATGCAGTTTTAAATCCACCAATGCACAACTTGTCTTGTGTTGCAGATAATGAAAGAATGGATTAGCAATAACCCTCTAAATGATTCCTGTACTGTGTTTCGCAATCATGGTGCTGGTGTCTCTATAGTAACCGTATTCGTTTATAAGAAAGTGATGGGTGTCAAGAACGCATTATTTATTGGCATGGCTAGCTGACTTATGACTAATTATTTAATTAATTTTCTGTGTCTCTTAATGTTTATTACTTTGCCTATGTATGTATAGAATCAAGTCTATCCGACTAGATAGTGGTTAAATTATTAAAGTAGAAGAATAGGAAGTAGTTAAAACAGGGAGTCCCACAAACTATAAAGGATGAATGGAGATGGATAACAAAAAGATAAAGTATGTAGCATGGAAGTACGAGAGGCATGGAAGCGAGAACTGCACCCTAATTGCGTAACTCACGATTGATCATAATTGGTTTCGTCTTCACAGTTAAACAATATTCATTGCGTTATTTATGTTGTCGAACAGACACATTTTTCGAACATATGAAGCAATGGTTTAACAATCCGTTTCAAAACGATACAGATTATGATGAATCGTGAGTTACGCAATTAGGGTGCTGGTGTGGAAAAGCTTATAGATACAGAATAGGCGCCAACTAGTCCGTAAAAAAACAGCTGTGCTGCTGGGGAGTTTGTTGCGCCACTTCTTCTTTCCAGCTAAAGCACTAGGAACTGGTGAAGGATGGGTGTTTTGGGGGACTGTCTTATGTATTTTGCCGTTCGAAAAGTGATGATTCTCAGCCTAGTTTGAATAAATGACTTTGATTTTGATTTTGTATTCATCTCTTAACGGCCGGACTGTCTGTAACTGTTACCTACATAGTTTCAACCTTAGTGAAATGTCTATTTCCGGGAATTGTTGTCAAAGGTGATAAAGTATTTCCGAGGTCGACTGTACCTTCTTACTCACAACAAAGTTATTTCCGTCTGAACAAGCAGGTTGGTACTCGTTATCAACAAACGTAGAAGTAGCTCCGCCCTCCCTCAATATTATTCTTATTGTGTTTCTTTTCTGTGATTGACATCTTGTAACACAGAAATTAATTTGAAAAGTAGGAAGTTGTTCGTTTACCTTTGCTTTACTGAACGTCGAACAGTTAAATATTCGTTCGGGATATTGGACATCGGTATTGATTCAAATGTAACTTGTTTTTCCAAGTTTTTATTTTAAATATACTCTCTAAAATAATTTAAATCCCACCTCTAGACACCGGCGCTATAACCCTGGATTCAGAACATTTGCGGAGATTGCCATAACTAAGCCAAGACCAGGATTTTGGTAAATACCCATTCTGCTTGTATCACTTCACCATGCCAAAAAACTTTAGTTGCAAATTCCAGAAAAAGTCTGTCAAAGTCCCAATAGACATTCTACCGAGGGACCAAGTCTACGATTGTATTTTTTTGACAGATTAGGTATGAGAAATCTGTCAAAAATCCCAATGGATCTCTCTATTGTGAGTTTTTCCGTTCCGTTTGTAAATTAGTAGACTTACGTCTCTGAAGAAACCCTTACAGTTTTATTACAAAACGCGATATAACTTTAGTTCGAGCCTAAAGTTCTGAGCCAGATTTTGCATTTGCAACTTTATTTCAATTTGGGTAAAGTTCTTAGGTCAAAAATGATGACTTAGCACCGGACTCAGTTGTCAATTTTGTGAAAAGAACTGCCAAAAACTATCTTGGTGGCTTGCTTTACAAAGGTGACCATTAGAAGTAGAATTACGTGTTGGATCTGACATTGTTTTATAGTGAGAAAGATCTGAAACCATTCCCTTTTCGCAATGAATAAATAGGACTTGTTGTTTTAATATGATTACAAACTTTGACTGCCTCGTTGGTGTAGTGGTTGCATGCTATACTGCTGAGCATAGGTTCCTGGGTTCGATTTGTTCGATTAGCAGCCCGGTATCTGGATTTATGCCCGGTTGATGGCAATAGGCTCATTCCCTATTACATTAAACTTAATCTCAGACTGTCAAGTGTCAAATTATTAACACAATTACTCTTCTATTGCTATCAGATTTAATGAGTCTGCCTAACAGACGAGGGGATAACTGGGAAACTGTGGGTGAACTCTACCCAACCCGACGGGCAACTACGCGGGGATCGTGGGGTCCATGTCCCTATACGGGGCGCCGGTGTGGGCGCCTACATTGAGGCGCCAAACAGCTCGCCGGTTGAAGGCGTCCCATAGGGTCATGGCCATCCGGATGATCCGAGGATATCGCACGATCTTCGGCGAGCCGGCGGGCGTCCTTGCCGGATTACCGCCATGGGATCTGCTATTTCCGGCCACCATAGGCGTGAGTTTGCGGACGGCGGGTAATGGGTAGCTCGCTGTCCAGTAAGGACCAAGCCAGGGTCGACGGTGCGTTGTGTTTCATGCGCGCCTCGAAGAGATGTCAGCACAAACCGATGAGGCCCGCAAGAGCCGATGCCTGCCAGGGGTGCGGGTTTGTTCGAAAGAGATACCGCAGCCCCTGGCACACAAGTTACTGAGGGAACACGGGTGGGTTTTAGTCAGTAAAAGTCTGACACGCCCTCCTGCTCCACCCAGAGCGGAAGAAGTTATTTGATGATTTCCCACGCAATAAAAAAAACCCACCGGGGAAACAAGTCGTGATGTTATGTTAAATTTAAACTTATGAATGTACAAATGCATTTCAATATACTAAGGCTGTCTCTTAACTATGTGATGATTTTTCTTCGATTTGCATGATCTGTATCTGAAACATTGCATGTCAACGGTTCTTTTGCTCGCAAAAAGTACTCGCAGTCGGTAGGATTCGAACCTACGCTCCCAGAGGGAATCTGATTTCTAGTCAGACGCCTTAACCGCTCGGCCACGACTGCTACATGGTGTAGTCTTATATTTCGCCATCCAATTCGTCGCAATTTAGATAAGTGTAACGCTACACGTGCTTATGACGAAATTCTCAAGTGCACGCATTGAGTAGAGTAGCGATAGTAGAGCATGTACGGAAGACCAGTTCTTTTTACCGGTTTCAAATAAAAGCCAGTTTTATTTATCAATATTTACAATAATACGTGCTTTGACGTGAAGTTGCGAACACCAGCCCGTATTACCTAATTGTAAAAAAATCAATGAATCGCCCTACCTTTTTTTTACTTTAACATTATTCGACTAAAAACACCACGTTTATAACTCAATGACAACATTTCCTATTAATTGTTGAAGAAAGTTCTTACACACGGCTAAGTACTATACTTATTTAAGCAGGTTGGTTTTTTTTTGTTTTTCTTTTTTAATATTCTTGCCGTCAATAAAATTAAGCGAAGTTTCCCTCGTAGGTATATTACGTGCACATGATGAAGACTGAAAATGTAAAATATGTCAGTAGCGTGTCTAGATTTAAGTATATTTAGCATTTTGAGGTGTAATTGAAGAAAATTTAGCTAGGAATTTAAATACACTTGTGCAGAATCATAAAGTTCTTTTTTTGGAGGGTTTGAAATCATCAAATAACTTCTCCCGCTCTGGGCGGAGTGGGAGGGCGTGTCAGACTTTTACTGACTAAAACCCACCCGTGTTCTGTCAGTTGCCTTTTGTGCCAGGGGCCGCGGTATCTCTTTCGAACAATCCGCACCCCTGGAGAATCATGCAGTTCTGTACTGCTTGTCAGACAAACCAACAATGTACCAAATACTTACCTATTCGGTGAAGAACATATCAGAGAGTCTAGAGTTTCTAGGTAACGTTATTAAACTTAATACTCAACAGAGGAAACGGAAGTGATACAGAATCAATTGATTTATTCCATTTCTTGCAACATCATCATCATGTTTCTCATGTCCTTAATCTAATTTATTTCGGGTCGGCGTCACTTGTAACATTCAACATAGATAACGTATTATTTAAATTTAATAATCTATGTTAATAATACAACCACAAGCTAAGAACCTCAGATTATAGTTTTATAATCTGAGCTAAGTACTATCGAGGAGGTACAAAAATAACATTATATTCATACATTTTTCGTATGGTTGAGATATTTCTTTCGATAAATTATTTTATCGCTGACTCATTGAAATAGGTCAAACTAAAAATAAACTCCACATACAAAAATGTTTTCGCAGTCGGTAGGATTCGAACCTACGCTCCCAGAGGGAATCTGATTTCTAGTCAGACGCCTTAACCGCTCGGCCACGACTGCTACATATTTCCTTTCTTAAATGTGCGTCAACAACACACACTGAGAGACTTTCACTAAACTTGTCATAATTAAAACTTGTTTTGCAAGCGCATGCGTCGGTGAAAGGTATAATTTATTATACCATTGCTACAATGAAGGCTGTTCTATTTTTGGTCAGCTGATTGTATTAAATGTCATAGAAATGTTACATTGTTAGAGGGTAGGCAAATATAAGTCGTTGAGCTCTTTAAGTTCTGAGTTGAGCTAACAAATGTGTGCACTAACTGAACAGATCCAACCGATCGGTGTAGTTCTTTCGTTAAAAGACCTTTTCAGACACCAATCTACATGGTTTTCACATGATCTGACTAAGATTATGTGTGAACGTTATAAGAGACTGTGACCTCTGAGTTTGTTTCAGCCTTTCTTCTCAGAGTAGTCAGTTAAGAAACGCCGACCTCATCTAGTTTAAAAAATATAATTGACGTGTAAAAGTGTTTGTATAAACCTACTTACAGAAATAAAAGGGCCGAAGTCCCGAAATTTGTAACGGAGTTATGTGAGAGAACTTCCATAGTAAGTCGTTGTGTAAGGTTGTGTAGGAAGCCCCAAGAATATTATGGATCCCGTAATCCCTTTACATAATTGTCGATGTTTGTCGAAGTCATCTAATACCTTTAATCGAGCAATTCTTGCATATATATATATTTTGAATCTCGGAAACGGCTCCAACAATTTTCATGAAGTTTAGTATGCAGGGGATTTCGGGGGCGATAATTCGATCTAGCTAGGTTTAATTTTTAGAAATCGTCAAATAAAAAAATGAAAACAGATATTGTAAATATTATGGACAAAGGTAAATAAATGAATGTAACTTAGATCTGCTTTAAAAATAAATTAGTTTGTGTAAGTTAATACATACATTAAATGCTGTCTAACATGGACCATCATGTCAAGAGTTTTGTTGACAATAATCATTGTTTTAAACTGACACACACCAACTATGAACTATCTGTCATCAGTTTTTGTAAACAACTTAATTGTCCAAATATGTCATCCATGGGGCATACTATATCGTGTATTATCTTAATTAAGATTAACCTTATCGCAACGTTAATATTCTATAGTGTTTTTTAGTGATAGACATTGTTCCAGACTTTTTGATTACTAGAAGGATAAAGTAGTGGTTCCCTTTTTAATCGTAACTTGAACAAAGGAACCACCTTCTCATGTCACGTATCTTCTGCTTTGTTCAGACTTCGATGAAGTTTCTCAATGTGCACTATTAATTTCATAACTATTCTTCACAACTGTAAGCTGAAACGTCAGAATTTTAAAAGGCAGTTCGCCAGTACATTTCCTCGTGCACTTTTATATTCCGCTAGGTTTGCCAATAAATCAAAACTTACCATACGGCAGAGAAGAAAGTAAGTTTGACTGCTACTCGGAAATACTGACGCCGACGCTGTTCTTAGGTAATTTTATTCCACGAAGTAGGGTTTAAAAATATGTAAAATTTCAATGGAAATGTGTACCTTAATATTACATCATAGTTTCTTGAGCGTTGAATTGACATACAACGCACAACCTAAACTGTTGGGTCTAGAAGCATACAATATTGCACAAGAGGACCTCATAATTATAATAAAAGTGAGCACTATGGAAGGATTATTGAAAATGAATAGGAAAAGGAAAATTGAAGGAGTTAAATAGGGGACGAAATTTTTATTTGCGAATTTGTCGTGTTTTATTTGCGAATTTGTCGAATTTGGCGTTTGTAAAAATGAATGGGCACTGACGCGACTTGTTAGATATAAATTAATTCTGCATTCTTCCGACTTATTACGTCAGAATGTTTTTGTTTTAACCCGACTGCCCCAGAAGGATCATAATGTTTATAACTTCATATTTGACTCACTGAATATTAGTATTGTCATCGATTTTTACCTTTTTAGGGTCGTACTTATCCCTTTAACTTCCTAACTGGCTCTATCTTCCAAATAATATGATGACAATACAAAATTATGTCACAATACCTAATATCTCGAAAATGAAAGATCAAAATCATTTTATTAATAAAGTACACTTTCACGTTCTTTCTATGAAGGTACGCAGAAAATACAGAACGCTGTTTCGTTCCTTACAGACCACCTTTTCTCTCGTGTACGTTCATAAATCTATTCATATCAGGACGCTGCCCCGCTGGTTGCGAATATTATGCCCCTGATTTTTCTGATCAGTAAATATGTCCTCTTAGGCCGTCCCCTCCCCACATTTGCCTTGTGCCTTTCCGTCTGCCTTTTTTTATTGTATTTGAGTGACATCTCTCTTCTGTCCTTGTGAAGGCCGCGGGTATCCGCTGGATGTGGGAAGCACAAGACCGGTCGAAGTGGAGGAGCCTGGGGGAGGCCTATGTCCAGCAGTGGACGTCTTTCGGCGGAAATGATGATGAGATGACATCTCATAGTTGGCCTTGAGAGGCCGTGACTATTTAACCGGACTTTCCTGTGGCTGCCTTAAGAAAACTTAAAGCCTCCAGCTAGGGGTGTAAAACTACTTAAATGACTAAGCGACTGCACGCTGAGGGGGTCACTGATAGGGGGACAGCAAGGGACAGGCTGGATCAAAATATCATTATTAATATCAATCGGGGAATTTAACTCTATAGGCTCAGCTGCGGCGCGGGCTGGCACTTCAACGAGCAACGGACGGTCGGGGGTCTCATCGTTAATTCGGAGTCTTCGCGGGGCGCGAGGATCTCGTTGGCGAGGTCGAAATGATTTCGTCTGCCTTGTGTCGTCTACCTTTTGTTAGTTTCCTTTCATTCATAAAGTATTCCTTGTACAATTATTATTCTCTGTTATGGTAGTCGACACCTAAAGGCAAGATTCACAGACAGCACTTTGGTTTAGTTTGGAATGTCTAGTAAGCGTCTCACATGAATGTGAATATTTTTCATATTGAGATGGACAAAACGTGCCCCACTGAGTAATGTACATAAATTTATTGCAGTTAATTTGGAAGAAAAAGAATTTTGAATTATTTTTTATGGTTTATATATAGCAGAAGGGGAGAAATAATCATAATTAAAAGTTTTCTGTTCTCCCGCTGGTTCGCCCGTATGGAAGTTGGAAATTATTCCGCGGGAACGTACTACCGGGATAAAAAGTATCCTATGTGTTAATCTAGGTTATAATCTGTGTGCCAAATTGTATCCAAATCCGTCCAGTAGTTTTTGCATGAAACAGTAACAAACCTCCACACATCCATTCATACAAATTTTCGCGTTTATAATGTTAGTAAGGATGTTGCCATAAAAAGGATAGAATAGATAGAAAAGATACGGATGTCTTACATGTCAACGATAGCCTAGCTTTTCTTTCGAAATGGTTTGCTGCTAATAATCTTTTACTCAATGTGAACAAAACTAAATGTCTTAAGTTCTCTTTACCAAATGTACCCCAAGAAGGTCTAAATTTAAAATTTGATGGCAAGAAACTGGATGCTATTTCGGAAACCGTACTTTTGGGAATAACTTTAGATTTAAAATTGCAATGGGGTGCCCAGATTAGAGTTCTTTCAAGTAGATTAAGCTCAGCAGCTTACGCAGTAAGAAAAATAAGGCAGACTGATGTAGCCACAGCTAGGTTATTTTACTTTGTTTATTTTTACAGTGTTTTGTCATACGGCGTTCTGCTGTGGGGATCGACAGCTGACGTAGATTCAATTTACATTTTACAAAAGAGGGCAATCCGCGCAATCTATAAAATGGGGCCTCGCGAGTCCCTTAGAAAAAAAATCAACGAAATTGATATATTCTAACTCTGCCTTTTCTTTACATCCTAGAAAATATCTGATATGCTCGCAAAAACTTAGGTCTTTTAAAAAAAGGTGCGATTTCCTTAATCTATGTACACGTATCTAGTAAGTAAAAATGAAATTGTGATTCCAAAATTTAGATTAACTAAAATTAGCATGTCAGTTCTAATAAACAGTATCCACTTCTATAACAAGTTGCCAAAGTCGGTTACAGAACTTAGCGATGCAAAATCAAACGTGTCCTTATCAAAAAAGCATATTATAAGATAAAAGACTACGTTGAAGACAGGGAAATTTGGCATTAATTCCTTCTGCACATGTGGCTTCCCTGGTAACTCATTTAACAGCATAACTATGTGAAAGTCTATTAACTGCTCCCAAATTACGATGTTAATTTTTAATCTTTTTATTTTTTACAATGTTTGACATATTCTCGTCATTAATTGACATTATACATCAATTTTAATATCGACTATTTATTAGTGATTGTCATGTAAATCACGACACTTTGTTCAAATAGGTTCATTTTATTTATGTAGATTCTTTTACATATTGTGAACGAGAGAATGTTGTAGGCCTTATAAACTAGATTTGTAGACGATTTTCTATTCTGTATTTTCATTCTTCTAAGTTCCTGATACTTATTGACAGGCCTGCACTGTCCTCCCATACCTATTATCACTGTAATTTGAAAATGTTGTAAAACCCAATTATTTTTAAAAGAGTAACCGTGGAGTTTCTTGCCGGCTCTTCTCCATAGAAAGCGATAATTTGGAACGGTGCACCTAGCTTCTGAAGTTTCATAAGTGCCCATGCAGGTTTATGTGAAATAAAATATTTTGATTTGATTTGTTTGATTTGAAAATTAACAAAAATCAGAACAAAGAAAAATAATAACTTAACGCATCAGAAAAAAACAGTACGCAAAGCAGGTGTAAAATATACTCGTAAATTATTCTAAACCTCAAATTGTCCTTAATCCAAAACTTCTTCTTAAACGCTGACGTTACTTATCGAAGTAAAGTTATAATGCGATCTGTGAATCTTGCCCTAAGTCGAATGCATTTAACCCCAACAATCGCTCTTTTGTTATGAACCCTATTTTTGCCAACCCCAAGCAATTTAACAATAGACTTAAAGGTGTGAACAATTAAGCAACCCCTTGCATTCGCTTTCTTGAACGATGCCCACAGGAGCTTACTTACCTACATTAGTTGTCATTAGCTTTACTCTTGATACGACAAGACATGACACCAGTATATTTCTGAGCAGTAGGCAGCGCTGTATAGTGTATAGTGTGTAGACCCACACATCGCCAGGTTTAAATAGGTACCTAAATTCGACCGCGTATTTACTTTACCATTTTTGTCAGTTCCCAGTAAATTGAAACTTTTGAAGCTATCTAACTGTCACAGATAAATAGACCATTTCGTTTCATGATGTGCAAGTTTCATTGAACCTTAGAGTGATGAAGCAGTTACGACGGCGACTACAGGTGAAATGTAATATAACGGTTAATTTTGAAATATCTAAAGCAAAGCTATCCACAAATCACAGACCACCACCAGCCAGTTCCGAACTACATGTGAATAGCAAGAACATTAAGAGCACACGGCAAAGATTAACGCTCGCCCATTGGTGGAACGACTGAAATTTTAGGTGACTACCTAAATCAGTTTATGAGGTTGCAATCAGCGGGCAGTCTGTAACGTTTGTTTTACGCTGATTGTGGCCTGTTTGCTCCCGTGCTGGACGGCCATGACACTTTAAAGGTAGGAGCAGAAGGGCAACTTCAGTCAATAGGCGGCCTCGAGCTGGGCAGGGCTGTCTTAAAAGCGCTTAAGGTGAAATCTCCAGGGTAAACCGCGAAATTCAAGTTTTCTTACTTTTGTTGCAATTTTCAAGTCAGTGCTAGATTTTGTGTTGTTTAAAATATGATGCGAAACCGTAACACGTATGTGTTTTCAGAATTATAATTAAAAAAATCATCAGTGATAATTCCATTCAATGACTATTTCATGAAAAAGTATTTATTGTGGCGATAAGCATAGATGGTTCATAAAAATAAAAAAATGCAAATTATTTTCGTCACCTAAAATTGTACCAATTGTTACCTATCGTTTCCGTGTAACGTTTACTTAGAGAGTTGGATTTCTGAATCCTTCTGCTTGGTGTCATGGAGTGCACATTTGGACTGTCCAAACTGCAACGACTGTAGGCAATTAGTTTTGCAGCTACATTTTCTCGATTGATGTTACGTGCCGTGGATTGGCTTTTGAACGTTGGTTAGCGTTAATATTTCGATATTTTATTCATGAATGTCCATTTTGTGGAGGTCGTTTTATGCAAAAAGATTTGAGATTTTAAGTTTTTCAGGTCTCCTAACAATACACAGACATGATATCGGCATACATCGTAAAAGTAGATAGGAGTTATCTACGGCCAATACATAGGTACGCCAATACATTTTTTGAATGGTGATAATTTTTGGGATTTTTGGAAGTAAAAAAACGCTTCGCAGTCGGTAGGATACGAAACTACGCTCCCAGAGGGAATCTGATTTCTAGTCAGACACCTTAACCGCTCGGCCACGACTGCTATACCTATGTTGATGTCTTAGAAAATCTGAAGTATGTGCAGAATGTAGAACTTTATGTAAAGACTAGCTGCACGTCCCGGCTTCGCACGGGCGAGATCCAATTTTTTTTCGTTCGACCGTTTTTCAGGTTAATATTAGCCTATGACACTCGCAAATAACGTAAGTGTTTTCTAGCTAACACACCTATGTTAGATGAGCTCCTACCGTGTCATGATAACCTGGTACTTCGAAGGCAAAAAGCGTTTTCTAAATGACATACCTGGATATGTAAGGCCCCTACTGAGTAATGACAACCTGGGACTTCGAAATACCTACTCCTACTGAGTTATGATAGCCTGGTACTTCGACTGTATAAAGCGTTTTCTAGATAACACAATTACCTATATTAGGGGTTTTTTTTTTGTGGGAAATCATCAAATAACTTCTCCCGCTCTTAGTGGAGCAGGATGGCGTGTCAGACTTTTACTGACTAAAACCCACCCGTGTTCCCTCAGTAGCATGTGTGCCAGGGGCGGCGGTCTTTCACGGTCGAATGATAAAAATAGGGATCTCACCCGGGCGAAGCCGGGACGGGCAGACTGCGAAATACCTACTCCTACTGAGTTATGACAGCCTAGTACTTGGACTGTGTAAATCATTTTCTAGCTAGCACAATTACCTATATTAGGTGTGTTTCTACCGAGTTATGACAACCTGGTACTTCGAAGGCATAAAGCGTTTTCTAGCTGACACACCAATTTTGCAACTTTGGGTTACATTACTGAAATTTTCATGAGGATCTCTATTTTTTGTAAATATATTATAGCCTATGTTACTCCCTGATAATTTAGCTTTTTATTGGTGAAATAATGGTTAAAATCGGTTCAGTAGTTTCGGAGCCTATTCAATGCAAACAAACAAACAAACAATCAAATCTTTCCTCTTTATAATATTAGTTAGACATGCGTTTTTGACACGAGTGATTGGGCATAATTAGCCAATTATTTGCAATGTTGGGTACCTACCAAGGATGTATCTTTTGATAATTCATAAGTTTTCGTATTAGGTACTCTTGATAATAGCGTTATTCCTATAAATATAGACAAGGATGTGAACGATTGTCTGTTTGTCATAAAATTGTATTTGATTCTAGCCCGTCAGCATGTTGCAAAGTCAAAGGCACATTGTATTAATACTTGACGTTACATCAAAATTCGTAACAAAAGTAGATACTCCCACAAGATAATCATATTGTACCTACCTCCTTGTTCGCATGCAGAGAGCTCTCCAGAACTTGTTGTACAACACAAAAACGGGAAAGTAACAACATTGCAAATAACGACATATTTGAACTGAAAACGATGTACTAGGAGATAATAGAATGGAGGAGGAGTATGCTTTGAGTCGCGCACTAAATGCGAGGAGCCGGTGAGTCTAATCGGAAAAGAGAACTCTTTGAGAGCCAGCAATGGAAAGGGTTGCCTTCGTTTCTGCTATAAGTTATTTGCGAGATACGTTTGTGCTGGACTTTTAGATATAATTGAAGTCGAACGAGTTTCGTATTGTGTCGATTGTTGTTGAGATTCCGATTGGTTCTCTTTTAGTTCCGACAGTGCACATTAAAGGCGGATTCCACCAATGAAAATGAATGCAATCAGCTCATCCAAACCACGTTCAAGAATTTTCCACAACAATGATGACACTGACAGCTCTTGAATAGCTCTACAGTTCAAATTGGAACTGATAGACAATGGGAAATTATAAGTGCAACAACAAAAGTTTTCTTTAGCATCTGCAACCGAACGTTATTTTTTGTAAGTACGCAACGAGTTAATAGAACAGCTTCTAATATATTAATTCATCGTCTTAATTCCAACTGAATATCAAAAAATTAGTGTAACGTTAGTTAATATGGCTTAGAGCTACCGATAAATATATTAAACTTTTGAATTGATAATTCAGCAACTAATGTTGTAAGTGGGCAATTTTTATATATTAGAGATTCAACATCTTTCTGCTATTAAAATCAAACAACCTCAAAATTAGCCATCAAACTTCACAACTAAATTCATAAATCTTATTCTTATTTCATGAAAACTGTCGCGGCAGCAGCTGCCGAGCGTCAGATCCCCTCGATCGTTGTTGAATCATTTGGGTAAGGTTAGGTTAGAACAGTGACCAGTAACGCGCGAAGGCGAACAAGCAAAGCGAGCGTGCCGCGGGTTCGGCTGTCGAGCCCTAGATTGCCTCTATTGTTGGTGAATAATTTGGGTTAGGTTAGGTTATCCCCACTGTCACTGTAGAACAGTGGTGGCCCAGTGGTAACGGCCGCGACTCACGAACTGTAGGTCGTGCGTTCGAACCCAGCCAGGCACATTACTTTGTGTAAATAATTTCATCACCACTGCTCTCAAAACGGTGAAGGAAAACATCGTGAGGATGGGGGACATCATGTCTTAGAACCAAAAATTCGAAGACATGTGACATCTACCAACCCGCACTGGGCCCGCGTGGTGGATTACGGGCCCACTCCCTCTCACGGAGAGGAGGCCTGTGTCCCAGCAGTGGGAACGTTATAGGCTGAGTATGTATCTCCACTGTTAGGAGGACACGGCGTAGCACACGCTGGCAGAGTGTGCTGCTGGGGAAGAGCCGCGCCGTGCCCTCATCTCGAGAGTAGGCAGCGACTTGTCGTTGCCGGCCGTTGTCGACTCGATGGTCGACAGCGAGGAGTCCTGGGACGCGGTGGTATCTTTCTGTGAAACAGTAATTTCACAGGTTATATGATTCACCAACCATATTTGGGCTATGGTTGGTGAATCATATGGGTTAGGTTAGAAAAGCAACCATTAAAGCGCGAAGGCGAGCGTCCGGCGGCAGCGGCCGTCGAGAGCCAGGTCCCCTGTATTATTGGTGGATCATTTGGGTTAGACGAGGTTATAATAGTTTGATGTTTCCTGATATTTACTTGACATTATTTACTGACATTACAGAATGTTGGCTGAAAATGAGTAAATTTGAAATTGAGGTCAACTGAACGTTATATAAAAAGAGCACTATACCTACAAATTGAAAATGATATGAAACGAACGTTATACAAAATGTAATTAGAGCAAAAGAAGTTAATATAGCATTTGAAAATTATATCTGTTATTATGCCATATATGTATTAGGTAGGTACACACTCGTTCAATTGGGAAGGTATAATAGTCAAGTCATCAATTACTATGGTAACATTATAAATAGCTATGTAGGCATTATTTGATGACAATAATAAGGTAATTTTATGTTCAACTATAGTAGATTTACTCATCATCATTACTTATACTGACGTATAAAAATATAGGTATTTATATTAAAATAGAGTACGTTGAAATTATTGTATAGATGCAGTTGATACACTTATTAGAAGCTGGCAATGCGTAGACATTTTATCACAAATTTAGTTGCCTAAGAATTATCATAAAGAATAGCATCATCCCATCTCTTCCCGTGGGTGTGGTAGGAGGCGACTAAGGACTTACTAGAGAATGGGCAGCAGCATTCTCTGTGCATTTTACTACCATACTGCGATCGCCAACCCGCCGCCTGCCAAGCGTGGCGATTATGGCAAGCCCCCCCCAAATTGGGGGAGGCCTATGTCCAGCAGTGGACGTCTTCCGGCTGAAATGATGATGATGATGATGAAGAATTATCATGTAACTGCGTCATATTAATAGTACCTTGCTTTACAATATATAATCAAAAGTTCGTAGCTAATAAGCTGCCTTAATTAGCCCCCATATACGATTAACCTGACCGACAATATTCTGACTGACTACCTTGGAGCGACATGCCACCGAACCATTCTAGTTATATCCAAAAAAAAAAAAAAAATGCTTTGCAAACTTACACTCACTTTCGCCGTTGCTCAGAAACTACGTAATATCCATAAGACAGAGGTTCCACCGAGCAGTTCTGCCGACGCGGCAAAAGCAGGACGTTTCAATTATTTCTATAGAGGAAGCCATCGTTGGGACCCAGGTAATGGTCGCCCAGCCACCGCCGGTCCTGTGGTTACGGCTTCAATTATTGAAGTGTGCGCGTTCGATTTTTGCTTAGCGTGTGGCTGGTGATTGTTAGTTGGTTAATTATAACACCTGTCGAGAGATCGAAAGAGAGTTTGTCAATTTACCTGCAATTTTCGTACTTTAAGGCAAAGGCTTTGTCAAGATTAAAAAACAGGTATGACAATTAAATACGTACGTAAGGATTACGTAGCATAAGGTGTCAATAATTCAACGTATTGATTGAATTATTTCTAATTTGAGCATAGTATTGTTACTAACTGGATTTTGCATTGTCGGGGTGAACAGACGTGTCGAACAATTAATTGAAATAAACAAATAATCACTTGCGAAGTCGTGACCTAGTTTTTAGTGCAATAGCCGGTAATTACGCAAACTGTGTCGGAAATTAACGTAGGTTTGTGTAAAGTGTGTGTCTGGTTGACGATGATCCATGATTAGCAAGTAAATAAACTGTTTCACAATGGAGGAGAGTCCCTTCAGTCCTAGAAGTAGGTGTGCCCGCTCCCCACCAGCTACACCTGTGCCCGCAGCCGTACCTGCTGCTCCCCCTCAAGCGCCCAGTCAAAGGAACAATGACCTCGATGCTATACCGACGACAGAAGTCCAAAATTGGATGACCAATATTGAACAGAGCCTGAAGGAGGTTTGCGCTATTGCAGCTGATGGCAAGCTGAACATGGACCAGAAATTGCGCATCAATGCCCTATGCCGGAAGGTTGGCCATGGAACGTCGCAAATGGCCGTCCAGTACCAGTCCATCAAAGCAAAAGCCATCCAATTCCACCATGCCCTTATAAATTTAGAAAACCAACTTGACCTTTCGCAGCAGCTACAGGAGCTCAAGTCGAGAATCGGAGAGTCACTGAAACCTGCCCAAGGACCGTCTTTTTCTGATATGGTAAAGAAAGGAGCCAACAATTACATCCAGCCAATTAACTTAAGTTCAGTGGCTATCTATCCGAACGACAAATTGAAGACCAGTGATGAGACAAAATGTCTGGTCCAAAAAATAATTTGCCCGGAAAAAATGCAACTTCACGTGAGGGGCTTACGCAAGACTAAAAACGGCGGAGTGATTATCAGCACCGAGACGAAGGAAGATATTGAAAAGCTGAGACAATCGGTGCAGCTCACAAAGTCGGGTCTAACCGTCGACGAGCCTCATAAAAGAAAGCCCAGAGTAGTCATCATAGGAGTGCCGACATCCATGACAGAAAATGAAGTCTTCACATGTTTGTACCATCAAAACTTAGCCGAAAAACTTCAGGACTGCAATGTTGAGTCATTCTTGACCTCTATAAAGCTAAGCCATAAGTCAGGTAAGAAGGACGCCGAGACCTGCAATTATATCGTAGAAGTATCTCCGGTCATTCGAAAAGCCCTGATGTCTAAAGAACGTGTTTTTGTTAATTGGTCATCGTGTCCTGTCAGAGACTTCACTTTAGTCACACGCTGCTATAAGTGTCAGCAGTATGGACATGCTGCCAAGTCATGTCGACAGACATCTTACACCTGCGGCCATTGTGGTGATCAGGGTCACTCGATCAAAGACTGTCCAAAGAAGGCAAATGAACCAAAATGCGCTACTTGCTCGCATTTCAAAAAGCCAGACAATCACATAACAGGCGCTACTGACTGCCCGGCGAAAATAATGGCCGAGAAAAGATACGTTAATTCTGTTGATTATGGAGGCGCCTAAGAGCGCCGTTTATAAGTTATTTTAGACCTTTTACTTAATTTTTATTTTACATTTTTCGTTTTCTATTCTTTTTATTTAATATGATTGACACGATAATTAATGACTTAGATAATTTATCTGTATCCGAGTCTAAACTCTGTGAACCGGAACAATGCAAACAATATATTTCCGGCTATAAAACTCCCTTAACCATACTAACACAAAATATACGTAGCATATATAAGAATTTTGATAGTTTTTGCACTTTTCAACAACGGATAAACATGACTTGTGACATAATTGTTTTGACCGAATGTTGGCTTGCTAAGCAATATAACATACCGCAAATCACGGGATATACTATGTACAAAAGTAGTATAAATTTCAATCAAAATGATGGGGTGATAGTTTATGTCAGAAGTTATTTAAATGTCTCCGTTGAGGAACCTAATATGGTCGACTGCAACAGTTTGTTAGTTAAAATTGGGTCAGAATTTGCGATATTAGCAATATATCGGCCACCCTCCTTTAAAAATATCAGCAATTTTACTAACTCTCTGAATGACACCTTGCAAAACCTGTCATCCTTCAAAAACACGATTTTAATTGGCGATATTAATATTAATATTCTTCCAGGAAGTGCTGATGCATCTGCTCAGGACTACCTCAACCTATGCGCCTTTCATGGCTTGCTCCCCGCACACAATTTTCCTACACATCAAAGTGGCTCTTGCTTGGACCATATTATGCTTAAATCGAATTTCCCTTCACTTGCACTTGTTATTAACTCAACAATAACCGATCATAATGCTGCCCTATTAATCATAAACTGTAAATTACCTAAACAAAACACTCGCACAATTACTAAATTAAACATAAATAAACTTGAAGAAGATTTACGCGTCATCAACTTTGATCCAGTCTACAATTCTGCTGATCCGCAGTTTTGTATGTTGTATGTAATAGAAAATATACGACATGCAATTCAGAAAAATACAGACATATCAAGACTGAGCCGTAAAAATTGTAACATAAAACCCTGGATCACGACAGGTCTTATTCGTTGTATGAAACATAGAGATAAACTGCACATGAAGGCTAAATCTCATCCAGATAATGCAATACTGCAGCTGTCGTACAAAAGGTATCGTAATTTCTGTAATGATCTCCTTAAAAAGGTTAAAAGCAACTACGATAAAACTGCATTGGAAGAGGCTGGAACAAATAGTAAACAGATCTGGAAATATATTAAAAATGTAACATATACCTCGAAACAAAATGAGTCATCTTCAGGTTTATTAAAAGCGCACTCGACACCGCTAACATCTGCTAACTTAGCAAATAATTTCTTTGTTAACGTCGGAAAGAATCTGGCAGAAAGAAATCGGGTTCAATCACACTTTCAAACAAGCACGCCTTTTGCATGTAACTCCACCTTAACATCCTTCGCCCTGCTAGATACAGACGAAACTGAGGTAGAAAGAATAATCATGACTTTGAAAGACGACTGTGCAGTTGGTTGGGATAATATATCAAATAAAATCATCAAACAATTCAAGACTATTTTGGTACCACCACTGACTTATATTTTCCGAATGTGCCTGTCCTTGGGTACTTTTCCCGAGTGCCTCAAAAAAGCAGTTATTGTCCCTATATACAAAACAGGCAGTAAACAGGAAGTAACAAATTATAGACCAATTTCTTTACTGTGTTCTATGTCAAAAATTTTAGAAAAAATCATAAATAAAAGATTGTTTAGATATCTGGAGGATAAATCAATTTTGTCGGACCGTCAATATGGATTTAGACCTAAAATTTCAGCTGCCGATGCCGTACATCATCTAACTGACTATCTAGCCCAAGAACTTGACAAGGGTAACCACACAGTTGGAGTTTTCCTGGACCTCGCCAAAGCTTTTGACACAGTCTCCATTCCTATTCTGTTGCGCAAGCTTGAGACAATGGGCATAAGAGGCATTCAACTGAAACTTCTCAAAAGTTACTTAGAAGACCGAACCCAGTGCGTTAAAATTGGCAATGTTCTCAGCGCAGACGAAAAAAACACGTCTTTTGGTGTGCCCCAAGGAAGTATTTTAGGGCCTACTCTATTTTTGATATACATAAATGACCTCTGTAATCTAAACCTAGAGCACGGCACTATAATATCTTACGCTGATGACACTGCCCTCCTTTTTTCTGCTGAATCGGAACATGAAGTCTACAAGTTTGCGCAACACGGTTTTAATATTGTAAATAAGTGGCTTCAGCATAACTCACTAACACTAAATGCGGCTAAGACAAATTATATTAAGTTTTCAATGCGCAAACAAACATCTGTTTTGCCCTCGACGATGTATGCTCACTGTTGTATGGCCCCGGCAGATTGCCTCCTTACGTGTCCTAATATTAATATAACTAATCAAATAAAATATCTGGGTATTATAATAGATGAAACCTTATCTTTTAAACAACACATAGAAGCCTTAAATAATAGAATGCGTAAGCTTATATTCATTTTCAAAAAACTACGTTATATTGCAGACCCAAAATTAATTAGGCGAGTTTATCTTGCTCTCTGCCAGTCAATTTTGACGTACTGCATCACCTCTTGGGGTGGAGCAGGTAAAAGTTTGCTACTACCTATCGAGAGAGCTCAAAGAGCGATTCTCAAGGTGTCTACTGGCCGCCCTTTCCTTTTTCCTACTAACCTACTCTATAAATCCTGTGAAGTACTAACAGCTCGACAGTTATTCATAATGAGCATCGTATTAAAACAGCACGCAGTCCTCCCATATAGCACTGAATTTACTAAAAAGAGACGGAAAGATATAGTTTGCCCTACAAAAAGTACAAAACATGCTTTCGCAGCCAAATTTTTTGTCTTCCTAGGACCACTACTTTATAACAGACTAAATGCTAGAACCAACATTTATTCTTTTAATTATATAAATTGCAAAAGAACTCTCAAGAAAGCTCTCCAAAGTATGTCCTATGAAGATACAGAGAAATTATTAGTTGTACTTAAATAAAAAAAAAAAAAAAAAAAAAAAAAAAAAAAAAAAAAAAAAAAAAAAAAAAAAAAAAAAAAAAAAAAAAAAAAAAAAAAAAAAAAAAATTGTATTTGTACTAATTAATTTTAGCTAGGTTAGGATAGGTGCTAAGATTTTTAGTTTTATTGTACTATTTACACCATTTTACATACCTACTAGATTTTATAATTAATGTGATTATTTAGAAATATGATACCTTGCCACGCCTGAAACACAGGATGACCTAGTTCAGGCACATAACACAACTGAATTTTTCGTAGATTTAAGCAAATTTGTATTTAGTGTTTTACCTTTTTACCTCAATAAACGTTTTATTATTATTATTATTATTACTAAGTATGCTTCAATTATAGTCATTCAACACAATTTTGTACAGCAGTTTACTAAACAAATCGGCAACGTTGCGTTATTTGACCGTATGTATAGTAGTATGTTTAGCCATTGCTAAACATACTACTTACTATACATCATTATAAATCATAAATCATTATTTATGACCTTCACTTCTTGCCAGCTGTTTCAATAAAGACAAGCAGTATGCTTTCTATCAGTGATTATGATAGCATTTTCTAAGACATCAATATATAGCAGTCGTGGCCGAGCGGTTAAGGCGTCTGACTAGAAATCAGATTCCCTCTGGGAGCGTAGGTTCGAATCCTACCGACTGCGAGTATTTTTTATGCAAATATTTTGTCACAATTTTTATTTATTTTGTAATTACACTTTTTTTCGTTGATATTCTATCATTTCTGTATATACAGCGAGATATTGAAATTGCTTAACAATTCATTTCGCGAACCGTACTTTTCATGTTGAGATGCTTCATCCTTATTTTCTTATTTAGTGCTTACCTTTTTCGGGTTCCGTATCCAAAAGGTGCCAACGGGACCATTACTAAGGCTCCGCTTTTCGTTCGTCCGTCCATTCGTCAGTTCGTCAGTCCACCCGTCCGTCCGTCGGTCTGTCACAGGGCTATACCTTTGAATCGTAGTAGATAGACGCTTGGAAATTTTAATAAAGTGTGGGATACTATGGCCGCTATCATCATCATCATCATTTCAGCCGAAAGACGTCCACTGCTGGACATAGGCCTCCCCCAGGCTCCTCCACTTCGAGCGGTCTTGTGCTTCGCACATCCAGCGTATACAATGACCGCTATAACAACAAATAATGGAAACAAAACAAAGTTAAGAATTAACGAGGGTCCCCATACAGTAAACGTGCATTTTAAGATGAAGTTTCAACAAAAAAAAAAAAAAAAAAAACAATGGGTTAAACATTGTAAAGATTTGTACAATATTGGAGAAACGAAGTTGTACTCCAAATACAGGTAGAAAAAAAATTAGAGCCGACTTGATATTTTCTTAAAGAAAATACATTAAATGGTATTCAAAGTCAAAGTCAAAGCATTTATTTCAATTAGGCACTTTTGAACGTCAATATTTACATTAAAATAGAATTGATTCTAGTCGCCCATTCCAAAATGTAGTTTCGTATGGAGAAGAACGGGCAAGAAACTCCACCGTTACTCTTTTAAAATGTTTTAAATACAATTTAACAAAGTAAATTCATTATATAATTATGTGTGAAAACGATGCACCCAGAATAAAATTATCAACTACTATACCAAAAAACCCTGAATTATTAAACTTGTGTCCAAGAAAACATGGTCATTCGACTTATAAAATCACATACTTACCTAACCTACGTTTGTGGAGTTTCTTGCCGGCTCTTCTCCATAGGAAACAACATTTTGGAACCGTGCACCTAGCTTCTGACGTTCCATAAGTGCCCATGCAGGTTTATATGAAACAAAAAATTTTGATTTGATTTGAACCGAATAATAATTTGGGTAGGTATAGCTTTTATTGCCGATGTAGCTATGTAGTTGAAACGATATATTATTTCATTTCTGTAAGTAGGTTTGTAAACACTTTTACACGCCCATCATAATAATTTTAAAAACAATGATGTCGGCCTTTCCTATCTGACAATTCTGAGAAAAAAGGCTGAAACTAACTTAGAGGTCACAGTCTCTTTTAAAGTCCATACATTATCTTGTTCAGATCATGTGAAGACCATGTAGATTGGTGTCTGAACTGGTCTTTTGAGGAAAGCACAACACTGATTGAGTGGACCTGTCCAGTCAGTGCTGGCATTTGTAGTAATAGTCATCATACAGCTCAACTCAGAACTTAGGAAGCTCAACGATTTGACGAACAATACCATTTACAAGGAGATTTGGGTAGGCCACACTAGTTTCTTAAAGTTTAGACCAGACCATAATTAAAACTACCGAAGAAAAAGAAACAATTCGCCATGTTGAATTTACTATAATTTTAAAATCCCAATTATTATCATCATCAAATCTAAATTAAGTTAATGTACATCGAAGTGGTCACAGTATAGCATAAAATAGTTAATTAAATACATGGCGACATGGGCATGTAATCAACGCGTTGTTTGATTATTAGCTCGGCGGCACTTGATTATCTGTAGTTATTTTAATATAATCTGTAATCTCCCATTATCGCTTGCGGTGACATTACAAATTAGTACTTATGTCAAAATATCGAATTTCGAATTAAGTTTCGTGTTTCGAGTTATAGTTTTTTTTATGCTGTGTTTTGTTCCAATTTGATTTAATTTGATACTTTGATTGTTTTCTTTTTTCAGTTCAATTTGAACGCGCATAATCTGATATGGCCTCTGATAATATAGCAAGGCGTCATTTGCTTGTGAACTGATAAATTTGGTTTAAAATTATTTCGCCTCCGTATTTAGGGTTCCTTAGTCAATAAGTAACCCATGTTATAGTTACACCATGTCCGTCCGTCCTGTCTGTCTTCGGTTTAGATCAGATACTCATAACAGCTTTCTAGTATGTACTAGAAAGCTGTTATTTGACAGGGGTATACATATTAATCGATAAAATGATAAAAAAGACGTACCTCTCCTAAACGTAAAGGGGGGTGCTCATTTTTCTCGGTTATCCCCATTGTGTGAGGTTTCGCTGGATAGACCGTCCGCCTAAATAATGGCTGGTTTTGAATAATGGTATGTACATACAGTGCCTACGTACGGACTTACGTCTATTGTGCTAATATTATCACAAGATATGATTTTCTCTGTATGGTGTGATAATCACTAGAGAAAGACATTCCATTATCCTTTCAATACATCTAACAGTTCAGCATTACAGATTTCCGTTTCTATAACTAAACAGTGGCACATATAGCGGCCCAGCGTGTACATCGGGGCCCACTCGGGGCCCACGCGGGGCCCGGGCGGGCATTAAACGCATCGCCACAATCAGTGGAGCTCGTTAAGTATAATTCGATCGCTCACCGCCGCTGCTCACTAATCACCCGTTCATTTACATACAATTCATTTGTTTTGGTCAAGTGATGTGTCGTGTGTATCGAGTGGCTATTGACTTTAAGGTATCGATAAAGAGAAATGCAACCAGTAATCGAGTTCCAGTGTAGCTGACATTTAAGATAGTGGAAGAAGCATTAAGCACTTGGTATTATTATTGAGTAATAAAGCTAAGTGGGTCGTGGGATAACTGGTCGATAGTAGTTTTTTTTTTGATTGCACTAAGTTCTTAAAGTATCGTTTGATAAATAGTATGAAGAAAAAAACGATCTGTAAAGAAAATTATCACGTAAGGTTCTTGTAGCTTTGTTTCTGAGCCAAGAATCAAACTACATTGGATTCGATTCATCATAAACACCTGTATGTGTTAGTTCAGAACAAACTTCGTACCGTACCGAGAAACGTAGTTATTGGTTTGCTATTATTTGTCGGCATTTAATTTCACTTATGAAGCCTTTTCAATAATTCATTTATACATCACAAGCACATCCCTAGTCCGTAGCCTGTGACATTTTCACAGCTCTACAATTTGACGCGCAATTGTTTGACGCCATTTTAGATTTGTCTACATATTAGTTTAGGAATTCCCTTATTTAGAGGGCAACTGTTAGAAATTTTACATTGTTTCTGAAATTGAAATTCTGTGTGACAATGTGTGTTCTATTGCTGGTCTTTGTCAAAATAATTCGTCAGGAAAAAGACAATGAATGCTATTATGTTTTTGGACTTGTCGGTACCTATACAGGTGTATGTACTATTTTTAATAGTTTTGCAATATTTGATGGCTAAAATTACACAACATTTTAATTCTTCCTCATGTGAATCTACGTCATATTGATAACTTTTAGGGAGACTATGATGATGATGATGATGATGGGACTCCCTTTTCCGCACGTAGACTCCCATTCGGTCCGTTGTGCGTGGGGATACTGGCTAGCAGAGCCAGCCTAGCTCCGCCCAAAAGCACAGAAGCTTCCTGGGAGCTTCACAGGCTTCGCGGAGCGACCTCACTGTTCCGAGGATTTCTTCACGTTGAGAAGCCACGGCCTCGCATTCCAGGATGACGTGGGCGGGTGATTCCTCGGCGTCAAGGCAGCCCCTGCAAAGCGGGCTGTCTGTGGCGCCTATGTTAAAAAGGTGTTTGTTAAGGGTGTTATGGCCCGTAATTGTTCCTATTATTATTCTAAGGTTATTTCTGCTCAGGCTGAGAAGTTTTTTGGTTAATCGCGGGTGTACAACCGGTAAAGCCAATTTTGACTGTCTACAGTCTGTTGCCCGTGACCATCTGTTGTTATGGAGTTCTAGTTGGGAGACTAGCTGATAGTCTTCCTAAATAAGTAATAAGAAGTATTCACACAAACATTTGCGACGTGTACTTTTATTTCAACACTTTCTGCTCAAAGCCTTCCTCCACTTAAATCTACATAACATAGTTAGTAATAAAGTTGTAGCTATATACTCGAGTGTCCTTCGAGGGACATGGAGCGAGCTCACCAAAGTAAATTCAAAGGGTTTAAAATCTACGCAGGGACACCAAATAAATGACAACAGAAGGTACAACTTGCACGAAGCGCATGATAAAAATAATGACAAAGTTGTTTTTGACGAATGCCAGATGTAGAATACCTTCATATTTAGTTATTCGTGTACTGTAGCTATAGGTTACTGAAGTAGGAATAGGAAATCGTTAAGCCCTTCAAAAAGTCATCATACAATTCATTATACGACATACGTGCCTAATCGACTTTGTTTGACTCTCTATAAAGTCTACATAGAAATCTAAAAGATTTAATAGCCCAACAATATTTATCTGCGGGATAATAAAACGCATGATCAGAAGCAATGGCTTTCATTTAAAAGATTCAACAATATTCACTACGTTATTTACGTCGTTGAGCAGACAATTTTTCGAACATGTGCAGCAAAGGATTAGCAATATATTTTGAAATGATTTAGATTGGAACTGAAAGTGTGTTACGCAAGTAAGAGAAGTCAGGCTTTCAAGTCGCGATGAGTATTACTATCCTAATCGAGCGTAGTAAATAAATAATTTGGCCCTCTGCATCTATCTGCTCTGTGTCGAGTGCGTGGCTAAAAAAAGGCGACATACCTACAGGTACCTATGTCCCTGTCGTTGTAAAAACGTACCGTATTTTTGCAGGTTTTGTTACGCAAGCTTATCCAAGGTTTTCGTGTTCCGCTTAAAAATATATTTTTAATAAACAGGCGGTTTTTACGTTGATGAGTAATGTCATTGAGGTCAGAGGGCCAAGTCCCGTGTGATTTAGGGTACGGAACCTACTTAAAAAAAAATGACATTCTATAAAAATAAGAGCTCGATTAATGCTACTGACCAAAAATGCTTACAAAAATGACAATTTGCTTACTTTTATCGTGATATATTTTTTAAATATTCACGTAGAGCATATAAATATTTCAAATTCCTACATAGATAACTAAGATTACAACGATTTCTTTCAAGATTTACCACTCTTTCCTCGTTGTAAAAAATGAAATGCAACCCCAATTTCCCTCAGGTGTCGTAAAAGGCAATAAAAAGATTATAATCAGAAACATGAGTACTTACGTATCGCTGAAACGATCCCAAAAAACGCCAAATACTTCTAACAGCCCTGACAATTTTAAATCATGTACCGAAATTCTTAAGAGTTCCATAAACGGTCAAGTAATTAACACAATTACTTTTCTATTCTTATCAGACTTAATGAGTCTGAGTAACAGACGAGGGTATATGTGCCCGGAAAAAGCCAGATTGGAAAATAAAAGCATTTCTGTTTTCGATTCAAAGTATAAAATAATAATTATAATCAGCAGTGTATGTACTAGCCGTCATGATCATTCCAATAGTCACTGATTTAATAGTACTTGCTTTCATACCCTCGCAATAATTCGGCCCCACGATAATAATACCCAATTTATTTCCCCAATTAACGAGCAATCAATTATCCCAAAAAAATATTCAGTTTGGGTGATTTTTAAAACGATTATACAGCTTTCCGGTGCGCGGTGGATTTAATTGTAAAGTTTGACCTACGTTTTCATAGTTCACATATGAAATTTGACAATTTTGGGTAGTTCGTTACCTAATGTGACCTTTGGACTGGCGTGGCCAGGCCAATTAATAACATTTCGTTAGGCACGTACGACAGTCCCTCGTTGTACCTCGACCCCGACGTAACTTTTAATCAGTGTATTCGGTTTATTTTCATTGATTCCGTCGGATTGCCGTTTATTTTTGGAACAGATTGATTTTATTTTTGCGGCCTGAAATGTAAACTGTCTGAGTATTGTGACTGATTTGTAATTATTATATTCTGGTTGTATCCAGCAACCGCTGTGTTTATTGCCGTTAAAAGTTTTTTTTTTTTATTTCAATAATTTTTCAGTTAAAATGCCATCAGAACTCTGTTTTTATAAAAAAAATGTCAATAACTTAGAAGGGAGTCAAAAAATAACTGTTTCCGCCCGGGATCGAACCGGGGGCCTTGTGCGTGTGAAGCACACGTGATAACCGCTACACTACGGAAACATATAACTTAGCGCTCGAAATAAGATATCTTTCATGACTGATTATGAAAGACGTTCAAATTCGATTGTAACAATCTAAGGTCAGGAGACCGGTCGTTGCCCTTGGAGAATATTTAATAAATGTCATTTATTTTAAGGAATTTATCAGTTAATGCCTTTCATATTTTACACAATTCCTAAACTGAAATTCTCAGAAAATAGCGGAACAAAGGCCTTTGAGATTCTTCTTACTGTCTACAGTGATATTATTATAATGAACTCTGAGCTACTTTAATTATTAAAATACATATAGCGTAGCAATTAACAACTAGACAAATGCTTAATTAAATGAAAGCTGTGCAAACAGTATACCGCAATATCTGAGGCATGCTACAAAGCAAAGATTGCACCACAGCCCCAGTTATTAAAACCACTTTATTAAAGACAGTTGCCGAAACCAGCAACAGTAGCTTGCCGCCAGCCTTTCGCTGCCTATGAGCCGCCATTATTTGAGTACAACTTAATGAGTCCTTTGAAGTCTTCTCTCTTTTGTTTGACTTTTCGGAGCAGACGTCAGAATTAACTGCGTGCCTCGTCGCCCGGTAATTACCAATAAGAATCGCTCGTCACCCCTCCCCCTTCACCGCTTTGTACCCCTCTTGGGCCCACCAATTACTTCGGGTTTGAAAACACAGTTAAACGTATTTTATTGACAGTACAATTTTGTTTTCCGCTTGATAGAATTATGAGTTTGTATTATACGGAATCCGGATCTGAATGTAAGTCTGTTTTTGAGTAGATCCTTTTGTTTTTAAAGGTGTTTCTCGGTGTTTAGTGCAGATATTTGAGTAAAACAGTACATACAGCCACAATTTGTCTGTGGTTTTTATTGTTATAGGCGTAATTGGTAAAACATGTGAGTATTAATGGTAACTTCAGAACATTTCAGACGGACAATAAGCACCGGTTGCATTGTTAATATTCTGCAGCGTATTATCGTGACTTAATTTCTAAAATGGCTTGACAGTACTCACGGAAAGAGAACACGTGACCTTATCTTTTCTAATTTAATGTCTTTAATCTCAGTTCACCCTAATCTATATGCCACCCGCCACTTAATTATCTTCACCCCCAATCGTCACAACTCAATAATCTAACCTAATATGATTTCAATCCCTAAAGCTATAAAAACAAAGAGAATCAGCATTAACTGAACAAACGAGCCAGGGATCACCAACTTTAATTGCTGCCTACCCACATTAACCCTTGCCAATTCCGACCAGATAACTGTAGTCAATTCTTTAAACTTTGCCAATGGGAGACAATCTGGACCAATTATCTTGGGCTTAGTGCGAGCACGAAATACAGTGGCTCAGAAAGCCGGCTTCATGTAACGAGTGGAAACGGCCGTACGCACACTTAGACTCGGGAGGTGTTTGCAGGCATCTCAAACGAATGCCTTTCGAAAGCGCGCTTGCACTCGATGTACATAGATGCGGACCTATGTGTGCGTGCGTTTTCGCTCGTCGAATGGAGCCGGCCTTCTGTACCCATTTATTCTGTGGTGCGAGGTTTGACTTCAATGCTCCGAGATCCGTATTTAATTGTTCCGAGATGTGTGGTGCTGATTGATGGGCCGAGTGGAGTTCTGTTTTGCTTTTATTTTGTTTTGTTGCGTTGTTGAGTGTTGAGCTTTTAGAGGGATTTTCTTTTGGAGTTTAGTGAGTTGGTGGCTTATCTGTATTTAAGAGATGCAGATTTAGATTTAATTGTGTCGATTTATATAATCCGTGTTTTTACTTTTTTTAAAGAGTTGTTGGATAAAAGTTTAATACAGAAAGTGACAGTTGGCAGTGTGTGGGTAATTAATTAGGAAGTCTTTTACTAAAAAATAAAATTACTGAGGTTCATCATCATCATCATTTCAGCCGAAGACATCCACTGCTGGACATAAGCCTCCCCCAAGCTCCTCTACTTCGACCGGTTCTGCGCTTCTCGCATCCAGCGGATTCCTGCAGCCTTCACAAGGTCATTGGTCCATATTGTGGGAGGCCTTCCAACGCTACGTCTTTCGGTAGGCGGTCGCCACTCCAGAATTTTTCCTCCCCATCAGCCATCTGTTCTGCGAGCAATGTGCCCTGCCCATTGCCATTCATAAGGTCCATCAGTGACAGTTTAATCATTTGTATTTTAATTTGAAAACATTATTTGGGTTCTAAAATAATACATTTTAACGGATGCTGGATTTAAGGACCAATAATGCTATTAATATTCTGTACCAGAAAATAAACGACAAAGATAAATATGATGACGCGCTTCATATACGAAATATTTATAGCACCACAACACCGCATCAGCGTCACCACGATCAAAATACCGAAAAATATTGTTCAATTTGGCTCCTGAGGGCCCAGTAAATATACTGTGATCTAATATTAATAATAAAAATGGTTAACTGGCGAGAATCACTCAGCCCTGGGGAGCATCAATATTGTGCTTATCAGGCCCTCGCAGGCTGCTGCCTTGTTTCAGCTAGATGGCGCTGGCTGGATTTGGGTTCTGGTCACATAATAGTTAAGTGCCGAAGGACCATTTCAGAAGATACTATAACGATCGGGACTAAGGATGGGCATCCAAAATTTGAAAGTTTGAAAACATATTCTAAAATGTGGAAATAGGAATATCTTAGAAATTGACTGCAGGGTACTTCTTTGACTTTCGCTTTGTCCAACCATCTCTAGCAGAATAGAACGTCTTTAAATATTTGTTTTTGCTTTTACATGGTTTAGATAAGCAAATGGTGCTGCAGCTTTACGTCTTTGTAACCGCATCAGTAGGTATCTAGAGGTAAATGTAAAATAAAATACCTACTGGTAATCAGCTGCAGAGTAACCAAGCTCGGCTTGTTTGTCGAAGGACCGATGGCCGGTGGAGCAGACGAGTCTTGGAGTGGAGACCACGTATCGGCAAGCGTAGTGTGGTACGCCTCCGTAGCTAGATGGACCGACGACCTCAAAAAGTTGGCTGGGAGAGACTGAGTCAAGAAGGGGGACGATAGGCTATGGTGGCGCAGCATGGGAGTGGATTATGTGCAGCCACTGCTGCTGCAGACCACTGACTGGGATACGCTGAGTTGATTGATTCAGCTGCATCCGAGAAGAGTGGAAGAAAATCCTAACATAGCTGGGAAAAGGCTAGGCAGAATAGATGGTGACGTAATACCCATAGGTATAAAATCCAATCCATCATACTTGTCGGTATGTTTGTGTACCTATGAGTTCACGTATTGAATTATGCTATGTTGGGTATACGTAACACTTCTGTAAACTTCTGCAATGTGGCATGAGGATCCAGAATGCCGGTCAGGTTTCTAATTAATTTAACTTCAGGTTGTAACTGAGAAAGTTTTATTTGTTACTAACGTTTGTCTAAGATCCTAGTTTCTTAGATGTTTCTTTTTGTCTATGATTTCGCTTGCTTTTAATATTAAACAGGGATTAGGGATAAAAACTTGTCAAAGTCCTATATTCAGCAGTTGACATTTTTTAAACCATACTTTAATGACATAATCATTCTTAAAGGGGTTTGGTGACAATACCATTAACATTTTTTGAATTATTTTAAGTCGTTTTAGAAATATTTGATTGTACGGGTATATACAGTAGATATTGTATAATAAGAAATGAATACCTGTAGGAAATTTACTTGATAACAGTAAGGTAACTAGAGTTAGTTCCTATTAATGGGTATTGACTAATAGAACTATGTAAACTATATTGAATTTTTGACGTTTTAGCGTAGCAATTATTGTGCCCCAATGGATTGAGGACGTTATTATTACAAGGAATCATACGGTCCGATAAACAACGTTGTACATATATTGTGTTAATTAATACAATATTTTACACAGTAGGTATACTGTGTAAAATATTGCATTATATATGGGTATTATATATATAATACCCATATCTAGTATCATTAATATATTCTAAACTCAGTCTTTAGAATCCACCTACCTTACCATGAACGTTTGTAAATGGGCTTCTTAGTTGGATATAGTAGGTATATCGCCATGAGGCGGAAATGTCGTTTAAAGAACGCATTGGTGATGGCGAGGGGGATTTAACTACCCACACACCAGAATGTAGAAGTTTAACTAGAGGGCTTTTATTTTATTAACCTAATGCTAAACCTTTTTTTCCTTCTGCCTAAATAGTTTTAGTCTGAAACCTATTCGTGTACATAATTTATGTTTATATAATGGCACTCAAACTGGGCGTAGAACCGTTAACTTAGTATAAACGTTCCATCAGAAAATCAAACGTAACGCGCCTAATGTGACCTTAATAGCAACTATTACGCCAAAGTACCGAGTGGGCGGTGTTTGGGAAAGCCTAACTACGTAGATTAAAATAAAAGTAAAACGTAAAACGGCCCGTCAAAGAGACAGAAGTTGGTAATCCTCATCACATGTATCAACACAGTTTGGAACTTTGAAACTTCTTCGGATTCATAGAGGGAGGAAAAATGTTGAGATTTATTTGAAACTTGAACGGCGGCCATGCTGGGTGCCGAGTAAGGACTGTCTTGTTTTTGTAAAAGGCGATTTTTTACCCTTGTCTGGGTTGCTGATACAAAGTGGAGAGGTCATTTTTATGGTTGCCTTGCTCATTTGGTATTAACAAAACCACTTCCTGGGGTACTAAAGTAGTGACAAGGGGTTCGTATTAGTAAACCTACGCCGCTGTATGTCTGAACGTCCGTCCGTTTGACTTTTTAACCGACTTCAAAAAGAAGGAGGTTATCAATTCGTTTTTTTTTTTTTTAAGTATATTCGGGCATAACTCCGTCGTATATAGACGGATTTGCAATTGACGGATTGAATTCTTTTTTTGTTCGAAAGGGGTTTATTCCAAAATGGTCCCATACACATTTCATATAGATCTGATGATGCGTTTCGGAGACAGACAACGGAACTCTTCAAAACATTACAGCAAATCAACCGCGAATGCTGCTATCGCATAAATATGCATTGTTTTGACCCTAAGGATGATGAAATTTCGAATTGGTGTGGGGTAGGTAACAAAAAAGTGAAAAAAAAAAAAATAACGAAAAAGAAAAAATAACAACCGACTTCCAAAAAAACACTACGAAGTGCAAAATAACTTTATTTCGGAAGGCGGTGACAAATAATTAAAATACACATCCAAAGTCACCGACTTCCGAAATAAAGTTATTTTGCACTTTGTAGTGTTTTTTTGGAAGTCGGTTGTTATTTTTTACAGCCATATCTTTTAACGATGTTTGGTAGCCAGTAGAAAACTTCACTGTATCGTGTTACGTTTGCATGACGACTGTCATAACGAGGTGCGTCGCAGTCGGTCGGTTTTTTACCTCAGAAAAATACAATTTCAAAATCCAACAACAGATTAATAATAGTTTAATAGGAGCGTCACCAAACACAACCGAACTACGGGCAGTTCTTTCACAATTCTGTACCCAAAACTTTCGCCAGACCGTCTTCTCTTTGAAACTATGCTGTATAACTCCTTGTGAAGGCGAGTTTATTGCGACAAATCAAAAGTTCTGGCCGGTGACGCCGTGAATAACGCTGCCTCCACTATATCAAACAGTTAATCTAGGAACGCTACTTCACACGAAAATGTAAGTCAATGGGTAGGAAGTGTTTTTAATTTTTTTCTGGACTACGCTAAGGTTGTTATCTCCCAAAAAGTTAAATTTTGTCATGTTGTCTTATATCTTTGGTGGTAAAGACGGCGTAACTGAAAATACTTTTTGAAAATCGGGCAATTTCAGTGAGGAATGAATTAAAATATTTTTAGCGTACTGTTGCTAGGGCAACACACAAAAAAAACTCTTAGTTTAGTACTGTGTATTTGTTATACTTATGTACCTACACTGTCTCTAAGCGTTCCACAAGAAAGAGGCCTCACAACGGCTTTTAAGATCATGTAGAAATCATCCCGTAATTCACAATTTCACAGAAAAATCCACAGGATTTGCTCGCATCGTGTAATTTTATATAACCCTATGTATATTTTCTAGTTTTATTGGAGAAAATCCCGGTTTTATATACGCTCGACCCTTCAATCATTCCCTTGTGTAGTGGATTTTGTTATTTTTTCGACAAAGTCAAGGGTTCTCGAATTAACCCCCTCAAGATGAGTCCTCTATGACAGTTCTGTGTTAGCGAATGTTCGTTTTATGAATAGAAAACTACTACATTATGTATTTTAGTGAAGTGGTGCTAGTGTACAGGAGCAAACATTGTTTTTTTTTTAATATAGTGCATTTATATGTACATCTTTATTTGCATTCCGTCCTTGACACCGATTAACAATAAACCATTTTTAAATACTTAGTCATTGATATAAATTAAGTAAATAGTAAAATAAATAAATTATCACTATTAATTAATTACTTGTGGAGGGTATTACCTAAAATAATAGCTAAGAAGGTATTTCTTCAATAGACGTGAAAATTGAATTTGAGCCTAATGAGAAGCCTCAATAAGTCTGATCGAGTATTTGAGAATATCAAAGTATAATAGATAAGGAGGTCAGTTTCCAAGATGGTATTTTCTCAATTGTTCTAAAAGATTAATAATTTGAGCAATTTAACTTTTATGTGCGATTAATTCGTCTTGCCTCCAGCCGCCATTGTTTTGGGTAATGACCCGATTAATTGGCATTTCGAGCGATTCGCCCGTGAGTGCCGAATGCCGAAAGCCGAGGCCCGGTCTGTGGAAGCAAAAACGATTCCAATTAACACTCACTTAGTCATTATACGTCAGAGAGAAACTTAATATTATAGTATGTACCTACACAAAATAATGCAGTTCTTAGATATTTCGTCGTTTATCAATATATGTGAGACCTACTGTTTTTGTAGATTGACTTTACGTGGGTTTAGAAAAACATTTTATTGAATGTACAAGGTTAAACATCAAATAAGATTACAATATCATATCATACCTTCCAAATGAATGTTTGTGAACAACAAAATAATTGGCAGCCCACACTTGATCTTTTTGTCCAAAACATCTTTCCCTCTTCATCTAAGTCGATAGCGTGTAGATATTGCTGACTTTGACGATGTGTCACGTGACGGCAAGTGACGTTGTCGTACGTCAAGTGTTGTCAACACGATGCGAACGGGTCCATCGCTCTTGGAAACACTCTAATTTTTCCATTATTTTCGTGAACCATAGAAACAAAGGAGAGGTTTCTTAGTCGGCTATAAGTCTTTGAAGCTGTCTGGTAGCTCTTAGAGAATACGTAAAATTCATGACTCCATTGGGAATTCCGTCCGCCTGTATATTATCTTCGAATGACTTAGATATTTTTCTGGCAACATTATTGCAAAACCTTAAAACCGACACATTTTTGTTACAAATAGTTACTAACTTGACCATTTAGTTAGGTACTAATGTGTGAAAATGCCAAATAATTCCATAAATAACAGTGGGGTTTTTAGAGGGTTTTTATAAGGTTACATGTTTCGATGATTAGTTTAAGTTTTCATTGACAGATTATGCGAATTTTGGGCATATTGAAGTCGCCATTGTCAATTTCCCTACCTTTCAACGATCAACGTTTGTCTCAAGATGTTTTTTTTTTGTATTCACGTTTTATATGATCCGATTCAAGTGGGGAAATTTGTTGGTGAATATAATGTATCGACACATATCGATGGAGTGTAGGTAGACATGATTTGTCATGATATATGGGAATTGTTGCGGGGCAGGTGGGCGTCCCGATAATGGTAATGATTTCTATTATGATCGGAATGAAAGGAAAACACAAGGAGGATCGACTGTTTATCATTATTATTGTTAAAGTTGAGAGGGAGCGAACGGGATGTGGAGATGTTATTTTTTTTTGTGGTTCAGAATGTTTTTACAAATATTTTGTTTTCGGTACAGCGGACCCTTTGATGATAAGACTATAGTTCTTTTCGCTTTTTGGAAAAAAAGAGTAGTAAAGCATACAGCCTTCTCAAGGCTAAACTCAACTGTTTTTCGTGTGAAGATTACGAGAAAGTATGTGATCATTGCCACCATTGTCCTTACTATAAACTTGAAGTTACTAAACCAAGTTACTACTGCACTTAGTTTTATAACAAGAAAACAGTAAACAAAAACTCAAGTAAGCCTATCAGGTCTTCTACGGCCTCGGCAACACGTGCGGAGTGCACCACTAAACGCGTCCGAACGATTACCTAAATCGCCATGTAACGTCACTCAACGTAGAAGCGTTCCCGTGTCGGCGTCGTCCCCGTCCCTCGTCCTTCTCATCTCTGTAGCGTGTGCCACCCCTAACTTTGAAAACTGTAATTGCTCGTTACAAGTGTATCATTGGCTTTAGACGGATAAAAGCGTCTTTCAAGCGAAGAGTTCTGGAGATTCAGTTATGAAGTATTATGATAGCTTTGAAGTACTGTGACGGGTGTAATATAATTTTGATATGAGCATGATATTTGGGGGTTGATTTTTTGATAAGGTTGCTGATCTTTGTGCGCTTTTGTTGTTGTTCGTGCGTGTGAAAATTGATCTAAGATTTTGTGTAAGGTTCGTCATTTTTTTAACCCGAAGTGCAGGGTAAGGGTGGAACTGTCTATTTTTTCACTAAATAAACATTGAAACAGAAACAAAACAGAAAGAAAACAGCTGCGTCCCAGAAGTAAAAAGACGTATAGCCATGGCTAAAGATGCTATGACACGCCTCCAGAACATCTGGAAACATCGTGGTATAAGTTACAAAACCAAAGCCCGATTGGTCAGGGCATTAGTTTTCCCGATTTTCCTCTATGGAGTTGAGACCTGGACAATCCGGTAAGAGAAAGACAGAGGATAGACGCATTCGAAATGTGGTGCTGGAGGCGAATGTTCTGAATACCATGGACAGCCAAACGCACAAATGTGTCTGTACTATCTCATCTCGCTATGAAGACCCGATTGTCTACAACTTGCCTACAGCTTATTCTGAGCTACTTCGGCCTTAAAAAGTTGGTAATTGTTGGCAATACCGAAGGAAAGAGAGCACGGGGCCGGTCGCCAACACTATAGTCTGACCAAATAAAGGAAGCTACCTCATCCAGCAAATTTCAGAAGGTGGTGATGGCAACTTCAGACCGGAGTCGATGGAGGCAGATTGTTCGCTTAAAAGCGTTCAGTGACCACGATCCTCAGTAATGAGGGACCGATTAAAGAAGAGAAGAAACATTGAAACGTTGGGCTTGTGGCTAAGTAAAACAGCCTCACGAGTCGATCGATCAGGTTAAGCTACGCTTGCTGCGGTTGACCCCGGCTGTCATTTGAGGATCTTTGACAGTTTTTGCAGATCGTCGGAAGTCCGAAAATCTAACAGACAGACAGCATTTCGTATTACATATTAATTAGTTTTTGGAGGTCATTCAGGTAGCCAATTCATGTAAAATTCTAGTATTTAGCGGCATCTGGTTAGACTCGAAGCCGACCTTATAGATAATTGGGAAAAGGCTAGGCTGATGATACAGCATTCAACATTGAATTATTTAGACTGGCAATGGTTGAAATTATGTCTAAAAAAATTCCTATGTTTATTTATATCTACACCATTAACATCTATAATAGTATCTAGCTAAAGGCAAGAAGTCCAATAAATTGAGCGATACAAAGCCGAGCTTTGCGGACGCTCAATTTGCACAAAGAAGCCGCCCGTCCGAATATGTCCGATTCCGTCCGAATTCGCTCAGTAAAGCGTTGAGCACTCTGAATTGATTCAGATATTTTTACACGGATTACCAGAAGGACCGTCTTTTAAAACTGTTTTGTTACGTCTAGGTTTCGGCTGTCGGTAACAGTGTACCTGTAGCTTGGAAAGTCGAGAAGGGGTACTGTGCAGTTAAATGTGCTGGATCAGACTTCATTGACATTGCTTTCATAAATTGTCAATTTAACTGCAGTGGCTACTTCTAGGAAGCTTATATTATAAGGTACTGGTTTGATGATAACTTTGTTCATATCCTATAGAAATAAATCTGAAAGGTTATATCACATCCCCAAGTTTTCATAAAACGTTGATGTATACGCATGTGGTGGATATAATTACGGTAACTTCTGGCTTCTGTAAGAGTGTCTGTTATGTTTAAAACTCAAAAACCAGAGGAAAGAAAACCTAATTTGAATGATTATTTCTACCATTTGCATTTAAATTGGCAAACTCATACTCAAACTTAACTCAAAGCATTTATTTCAAATAAACCAATTACAGGCACTTTTGAATTGTCAAGGTCGGTGAGTTAGAAAGATGAAGCTAGTTGCCCATTCCAAAGCGTAGGTACCTATGGAGAAGAACGGGCAAGAAAATCCATGGACACTCTTTTAAAATCATGATTTTGTTACAAAAAGTTGGTTACATCATTATGTTGAAATTATCAATGTGAGAACGATGTAAAAAGTGTACATTAAAAGCGTCCGCAATTAGAAAAAAGATAAAATAAAAATTCTGAAATTAAAATAAGCCGTGGGAGCTAAGAGATGACCAGTCCGTACTGACGGCGCCCGTTCACGGACATGACGTATGCATCAGCACCATTCAGCTCAACCATTTTGAAGGGAACTTAATGATCCAACACACACGCCACCACCAGCGAGACGTTTGAGTGAGCATGACATACTCTCAGCTGCCAAAGCACATTCAAGTCAATGAAAGACGTACCCTGTAAATGTTTGCTTTATAGTAGGAACATAGTGCTCACACATATGCTATGCAATTATACAATACTAAAATTTGAATTTAAACAATGCAAAGATATCTAGCTTTTACAGTCTTCAGCAGCTCGAACAATGTTTTCAAATGTTATTCAATTTATTTTAAGCTACCTTGTGGAGCAGGACAAGCAGCGTTTAGCCAAGCATTTTTAACAGTTTGCAAATTGACTCAGAATATTTTTTGGTTTTGTAAAGATTTCAAATCGACGGAATTATTCTGTCAGAAAGGTACATCACAAACGTTTACTTTAGAGTTTTGTGTAAAAAAGCTTTTTGGCACTTAGCTGTTAGTACAGCTTTTGTGTCGAATTTAAGGCTTTTAATATTCGCGTTAAACTAATGTGTTACGCCAGTTAGGCAATCTAGGGGTAGGATTTAAAAGCCTTTATTGATGTAGGCGAGTAGTGTGTAAACGTTTCGGTTCAAAATGGTAAGAGTGGCGAAATAGAAAAGTTATAGGATGAACATTTTTGGGATCAAATGCAGATTAAATAGACGAGCTTAAATTAAAACATATCATGAAGGTTCTTTAATATTCTCATAGACTGCTTAGCTGATAGGTTTGATTTGTTTAGGCTCAAAAGTATATAACCTTCTTTGATTTTGTATAAGAAAGTTATACTGAGCAGCGACCAATTGACTTAACATACGAGTACTCAATTTGTGGCTCTCGATGTTTGATAACGAGATCAGTGATTAAGGAATTTTTCAGTTGAATTTCGCCTGGTAATACGCTAACAGTGACTCGCTTTATCTATATAAATAAAAAGAGAAGTCCTGACTGACTGACTGACTCATCAACGCCCAGCCCAAACCGTTGGACATAGAAAGCTGAAATTTTGCACAGAGGTTCCTTTTATAATGTGGACAAGGAATAAGGAAGGATTTTTCGAAATTCAACCCCTAAGGGGGTTAAATAGGGGATGAAAGTTCCGCGCGGGCGAAGCCGCTGGCAAAAGCTAGTATTACATAAATTGTTAGTACTACACACTACTGGCAAAGTATCTTTTCAGTTGTATACAGGTGTGAATAAAGTACTTTAGGTTGACTTTATTAATTATTAACCACAGCTTCATGCTTAAACAACGTATTTACTAATTGCAAAATAAAGGACTCATCCTTAATTAGTGGCGTCAGGTCAGACCATACTGGTCAGCTTGTATTGTTTGACTTAGATCAAAAGTTACATCTAGATAAAACCATTGAATTGATACCTCTGACTAAAAATAAATTGAAATCTTTTAATAATAATGTTCTTAGCAAGCTCTCAACAGCGAGTTTTGATTCACAAGACCCCAATATAAACTATGGCACATTTTTTTCTACAGTATGCAAAGAATTCAATAAAGCATGTCCTGTAAAAAAAGTTACGATAGCTACTAAACCAAAATTTTGCGAATGGGCCACTGCTGGCATTAGAAAAAGCAGAGATATTTTATATAATTTGTATCACGAAAAATCATTGACTTCTGATCAGGCCCTTCATAATTATGTAAGAAACTATTCTAAGATATTTAAAAGAGTCTGCGCTCACGCTAAATCTAAATTAATAAGTAACAAAAATAGTATTTCTAAAAATAAAATAAAAGCTGTGTGGCAGGTAATTAACAAAGAAACTGGAAACACAAAACAGCGAGATCAGAATGAGTTAGCTCTAAAAATTGATAATGAAACCATTTCAGATAAGTTACAAGTTGCTGAGACTCTAGAAAATTTCTTTACCAACATCCCAATAGAAGTTACGAAATCTCTCCCCTCATCATCTGCATTAGCTGAATCTCTTCTTAAAGAAAACTTCAGCAAGGACATTCCAAGTTTTGAATTCAAACCCATCTCTATTGCCGCAATTAAAACAGCATTTAAAAGTCTTAACATAAAAAACACTGAAGACTTATGGGGGATTTCCGTTAAGGTTTTCGAAAATATCATTGACACAATTGCCCCTGTCCTAACAGGTATATTTAATCAATGTTTAGACAGCGGTACGTTTCCTGACTTAATGAAACATAGTAAAGTAGTACCAATTTTCAAATCGGGTAGTAAGAGTGATCCCTCTAATTATAGACCTATATCTGTGCTTCCAGCATTGAGCAAAATTTATGAAATTATCATGCTGGACCAGATGTTATCACACTTTAACTCGAATGGGATTTTACATAGTCGACAGTTTGGTTTCACAAAAGGTAGGTCGACGACTGACGCAGGAGTAAAACTCATCAGTCACATTTTGGAATCCTGGGAGAATTCCCAGGACGCCATTGGCATTTTCTGTGACCTCTCAAAAGCGTTTGACTGCGTTGACCACAATACACTGATCTGTAAATTACACCACTACGGAATTCGTGGACAAGCTGCTGATCTTGTACTTTCCTATTTATCAAACAGGCAGCAAAAAGTAAATGTTAATGGGGCGACGTCCTCGGGGTCTCTAGTTAAGATGGGCGTGCCTCAAGGTTCAATTCTTGGCCCTTTTTTATTTTTAGTTTATATTAATGACCTTCCTTACCTGATGGCTAAATTCTCGGATATAATTTTATTCGCTGATGACACTTCTCTTATTTTGAGAATAGATAGAAAAGATACGGATGTCTTACATGTCAATGATAGTCTAGCTGTTCTTTCGAAATGGTTTGCTGCTAATAATCTTTTACTCAATGCGAACAAAACTAAATGTCTTAAGTTCTCGTTACCAAATGTACCCCAAGTAGGTCTAAACTTAAAACTTGATGGCAAGAAAGTGGATGCTATTTCGGAAACTGTATTTTTGGGAATTACTTTAGATTCAAAATTGCAATGGGGTGCTCACATTAGAGCTCTTTCAAGTAGATTAAGCTCAGCTGCTTACGCAGTAAGAAAAATAAGGCAGTTGACTGATGTAGCCACAGCTAGGTTAGTTTACTTTGCTTATTTTCACAGTATTATGTCTTATGGCGTTCTGCTGTGGGGATCGGCAGCTGACGTAGATTCAATTTTCATTTTACAAAAGAGGGCAATCCGCGCAATCTATAAAATGGGGCCTCGCGAGTCTCTTAGAAACAAATTCAGCGAAATTGAAATATTAACTCTGCCTTCTCTTTACATCCTAGAAAATATCTTATATGTTCGCAAAAACTTAGGCCTTTTCAAAAAACGATGCGATTTCCATAATCTGAATACACGTAGTAAAGATGAAATTGTGATTCCAAAATTTAGACTGACTAAAACTAGCAAGTCATTTCTAATAAACAGTATCCGCTTCTATAACAAGTTGCCAAAGTCGGTTACAGAACTTAGCGATGGAAAGTTTAAAACGCACATCAAACGTGTCCTTATCAAAATAGCATATTTTAAGATAAAAGACTACGTTGAAGACAGGGAAGTTTGGCATTAATTCCTTCTGCACATGTGGCTTCCCTAGTACCTCATTAACAGCATAACTATGTGAAAGTCTATTAACTGCTCTCAAATACAATGTTCTTTTTATTTTCACAATGCTGACATATTCTCGTCATTAATTGACATTATACATCAATTTTATTTAGGTTCATTTTATTTATGTAGATTATTTTACATATTGTGAATGAGAGAACGTTGTAGGCCTTACTGGCTGTAGATTTGTAGACGATTTTCTATTCTGTATTCGTCTAAGTACCTGGTACTTACTGACAGGCCTGCGCTGTCCTCCCATACGTTTAATCTCTGTAATTTGAAAATATTGTTAAAGCCAATTATTTATAAAAGAGTAACCGTGGAGTTTCTTGCCGGCTCTTCTCCATAGGAAACAACAATTTGGAACCGTGCACCTAGCTTCTGACGTTTCATAAGTGCCCATGCAGGTTTATATGAAATAAAAATATTTTGATTTGATTTGATTTGAATTCACTTGGCTTTCACAACACACACATTCACACAACAATTCAATTTTCTCCATCTACTTTATGTAGACGACTTTATTTTGCAATTTTCCAGCAAATTAACTCCATCTTAGTACCATTATAGAATAGAATAGAATAGAATATTTATTTATTAGAGTAACCAAGACTCAACAAGCTTGTTAGTATAACTTACGACTATGTTAGTAAACACAGACTATACACAAAACAACACAAGAAATAACGGTTGGTCACCGTTGCGACATCCCATGAGAGACGGCACAACAGCGACCCACGTATAGACAGTCCAGGCGACTCGCAACCATGCTCAAGATACTATTGGAGCTGCCCCTCACCCTGCGCACCAGGGAAGCGCACCTTTTACGCATTGTTGCGTAAAAGCAATCTACATGCGCATCTGCGAACATCCCTGACGCACTACAGAAACGGGGCAGCCCCACCAGCATCCTAAATGCATTGTTATATTGAACGCGGAGAGCGCTGTACGATCTTTGCGAACATCTAGCCCACAGGCTGCATGTATAAAAAGCAGTACAGTAGGCTCGAAAGAGCGTGATTTTAACAGGAAGTGAGCAACGTGCAAACCTGCGAGCCAGCATGTTCGCTCTAACCGACAACGCCCTCCGCTCCCGCTCAATGTCATCATCGTCTTTGAGGTCGGGAGTCAATATGTGACCAAGATACTTAAACCTGTACACTCTTTGCAAAGGTTTACCATAGAGAAATACAGGCGGTACTGCATCAGGACTTTTACCCCCAGCCTCAAAGACCATGACCTCCGTCTTCTTAGTATTGTATACCAGTCCATGAACTTTGGCATACGCCTCACATTGAGCAACCAATTTTCTCAGGCCGCAGACTGACGCGCTCAGCAGTACCATGTCGTCTGCATAACTGATATTATTTACGCAGGTACCGTCTATGTAACATCCGAGCCTGGTACTGCTGAGCTCGCCAATCAACTCGTTCACATAAAGGCTGAAAAGCGTTGGTGAGCTCAATCCACCCTGCCTCACCCCACACTCCAACCCGTAAGGACGAGAAAACGCCCCAGCCCAACGTACAGTGTTGATCTGGTTTCCATACCAAAACTTTAAAATGTTAACAAGTTCTGTGGGTAAGTTTACCCGCTCTAATTTACTCCACAACACATCATAGGAAACCAGATCAAATGCCTTTGATAAGTCCAAGAAGCAAGCATAAATAGGCGTCCCTCGGCTCGCATAGTACGTCACAGCATGCTTAAGACACAACACCGCACTCTCTGTTGATAACCCAGCTCTAAATCCGAACTGGTTATCGTGAATAGTAGTACAACTACTTAATTGTGTATTAAGCATGCTGTCAAATACCTTTGAAATTATGGTAGCTAATGAAATGGGCCTATAGTTACCGCTGTCGGCGAGGTCACCAGTTTTGTTTTTAGCAATTGGCACTACCACTGTTCGCATCATCTCACCGGGTAGGTAACTATGACTCACACAAAAGCTATACAACATAGCAAGCGCCCTGGGTAAGTGAGGGCCAGAATATCGTAGGTGCTCGATGCTGAGCCCGTCATGACCGGGTGATTTACCCCTTGACATACTTCTAATAGTCTGAGCTATCTCCGGGGATTTGAATTTTACCCCTATTTCCATGCCAGGCACAACATCGACCACCGACCGTGAGGGTCCCAGAGGAGATTTTACAAAAAAAGCTTCTTTATAAAGATTTGCGATATCCTGTGGCTCACTCACGCCACCGATGCTCACTGGGATTCCCGGTCTAGTTTTCAATTTATTCGTGTGTTTCCAGAAACTACGAAAATCATTTTTAGCATGGTATGAGGCTAGAATGTCCATTTTAACTTGGTCTTCATGATCCTGGCACCACTTTAACCTAGACTTAAAGATTTTTCTAGTCTCACGCATTTCATCATAAAGTAACCCAGTGGAAGGTTTGCCATACCACATCCACAGTTTAAATTTCTGCCTAGCCTCCCTATGAGCCTCAGCAACATGTTTGTTCCAGCCAACTATTATCCGCTTAGAGCACCTATTTCCGCCCTCTCGACCCATCACAGCAGCCTCACTTAAAGCATGTACGATATCTGCATACAATTTATCTATAAGAATCTTGTGACTAGGGTTGTTACACATACTGTCACAGCATCCACCAAGTTCGTGTGGGAAGTCAATTAGTTTTAGTCTTTCATGACATTCACGCTGATAAGCTTCTATCTGATTTCGACTTCTTTCTCCCCACACAACCTTGTTCACATTTACAGCATTAACACATTTCTTTGGCAACATAACATTCAAGTCACATTCTACTACTAGTGGCAAGTGGTCTGACCAAAGCACATCATACACTACATACACATTCCGGACGGAGGCCACAGCCGCTTCTGTCACTACACAGTGATCCAGCCACCTCTTTGACCCATGAGCCTCACTCAAGAATGTAAATGTGTTTGAACTTAAACCTAACTTTTCTGTATCAACACACCTCCATGATTGCTCGGCACAGTAACCGGCAAGTTCGTCATAAAATTGCTCAGACGGGTGCGCATTAAAATCTCCTAACATGTAAACATAATCTATATTACAGTTATCAATTATGGCACTTACCGAGCTCAAGATGTCTGTAAAATCCGTTAAATTGGACACAGTATCCGTGGGCATGTAAACACTTAACACCAAGAAAGATTTATCCTTATCCACAATTTTCACTGCACAAATGCGTGGGTTACCGCACTGAACAACAACCACATCATGGAAAAGACGTTTTCGCCACAGAAGGGCGACACCACCATGCGGTCTACCGCGAAGAATTCCCGCTGATGTGTCTACTGCTGATACTCCAGTACTGCTGAACTCATCACTTATTGTGTCAAGAAACGAGATTTCCTCAGGCAGCAACCATGTTTCCTGCAGCGCAATCACATCCGATTGTTTACATAGCTCACGAATACTCTGAGCGGAGCGCTTGACATTTTTACAGTTAAAACTCACGAGCTTGCAAACACTATCGTTACTTAACACTTTTACTAAGTTGTGCGCCGAATCCCTTTACGGTAGATATATCGTTTACTCGCTTAGGTCTGTAGTTAACAAAACGGCGAAATACTATCCCTTGTGGCCACAACTTATCATCCAGATATAATTGTAGCTTACTCTGGGACACAACAAACTTGTACGCATTGTGTTCACATTGTCGCTTGATATCAATTCTTTCTAAGTTCACTTTTTCCGCAGTTCTCTTTTCAATATAACAGGTTATATCCAATTCTGAAGTGTCCTTATGTACATTAGAAATAAACATGGGTATTTTTCTGTCAGCCGACCTGAATTTCTCCTCAGATTCGAGGACATTAGTACCAGTTTTTCCTCTAAGCCTCTCTTTATACTTTTGCTTCTTATATTGCACCATCGTAAAACCATCATTAGTTTCAACAGCTGCAACGCTCGCATACGACGGACATAGTGCCATCGATGACGCATGAGTCATCGCTTCATTCAGCTGTGTACTAGGTTTGTCAGCAATTGCTGGTAACGGTACCGATGACACATCGGCCAGGTCTCCTTTACTCGTTGCGCGGATCGTGCCGTCTCTGTCACCGTTGTGGGATTCGCAACGGTTAACCGTTGGAGAATATGTTTCAGCACTACCCTCCATCCGAATTAAGTTAATATTCGGACAATTATGATTTGGTTTATGATTTGCTCCAAATAACTGATCCGAACAGCTTGGCGTGTCTTCTTGAAACATGCACACAGTACTGTTATCACTGGATGCACCTCTCTTTGCGTTAATATTTGCGGCTGCGCACGGTAACGACTGTAATTTCATGTTACACTCTGCTTTAACATTTTGCAGCTCGTCTTGAGTCACATAGGAAGATTTAATTTGATCGATCTCGGCTCTCACTATTACTAAATCCTTTAGCAGCTTTGATACATCCAGATGATCGAATGTGATAGGAGGTAGCTTCTCGAGATCGCGGGCTACAAACACCGGCAAGACATCAGGCTCAGTCGTTTTAAATATAGCAATGATGTCGTTCAACACTCTATTATCTTTGCCTTTTCCTTTGCGGACAGTACTCCGCACCTCAGATGACAACGATTCTATCAGTAACGATTTTGATTTTTGAATCTGCTCACTGGTAAATGCCGACGCACATATCTTTACCAAACTAGTCTCATCAGCGATCGACACTTTGTTTTGAATGTAAGCTAAAAGCTCATCAATAACAATGTTGCACGAAACATACTTTACTGTATCCGTCATTTTGCTAATTGCGCACGGGGAGCGCGTCAACCGATAAACGCGAGTGCAGGTAATGACTGCGCGCGTGCGACTGAGAACACGAATGAAAACGAGAAAATAAAACTTATACCAAAGCTAGCAATGAATACTAAGAATCAATATTTACAAGACTTTTAATTTATTTTAATAGTTGAGACAAAATATTTTTCTCTTAGAAAGTTTCAAGACGTGACAAAGAGTAAGTGGGTAATTGAAAAAGAATCGTAAAGCAGAGAGCTGCAATAGTGCATATAATATTTTAAGTGAAATAAAAATGGAATGGCGTCACTTTCTCCTTGTTTTTGTGACGATCTTCGTGATGCAAAGGTCGGAAGTTAATAAAAACGTGGAGTTTCGCTCCAACAATGACGGAGAATGGTTTTTCAGCGAATACGATTTCTCGTCTCGTCTGAGAATTAAATTCCTTCTCGTCCAATGTTTCTTCCAACTATTCGTCTTGTGCATTCGCTCTTTTTACCTTGCTGTTGCATCTTTTTGATGGTCAAACTTATTTGGAATCATAATCAGCATTAATGTTCCCAAAGCAGGCTTAGCATGATGTTGTCTATTTCTACGAAGAATAGACAGTGCTTTTTGAATACAAAGTGACATTTTATTTCTTCGTTTTTGACATCGCACCGTAGATATCCTTCTACAATCTGTCATTTAGTATTTCGTTTTTAACGATCTTTGTCTAGGTCCTTATAAATGTAGACTACTTCAGAAGATTTTTTCTTCCCAAACTGTCAAAATCACACTGACAACAAACTTTTACTCGACGGCCACAAAGTTTATACGATTATCTACAAAATCATGATTCGTTTAGAACGCATAATTGTGATAATTAATAGAAAAACATAGCTATCGTCTCCTGTTGTAAATCATTTAGTAAATAGTCATGTCTATTCTTCCGTCGAGAAATCGGTGCTCGTGCTAAGCCTGCAGCTAGTTCCATAAGGCCATAATCCACTACGCCGTTCCAGTGCGGGTTGGTGGATGCTACATGTGTTCGATTTTTTAGGTTACAGGACATTTACGTTTGCGCTCGACGTTTCTTTACGATGTTTTCTTTCACGGTTTTATTCGCCAATAAGCCCTACCATTAACAGAATCTTTAAATTTCGATAAAAATAGAAGCATATAAGACTAATAATTTTACCTGACCGACTACGGTATGTTAGGCAACTCCAACGCACCTAACAAAATAATAGTGCCAATCGTCTTTTCCTTAAAAACATTCTTGATTCAATACAAAAATTCTTACCAAAAGATATCCCATCTGTATTGAAATCTTTCTTGAAGGAGGTATCGTGGCACACAATCGGCTTTCCCCACATGAAGCGCATCGGCACGTTGTGCCACGCTTTGCTCCGTCCACTTGATCCGTTGTGCGGCACTCGTGCGAATACGGCTGAATACGGCTGAATACGGCTGAGACGGCCTGAATGCTGTAGGAAGGAACATCAGGTGGAGGTGGGCATATAATACTCCTACTATGCTGCGAGTTTTATAAGTACAAAAGTACGGCTGGGGTTTTTTTTGTGTTGGTGTCTACGAAGCGTTTGCCCTCTTGTTTTCTTTTTTTTCTTATTTTCTCTTTGCTTTTCTCGCTTTTTTGCATTTTTATCCAGATTTTAGGAATAATTGCGAGGCCTTCCTCCTAAAATAATTTCTTCAATAATAATTGACGAGGTTCGAAATATTTTCCCAATTACTGATAATAGTCTGACTGTTCCTATTTGACATTATAGGCATAATTATGCTTATCAAAATGGGAATTATATTTCAAGTGGACTTTTCCCAAGACTGGTCCTTTTGTGAAAACATTACCTAGGTAGGTATTCTTTGGCAAGACAAATAATGACATCAAGAATTAGAATCTATTGTTAAACCCGTCTAGACAGATATAGGTTCTTAGTTTCTGACCCTTATCCCTTCATAGTGGAACTAGTTATGAATAACAAACGAAACCGAATACTAAAAAAAAACTTAAAACAGAACTATCGTTACTTGACATCTAGACGGCTGATGTTTTTCTATCATTGAAGGTTCATGAATACAAACTGAGCATGAATATGTATTGCATCGTGAATAGGCCCTGGCTAAGGATAGGTTGACTGGTTGTGACGACACTGGTAAGACTGGTTACGTTCGTTTGGCGACAGTAAACGACTTGTCTAATAGGAAAGAAAAAGAAAATTAATCCAATGCAACGCAACTGAGCATAGCGGCCATAGTTTTATTAAAACATTTTTAATCCACTATGGTAATGTTTTCGCCGCATTTTTACTTGCTTAGTCACCTATGCGTACTCACCATACATTCATAAATTTCAGGGTAATCAAACAACTTAAAGGAAACTTATTACAATATCGTACAGCACAGACCATTTCAGACATCAATCCACATGGTCTTCACATGATCTGACCAAGATTATGTCTGGACTTTAATAGAGACTGTGACCTCTGAGTTTGTTTCGGCCTTTCTTCTCAGAGTAGTCAGTTAGGAAACGGATACCTCATCAAGTATGCAGGTTTGTTCAAGTGTTATCAGGACGCAGACGAGATCGATAACAATTTGTACGTGAATATCTGAACAGATTATCCTTTGATAAATAAAACACAGTTTGCATGAAACTGAAAAATAAAAATAAAAATAATCACGTCTATGGTCTGTTCCAAAAGCATCTGATGAAAATGTAAACAAATGGATCAATAAACGTATCTGTGGGAGCCAATTTTTTGCGCCACTTACGACTATTTGAATTAGAAATTTTGACATTCTAATTTTGAAGCACCTTTTAGGTTCGTTTCGTTTGACTATTGAGGTAAACTTAAGTGGCAGTAGTAAGGTCATACTGATCGCAGAGCAGATGGTCAACGGGGCCAAAAGGTTCCGGAACGGCGAACGCATACCAGAAGACGTAGCGTTGGAAGGTCTCCCACAAGGTGACCTGGTGAAGAACGCCGGAATCCGCTGGATGCAAGAAGCACAGAACTGGTCACAGTGACGGTACTTGAGGGAGGTCTATTTCCAGCAGTAGATGTCTTTAACTAAAATGATGATGATTGTGGTTAATTTTATAACCCCAACTTTTGTCGATGATATTTCAATTATACCAAAATAATGTTATTCAAACGCCATCTGTTGGAAAAATTGATGAGATGTGAGCTTGAAACTTTTTAATATCTACACATGAATGTGTTAATTATTCCCTTTAGTGATTCCGTTAGAATTTAACCTGAACAAGGTTTGTTTACACTTTCATCGGATAGTTTTGGAACATGCTAGACGTAATTAATTATGAGTGAAATATTTGTTTGTTTCACTTGATTGTGTGACTTGTGATGAAAAAGCTATTAATTTGATAGTCTGGTTTGAAAGTAAACTTAAAAGCAAGCTATAAATTATTCAGCATGCCTTGAATTTTAAGTTTTGAATATTTTTCGTTCTTTGTTTTAAGAGGGATCACAGTGTTCACATAAATATTGAAATTTATTTAATGACTTATGATCTATAAGTCAATTGTTATTTGTAAATAATTTAAAACAACATTTTTGGCAAACGTATTAGAACTCAAACTCACAGCATTTATTTCAATTAAACCTTTTACAGGCACTTTTGTGTCAAACAAAAATCGAAGTTGAAGCTAGGTGCCCATTCCAAAACGTAGATCTCTATGGAGAAGAACGGGCAAGAAACTCAAAGGACACTCTTTTAAATCATGGGTATTACAAAATTTTGGGAACATTATTCTTGGTGCTTCTATATGTGAGAACAATGTAAAAAATAAATAAAAATAATAATATTCAAAATAAGCCATGGCAGTTAGGAGATGACTAGTCTCAACCGACGGCGCCCGTTCAGGAACTTGACGCATGGATAAGCACCATCCAGCTCAACCATTTTCTAGGGAACCGAATGATCCAACACACGCGCCACCATCAGTGAGACATTTAAGTGAGCATGACATACTCTCAACTACCACGTTTTTTCGACGTACATCAAAACAACCCCAACTAGCAAAAAGTGGTTTTTAAACTATCCTAGAACCATCATTTATCGAGGACTATATGAGACTTATATCCTCATATAACCCTGGAAAAGGGCCCACTTTATAAGTCTACTTTTACTTATAAGGTATTTATATCAGACCGCTGAAATGCCATATACGACTATAATGCTCCTGTAATTGAGTTACGTCAATGCAATTACTCCTGTAAATCTCAATATAAGTAAGTTATAGTCAAAAATGAGATTAGAAATGTATATTGTCAATAGTCGAAGTGAAGGTATCACTTGTTGTGTTCTGTAAAAAAATATTTTAGGGTAGTATTTACGTGAATCAGAATTTATTAATGTCAACCTTAGTAGAAAAACAAAATCTTATTGTTGTCAAATTGTTAGTCTTATACTTAGCTTAGTCGTCGGGGAATGTAAATTTTCTGTGAAATCTATCATGGTTTTGATAAAAAAATAAAGCGCCTCTTGAAATTTGCTTATTTACATTTTAGTATTAATTAATATTAAATAAATATTATTAAGGCAGCTGCCATTTTCTTGGTGAGCATTTCCAAGTACGATATAGTGCTAAAATAAGTAATTTTAGCATTTCCAAGCGTGACATAATACCAATATAAGTATATTGGTTCTATATTGGGTTATCTCAAAACCGAAAAAGATTCGCCATTGTTACCGATTAGGGTTCCGCAATGACCAGATGAAAATCGATTGATATTTATAGATAAGTAAGTTAAAGGAATAATTTAAGGGTTTGTTCTACGTGCAAGGTTAAACATCAGTTTAAACATGGTTTTTATTTGACTTAATTATATAACAGGTTGCCGATGGTTTAAACAAGACTATGCCGGATATGTTCCTGGATATCGATCGATTTTTAACCAAAAAAGATTTCCGACCTTGAAAGAACTTAAAATGGCCTCGGAGTGTTACACATTTCTTGTTGTCTGAGATATGTCCCGGTTGTCACAGCGTGGTTTCTATTAACAGTGTACATCATATAGGCCGAAACTGGTATGTCGAACTGTTGAAAACTGGTAATCCATCAACATTTGTTTAGATAAATCTCATTTGATAAACAAGGAACATTGTGATAAAAAAAATTCAAACATTTGATCAAACCGTTGTGCTAATAGTGTCCTGGGGCTGAAATACTGATGTGTAGGTTTTCTCTATTGGTATCTAGTAATGTTCGTGCGTCTTTAGGCAAAACATTGTTTATATTATTATTTAAAATTTCAAGTAAAGAGTTGAGCATGAGAAATATTGAAATCTAAGGCCAAGTTATTAATAGAATCACGCAGTTCTAAATTTTGTTATAATCCGAAAGTTCTTCCTTATGATCACTTTCAACATCGCTCAAAGATTTGGTACTTTCCTAGTCTGAACCTCTTCCATCTAAAGTAGTACTACAATTATCTTGCCAGAACCCTCGCTAGAATTCGCGATACGGTCTTCACCAGTTAAATTTAAAAAATCGTTGCTCACTGCGGTTAACATTTCTTTATGTTTTTTTTTTACTTTTCTTTTATCAGATCGACTTTTTTAAACTGCTTCCACTTATTAAAATCCATTTTCAATATTTGTAGACAAAAACAGTTGTAATCAAAATGGCTGATGTTAAATCCTACAATAGAATTTGCAAAACTATATAAAGCGTGTTTTCACCTGTACTGGCCGTTTCAAGCAAAAGTGGCTTCTTAAGAGATTTAACCAGGATTGTTTGAGATTACTTAGACAATAACACTACTGTGGAATACCTATATAAATATGTCTAGGTTTAAAACGGCATACGATAAATCGATATAGAGAACACTTTATCCTACCGAGTGCTGTTATAATCTTGGTGATCAATTATTTTTTAAACGTGGATATGAAATTCATTTAACGCTTACTTTTAAGTTTCTGTAAAACCAAACCAGATACATAAATGATTTACAGTTATTTAACTTTAATTTACTTAAATTGGTCATACATTTTTAGCTTATAAGAGGTTATAAGTAAAAATAACAAGAGTAATTGCTCCTCAGTGTATATATTCCTGGTACATGCTCCTACAGGAGTATAAAGATTTAAATGGTCCGCAGATGATATCTTATAGGCACATATAAGTCTGAGTTACCGGAGTAATTACTCCTGAGTGCAATTACTCTTGTTTCATGCTTTTACAGGACAAATATAGGATCAAGACTCCTAAGTCTTGATCCTATATTTGTCAGGAAATATGATCCTATATACCGATATAAGTACAAATTTTAGGATTAAACGTACTCGAGTAAAAACAGCATGTATTTATGCTGTTAAAAGCGCAGTAGCGGCCACCAAAACTATCATCGGAGTGTTATAAGTCCACGTAGCATTATAAAATCGCATTCCAGGATTATTTTGCTTGTTGGGACATATTATAAGGATGCATGGTACTCACATTTACAAATTTTGACAAAATGCTTCTAAATTATACAAAACTATAATTTCAATCCTATTTGAGAAATTCATAAAATTTTACTTCCAAAAAGAAAGAAAAATATTTAATATCTATTGAAATTTTAATAAATAATACTTGGTTCAGTAAAATCAAAAACAAATTCGTAATATCAGAAAATTAATAACAATAGGAACAGAAATGTTCGCAATGTCAGAAAAATAATAATAATAGGAACAGAAGTGTTCGTAATGTCAGAAAACATAAAAAAAGGGGAAGCATCTCTTCCAAAAATTTAAATGTTAATTAGTAAGCCTAGGTGGCTGTGGAGCAGGACCAGCATTAAGCCAGGCATTTTTATCTAAGATATAATCATCTAACTTATAATATGCTTGTCTACATAGTGTGCTTTTAATGAATAGAATTTTTAGAATACACATCTTCACCAAATCCCATTTCTTCCCGTGGGTGTCGTAGAAGGCGACTAAGGGACTTACTAGAGAATTGGCAGCAGCATTCTCTATGCATTTTGCCACCGTACTGCAATCGCCAACCCGCCTGCCAAGCGTGGCGATTATGGCAAAACACCCCTTTGGGGGAGGCTTATGTCCAGCAGTGGACGTCTTTCGGCTGAAATGATGATGATGATCTTCACCAGATTGATGGTCTTGATAATCTCTCCATAAACTAAAATTAATAATTGTGGAGAGACGCTGAACAGCGGGTTCTCTGTCATCAAATCTGTTATCAGTTCATTTGATATAACTGGAACCCAGCTCTGAACATTGTTACAAAAACTCGACACAAAACCTTCCACCTGATCGCCTCCAACAATAACAGGAGTCCAATAAGATTCCATCACATTAAGCAGAACCCCTAAATCCGAAGCCACGTCCGCACGTCCAGGCGATATTCCCGCAGAGCGCGGCATACATCGCTGGCTCACACCGGAAGATTTATCACGCCGTCAATGCATTGCCCGCATGATGGATGGAGCAGTCTCATCCCCACGTTTGAGTAAACGTATTGTGCTAACACTGCGCTTGCAAGATGGATCGGTTAGTGTGTTTAGAGGCTTTTAAGATACTTTTGTGGTACTTTGTTTAGATAGTAAAGGGTGGGTATTGGTTACAATGTAATGGCTGTCTGTGCGATGAAGACAAATTACGTGAAAATTACTGCAGAAGAAGATAAAGATTCATATTTATTACGAGTTCAGATGGTTGAGATGAAAGTAATTTTAACTTCACAATGCACAATGCCAACATTTTAGTGTTGGTCATCTTGTTTGAGTCCAAACAATAGTGTTGTTTTACGTGTGACTCAACTTACAGCAATTTTAATATAAAAATACCGTTTAATAAAATCGAGGTTTTTCAAATAAAATTAGTTTGTGAAATTGAGCTGCCGACCTGCGTGGTCTATAAGCAGAGTGAAATATTGTATTTCAATATTCAATTCCTCGAAAAAAACATTTCAGAACCAAATTAACATTACACAAATTAACACGGCCATGTTGCGGCGTTGAAATATCCCATCAAATCGTATGAAATAATGCTGGCAACCAGAACGCGGCAATTATGACGCCGTTCTCGTTTCGCACCTAATAATATATGCAATTAAGTTAATTGGAGTGATGTCGCGGGTACATGTAGTACTAGTTATTAGTAGCAGGTGCTAAGCGTTAATTTCGTGGTTCAGGCGCGCGTTCGACACTGCGCTTTGAGAGGCATTCTGTGACGTCACAATTCTTACCTATACTGCGTGTGGGTGGTACAGCTCCAAGGTAAAGGAAGCATGTTGTTTATGAAAGAACAGAAAAAGTGTTTCTTAGACGCGCACAGGAATAAAACAAACATAACTACACAATATGCTTAACAAAAAATTAAAATTAAAAAACAAAGTACTGTATGAGGCCAAAAGGCCCCTATCTCAGCATGATGCTGCGACATTTAAAAAGGTGTCTTAATAAGCAATTCGAAATTCGAACCGATTTCGATATCAAAGGAATTGTCAAAGTGAGTTGTTGACCATAAACAACACGCAACCATAACTATATGTAAAACTGGAATAAAGCAATGCTCGTCATGGTCCTGCATTCCATTCTTTTTAATACCCTTACTGATAAAATAACTATTAGATTTAGCCAAACGAAACTTATACCGTCTCTTTGGTAAAACAACGTTGTAGACGGTATTTTAAGTCTGCCAAACTTTCTCCAGCTCAGTTTTTCAAGTTGTAATTTTCATGGTAACGCCTGAGGTTAAATCTGTGGAATTACTCAAACAACTGAAAAGTTACTTGATCATGAAGTTGGTTGTTACTCTCGTCAGTATCTCCCAGTCTGTCAGCAGTGTAGTCACGTAATGAACTGGCTGCTGCGCTCGCGAGGTTCTGACGCGGCCACGTTTACCGAACGGCTTTTATCAATATTTGTATCGCTCTATTTCTCGAGAGGGGGTACTACTCAATGATGGGGTATTAAAAAAATATATTTTAATCGGTGCACATTACATTATTTATAAATATGATGCGCCGAATTCTTGAGAGTATAACAATCTATTAGAATCAGTCAGCATATACCATTTAGTGTCAATCAGGATTGTTGTGTTGCTGTTTAAGTAGAGTTCAGGAAAGTGAATTTGCACACATATACACACATGAGTCACAATTTGCACACATATACACACATGAGCCACAATTTGCACACATATACACACATGAGCCACAATTTGCACACATATACCCACATGAGACACAATTTGCACACATATACCCACACGAGACACAATTTCGTCTCTGTGATCACTTATCATCAGGGTGCCAAATTAAATTGTTTAATGAACTATCGGTTGGTCCGGAGGAAGGTGATAGAGGGTAATCCTAGTACGAGTGCCAAAGCACTGCTTTGACACTTATTCGTGCAAGTGCACATTACAAAATGCAAATTTGTTAAGCTGCACCCATTCTTCTAGTAATGAAGATTTTACTATTATATTCTCTTAGTATGAAACACGCTAAAAGCAACCACGCAATTGCAAATGAAAGTCAACCTATTCCTTTTGTTAATTCAGACTAACGAGAACTAAAACAAACTTAAACTTTTGATGTATAAGTGTACTGTAGCTATTGTAACTGTTCGCAGCCTCGCTGCCGTGACTCGTGAGTTGAAGAGCTACTGAGAAATGAGTTTATGCGGTTACTCTTCTTAGTTCCCTGGGGCAACTTGCTATGACGTAAAAGGTTTTATAGTGCAATGAAAATAGGTTTTTTTTTTTGGGTGGGTAATCATCAAGTAACTTCTCCCGCTCTAGGTGGAGCAGGAGGGCGTGTCAGACTTTCACTGACTAAAACCCACCCGTGTTCCCTCAGTTGCCTGTGTGCCAGGGTCGGCGGTATCTCTTAATTATAATAAATGTGCTATGAATGATTTTGATTAAAGGCGACGATAGGTGACAGCTACCTACAGCGATGCACTGCCGCCCGTCGCTCGCAAGAGACCCCGCCTGAACGCGCATCAAGTTTTTCGAAAAACAACCCATGTTGATTTATCAAACACAATTCAAAGAAAACCCGTATACTAAATTTTGGGTGATTAAATTGTCTTTTAGATGGTGAAAGTTTCATGGAAATACACCCGATGGTTTTTGCGTGATTATAGTTTTTAAGTCCGCGTTAGACATTACTTTACCAATTAATTACATTATGTTATAAAAATAATATTTAAAATATTCACATATCAAATGACGAAGAAAATTGTCTAGTTTCATATATAATTTTTTCAAATACATAAAACAAGCCGTTTAGGCGTGATCTTCAATATAAAGTCCTTAAAAGTCGGCTGTCTGCGCCTTAAGCCGACCCAAGCAAAACGAAAAAAAAAAAACAAAAAAAAAACACGCATCGAATCGCTCACCTTTTACAGCAGTAGAAACTTACAAAATGAATTTTAAAGCGCGAAATTTTTATAATAATCTGAGTCAAATAAAATAACTTGTTCGTATCATTGAACTCCCACTAATTAACCAGATATCACCATTTTCCGTCGTCGCATATTCATCGACCTCGATCGGCAATTATCGAGTAATTATCGACTTCTCGCCATACGACTTGAAACTAATGATAAGTTCGCTCATTATACAGTCCTGTGAGCTGGAAATATAACTGAAAGTTGTGAAATTTTATGTTCATAGACAATTTTAAAGTCGGGATTTCGATTTGATTATCCGATTGACTGCAATTCGAAAGTTAGATTCCCGGCGATGAAAAACCTTCTGATTTATAACTTGTAATAAATTAAATAAATACTAAAAAGCTATCAAAGCTATAAATGTTACCAAAAATAAATAATAGCCATTCACATTTTTAAAAGAAGCCAGTTACTTTGTATAAGATCAACTGTCTTCATTTTCTTTTATCGATCCGAACGCTATTCATTCTGCTCTTGTTCATTACGCTCCAAGACCCATAACATAAAATACCTTTATAGACTAACATACACATAAATATTATATCAAAAAAATCCTAACACTACACTTGGGGCTTGGTTCCGGTCTTGATTCCCTGTAACGTTTGTAGTAGGATCCAAAAGCGGAGTACCAATCTCAAAAAGTAATAGATTGACACTACGGTTTAACTTACGACCTTCTTATATTAAGTAATTTCTATACTGTAGACACACACACTCTCATACGTCTACAAATGATTGTATTTCATAAATTCAACCGTTGAAGTAAATGACGTGATAGCTTAGTGGTTACTGTACTTGGATTAGCGCCATCGTGCGCAACGAGTCTCGAGTTCGAATCCCACGCGCGGTGTGCTAGCCTTTTTATTGTTTTAAAAATCGCTTTTGACTATAGTTTCTTGTTCTGTTCGCCTTGTTCACTAAACTCGTAAAACTTTATCAATATACCCACAGAAACCTAAATAAATTTAAATGATAGTTAACTTACGAATCATTCGACGTGACATATAGAACGGTGTTGGTTGTTATTGTGTGCTAGTGACGTGTGTTTAATCTATTAGCGGTCTTCTAGTTCATTTTAAAATGTAAGCAAATTTAATAATAGAAATGAAAGCGAATATTATTGCGCTGCATAAAAGCGGACTTAAATATCACAAATATCTGATGAAACCGGCCTGAGTGTGAGTATTATGATTTAATTATTTTATTAAGCACTTATTTAATTAAAGTATAACTGCTGATCCTTGTAGTTATTTTTTAAACGTTTTATAAATATCAAAACGTCTAAATAGAAGAAAAATATAAAATTTCAAAGTAAATTTATTTCCTAGATTAAATATTTATGTGAAATTTATATTTCAATTAATTTTGTTTCTAAATAGTAATACATATTAGTATGTATTTTGTTTAGTAGCCTAACAGTACCCCTTTTTTGTTTTAGTGAAATACTGTGAGTCAGTGGATGAAAAGATATGAGGAAGGGGGTAGCCTTGCCCGTCGAAAGCAAAGGGAAGACCCCAGCTTATAAAAGAAAGCGACAGCACAAGTGGTTTCAAAAAGACAAGACATTTTGCCAAATTATTCGACACATATTTCCAAACCGTGCGCCGTGCACTCCACGCAGAAGGTTTGCATCATTGAAAACCAGCTCAAAAAACATAAACATTAACATTAAGATATAAATTAGAAATATTTATTATTATTGACTTTTATTGATTTTAGTAATATTCACGTAATATTGTGTCATATCCGTAATATGGATTATTTCGAGGTTTAGTTTCAATCTTCTTTTCGTAATGAAAATGATTACTTAAGCTATAACTTCGATAAGTCCTATTAAATACGATTTGTTAACTTTGAGGTTTGAGAGAACTAACTCACTCGCAGTAGATTTATTCCAGTAGTAGTACTACTGAGTCATTTAATTGTATTGTGACAACTTGTCTGCATTTGTTATTTTTACGTGGGTAGATTTGCGTAGAAAAATGTGATTTCTTTGGAGTACCGCACATAGTAGTAATTACAGCACAATATTATTATATTACTAAGATACAATAGCCTGATTATCATGGTTCACCAATTAGCTACTTTACTTCAATAAATTGTTCTTTATGAGAAAATAAACTGTTAACAAGAAGTCATTAGTAGTTATTTTTATACCTACTTCATAAAATTATAACGAATAAACATTTTGTAATCACATAATATTCTTAATCCTTTGTTTAAATAATAACATAAGTAATTTAAAAAAAACATTCTCGTATAACGAATAATAAAAGAACTGATGAATATTATTGTTGAAAAGAAAAATAAAAGTCTCATCAGGAGATTTGAACCTAGACTTATGTGTTTCTTAATCAATGACAATACGCTGCGAGCTACCGAGACATGATATTAGAACGTGAATTTTAGCGATCGTATGAACCGACCAAGGTCATACGTAGTTACTACGTAACACAGTACAGACAGAGACAGAGTACTCTGTGCGACGGTATGTTTTTTGTATCTTTCGACGACAGTGGTGTGCGGCCTGGTTACATACACTTATACACACAGCTGAAGGTACGGCCTGGACCGCTAGTCATAGCAATATAATCCTTAGCATGAGAATGGACTCTTGACCGCGACCGTACACAACTCCTGTCGGTCAGAAATCAGAGTTAAGGAAGACAGCCTTCTGCAATTCGAGAACCTAGAGGATTATAGTCCGGGTTGACTCCAACTGCGATAACTTCAGCAACTTCCGTTCCTCGCTCTCGATTTGACCTTGGCTCCTCCTGATTATGTATTGGAGGAGCTTATTTCCTCGTTTGCGGGAGCGGTACCGCGTTTGTTGCGGTTGCGTCGCGAACGACCTCTCCTGCCCTCAACCACAGTAAAGCCATCCTCATCCACTGTACTCGTTTTGGTAGCTGGTGCCTTCCGCTCCCGTGGCTAAACAACCGATGCCGCACCAGCAGAGGTCGGCTGAGGACTTTGGCAAAGGCGTGAAGCCTTTTTCGCGTAAGTTTTTTACGCGGCTGTCTTTAGCGTTGTATTTGGAGCCTGTGACGTGATTGTGTCACTAGCTGCTTGCACACCGATGTCGTTGCTTCGCGTTTACGTTGAGCCGTCCGTCACATCTCGCGTTTCACTGGCCGGTGAAAAATGAGCCACAGCGCTTCGACGCACGTTCACATTGCGCGAAGGTGACGGTGTTGTTGACGCAGCGCGAGTACTATGTAACACTGATACTTCTTACCTTCGGTCCGTTCGAAAGCCTCGAGCTTCTTGTTTATGAGTCCGACTTCAGTCCTGAGTGACGTTATATCCTTTAGAAGTCTTGTGACGTCCACGTGGTCAAACGTCACTGCGGCGGCAGGTTGTATAGGTTCTTCGCCACTTATGTTGATCATCCTGATCCGTTTCTTTGAATACTCGGAAAACATCCTGTAGGTCCTGCTTGCCACGTCCGTGTCGTAGGCTCGTGCTAAGTCTCGGCGGTCTCACTAAGCACCTTCTCAGTTTTTCGAGTTTAGCTTGCGCCATTATAATAATTAATTACACACAATATAAGTAACGTTTGCGATTACACGTCCGTTCATGGTAACGGCTCGGTCGAACTAGAATTATCTTTAGCCGGGAATATTTTAATTTATTTTAATTACGTATTTTATTATGTGACTTAAGCAAAAACAAAATGTACCTAATCGCTTAGTACATAATAGGTGCCTAATATCGATACATAGATACGTGTGTATCTTTCTGGGTTCAATATATACATACATCTTGTGTAACGATTCAGTAAATTCAAAGTAAACGTTCCTCCAGGACTGGGCCGATCGTATTTAGGTCTTAAATGACGAGTCTAATGGCTGTCCTAGAGTTACATGCGAATTTCGGCGCTATTTCGTGCGTCTGCTGGACATAAGGGCAAAGGGTTGCCAGATAATAGGCAATAAAATTCTACGACTTCAGAAATTGAGCGAATCAAGTGTTTATGTAAAAATAGAATGTACAAAATAAGTTCTGAATCTGTTGGGCGCACCGCCTGAAGGAATTGAATTGTTATAATTAATCATTAGTGTCTGTATTTTACATTAGTCATTTGCGACTATTTGTACAGAATAAACAGTTTTTCTTTCTTTAAATTTTACTACAAGGTACAAACAAGGTTTTTCTTTAGGTATGGTTTAAACCGTCGAGCCTGTTTTCGAATTAAGAACTTAACGAAATTCGAAATACAGCTCCTTTGAAAAAACTGACAACTTAGTCCAGTGCTAAATTGTAATTTTTTTTTTGTATTAAGAACATAAAGTTCTTCATAGAAAAAAAGTTGGTAATGCAAAAACTGACCTGGAGTTTTAGGCTAGAACTAAAGTTAGGTTAGGTTAGGCTAGGTAAAAGTTTAATATTCTACATTATCAAATATTGACATACGTCCTGACGCATCATGACGTATAAACCAATGCATCAGAACCCACAACAAGAGATACATCAACCCTCTAATTCGGCGGACATCTTACATAACCAGCGAAGCGTATTAACATAATAAGAATAACAAAAAAATCGTATTAATATTTGTACCGAGGGTTTCGGATTCCTAAGGGATCAAAGGGCGAAGCGACTCCTGAACAGGGCAGAATGGAACGAGCAGAGGGGGGTTGTATGTAAATTTTGTCAAAGTAACATCTGGCTCGGGCCGATACCCGTAAAAATAACGGAGACGCTGATTGTCTTCTCAAATATACATATTTCATTATGTGCCTGTTTCTTTGCTGTTTGTTTGTGACTGACGAACTTCTTGATGGGAGTTTGGCAGAGTTGCGAGATCTTATATGTTATATGATGTTAATTTGTGAAATATCGATGGGTGACTTTGGGCTTTTTAGAACTTTGATAAGTGGTCCAATACAAATCTATTTATATTAGAAGATTGTTTGTAAAGGTCATACACTTTTCACTTACTATACCTGAATAGTACGGTAGAAGCATACACATAATACTTTTAGTTGAATGGCGGATGTATTCTTGGTGGCCCAGGATATCATTTTTAACCGACTTCCAAAAAAGGAGGTTATATGTTCCACTGTATGTATTTATTTTTATGTATGTTCATCGATTTCTCCCCCATTTGTGGACCGATTCTCAAAACTCCTTTTTTTTTGAAAGAGGATACTCCTGGAGTGGTCCCATTGGCACCAAGTCAGGATCTGATGATGGAATCCCAGGGAAATCGAGAGCAATCCTCAAATTTTATTAACAATGTTTTTCATATCTATATAAATAAAAAGAAACGTCCTGACTGACTGACGGACTCATCAACGCCCAGCCCGAACCCTTGGACCTAGAAAGCTGAAATTTTGCACAGAGGTTCCCTTTATAATGTAGACAACGAATATGGAAGGATTTTTCGAAATTCAACCCCTAAGGGAGTTAAATAGGGGATGAACGTAACACGCGGGCGAAGCCGCTGGCAAAAGCTAGTATTTTCTAAAGCTATTGAGACATTTGCATATGGTCATCATCATCTCATGACGCTGAGCTGATGAAGGAAGGTACAACTCTTTAACGGTTAGGAGTTAGGTGGAGGTTCGGGCATAACTCCGTTATTAGACCGATTTGCAAAATTATTTTTTTGTTCGAACAGACAACGGAACTCTTCAAAACATTACAGCAAATTAACCGAGATTGCTGCTATAGCATAAATATGCATTGTTTTGACCCCAACGATGATGAAATTTCGAATTGGTGTGGGGTAGGTACTATAACTAAAAAGTTAAAAAAAAAACAACCGACTTCCAAAAAACACTAGAATGTAAAAAAAAATACTTTAATTTCGGAAGGCGGTGACAACAAATTAATTTAATGCGTATCCAAAGTCACCGAATTCCGAAATTAAAATTATTTTTCACTAGTGTTTTTTGGAAGTCGGTTGTTTTTTTTTTGTTAATTGCATTGGAGAAACACTTCTGGTTATACACGACGAAGATAACCCTTCATAATTCCACGATTAACACTATATACAGGGTACATTTTTTACCAGTGCGCAAACTGTAACCATGAATTCAGTAAAAAAAGAAATTCGTCGGTTATACAAAAAAAAAAAAACAACTGTTCCATACATTTTGATCGGGTAGGTATTGCACTTTTCTATGAAACAGCGGATTTGTTTTGTATAACCGACGAAATTTTTTTTTGCGCTGGAGTGTCGTGAATGATGTGCTGAATTCATGGTTACAGTTTGCGCACTGGTTAAAAATATATCCTGTATAGGCGTACTCATACAAGTAACTTCTAGAAGTTGTTTCAAGTTATTATTAAAATAAAACATTACTTGAAATGGAGGAGTTTGCCAAGAATTTTCACTCAACGTAATAATTGACTTGAGCTTAAAATAGTAGTATTCCTGAGACATTGAGGAAATACGTCATGACAATATTGTGTAAGCAAGAACAAAGTTCAGGCTATTAATATTATTAACCTTTGTTGCTTATACAAATTGTGGTCTTTCTATACAAATTACGGCGTCTTGACGCTGAATTATTTGGTTGCGTCAAAGGCTGAAATGCTCTTGTAGGGTATCAAATTACAAGAGCTGTAAAGAACAATACAAGCGTTGTTGGCAATATTAGTTAGAAACACAAAAGTAGGTATTTCATCACTTCAATTAAGTTTCTGTGATAAAAATGTCTACCCAATAAAGAAAGTTTTTGGCCGTTACTAGCTTGAACTTTCTATTAGCTATGTACAATCACCAGAAGAGATAAGAAACCAGGAAAGGACACAATATTTTTTTGGGCCCGCTAGTAAACGGTAGCGTATATTAATAATATTACACATAAAAAAAAAAATATCATCTGCTTATAAATAACAGACCAAATTTTTTATTAATATCTAACCGGAATAACGAATTAATAGTAAAAGTGTTATGGTAAAAAATACGAGTTTAGGAGCGCTTTTAGGTTTATTTTAACATGAGAAAAAGTGTTATAGAAGCTCTATGGCCACTGACAGAAGTGATAGACAACATTATTGTTTCCGATTTTTTCTAGCTAGTTGCATGAAAGTGTTTCTTCTGTTCTTTTCGTATTTTTATTCGCAATATTTTATATTTATTTTATATATATTTTTAAAATTAGTTGAGGTCGGCGTTTCCTATCTGACTAACCTGAGAAGAAAGGAAGAAACAAACTCAGAGGTTAATTTCGAGACTCTCTCAGAGAGAAAAAAAATAGATTAATGTAATAACTGTGCCTTCTCAGATTTTTGAAAACTTGTAAAAATATGAAATTGTAAAAAAAAAAAAAACTGTGATATTGATAATATAAATACTAGAAACAAACTCAAATTTGTTGTTCCTACAACAAGACTCGAGAAAATAGGTGGCTCGTTTAGATGTCAATACGCTCACGCTTTTAGAATAAACCTCAAAGGCACGTTTAAGATCTACGCCTTAATAAATTCAAATAATTCATAAGATGTAAGTTGTGTTAGAAAGACTTTTGTACCGATAAAGGTTATATTGAGTACAAACTGGGATTGAGCTGCTCCAATTTTTACATAATTAATGTTGGTCTTTTTTTTGCAAACTTTTTATTTTAAATTATACTTTTATCCTCTTTGACATTTTAATAAAATTATGTACACAATGATATGAATATTTACTTTGAATACTATTATGATTATTGTGAATTTGACTTCATAGTCAAATTCCTATAAAAAAAGTATTTATTTGTTTATTTAAATATACTTTATTGAACACCACAAAAGATAACATAACAAAAAACAAGGTACACTACAAAATATACAATGGGCGGCCTTATCGCTTTCCGCGATCTCTTCCAGGCAACCTTGGCATGGACAGCGATTGGTCTAGATATAAAATGGGGACGATATGAGGGGGGGAGTATATGACCTACATAGGTCCTATTATACTAAAAACGTATATTTTCTCTTTCTCAATTTTTAATGATAATCTGGCAGTTTGAGTTATTTATGCGGCCTCCCTAAATATCCTTTCTTTGATGTTGTTCGTTGAATCGTAGAGCTCCTTAAGTTCTGAGTTGAGGTGCACGTTTACCGACAAATGCGGTCACTGACTTGACAAGTTCATTCAATCTGTGTGGTTGTTTCGCCAAAAGATAATTTCAAACACTAATTTACACTGTCTTTACATGATCGCAATCAAATATTACGAGTGTGTCTGGACTTTAAAATAATCTGGAACCTCTTTGTTTCGGCCTTTCTTCTCAGATTAGTCAGAGAGGAAACGCCGACCTTATCTAGTTTTCAAAATATGGTAAAGTCTTTGTACAAAACTGTGTGTGGCTGGTTCCTCGAAGCGAAAACTGAAACTTTGAATTCAACGGTTCTCATTTATTTATTTTTTAGTCAACAAGTTAAAAACCTCAATCAAAACAGTCTTTAAATTAATTGGCATACAAGTACTCCACGTAGATCAGACCAAAGTCGTTCTCAAAACCTAATTCGTCACCCTTCAACGAACATATTCACGACCTTACATGATGAGCTAACAATAGAAAACTATTCAAAGTCTCGAATACAAATGCCCATTATTTAGCCACAAAGCCACGTTAGCAATACTTGTCAAGACTTTACCAATTTATTTGCTTTGCCTGAGGCAGTTAATAATTGGCGAACGAAGGTATTATCGGCAACACAACACGCCACCGTGTCTGTGAGTAGTCTAGAGTTCTAGACTGTGTCAGCCTGTGTTCCAAGACAAGGTCAGTTGTATTAATTATTCTGTGTGGTTTGTGTGATCTTTTTGTTATTGATGGAAAACAATGGTGGGCTGGTTCTGAAGTGGATTAAGATTTAGTAATAAAGCGATTTTCAGAAAAGCGTTGGTTAGGTTTGTTTCAAATAAATGAAACCGTCTAGGTACAAAGCCGCATGTCAGTGGGTACAACTTGTATAACGAAAACCACTAAAAGGCGCTATCAATTTCAAATTATTGTTGGACTGTACAGCTTTGCATTCTGTTACATTTTATTTTGTTGGCTCACCGACATAAATGTTGCACTGAAAGGTAATTTTATTTAAAAGGAAACTTATAATAATACTTTGCTTTTTGTTTAAGAATGTACGTCCAAAAATATCAAATAGGTGTGTTTCTACAATATATTTATTTTCTTCAATCCTCTTGCAACTCGATTTATGAAGAATGTCCACTGGATGGCCGCTATCTCAGATAGCCTCAACGTTGTGCGACGTCATAAACTGTCGCGTCGACTTGTAAGCGAGTCCCTCGGGAGAACTCCTGTAGATCTATGAGCGCCTGGTACTCGCACGCATTGTTTCTAATATGAGGTCGACGTTGAGATAAAGAGATAAGAGATTTTTAAAATAAGGAGTGTGGATGCCGTTAGCAGTTTTAGGGGTTATGGTCCATTGCACAGTTCAAAGGCGTCATAGGTTTTTTTCATCAAATAACTTCTCCCGCTCTGGGTGGAGCAGGAGGGCGTGTCAGACTTTTGACTTTTACTTACTAAAACCCACCCGTGTTCACTCTGTAGCCTGTGTGCCAGGGGTCACGGTATCTCTTACACATCTCGAACAACCCTCGCCCCTGGCAGACCATAGAAGGGTTCATAGATGTTTTTTCACGTTTTCTATTTTAAATTGGTCTTCAGTACATATTATATAGTGTATAAAGAACCAATTCAAAGTATCAGTTCTTCGTGTCTGGTACAAAATTTAGTTAGTTAAACTGCGGAGACTTCTAGCCACACAGTGTGACGTGTCATCGAAAAAGGCAACTTTCTTTAAGAGCGCAACATGAGCGATGTCGTTATCAGTGCTGGTGTAAGAGCTTGCTATAAAACCGGCCGCGTCGACGTGTTGGCGACTCCGCTGGGAATAGGACGCGCTCTTAAATATACGCTTCCCTGATATTTTCTCATCTACGCACAGTGAAGGCGAAACGCTACTGTTGTACGTCAAAAACGCTTACTTAGCTAATAGTCCCCGTAATAAGAGTTTGTTGGGCCCTAGTTCTTTTGATATTAATATCACTTTATCATGATTAGTTTTAATAAATTATCAACTGTGCGCGACGCACCTTCTTTACAGTTTACTTTTTAGTGTATTTTGTACAGTGTTTTTTTATATTTCGAATGCTATTTATTTTGATGCTTTTTGTCCAAGATTAAAACAGTCTTCCACCGACCATTACGGCGTTTACTTCGTAGAATAGTCCCTTAATAGTAAAAGTCTAGTAACCAGCAGTGGTGTTCAGGTACAGTCCCCTTCATCGTGGTCCTTCGACAGCCAATCTAGTAGATAGTAGTGATGGTGCTTACTCGTGCGGCTGCCAAGATGGGAGCTGAAGGGAACGCTGTGGAAAAGGAACTGGAGCAACCAGAGCCCAGCCACTCATCCGCCAACGCGGCGGCCGCAGTCCAGACCCCTTCTAGGCCCGTCTCCGGCAATCAGACCTCGCCGAGGTCCGTCACTACCACCCAGACTCCGTCGAGACCAGTAAGTAGAACTTCATCTCGTTCTTCTGCTACAATGGTGGCTAGAAAGTTAGCCGTAGAGGCTTTACATGCTCGCCGTATGGTTGAATTAGAGCAGGAGGCCGCAGAAAAGCTCGCCGCAGAAAAGCTCGCCGCAGAAAAGCTCGCCGCAGAAAAGCTCGCCGCAGAAAAGCTCGCGCGACAGCGCGAGGTAGCAGAGTTGGAACTCCGAGCGGAATTAGCGGCTATAGACGCCGATGCCAGTCATCATAGTTCGAGAAGCAGCCGTTCGGTCAATGACTGGCTACAGAATTCAAAAGCTGCTCTGAAAGATGATCCAGCTGGCCTAGCTGACCCCGTTGAATTTAATTCTATTATCTCGGCCGTTCCCTCTCGCCAGGCTGTAGTTACCGCAACCCCAGTATCGCCTAAAAAACCGGCTGACCTAGCCACCACAGCCACAAATGTTAACATGCATCTTTGTTCCAGCGATTCAGACCGTCTTGTGAAGTCGTTAGGAATTCTCATAGATAATGTTAATAAAGGCGCTTGCCACCGTAGGGGTGATAGGGATTTTCCTTTGCCGTTTTTCGATGGTAAATCACATCTAGAATGGCTTTCTTTTAAAAGAACCTTTCTGGATACGATGGACTCGCATTCTGCAGTGGAAAATCTAGCTAGGTTGAATAAAGCATTGAAGGGATGCGCGCGTGAAGCGGTCATGATGCTGCTGGCGACGGCGCGCGAGCCTAATGTAGTGCTGCGCGCGCTCGATACACGCTTCGGCCGCCCCGAGCTTATAGTGGCTCAGGAGGCAGCTACAATGCGCGCTTTATCGCGCGTCTCGGGTGAAGGTAAAGACCTTGCTATTTTTGCTAGTCGTGTTCGTAATTGTGTGGAAGCGATTCGGTTACTCGACCAGCCTCACTACCTATCATCGCCAGAGCTGATTCAATCGGTTATTTCTAAAGTCCCCCCACTGTTACGAGCACAATGGGTGGCCTACGCCAGCAGTCACGCGGTCAGTGGTCAACCCATGCTCGACATGTTCGCCGACTTCCTGGTCGAGATAGTCGAGCTGCAGTCTAGATTCGGCCTCCTCCCTGAATCGGCTGGGGCGCCGAGTTTGACTTCCGCTGCCAATAGCCGAGTCAGGGATAAGGTGCACGCAGTCGTTGCTGAAGAGAAATCTCGGTCGGCATCTAAAAATAGTTCATCCACGACTGCTGCAGGCAAAATTCATTGTGTTTTATGTCAACAACAGCATTCATTGACGCAATGTGACAAATTTCTTTCCTTGTCAGTAGATGACAAGTGGCATTTAATAAAAAAGAAAAGAATTTGCCACAGGTGTCTCAAAAAAGGTTGGCATAAGCTAAGTTTATGTTCAGCGAAAAGTTTGTGCGACATTGGCGATTGTAAATTTCGCCATCATAGGTTGTTGCACAGTGCTAGTGAGCGCGCAGCCGCTGCTCACGTAGGCGTAGAAGAGGACGACGACCCTGTGCCGTCCACGACGAGCTCAGACCCGTGTGCGTTGAGCTACGTACCTATAGTTTCTCTTGCTGAAGGGAAAGAGATCCTGACCCACGCGTCAACTTCTTTTTCAGCTGAAAGTTCGGCGCGATCGCTGAGTTTTCGTCCTCTACTGAAAGTTGTTGCTGTAACTGTGTCCGGTCCGTCTGGTAGTATCGATACTTATGCCTTGTTGGACGACGGGTCGACCGCTACTTTTATTGATGCGGAGGTCGCTGCTAAGATAGGTATTAAGGGGCCTGAAGGACACGTTCACGTAGATTGCATAGGGGGCCTTAATAAGAACGCACTTGTGCGTTACGTCGACTTCTACATCAAGGGTCGTCACGCGAAAGATAGTCACCTTATTCGTAGGGCTAGATCTATTGAGGGTCTAGGGGTGTCATCACAGTTTGTCAACAGGGATGCCGTCACGAAATACCCATATCTTGCGGATCTTGCAGATGAGTTGTGCTATGGTAAAATTCAGCCAATGCTCATCATTGGCATTGACAACTGGCATCTCACCGTATCTAGGGCCACACGTAAGGGGTCTAAGTCACAACCTGTCGCGATTCTTACTGCGCTAGGTTGGGTATTGTTCGGTTTCGGTTGTAGTTCAACTGCTCGCGTTGATGTTGTCAGCCACGCCACACTGTTTGAGTCTGCGACTGTAGGCCAGAGCGACCGTTCCGAATTAGAGCAGCTTATTAAGGAGCAGTACAAGCTCGAGTCTATAGGTATTTCGAAACGTGAGGCGCGCAATGCTGATGATGAACGTGCTGGCCAGATTATTGAGCGCACAGCACGCATGCCCAGTGGTCGTTTTGAAGTAGGTCTGATTTGGAAGTCTGACGTTTTATCGGTACCTGATAGTTACAACCTCGCCTTATCTAGGTTTTTAGGCTTGGAGAAGAAGTTGTGTAGGGATGGTGGCTATGCGGAGCGGTATCGTGCCAACGTTCTTGATATGGTTGGGAAGGGCTACGCCGAGCTGTGTCCAGAGGCGCCCACAGGCCCACGTATTTGGTACCTGCCTCACTTCGGCGTAGTCAACCCAAACAAACCTGATAAGCTGCGGGTTGTGCACGATGCCGCAGCCAAATCTGAGGGCGTTTCGCTAAACTCGTTGTTGTTACCAGGCCCTGACCTGCTTCAGCCACTACTGCGCATTCTTTTTCGGTTTAGGGAAGGCAAAATTGGGTTGACCGCGGATATACGGGAAATGTTTCCGCAAATTAAAATTCGCGTTGAAGATCGCGACGCGCAGAGGTTTTTGTGGCGCGATAGTCTGCTCGAACCGCTGCGTATTTACCGGATGTCGTCGATGATGTTCGGTGCCGCTTCCAGTCCCTTTACGGCAATTTACATTAAGAATAAAAATGCGGTTGAGCATCAGACACGATACCCAGACGCAGCGCGTGCAATCATTTGCGACCATTATATGGACGATTGCATCTGCAGCCTTGACAGCGTGGATGAAGCAGCAAAACTGGCCGCTGATATTTACGCTGTCCACAAAAACGGGGGTTTTGAAATGCGTGGCTGGGCCTCCAACAACGCCTCAGCCCTAACGTTGTTACCGAAAGAGACATTGCTGGAGACGCCGGTGACGTCACTTGTGGACCTGGGCCACCTGGCCACTCCTGTGAGGACGCTTGGCCTTATTTGGCAGCCCACTACAGACTGTGTCGGTTTCAATATTGGATTAAAAAAGGGTGGGCTACCAAAAAAGCTTACCAAGCGGGTGGTTTTGGCCCACGTGATGCGGGTTTTTGATCCTCTCGGAATTATTGCGCCTCTAGTAGTTACCGGTCGCATCATGTTCCAAAATGCGTGGCGCAAGGGTCTCGAGTGGGATGAAGAACTTTCTCAGCGGGACAGTTCAGCGTGGAGACTATGGTTTGAGGATTTGTTTAGGGTTGCCGAATTGCAGATCCCACGCTGCTACTGCCTAGCCGACTGTGAAGTGAATCACTGCGAGCTTCACGTTTTTTCCGACGCCAGCGAATCTGCCTATGCTGCGGTGGCTTACTGGCGTTTCGTGCTTAAGGATGGGGAAGTCAAGCTCGCACTGATTTGCAGCAAGGTCCGTGTAGCTCCCTTAAAGCCGGTGTCGATTCCGCGGTTGGAGCTGCAGGGAGCATTGATCGCCGCGCGCCTCGCTTCAACAATCTGTGATTCTCATCGTTTCAGACCCGTCAGGCAAGTTTTTTGGTGTGATTCAATGACGGTGTTGAGCTGGTTACGAAGCGAGGCCCGCTCATTCAAGCCTTTTGTTTCGCACAGAGTCGGTGAGATTCTGGAGTTAACGAGCGCCAGTGATTGGCGGTGGGTGCCTAGCGAGTTGAACGTCGCTGACGATGCAACCCGGTTAAAACGCACTACGTTGTCTCTAGAGTCTCGCTGGATCACTGGTCCAGAATTCTTACTTTCTTCAGACTGGCCTAGTAAGCCTTGTAGTCCCTCAGAGTACCCAAGCGTCAATGAAGAAATTAGGAATTCTGCATATACCATTGCAGCAGTTCACCTCATCGGTAGCGTTGAGAGGCATGTGCCCGTCTCAGCCGATCCCAAACGGTTTAGCTCTTGGCTGAGATTGGTACGAGCAACATATAGAGCTCATAAATATCTAACTCAGATCAGAATCCATTCTTTATCACGTAGGGGGTTTCATGTAGAGAATTTAGTGCGTGAGCAAGGGGGGATATTAACGTTTTCTTTTCAGCCGTCAAGCTCTTTTGGCTCTCTACACTCAACGCATGAGACAGCTGCCGATATACGCCTGGCCGAGACGCATATTTTGCGCCAGGCACAGCTGGACTCATTTCCTGATGAGATGATGTGTCTGAGTAGACTCCCACCCCTGCCCATACCTCGCATCAGTCGGCTGTTCCGATTGTCGCTGATTGTGGATGAAGAAGGCCTACTACGACTATCCAGTCGTATCGCTTCAGCCTCGGGAGTGCCTGAAGCTACAAAGAACCCCATCGTCCTCGACGGGAAATACCCTACCGTCCAATTACTGGTGGACCACCACCACCGCCGAGCCGCCCACGCCAACACGGAGACCGTGGTCAACGAGCTTCGTCAGAGCTTCTACTTGGTCGGCTTAAGAAACGTCGTCCGCTCCGTTGCCTTCCGTTGCCAGCTATGCCGCATTCGCCGAGCTGAGAAATTCCAGCCGCCCACTGGGAATCTACCGGAGGCACGTTTAGCTCACCACAAGCGTCCTTTTACATTCACTGGGTTAGACTACTTCGGGCCAGTTCAGATATCTATTGGCCGAAGACGGGAGAAGAGATGGGTCGCTTTGTACACGTGCCTAGTCGTGCGCGCCATCCACTTGGACGATGTTGGAAGCTTGTCGACGGATTCTGCTGTAATGAGTCTTCGGCGTTTCGTGGCTCGCAGAGGAACGCCGTCTGAGATCTGGTCTGACAATGGCACCGCTTTCATCGGGGCAAGAAAAGAACTCGGTGCACTCTACGGGAACGCAGCTATGGAATATGCTGCGACGGAGAAAATCAGTTGGCGCTTCATTCCCCCGTCATCTCCGTTTATGGGTGGAGTATGGGAGCGACTCGTGAGAAGTGTGAAGACGGCACTCCGAGCGACCCTCACCGAACGTGCTCCGACAGAAGAAGTCCTCCGAACCGTGCTGGCAGAAGCAGAAGGGCTCATCAACTCCCGTCCCCTGACGCACGTCTCGGTAGAGCCCGGCAGCGAAGAGGCACTCACTCCAAATCATTTTCTCCTTGCAGCTTCGTCGGGGCGCCCTGTTCCAGCAACCTTGACGGACTGAGATCTAGTGTCAAGAAGCGGCTGGCGCAAAGCAGTCAGATTGGCGGACCACTTTTGGCAGCGCTGGGTTAAAGAGTACTTGCCGAATCTTATTCCCAGAACAGGGCAAGGCGATGTTCCAGAGTTAGCTGTGGGCGATCTGGTCCTAGTGGCTGATGGCAACCTACCGAGGGGCTCCTGGCCGAGAGGGCGCGTCTCAGCGACTTACCCGGGTCGCGATGGGGTGATCCGAGTGGCAGACGTCAGGACTGCAGCGGGCACACTGAGGAGGCCCTTGAAAAAGCTGCTCAAGCTGAGGGCTTAACTTTGGGGGGAGGAATGTGCGCGACGCACCTTCTTTACAGTTTACTTTTTAGTGTATTTTGTACAGTGTTTTTTTATATTTCGAATGCTATTTATTTTGATGCTTTTTGTCCAAGATTAAAACAGTCTTCCACCGACCATTACGGCGTTTACTTCGTAGAATAGTCCCTTAATAGTAAAAGTCTAGTAACCAGCAGTGGTGTTCAGGTACAGTCCCCTTCATCGAAGGACCACGATCGCACTTTTACTTTATTCTACGCTACAAAAGCTATGCGTCGGTTTTAAATTATACCTACAACGGTGAAGATTTCCAGGTTTTATAAGTTTGCAACAATAATGAACCCGCAATACATCTTCTATTCTTCACACCTGTCCACTGACCCTGTCCGCGGTTGTCAGTGAAGGATTTATTAAGTACCCGTGACCCACAGGCGTCGGCTATAATGGGGTAAATGAAAAGGGCAGTTACACCCTCTCCGCCGTGTGGAATCAATTAGTGTAGGTAACACGGGGCTCCACTTCCGTCGTTGGCTAGTTTGGGATTCAGAGGCAGATCATTTAGGTAATATTTGGACATAAACTTACCTAAATGTCTTGGCTTTGAATTGAGTGTTCTCTACAATTAATAAATAAACATTATATGCTAAAAGCACATGGTTCATGTTTGTGAGACTCCTCTGCCCAACCCTTCGGGGAAACAAGTCGTGATGTTATGTTATACTAGCTGTTGCCTGCGGCTTCTCTCGCGTGGAGGTTGAAAATTATCCCATAGGAACATACTACCGGGATGAAAACGATAGTTTTCATCCCGGTAGTAAAATTTCATCCAAATCCGTTTAGCCCATTTTTCGTGATTGGGTTACAAACACCCAAACATATTCATACATTTTCACATTTATAATATTACTAGCTTTTGCCCGCGACTCCGCCTGCGCTGATGTCAGTTATCGCGTAAAAAAAGTAGCCTATATCCTTTTTCATATCTTCGCCAAATTTCATGATGATCGATTCAGCGGTTCAGGCGTGAAAGCGTAACACACAGACAAACAGAGCTATAGTATTATTAGGGATGTATACAAGTTACTTGTTTTCTTTAAATATAAATAAATATAGTAGGATTACGTGAATACGCTACGAAAATTATTTTACTCAGAATCGAATTACAAAATTCTAAGGAATGTGGTAAAATTCGAGTCCAAAGTTCAAACAGTTTTCTGAACAGTAGATCGTAATTCAAATTCAAACAGTTTTATTTGTAGAACATAGGTAAAATACAGATGTTAATTCAAACCAGTGCTTTTTTAATTTATGAAATTTTGGTTTTCTAATCGATACAACAGGACAGGTGCTTCACGCAATATCTTCCTTAGTTCTTTCAGCAATTCCAAATATACAATTGTCAAAACCTCTACGAGCAGTTATTCCACCAAGTGAGAACCCCCTTAGAGTGCGTATCACTAACTCTAACATTGTTCCGATTTACGGTAATAGAAATATGAGTTATTAAGCGTGCGCCGGCGGCGGCGGCGGAAGCCTTATCTCTATTATTGTACTTGCAATGATCTCCGATAACGCTTTTATTGGCAGCCTCCAGCCGGAACAAATGGCTCTTTGCACCAATAATATCTGTTCCAATGTTTGTGGCTCTGAGTATGAAGACACGCTGTAGACAGCGCTTCTGTTGCTGACTGTAGATAGCTTCCACAAACTGGTAGGAATAAGCAATAACTATACCTATCTAGATACAGATAAACCTAAAATTTGTTGATTTATTATTTTTTGTAACAAAAAGTAACAAAATGCCTTCAATGAGCGAGCATGGCTCTCGTTCTTTCGTTTATTTGAATGGTTTAAATGCGTTGGTTATTCAAAGTAGCAGCTTAATGTTTTAAGAGTCTGATTATCATTCAATCATCAGTTAAGTTGGGGACATGCTGGGACACAGGCCTCCTCTCTGTAAGAGGGACTAGGTAGTAATCTACCACGCGGGACCAGTGCGGCTTGGTAGATGTCACATGTCTTTGAATTTTTGGTTCTAGGACATGCCGGGTCCCTCACGACCCTCGTTAATGGCTTTGAGAGCAATGGTGATAAAATAATTATGAAGTAAAGCACCTGCTGGTTCAAACCTACGACCTACCAACTGGGTCACCGCTGCTCACATTTTCGCCATAGGTTCATTGCTTAGATTTTTGCTGGAAGTTTTCTGAAGAATGAATCAATAAATGCTATCTTAGGTTGTCTAAGCTTATACCTACTTGAGCACTATCTTAACTGTGCTCTATAGCTTGTCTTATTAATACTCTAAAGGCTCACGAGTATATCGAAATAAAGACGTTCTGGAATGATGGAGATGACTCCTGTTCGCTGTAAAAGATTATGATAATCGAATTGTGGATTTATTGTTGTACGCCCAGAAAAACGGGCCCTGTATGAAATTATAGTGGTAGGGCGAAAGAGAGCACGTGAGTGGGATAGATATTGATTGTCTTATTATTGGGGATAACTTTATTACTTTAGGCATGTACGTACTGTTCTATGACGATCAAATACAATTTTGATAAATGCCATGACAACAGCCCGCCCCCTTTAAAAGGGACTTACACGTAACTAGTGAAATGTTGGTGTCTAATGGGTGTATCTCTGCCTAGCCATTCAAGGATTACAGGTCGTGCATGTAATCTTTGAAGGGTTTTTTTTTGGAGGGTGGGAAATCATCAAATGACTTCTCCCGCTCTGGGTGGAGCAGGAGGGCGTGTCAGACTTTTACTGACTATAACGCACCCGTGTTCCCTCAGTTACCTGTGTGCCAGGGGCGACGGTATCGCTTTCGAACAACCTGCACCCCTGGCAGGCATCGGCCCTTGCGGACCCCACCAGTTGTTGCTGACATCTCTGACGGCGCACGTGGAACACTACGCGCCGTCCCGCTTACCACTTTTCGGCCGCTACTTCATCGGCTTGAAGGCAAAAGCCCTGACGAGCGGCCCCACCTTTGGGTTCCTCTTCGCTTCACCGTGGCTGGGAGACCAGGGCTACTGAGCCCCCCCCCCCGCAACGACATTGCGGGATCCTCGGGGGGACCTTTGAAGGGTTAAGCCGAGGTGTGTTCTGATATCTCAACAGAATCCTTTGCCGGATACAATTGGTTCTGTCAACAAAAATACGATTTCGAGGTGCCGAATAATATTTTTGATGATATACGCAACTATACGAAGATTTTGTGTTTAAAAAATTATTTAATCTTTACTTCTATTATACTAAAAGCGTTCTACATCCTTAAACAATTTTTAAAGTGAGATTTCTACGTGTCGTCGCTTCAAGAAGCGCCCAGCGCAGGCATTCGATGTGAAGAGTCGCTTCGAGTTAAGAGCCTTACAAAGAAAATACCGTAATACCGTCCTCGCCGAAATAAACACAAGTCCTCACAAAAAACGACAGAACAAAACTTTTGAGATCCACGGTTAACGTGGCTGAGGAGTTCTTACCATGACTCCTGTCTTTTGATAAATTTTCGACTTGGCAAGAAATGTCGCAAGGGCGATCATTTTGGTTCTGTATATCACGAGCAGTAGACCTTTTTGGGTGTTTTTAGTGTGAATAGAATATTTACATTTATTTGCAAAGAAAGTGGGTATTATAAATTAGATGTTACAAATAATGTTAGAGTTCTTGTATGTACATTCTGCTGTGACTAGCACATGATTAAGATTATGACAACTGCATACCTTGGAAAGATACGAAAAAAAAAAACATACTTTTCGTTGACAGACATTATAGCGATCAATGTGCAAAGGGAAAGTTAGTGGCAAATTATAAAATTTTTGCTTTTTTCGGGATGCAGTTCTAATTACCTACTTAAAATAACCGTAAATAGAAAACAAAAAAATGACACTTTGCTGACATAAGATATCAAGAAACTTCCGCGTGCCCAACTAAATCAAAATAATATTAAATCGTAAGCATTTGTTTAAAGTTCAACCGTTTTGCAAAGTGATTGGTGCTCAGAAGTTTGGATGGCCAATGAAAGGGATTAGGGGCTTGCTTCTTAAGTTTCATGTTTTTCCTAACTTTTATGGTGTTTTGTTTTTGCAGTAAAGTTTTAACGTGATGGTTTTAGACATTTGGCCTCTTGGTGCATAACTTGTCTTATACACATAAGCTGCAACATTCAATAGAGTTTTCTAATTATAATTAAAAACATTCATTATCATTTCAGCCGGAGTCTTCCGGCTGAAATGATAATGATACGACTGCTGGACATAGGCCTCCCCCAATTTGGGGGGGCTTGCCATAATCGCCACGCTTGGAAGGCGTGTTGGCGATCGCAGTATGGTGGTAAAATGCATAGAGAACACTGCTGCCCATTATCTAGTAAGTCCCTTAGTCGCCTCCTACGACACCCAAGGGAAGAGATGGGATGATGCTATTCTTTACGTCCGGCATCACACGGAACCGGTAGGTAATTAAAAACATTACATAAAACATTGTCATGTCGGGCTGATTTCCTGTTTATTTATTCCATAACAGCTTAAACTATCATTACAGAGTTTACCCTAATGCGATAGTTAAGAACTTAAACTAATAACCTAAGCTAACCATAACCAAATTAAATTAAAAATATTAAAAAATAACAACAGTATTAAATTATAACATAATTAAAATACAAAACAGTTTAACATAATTACTTACTACAAAACATGATTTAACAAATAACAAACATAAACACAAACATACTTTACTTATATTAAGAAAAAACTAAGTGTTATTTTGCATATAGCATAATATAAATAATAGGTCTTTACCTATGAAATTGCCGTTTTGTATGAAAAAATTTAAACGATTTTTTTTCATGAATTTTTTATTTGTATTAATCGAAGTAATCACCCATGCAATCAATGCATCTTTGCCATCGCAGTGGCAGTTTATTGATGCCCTTCTTAAAGAAATCAGCTGGACGGGAGGCAACAAATTCTTCAAAGGCATTTTGTACTGCCTCTCGGGTATTAAATTTTTTTCCCGCCAAGAAGTTATCCAAATTCTGGAAAAAGTAGTAGTCTGTAGGCGCAAGGTCTGGTGAGTAGGGCGGATGACGGAGAGCTTCCAACCCCAGTTCTTGCAACTTGGAGACCGTCTGCTGTGCAGTATGAGGTCGCGCGTTGTCGTGCAGGAGCAGCGGAGACGAGCGATTGACCAATGCTGGTTGGAGATGCGCCAGCTTCTCCATCATTGTGTTCAGTTCTTCACAGTACACATCTGCAGTAATGCTCACCCCGTTTGGTAAGAAGCTGTGATGAATCACACCGGCGCTAGACCACCAAACAGTGACCATCACTTTTCTAGGGGTAAGTTTTCGTTTAGGGCATTGTTTAGGTGCTGAACCAGGATCCAACCAACTTGCTGAGCGCTTACGGTTATCAAACAGAATCCATTTTTCATCGCAGGTAACAATGCGGTTCAAAATTCCTTCATTTGTGTGTCTGTTGAGCAGTGCAAGGCACGTCTCGACGCGTACTTCGCGCTGGCGATCATTGAGTTCGTGGGGCACCCATTTGTCAAGCTTTTTTACCTTGCCAATTTGACGCAAATGGACCAATATTGTTTTGACGCTAACGTCGAAAGCTGCTGCTAATTCAGCCGTAGATTGTGTATCATCAGCTTCCACAATCGCCTTTAATTCGTCATTGTCGACCAAAGTCTTCGGACGACCGCGAGGTTCATTTTTCAGGTCGAAATTTCCAGAACGGAAGCGAGCAAACCAATAACAGGTGTTGCGTTGGTTTGTAGTGTTAGCTCCGTAAACGTCGTTGATGTTGCGTGCCGCTTGTGCCGCGTTGCTGCCACGACGGTACTCATATTCCATAATTACTCGAATTTTTAACGTATCCATGATGACGAAAAAGATTGAAATGCGATGAAAATGTAACACTAATCAATAAAGAAATGACTACTTTTAGAAAAAAAAATCCATGTTTTAAAAATAAAATTAATTTGAAATTAGAATTCTTAGCCAAACAAAAATTATTTTGATTTGAAATGGCCAGTACTGCAGAACGGCAATTTCATAGGTAAAGACTAATACCCTTGCGAATTCACTCAAACAACATGTAAACACATCAATCCGAGTTTGAAGATCGTTGACGGTACGAATAGCTCTGGTAAGGGACCTGTGGGGGTGGGGTAACCGTAATTCACATACAGCGTATAAAATAACTAAGTATGCCTCAAGCTAAGGCTAAAAGATTCACTCTAAGCTTTCAAAACTAGGTGATCAAACAAAATAAAAACTTACTCCAATATTTCTCCCTGGCGACACTAACTCGAGAATCTTATGAACCGACGGATCCCTAACTTCGACTCGTGTTGATTAAAACAACATTCTGTGCGTCAAACTTGTGTCCTCGACTGAGCACAAAAGTCACTCTCACACAATTATGCGTTTAAACGCGTCTGATGCGAACCATTTTTGTAACTTTTCTCTTTGGGATTCAGCCCCGAGTTTAAGGGATCTACCCGAGAGTATGTTTTTTCGTATGTTTCTTGAGTTTTTCTTCTGTAAATGTGTCGGCGTGAAGTTTCTTTATGGTTTATTACTTTGCGATTTTTAAGGATGTTCGTTTTTTTTTGTTTTGGTGGATAAACGGAGGTGCAAATGGAGAAATTTTTTGTTATTATTGGGTAAAAAAATGATAGTAATTTTTTTCCCAGTTACGTATTTGATCATGACGTTTTGAATCTTTGTTCCATTGAAACACACTTTTGAATCCTACGAAACAATCCAGCAAGAACAGTATTTTTAAGCCAGTCGCCTTGCAGTCGGGAACGAAATCCACGACAACTTTTAATAAATCAAAGACTTGACAATCTGCATAATCACAAAACTCCGAAAAGTTAGCAACATGTTTCCCCACAAAGACATAGCTTGATCTCCCAATCAGGGTTTAGTAAAAAAAACAGAAACAAACGCAAGCCGTCACAAACGATCAACGATATTCGTCGGCGGCAAACAGCGGCGTTCAGTTTCCGCCACCTATTCGTGTCCAAAAATACCATCGCGCTGCCGAAATAGGTCACCAGCAGAAAGGCATTGTGAATAGCAAATACGATGTAATTTGGCGGAGTGGGACGATAATGGGAGACGGGCGTTGCGAGCCGGCCCTACATGACCTTTGTAATAATTCGGATCATTTTTATTATACCTGCCTTTTCTACCTAAATAAATGTTAGTGTAGGCCGCAATAAACGTTTGCTTTTGCATTTACGTGATTTACAACGCGTTGAGTGCGAAATGATGGTCAGAATTGGTCTTACGGTCTTGACTCTCTTTGTTTGGATGTGAACGGAATATTAAAATGGCAACGTGTAAATATTACGTAAGGTACCATTTTGGTCGTAAAACCCTGCAAGGATTTGATTGTGCTTATGTTTCCTTTAGACGCAATGCTAAGAGGGAATTGGATATCTTGACTAAGAATGCAACTCACCCTCATGATGATGGCGTTTGCAGCGAGAATGCATGGGTAGCCGTCATCTCCTTCTGCGAAGCAGCAAGGCTCGCGAAGAGGGGCGCACGTGAGGGAAAGGTAGTATAGGCGCCCTTACTGCCCTAATCGCCGCAGGAGACGCCTTGGGCGTCGGGAGTCCCAGGCTGGTTCCTGGCCACCGTAGGCGCGGGTTTGCGCATGGCGAGTAATGGGTAGTTCGCTGTCCGGTTAGGACCAATCCCCGGGTCGACGGCGCGGTGTGTTCCACACGCACCTCAAAGAGATGTCAGCACCTACTGTTGGGGTCCGCAAGGGCCGATGCCTACCAGGGGTGCAAGTTGTTAGAAAGAGATACCGTGGTCCCTGGCACACAGGCAACTGAAGGAACACGGGTGGGTATTAGTCAGTTAAAGTCTGACACGCCCTCCTGCTCCACCTAGAGCGGGAGTAGTTATTTGATGACTTCCCAGCCGAAAAAAAAACCCTTATGATGATTGCACTTTTTATAATTTTCGAAGTTCTCTAAATCTATCATGCTTAGTATGATGGTGGAGGAGTTAAAGTTTTGGAAATACAATTAAAAACGTTTGTTTCAATCAAAAATGGTCCTTCGTTCCACACAAGAAAAAACCTAAATAAATCGCCTACATACATTACACGGACCTCGAACATTCTAGGTAATTTTATTTCTAAGTTAGGGATCAGCATTAATTCTGGAGTAGAAGATTGATCGGCGCTGTACTGGCGACGGACGGAGTTTTTTACTTCACTCATTGACTTAGCGCTCGGCGGGGAGATGAATAGACTCTGAGACCAAGGCGTTGCTGGATGAGATAGATTATGGAGTATTTTCTTTCCTGGCGATGAAGTAATACGTTCGATTAAAATCTTGTCGATAAATACAAGAACATATTAATTTATTGAAGATAAATACAAGAACATATTAATAAAACATCTAAGTTATTTAGAAAATTTCAGAAATGCACACCACCATTGTGTTTGCCAGACTTTAGGCGCAAACAACTTCAAAAGTCACGTCAATCTGTCGTGTTAGTCTGCGGGAACCTCTATGCGTGCACTTTGTGTCATGGAATTCCTTCATAATACGATACAATATCTCTATGCTTACAATACCTGTTACACAACATTAAAAGAAAAGGAAAAAAAAATAAAAAAGTGATGATACATTTTTTCCCCCATAACAACAACTTCGTTGGTCTACTGATTGCAAGCGCAACTTAGTGTGGGCTCTTGAGTTCGATTCCCAAGTATGGCAAAGTATTGTGGGGATTTTCCATTTGGAATATTGTACGAAAAGGCATCCAGCCTTTTCAAACAATAACTTTTTGCTCGGTAAATAGACTGCTCACGAAATGTGTTACATTTACTTCAGAAAGTATTAGTTACTAACAATATTAACATGATATTTTTTTTTATAATTCTGAAACGCTCAAACTAGAAACAGTTTTTTAAGTGTTGTGAATTTTTTTGACTAATTCTGATACCCTATTCTATTATAGCTATTCCTAATTCTATGCAGTAAAGTGCCTTTTTAACATAAAATAAGACTCTTCATTTTTTAGGTGCTCTGTGTTTCGTGTTCTTTCAAAACTGTGCTATTTATATTTGGTATTAATAGTCGCTGGAATTTAATTTATTATAATATTGTTACTTACCAACTTTGACAAAAACTTGACTTAAACGTTGTCTGTCGTTGTTATTTATTTAACTATTTATGTAGGGACCAATAGAAAATATAACAAGGAAAAATAGGAAAGTAGCGCTCCAAGGTAGCTACTGATTGTTTATAAAGAAATCTCATCATACGATTGCTTTAGGCCTAATCAAACTAACATTTACGTCACATATTGTTGTTTTAAAGTGTGGAGACGTTATTCTGGACTCCTACAGGGGCCTTAGTCTGCTATTTTATAAATTTGTCATTCCAACACGATCCCATCGTCATTTTGCTAAAAGTTCGTAATCTGCTAAATTCATAATGGTCGATCAGTGGTCGGTCAATGGTAATAGAATTGTGTTATAATGGCATTTTCGTATTGCCATTATTATAAAATCCGTTACTACAACAATTATTCCTGCCTGATTTCATTTATGTGTATATAAAAAAATTGTGTATATATATTTTACATATTGTTTTTAACATAAATTATTTTAGGAACTGACAAAATTTTAGCAGATTACCCCCTAAGTCAGTAATTCATTTGTCATTATGTACGAGATTACCAATTAATGCCACTTCTTTCAATGGAGTGTGAGTGGCCGACCACTGGAAAGTCATAATGACGCCATTATATTAGTAGATTACCAAATTTGTCAAAATCAACAATTATGAAATCAATGATAGAACATTCTGACACTATTGTAATAGCAGACTTGAGGCCCAGGTCAGTCGGTTTTATGCAGTGGGTAGCGAAGAGATTGTACACACGCTTTGTGTAATTTGAGATTATATGTTTGTTGGAGACACACATCCTGAATGGTTTTACTTATGTGGTTATTTCTTATATTTTTCGACTATTTCTGAACCCATGCAAGTAACATCGAGCTCAGTAGTGCAAAGTACATTAGATAATAATAATATAATGTATTGTTGTAGTGACGCTTCCAGAATAATTGTAACGTCGATTTTACATCCATGTTTTCACATTAAACCCTTTTCCTAGTTTCAACTAAGCGTATACATACGTGTGTAATATTGTAGTTTTTTTTCAAAAAATTTCATAAACATTACATTGGAAAATGTTGTAAAAAATCAGAAGTTGGAGTTTGCTTTGCAGGTGTGGAAATAAAAAGAAGACTGCTTGTAATAACATTACTAGGTATTTCCTAGAGCAAAATGTTTTTATGCTTATAAGCATTGGTCGGGTAATTTTTCTTGTGTTCACACGTTTTCCTTTTTACGCGGGTTGAGCAGGATTCCAATCAAGTAGATGAGTTGGCAAGAATGTACGCTCAGCAGAAATGTAGTTGGTTTAGTTTCTATTTCATTTTCACACCTACTCCTTATATCGTCTAGTTATTGCCCAAACTTCTCATGTTATGATGAATGGTTCTAAATAATATCATTCTGCATGGGTCTGACAACTTGCAGTGAAAGAGCTATGCACACCAAGTTTTCTCACTAAGTTTTCACCATTTCAAACCATCCCTGTCATATTTTCCTACACCTTTAATTCGAGTAGCACATTATGCCTCCTATTTATACAAAACAGGCATAATTTGCCTATTCCAGATTTCGCCCTGCGATCTACGGGATATAATTCTATTCGAAATAATAAACGTCGTTTGCACAAAGGTGTCCCTATTCAGATATATACCTACGCATATTTGAACAACATGACATCATAACTTTCTCTCGTCCTAACCAAAAAGGCTCAACCTTTTATTAAAACAGAAACACTTTAAAAAATCCCTCCATTTCACACATACATAGTGTTTGCGCGGAACGCCTGCTAAAGTGATCATAGCATTCGTGAAGCTACGTGTGTTTAAGCTAAGACTTCTTTTTCTTTTATTTCTTTTCTACTTCTACCGGCAGTTTTTACTTATATTAATACATTCATTTTTACTGAAGACTCAAGTCGTTTTTATTATATCTCCCGCTAAAAACCTGATAAAATCCCGAACATGGTCCTATCGAGCCTGGATTAGAAGATTTCACGTTGGAAAAACTTCGATCAGCTATTATTAATAAGGATTTCAAGAGAATTGGTGGATAACTCGTAATTACAAGCGGAGTTGGTTGTGTGACCTTTCATTTTGCTGTGTCATTGCGAAGATTTGGAATTTTCCGTGGTCTGGATAATCAAAATCATCATAAGTTCCACCCAACACTCTATAATCAGGTTGTATTTAGTGGTAATTTATTGTTAATAACCAGGTTAGTACAGAGTTATATACCTAATCGTTGTAAAACCCTATCAGTGCTTACAGATAGTCATAATTACTCAGACTTTAGCCGATTTATCTTGTGATAATCATAGTTATTTGTACCATATAAAGAGTAGCTATTAAATAGTTGCATTATTATAACTTTATAGGTAGGTAACAGTTACTGAGTCATTTATTCATGTAATCACATTAAAAGTTAGATAGGTTCATAATTGCATTGTGAATAAAGTAGTTAATTAGGTTTTGTACCGATTTTGTTATTGTTAAAACGTTTGATAGTTAATTAGTATAAAAGTCCCTACAAAACAGTTTACAAAAAGTTTGCTGTTTTTTAATTCTCATGTGGGTATTTACAGGCAGGTATCGTACAATTGTAGACGCTGTTAAAACTTTTATTGTATACATTCCAGGTTGTCTGCACCAGTTTACGCAATGCCAGAGGATAAGGAGCTCATTAGAAAAAGGGCGAGTTACAAGGGAAGGGTTACAATATTCTTGAATTATTTAAATTCATTAAAACCTTCTATGAGTCCTTCTGAGGTAAGCGAGTTGCAATTACGTTTAACTAGGCTTGAGTCATTGTATGGCCAGTATGACGAGGTGCAATTAGCACTGGAATGTAGCACTGATAATTTGGATGGTCAAATGTTAGAACGTAGCGAGTTTGAGTCTCTTTATTACAAAACCCTCTCTGAAGCTCAGAGAGTGCTTGATGATTATAAGAAAGGGGATTCAACTGATAGTGAGGTAGGTTCACGTTCTAATAATCACAGCTTTGTTAAATTACCGACTATTCAGTTACCAAAATTCAGCGGTTCTTACATCAATTGGTTAGAATTTCACGATACTTTTGTCAGCCTTATCCACTCTAATGACGGCATAAACGACATAAACAAATTTCATTATTTGAGGTCATCACTAGAAGGTTCAGCTGCAGTGGTGATAAACTCAATTCAGTTTTCTGCCGCTAATTATTCAGTCGCTTGGAAATTACTCTGTGATCGGTTTGATAATAAACATTTGTTGATTCAACACCATGTTTCAGCTTTATTTAATATTGAGACGATTAGTAAGGAGTCGTCTGTAAATTTAAAAGCTTTAATCGATCACATTAATAAAAACTTGCGTGCTTTGGAATCCCTCGGCGAACCTGTTAACCACTGGGACACTTTACTCATTCACATTATGAGATACAAGTTGGACAATAAAACTTACCGTGAATGGGAAGAGTATAAGGGTCGCCTTGACAAGGACTACGAGATTACATTTACTGTGTTCCTCACATTCATTAAGAATCGTGCTGAATTAATTGAAACGTTAGAAATGTCAAGTTCAACAATTGATAAACATTCAAACACTAATAAAAGTTCTAAGGTTAGGACAATGGTAATACAGGATTCCAATAATAAAATAGACAAGAATAATCAAGTGAACAATAGTTCTTCTAAACCTAAGAGTTGTGTTAAATGTAACGGTGAGCACAAATTAAGCAACTGTCCTCAATTTTTGGCGTTGAGTAATGAAGCACGGTTACAATTGCTACCGAAATATAAGATTTGTTACAATTGTTTGTCTTCAGGACATTACGCTAATAACTGTAAACAGCCATGTTGCAAAATATGTCGGCGCAAGCATCATACTTTGGTGCATGTCGCAGATCATTCGAAGAAGTCAGACTTGCCCACTACTTCCGCTAACAGTGATGATGCGACCAGTGCCCCTGCTCCGTCAGCTTCTAGTGCAGGTTTGTCTCTTTCTGCTAATGTTGAACGTGGTGACGTATTGCTATCCACAGCGTTAATTAAAATCATAGGTAAAAACGGTCAGCAATACGTTACTCGTGCTGTGCTTGATAGTGGCAGCACATCATCTCTCATGACTGAAAGACTGTACTACCAACTAGGTTTAACTGCCAATACTGTGAACAACTCCATATTAGGTATTAATAATTCATCTTCATTTATCAATAAAATGTGTTCTGTCTCAATGAAATCTTTAAACGATAACTTTTCTGTTAATATTAATTGTTTTGTTCTACCTTCAATTACCGATAATATTCCGAGTAGACATGTAGATTTATTAAAATTGAAAATCCCATCTAATATTTGTCTGGCTGACCCTAACTTTTACTCACCGGCCCCAATCGATATTCTGATCGGTGCTGACATCTTTTGGGATTTACTAGGATCCCAAAGAATTAAGTTAGGAGATGGACAACCTATTCTTTGTGAAACTAGATTGGGATGGCTGGTTTCAGGCCCAACTAAAATTAGTCATGCTTCGTCACCATCAAAAACGGTAAAATGTAATTTTACAAAGATTATGTCTGACGGCAACGATGAATTAAATATTAGCATAGATCATCAACTCACACGATTTTGGCAATTAGAAGAGGTCTGTACTTCATCAGTGTATTCGCAAGAAGAAAAGCTATGCGAGGAGCATTTTAATAAGAATACTACACGTTTGGAGAACGGGCAATTTTGTGTTCGAATTCCACTGAAATGTTCCCCGGATATGTTAGGTGAATCCTTTCTAAGGGCTAAACATTGCTTTTCTGCTCTAGAGCGTAGGTTCAAAAGCCAGCCTCAACTGTCCAAGATGTACAAAGATTTCATGGCAGAGTACGAAAGTCTAGGTCATATGTCGAAATGTAAGAATGTCGATGATTCTGCTCATTACCTCCCTCATCACGGAGTTTTGCGTGACAGCAGTGTCACCACTAAATTAAGAGTGGTTTTTAATGCCAGCAGCATCACTACTACAGGCACTTCTTTTAATAATATACAGATGACCAGACCTGTAGTACAGGATGATCTTTTATCAATATTGTTACGTTTCAGACAACATAAATATATTATTGCTGCCGACGTGGAAAAAATGTACCGGCAGATACTTGTTCATCCAAATGACAGACATCTCCAACAAATCGTATGGCGTGATGACCCGTCAGTTCAGTTGCAAACGTACCAGCTCAATACTGTGACGTACGGCACCGCTAGCGCTCCGTTCCTTGCAACGAGGTGTCTTAAACAATTAGGTTTAGATTGCGTTGATAAAAGGGTTGCTGAGGTCATTCTACGCGATTTCTACGTCGATGATTTGCTGACGGGAGGAGATGATCTCAATGAAGTAAGAGACTTGCGTCATAAAGTAACTTCTACTCTGGCTTCAGCTCGAATGAACCTAAGAAAGTGGAAGTCAAATGATATGCGTTTGGTTACTGGTTCTGACTGTCCCCAATCTTCACTTGATTTGAATATTGGAGGATCTGAGTCTACCAAAACCTTAGGTCTGGGTTGGCAATCACAATCTGATCAACTTTCTTTTCCCATTAGTCAACCAATTATTTGTAGAGATACAAAACGTGACATGCTTTCGATCATATCACAAATTTTTGATCCTTTGGGGCTTCTAGCTCCATGCATTATAGTGATGAAGATGTTGCTTCAAAAACTATGGTTACACAAATTGTCATGGGATGAACAACTATCGCCGGACATTAGGAAAGTTTGGGCTGAATTAGTAATGAATTTACCAAAATTGAATGAAATTTATATTCCACGTCATGTTTTAATTGATTCAATGCAGATTTTAGAGATTCACGTTTTCACTGATGCGTCCGAACGAGCATACGGTGCATGCTTATACGTTCGCAGTGTTAACAATGAACATCAAGTGTTGGTGCGTTTATTGTTAGCAAAGAGTCGTGTTTCCCCTTTGAAACCAACCACCATTCCTAGACTTGAGCTTTGCGGTGCTCTGGTCGGAGTTCGAATATACGAAAAGGTGGTCGCATCATTACGCTTAAACACTAGGCCGCGTACGTTTTTTTGGACAGATTCCACTGTTGTCCTAGGATGGCTTAAAATGTTGCCAAGTAGGCTGCAGCCTTTCGTTCGCAACAGAGTTGCTGAAATATTAGAGAAGACTGGCAACTGTGAGTGGAGACATGTCCCAACCGATCAGAACCCCGCTGATTATGTCTCTCGAGGAGTAGACATTAATTTATTACCCTCTTTAGATGAGTGGTGGTCTGGTCCAAGTTTTTTAAAGAACGACGTATCATGTTGGCCTTCTAGATTTACACAATCTATTGATGAATTATTGCCGGAAATTAAATCAAATGTCTCATTACACGGTACTGTTATCGATAACGAGAATGTGGCCAATGAATTTATTAACTTTAACCGATTTTCTAGTTTTTTAAGGCTACAGCGCACGGTAGCATATCTTTTACGTTTTATTGCTGCATGTAAAAAACGATCTATTTATGGTCCCTTTAGTAATGATGAACTACAAAATTCTTTAAATTTGATTGTTAGATTAAGTCAACTGGAGTCTTTTAGTGAATACAAATTGTTGCTTCATAATAAACAATTACCTAAGAAAAGTGCTTTATTGAAATTTAACGTTTTCCTGGACGACCATAAAATAATGCGTGTTAGAGGTCGATTACAAAACTCGGATTTACCTTATGATAAAAAATGTCCAATTCTTTTACAATCTGGTCATCACTTTACAAAATTACTATTCGAGTATGAACACAAACGGTTGTTTCACGCTGGGCCCCAGTTGCTGTTAGCTTCTATACGGGATACATACTGGCCCATACGAGGTCGCAATTTAGCCAGGTTGTGCTACCGTAGGTGTGTACGTTGCTGTCGTCTTAAAGGTCAAACTGTCACACCGATCATGGGTAATTTACCACGGCAGCGACTTCTAGCTGGAGGTTTCCCTTTTGAAAATATTGGCTTGGATTATGCGGGTCCAATACAGTCTGCTGTTCGACAAGGTCGTGGCTGTAAATTGGTGAAAGTATACATCGCAATTTTCGTTTGTTTTACGACAAAATCAATACACCTTGAATTAGTCGGTGATTTAACCAGCAATACTTTTATAATGGCCTTAAAGAGATTCATCTCGCGTAGGGGTAAACCGGTTAATATATTTTCAGATAATGGCACCTCGTTTGTTGGTGCATACAATGACCTATCAAAATTTCTTAAAACTAATTGCGATTCGTTATCTGAGGAGATGGCTAAAGAGGGAATTCAGTTTAATTTCATCCCTGCTTACTCTCCTCATTTTGCTGGCCTTGCGGAGGCTGGTGTCAAGTCAACCAAGCATCATTTAGTCAGAGTGTTGGGCCTTTGTAACCTAACTTATGAGGAGCTTTATACTACGCTGGTGCAAATAGAAGCTATTTTAAACTCCCGGCCACTGACTCCACTTTCATCGAATCCTGAAGACTTGGCACCATTGACACCCGGACATTTTTTAATTGGACGTCCTTTGACATCTTTGCCGACACCTGATTACCATGACCATTCCACCAGTTCCTTATCTCGATTCCAACGCATCGAACAACTCCGACAACATTTTTGGAATAGATGGAGCAAGGAGTATATATCGGAGCTCCAACTCAGGACGAAATGGCGCACATGTAAGGGTTCTCTGAAGCTGAACTCCCTGGTACTTCTAAAGGAAGACAACACGCCGCCTCTGAAGTGGAAAATGGGTCGTATTGTCGCTACCTACCCAGGTCTCGATGGCGTGATCAGAGTTGCAGACATCAAAACCTCCAGTGGCCTGCTCCGCAGATCATTCTGCAAGATTTGTCCATTGCCGATCTACCCCGAGTCTGACTATTCTGGTTGAAAGACAAGCCTTCAACGCCCGGGGGTATGTTTGCGCGGAACGCCTGCTAAAGTGATCATAGCATTCGTGAAGCTACGTGTGTTTAAGCTAAGACTTCTTTTTCTTTTATTTCTTTTCTACTTCTACCGGCAGTTTTTACTTATATTAATACATTCATTTTTACTGAAGACTCAAGTCGTTTTTATTATATCTCCCGCTAAAAACCTGATAAAATCCCGAACACATAGACTATAATTATGTGGGTCTAGTTCTGTGCCAAGGCTGCCAGACTATTCCGTCGTTTGTGCAAAGGGACGAGGGCTAACTAATGCTCTGAATTTGTATGAGTCCCGAATATATGGCGACCCTCGCAGACCCATTGTTTAGAATACTACGCGAGTTATTCTTACGACTTGCAAATGTTCTGCTATTGAACATTTTTTGCGGGTTTTACCTTGTTTACTACTGAACATTTGTCTCAAATGTAAACTTTTTGATAAACGTGAATTTTATATAATGTTTGTACCTATATTTAAGCCGAATGAACATTCAGCTAGTTTTTAAGATGGTTTGTCAATCATATATAAGTTTTAAAAATACAAATTTTCTGTCAAAAGGCTCTCAGTCTCCCCATCGCTTTGGAATGCAAAATATTTAGTGAAATCAGATGCAACCAAATTGTGATGTAAATATATTTCAACTTTTTAAAAGAAAATAGCTTATCACAATCGAATCCTTTGATACATTACTCAAACATAATCTTACATATTCCTTTAGCTCATATCTTGGTATGAACATAAATTATCGGAACTACTCTGTCGGAGGCGATAGCAACTCAATGGGCAAACTTGTGCTTGTGTTCGATTCTAATCCGAGCAACTATTGTGGATTCAGTCTCCAGCGGATTACGTAAATACAAATTTTGGTAATGCATGTTTAATGTTACGTTAAAATCCTTACGGAGTTGGCATTAGACAACACATTGGCGAGTAAAATTCAGGGAATGTTTACAAAATTATGTAAAATAAATCCAGGAAAAAAGGTCGAATGAACGAACATTACCAATTATTTGACACGATGCTTTTTTGTTCATCCAGGAAAACGCATGACTGACAAATTGAATTTGAATTTACAACATTTTTCCAACAAATAAGCACTAAACTTTGTTCAAAAGTACCAGTATGCCCTCTTCAAAGGAGGAAGCAAAGTCTGAAGCTAACACCAATGAGGCGATAGATAAATATTAAAATATTCATAGCGTGTGGAGAATAGAGGGCGACCGTCGAACTAGTAAAATGGAGTAAATTGACAGACACACAGCTATTCGTGGTAAAAGATTGCGTTTCAAACGCTAATACGACTTTTATACCAAATATCCGGCGCCTTTGAGTAACCGTGACGACGCACTACTGCGCTAGTGATGGGAGAAAACCATAAGGATGTCGATAATTAAAATAAATATTTTTACTTAACTACGTTGCTACTGAATTGAGTTACAATTCGTTTCACGTCTAGCAAGTTTTTGGTATAAACCTCTTCGACCTTGTCAGATGTTTAAAGAATTGCAGCATAGTTGTAAATAAATAGTATAAGTACAATAAATATATAATAGTAGTTTAAAGTAGTTAAAATAATACCGAACGTGTTCAGGGCTGTGCAATGGTATTTGCTTGAAAACATGTGTATTGATAAAACTATGTACACAACAACGACGCTGGGGCAAACTTATGAATAAAAACGTTTTACCTGGAAAATACCATTTCATTTCGTTATTTAAGTGTCCTCCAAACTTTGGCCCATTGATACTAAAGAATGGTTTATTTGCTCATAATTGTTTTTGAATGTATAGGTAAGTACCCGTTCTTCGTACCTATGTTTTATAAGTTTACCTACGTTGTTTTATATGAGACTATCATCTGCCCGTGACTTCATTCGCGTATAAGTTGTGCGACACTTAAATATACTATAAGATATTTGTATAATTTTAAACAATTATTGAAATAAACTTACTTACTTACTATACTAAAATAACAGCCGCTTTTCCTCCCAGCATTATTCCTTGGTTGTTGCATAGCGTAAGCGTAGATAATATGCGTAGGCAAGAAAGGTGCTAGGCTCAAACGGGATTAGGCGGGCCATGTCAGCCGCATACAGGATGACCGCTGGGAAAAGTGTCTACTCAATGGGTGCCAAAAGATTGATGGCGCCACCGCAATCAGCCCAGAAAGCGGTAGAGAGATGACCTGTATCTGTACCGCGTGGGCTGGTTTTAACGGGGCTCTATCCGAATTTACTGTTTTAGAATCAGCTTAAAATTGTCAAAACTACTGTATTTAGGGAAAGAAAAAAAAAATGCACAGGTTGTACATTTTATTAAAGTATATTCTTGTTAGAGGAAAATTAACGGGTCAAAACACGATAAATAGTAACATGCTCGATGAATGGAAAAACGAAAGTAGGTCGATTTCAAAACCATTTTGCGTCTCATTTCCTAAAAACAGCACACATAATGTAAAAAAACGGATGAAATGCAGCACCAACCGACGATTATCTCTGCATACACTATGCAAGACCACCCAAGAACAAGCTCCTCACCCTAGACTTGTCCAGACAAAGTAAACTACGGGCCTACAGTTCAGAGCGCATACGCCACACCACGACGTAAACGTTAAGATACGGGCGGCGGTGGTGAGGATATATATTTGAAATTATAGGTATCTAAACCTACGCCGACACATTCAGCAAAATAATATGGCTCTTGTTAAGAAAATAATATCTGATTTAACTCTGCTCACTAATATTATAGGGGGCTGAGTCTGAGTACCCAGGAAGCACAAAATCTTGGAATTCATTTATTGCCAGCGTACAACGTACAATCTGTAATACCTACACGTGTTCAACGCATGAAACGTATTTTATGTTCGCGTTCTTGGAATAATTCGTTTGCAGAATAAAAATTCCGGAACATATACAACGTGCTTTTGCAGTTATTAAATTAAGATTGCAAGATGGAGTATAAAGACTTTAGTGTCTTCGAATGGTTTGGAATTAATAACTAATTTAGGTTATGACTTCTTGCTAGCCTAGCAGGTTTTACGAACTCTCCAACTAATTACAACTTATCGACGATTCAAGTAAACTGACCGCGTCCCATCCCTAGCGGGCACTGGCGCACATTTCCGTCAGCGTGATAAATAGTCGCGGCGATTCGTCCGCTCGTCATATAGCGTACATCTATTATGTGTGAACTGGCCACTGAATACTGTTACGTGTGTGTGAACTGGGCAGTGAACGCTAAACCATGAGTTTATGTCTATGCGAGTTATGCTCAACTAGAACATAAACCAGAGGGCATAGAAAATGAATACGCTAATACAGGGTACATTTTTAACGAGTGCGCAAACTGTAATCATGAATTCAACATATAATTCTAGAAATATTTCGTCGATCTTACGAAAAAAAAAAAAAAAACCTGCTGTTTCATAAAATAGTGCATTAACGCGGTCAAAACGTATGGAAGAGATGATTTTTTTTTTGTATAACCGGCGAAAAATTTCTACGCTAGACGTCTATAATGAAATGCTGAATTCATGGTTCTATTATGCGCACTGGTTAAAATTTGATCTTGTATTTTAACCGAATAACTTCGTACTGTCGCTTTGTTCATTATTGACTGTCTTTAGGGTTTTGAACTGTCCCGTTGGTCTACTAGGCGTATAAGTGCGGCTTCTCTTGGGTTCAATCGCCGCACCCTGAATGAGTAACACAATATTAATCAGAATCGAAATCAATTTTAAAGGTTATATTGCTAATCCATAATTTCATATGTTCGAAAAATTGTCTGCTTAGCAACGTAAACAACGCAATGAATGTTGTGGAACTGTAGAAATGAAAACGATTCCTATCTACTGGTAGTGTATTATGCAACTACCCCTCTGGGCTACCTCTAGAATGCTATTGAGGATTTCTCAATCGCAATCGGCTCAACCTCTATTATATAGGACGTTTACATAGTCAAAACTGGCAAAATACAGACGTTTTGTTAACCACTACCTACGTTTGTGCCGTGTGCTGCCGGACGTAAAGAATAGCATCATCTCTGTCGTAGAAGGCGACTAAGGGACTTACTAGAGAATGGGCAGCAGCGTTCTCTATGCATTTTACCACCATACTGCCATCGCCAATTACGGCTGAAATGATGATGACCTACGTTTGTGAAACACAGGGATAATGGTATGTTCTCTTATAATTCTAAGTAAGCCTATTTGAGGACACACCTAGACATTGCATATTCCATCGACACTATTGAGAATATCTGCTCAATTATTAGTGTTCTTTTAATAACCTACAAACCAAGGTTTAACTTAGTGGCTATTACCTAACTGTTTAAAAACTGTGTATAAATACAAAAGTCAGGTAACACGCTTTCAGAAACCTATTTATATATTTTAATTTTGAAAGCATCAAGTGCCAGTGTTCACGGTTGCGTTAATACCATATTTCGTATTAAAAGTTTGCATTAAATCCGTAAAGCAATTTCAGTATTCTACTATAGAGTCGGGAAGTTTATTCTGTAACACCTGCTTAACAAAATCATACAGATTGGAGGAAATAAATCGGTTTCCGTAATAACCCGGAGCTCGGCTATTAATACTTGACTGTCGGCAATACAACTGCATACGTAACGTCATTATTCCCGGGTCTGCGTAATTCCGCTGAGTTCCGCGTAAGGTGGCCACGAGATGGAACAGGGCAAATGTATGATTTAAGTGACAATATTTGAAACGCAGCTTTAAGATCATATAGGATACACTTTTAATGATTTGCGATTAAATTTCATTTTTCATTGTTCGTCAACGCTATAAATACCAATGCTAGATTGTAAGTTGCTTTTCAATCGCAGTGAAATTTATTTTTAGACACGTGTTAACGTTCCTCAACATCAGCCTAGAGAAGTCCACTGCTGGACATAGGCCTCTGAACTTCATTCAGCTCGAGTCTCACTGTCATCTAGCTGGTTCCAGCCACCCTGCGAAGATCATTACCTAGTCTGAGAACATCCTACCTTACGTTTGCTGATTCGCAATCGCCATTCCAGAACACATCTACCCCAACGGTCAACTAGTGGCCAATTGCCACTTCAGCTCGCTTATTTTGTGAGCTATATTGTTTTGTTATGCCATTGTGAGGAAGAAGACCGCATCCTTAATATGCAGAATGAGGGCTAGCAGCAACAGTATTTTGAAAACCCTAGCTGAACAACACGATGCACCAATACTAAGACACGCTGTCCGGTTGCTTGTGCGGCAGGGATAAATAAATATGATGTGTACTTACCTATTAATTTTTATAAATATTAACCTTAGTTTGAAAAGTTCTTTGTACTAACTAGTGGACCAATGTTGTCAGATCAAATAAAAATATACAACGTGTTGATTTGAATCCTCGTCAAATTTCAGGAGGCTGTTATGAAAGACATAAATAATCAAATAAAATTACGATACTTGCTCACTAATGAATACATACTTGTTTTTTTCGTTATTTAAATTTAACAGTATTTCAGAAAACACCTCTTTCAAAGAACAGAATCGCCCCGTTCCGTATGTGGTAGGCAGTGTCGCACGACTATATCGCTGGGTGTTAAAGTGCAGTATCACACGGGCCGCGTTTTAACATGCGTGTCCGAAAAAAAAATGCCAAAAGCCGATTTCCGAAAATATGAAAAAAAACCTACTTACTTTATATTTGATTCGTGTCGAGAATCATTAGCATAGTTACCTCCTTGAATTTGATGAGGGTGCAAAACAACACGTTGTATATTACTTTATATATAATTTAATTATTTTACATGACCTAGCTGTCTACAAACAGTACATCATTAAAATATCTCCGTAACCTTCGAACGCGTGGTCGTCGTACAGGGCGGGGGCAGTGTATTGCTAGGGCGGGCGGGCCCGGAATCTGACCGTAGCATTTTTCACGGACCAAATCCTTCCGGGAATATTAACGCGATCTCTGGATACTTTGTATATACTTTATGTACTTCTATACGCTTGATAGTAAATGCTCTAAAAGTTTTAAGTTTAGAAAATCGAGGGTAGTTCTTTTATGAACTTGTTTTTGGAAAATGTATTATGCTATTGGCAGAGAACCTAGTTGTTTTTATGAAATACAGAGTCGTCTCGGTATATTTTCGTTTTCGTTAAAAAAACATGCACTTAGAATATACAATCTAACCCTTTTACGGAAGCATACGATGGAGGTCTGCCCGGCTTGGGCGGAGCACCGCCGTGTCGTCGTGGAGGCGATCGGCGGCGGCGATTTCTCGCGTCCGACCCTAGTCCAGGCCATGGTACGGAGCGAGGGTGTATGGGCAGCCGTCACCTGCTTCTGCAAAGCAGTAATGCTCGCGAAGAGGGAGGCAACACACGTGAGGGAGAGGCAGTAAATGCGCCCTCACGGCCTTAGTCGCCGCAGGAGACGCTCTGGGCGTCGAGAATCACAGGCTGATTCCTGGCCACCCTAGGCGTGGGCTTGCGGACGGCGAGTAATGGGTAGCTCGCTGTCCGGTAAGGACCTAGCCCGGGTCGACGGCGCGTTGTGTTCCACGCGCGCCTTCAAGAGATTAAAGCACCAACTGGTGGGGTCCGCAAGGGCCTTGATCTTGTTGTCCCAAAATAAATAAATTTGAATTTGAATTTTGAATTATTATGACCATGCCCTTCTGAAATGTCTTTTCCATAAAATATTACGTCCGATGGTCATATTTAAATTTATGTGAAAACAGTCAGAATCATTAATCTCTCTGTCTCAATGTTTATAAAAAATAAATGCTTTGACTTTGATTTTACCATTTACAGAAAAGTTTATTTTTTATTTTCAGGTATAAAAACCCAGGGAAGACTATGAAAATCTACAAAAAAACCTCTGCAACGGAAGCACGAAGGTAAGTCTGACCACATTTCTACGATTCTTTCAGCTCCCGTTAAAATTTAATTCAGTACTGTAAAATTAAAATGTGGCCTTTCCACAATAAAAGGAGCGTTTTTTGTGTTACCGGGTTTTTAGAGATTAAATCGCTAAGCCTGGATATGCTAAATTGAAAAAAAAAAAAAAATGCTAACAAAATTTATATTTCGTGACACATTTTAATGTATGATGTTTGTTTATGAAATAGGTCATTCTTCAACTGTGGAGTTCGGAGTAAAAAAAAAAAAACGTGCTGTCTCAATTAGAAGGAACCTGGGATTCTTACCTGATACCGACTACTATTACGATCACCAATATCAAAGTCACCTACATTTTATAAGCGTTTTAATCTTCAACAAACTGAGTGACCCTAAAAAAGTGTCAGATTTAATAACATGAATTATTGAAGATTGTCAAAGTACTGTCTAGTAATTATATGAGACGTGTAACTTAATTAAAATTCGCAAAGAATTACTCGCTGTAACTAACTTAGCTAGCTACTGATGGAATTAATTGTAATCGTATTAAATTATTTACGTTATACCTACTTTAATCATTATTTACTTGATTTATTATGCAACGAAAATCTAGACATTATAATGATGAGACATTATTATAATGAGAACTAAATACATAGGTACCAGAAAAATGTTAAAGACAAAGTCAAAGCATTTATTTTAATTAGGCACTTAAGAGGCACTATTGAACGTCAAGATGCCAGGGATAGAATGATAACTTGGAAGCATAAGATACCAAGCCAATAACTACCTATATAGTTAATTAACATACCTAATTGTGGAATGGTTAGTTCCCTCGGTTAATAACAAGCCTGATAATTTTATTTTTCATATCAAAACTTAATTTACCCGCACAAGTAAGCAGAGCAATAATGGGTAAAACCGAAAATAATTTTCAGAGATCTTGGGTTTCATCATATTATAAAAGCCGTCTTGAAAATCTGCCATTTTCCCATGGCCCATCAGCGTAATGGTGCTTGCCTATCGGTCTTCTGCAGACTGTGCTTTGGAGAGTGTGCGCAGGAGCTCCACGACTTGATCCTAACCTGACATCACCGTTTGACTACTGGACTAGCAGACTTCCTGCAGTGTATTGGAACTCTCTGCCAGCAAAACAAGACTGAACAGGTACCTATCTTCTGGGTACATTCATTCCATCATAACCTGGCGTGATCGAGGTCAAGAGCAGGCCCATTTTTATTTTATTAGCCTATATTGTCCGACAGCTGAGCAAAGATCTCCCTCAAATCCTTGGAGGCATCCTTTTCCAGGGCTACCTCAATCCAATCCTTTCAATAAACATACAGGTTATCTCGCCGCAGGCCCATCATCATCATCATCATTTCAGCCGGAAAACGTCCACTGCTGGACATAGGCCTCCCCCAAGCTCCGCCACTTCGACCGGTTCTGTGTTTCCCGCATCCAGCGGATTCCTGCGGCCCAGCCCATTCGGCAATAAAAAAAAAACAGAATTTGACAGAAAGGTGTCAAAAAATACTGTATATGGACAGCTGTTATTGTGTGGCCTTTGTCATCCGCTTTCTTAAACTAAAGCTTTACCTAGAACCATTAACGTTCAGCTTTCACGCTTGCGTCTAATAGCCCAACGAGGCAATCTGAAATAAGGCATAATAATAATAACATCGATGTACTAGGGAATTAGGAAGCCTTAGAAGTTCCTACGCACGTTACACGCCATTTTAACAAGCCACTTAGCACAGTCAATCAGGATCAACAGATTAACAAAGTGACTGTAGGCAGGCAGTGTCGGGTTTTGTTTAGTTAGGTTCAGTTGTAGACGTTTATGAGCTGAAATGAGAGATTATTTGCTATTTTTGTTTGTTGAGTGTACATTAAAAAAGCTTAAAGATGTGGACGTTCATTGTCATCAGACTGTTAAAGATGTACGAAATTAAAACTATGTACTGTGCTGATCTGAATTAAAAAAGAAAAGATATGGATGATGATGACGTTTGAGTTATAAATTTACATAATTATCTCCTCCTACCTTTATAAGATTGCCTCTATGAGCGCATAGAATATTGGATTTGTTGACTGCTGAAGCAGTAACAGATTCATAAAAATGTTTACCTACTGACACACATAAAATCACAGGTAGGCAGACACAACAGAACGCCACCACCTACTTCGATCCCCAAAAATAACTCATGAATTCAAACCGGATATTGGACACAATGTTAGACGCATTGAACGATTATGAATTTTATATCCCACGGCCTGTCGAGTCTATTTATTCAGCGCAACAAAATATATTGTATACAACACAACATGATGCGTCATGTTACAGGATATAAAAAAAAGATTTTCTCATAAAACATGGCTGAAAATGCGCCAGTAAATGTTGTAGCGAAATATGCTTCACCGCCCAGTATACAAACTAGATTCGGTGATTAAAACGTATTTTCATGTCTCTTTTTTGGGTAAGGATTAATAATTTTATTTCGTTTATTTTCTCGATGATTGTATGTATATTATATGTATACCAACATAGTTTGCAGAGTAAGCAAACTAATGTGGCAGTTCGCTGGCCATTTTTGTCCAAGGGCCGCTGGGCGGTGCATCAGACGAGACCTCAAATGGAGGCCGCGTATTGGCAAGTGTAGCGTGGGATGCCCTCTAGGTGTACCACCCGACGACCTTAAGGAAGTGATTGGGACAGACTGGATGCGGAAGATGGAGGTCAGGGTTTTGTGCCTGGGAGAGGCTTTGGGCCAGCAGTGGACTACGATAAGCTGATTTGATTGATTGATTATGTATGTCGCCGGATAGTGCGGGTCTAAGAATCATGTTCACGAAAATAAGAGACAATAAGCAATAGGCCCATTTTCCTACTTCATAACGATCAATTTCAAGTCGCAATCTTATCTCAGCAATTATCAATGTTAAAATAAAAGTAAATTGGAGGGTATTTTGTCAGTTCGAGACTGAGTTTATAATGTAACGCTACTCAGATCCCCGCCACCCCCCCCGAGTGGGTTCCCGCATTGTCGTTGCGGGGGGGCTCAGTAACCGTGGATTCCAGCCACGGTGAAGCCAAGAGGAACCCAAAGGTGGGGCCGCTCGTCAGGGCTTTTGCCTTCAAGCCATTGACGTAGCGGCCAAAAAGTAGTTTGCGGTGAGGTGCACCGCAACTGAGGTGGGCCGCGATGTCGAATGGGAGGCATCGCGGCTGAGGGTTACGGACTGCGGTAGAGGAGGAGGGTCGGTGCTTCTGAGCAGCGTTCTTCCCTTCCGTGGCCTGGACGGGGTCGCCACCGTTTGATGGCGGACGCGGTGGGGCCGCAGGGGAGTGTCCATAGCGTCAGCCGCTCTCCCTATCCCCTGCGGCCGAAAAGTGGTAGACGGGACGGCGCGTTGTGTTTCACACGCGCGCCGTCAAAGATGTCAGCAACCACTGGTGGGGTCCGCAAGAGCCGATGCCTGCCAGGGGTGCGGGTTTGTTTGAAAGAAATACCACAGCCCCTGGCATACGGGCTACTGAGGGAACACGGGTGAGTTTTAGTCAATAAAAGTCTGACACGCCCTCCTGCTCTACTCAGCAGGAGAAGTCATTTGATGATCTTTTCAATACAAACAAACAATCAAATATTTCCTCTTTATAATATTAGTAGATTAAGAAAGAAAGAAAGAAAGAAAGAATACCGTTTATTTGGACACAGTTCGTGTAACACAAAATAAATAGCAAAAAAAGTGAAAATAAATAACTAGGTACTATAATATGTGCCTCACGGCTGCGCCAAAAAGGTTCATTTCAGCATTAATGCCAGACAGATGCTGTCTGACGCTGGTTTTCTAATGAACCTTTAGGGACAAGTGACGAGGAGTACAAACAGTTTCAGCATAGGTACCTAAATAAATATTTTTATACTTATAAATAAACACATCATAGAAACTTACAAAAACAGAATAAAACGAAAACAACAGGAGCTCAGCGAAACATATGTATACATTGGATTCGTGCACGATGCACTCACAAAGCACTGCAAGCCGCCGCACGCGGCGGACATTACACTGTCAGTTATTTCGCTTTTACAAGAAAACATTAAAATTACAGTGGGTTATTTGAATAAATTTTTTTTATTAAACATTGAGTAGTTACAATAACAATAGACACTAATAATTAAGAAGTTAAAATAATAAGTCACAGTGAGTTTAATACTATTTGAAGAAAATGAAGTAGGTACCTACCTACCTATAACGATGGATGAAGTGATAATTAATTGAAAAGGTGGAGGGTGTATTATGTAATCTCGATGCAAAAAAAAAAGGCCAGGCACGATGGGTAAGTACATGAAAACAATGCATTAAAATTAAACAGAGTAAGTACGAGATGGAGATGAAAAAGAAAAAAAAAAAAATGAAGTAATGTATTCGTTTATGTTTCCCACAGGTCTCGCAACTGCGGCAGCACATAAGCGCCGCGAATAGCACAGCAACGTCATCGAGTCGAGGGCATTTGGCAGTAAAGGATGGAAACCACCCGCATATTATCCGAAATATACCTACATATTTGTGATACAACAGAAATTATCTTTTACGTAAAGTACAGTGAGCATTTCATATAAGTGAAACATTTAGGGCGACCATATCAACTTTCCGTTGCGAATCTATAAGATACTGCCGTAAACGTGTTCTGAACGTGTGGATAGTGCCCAAAATCCGTAGTGGTGGTGGAATATTGTTCCACACTTTAGATGCAGCGTATCTGAAACTGCCTCTGAAAGCCGCTGTCCTATGAGACTGTGTTGAAAGTTGTTGCGCACATAGCCTGGGCGCGCAATCTCGTCTACTAGCCATCCAACTCAGCTTGTCATACAAATACTTCGGTTTCTTAGACTTAACGACACCAAAAAGCAGGCACGCTAAGTGTAACTTTCGTCTCGACTTCATTTTGAGAATAAAGTGTTTGTTAAGAAAGGGGGTGACGTGACTTCTAGGGGGAACAGAGTAACAGAAGCGTGCACATGCGTTTTGGACTCTTTGTATAAGTCGATCGGTACGAGCCAGCAAACGTGGGCCGTAAACTGTATCAGCGTAGTTCAATTTAGACAGAACAAGGGTTTCGACTAGCTGTTCACGAAGCTTTTCAGACAAGAAAGGCCTCATTTTATAAAGCAGTTTCAGACGATAGAAGCAGTTTCTTACTGAGGTAGCAACGTGTTTCTCAAATCGAAGGCTGTTGTCCATACATAACCCAAGGTTCCGCGCCTCATTTACACGCTCAATAGGCTCATCCATTAGAGTCAAATCAAGGCTCAATGGTATCTTCTTCAACTGTTGCTTCGTACCAAACAGCATATATTTGGTTTTCAATGGGTTCAGTGCCAAACAATTCTCATCTGACCAGGCGGTGATTCTTTCTAGATCGTCGTTTAAGTCTCTAATGGCTGATTTATAATCATCAGGACTAAAGGATAAATACAGTTGGACGTCATCGGCATAAATATGATATTTGCATTTCTGAAGGCACTTTATTATGTCTGCACAGTAGAGAATAAAAATAATGGGACCTAGAATTGATCCCTGAGGAACGCCTCTTTCTATAGAAGCGAGAGCTGAGGTTAAGGTAGTACCGTCCAACAAACGCAATTCTACAAATTGTTTTCTGTTACTGAGGTAGCTGTGGAACCATTGAATGGCCCTGTCGTCAAAACCGTAATATTTTAATTTTGACAGTAATAGCGAAACGTTTAAGCCTAGATTAGGTAGTATAGATATACCAGCATGATCAGTATACTAGCTTATGCCAGCTGCTTCGCCCGCGTGGATATTAGAAGTGATCCCATGGTAACGTGGTATGGGAACATAAATGATCCTATGTGACAAATCAAGTTATAATCTATCTTCGCGGCAAATGTAATCCTAATTCATTCAGCCGTTTTTTGCGTTATTGAGTAACAAACATCCAATCCAAATTTATTAGCAGGATTACACATTTTGGTTTAAAATCCTCGTAACCAATAACTTCCCGTATGTGGGTAAAACTTATGAAAAGAACCAATTTAAAAGTAACATGTTTTACGTTCAAACTTAGTACCGACCCCCTAACCCGGCTAGTTTATATTATAATATAATAATGACAACATTTCCGAACTAACTCCAAATAATATTGGAACTTAATCAGTTTGCTGTCGCACGCAAGTACACATGCGGTACAAGCGGCTCCGGGTGCTATTCAGCACAGTATCGGGCAATGCTGCTCGGCTGATATTAGGCAACTGTCGAAATAAGGAGTGACATGACTTACAGGATCCTGAACGGGAATCGAAACTTTTTGTGTTTGGAGTATTCTGGTCTGGAATTTCACATTTCTTTTTGGAATAATGTATGCAAACACACCTACATATATGTTGCGAAATAGGTGTTATAATAGGCATAACTGGAAAAATGACAGTAAATACAGATAAATGAATGGATGGTGAATTTCATAAATAAAACGAACGAAATAAGCCATTTCACTATTTTAAAAATATGCATTCGATGACAAGATTTTGAAAGCTTTTTTGAAATAAAATGGACTATGAATTCACAGGGTTGAATTTTCATTATTTGAAAAATTAAAAATCGCTAGTAGAATATTGCACTACGCCGGAGCTACGCCGGAACTACGGCGTAGCTCGCGCAGTGGCGCGGTAGCATAGCAGCATACCACGTCATCACTTTTTCAATATATCTATACATCTATAAAAATAATAAAATTGAAGTGTCTGTTTCTAATGCCAAATTAACGCTTTTATCGAAATGCATATGAAAGTATGTACGGTCCTTATGCAAAAACTCATTTTTTTTAAATGTCTGTCTGCCGGACTGTTTGTTCCGACTAATCTCCGAAACGGCTGAACCGATTTTGATGGAATTTTCACTGGCAGATAGCTGATGTTATAAGGAGTCACATACGCTTTTTGGCCCGGTAGCACGTTTCTGTGGGATAATTTCCGACGATACAAGTTATAAATGACAGAGTTGTAGTTAAGTCCTAAAAAAAATAGGTACATAAATGTAGATCTTAGTTCAAATTCATACGTCTGACAAACAGTCGTATCCATTTTTTTTACGAGGACTTCGTCATCATTTTCATTATTTCAGCCGAAAGACGTCCACCATTGGACGTAGGCTTCTTTTAAGTGTCGCCACATCGACTGGTCCAGTGTTTCTCGCATCCAGAAGACGCAAAGCCTGGGAATTATATATTACGTAGTTATAATAAGCTCTATGGTTGTGCAAATTCCAAATAAGTATCCACAATTACCTTAGAACTAAGCGCCACATAGTATTTAGCCGGAATCACACACGCATAGCCTGCAAACGGCAAATGTCACCTCAAAGCTAAGGACTTTCCTCCGCGGATCATTTTTATTCACCGCGCGTACAGTAAAGTGCATTGTTTTTGCGGCTGCGGGAAAACGCATGCCGCCCACGAGCTAGACACGCTGAAATATTCGCACGTGTCGCACGATCGAACGAATATTATGACGTGGAACGTTTTAAAATGTTATTTTGCTTCTCTTTCCAAAATACCTGGCATAAGCACTTATCTACATAACATACCAACAAGCTTGTTTAGCCTAAGGGCATAGACGCCTAGTACACTCCTATTTGCAATATTTATGTAGATTATTTTACATATTGTGAATGAGAGAACGTTGTAGGCCTTACTGACTGTAGATTTGTAGACGATTTTCTATTCTGTATTCGTCTAAGTACCTGGTACTTATTGACAGGCCTGCCCTGTCCTCCCATACATGTAATCTCTGTAATTTGAAAATATTGTTAAAGCCAATTATTTTTAAAAGAGTAACCGTGGAGTTTCTTGCCGGCTCTTCTCCATAGGAAACAACAATTTGGAACCGTGCACCTAGCTTCTGACGTTTCATAAGTGCCCATGCAGGTTTATATGAAAACTGTTACGTTTTGCAATATTATTGTTGGTATTTTTTTTTTTTTTTTTAATATTTTTATTTGTGATCTCTAAGATTTTTATTTCAATATTTTGCCACATAAGCTCACGTCTTCTTCGAATCGGGGTAAGCGGAAACTAAAGAACGCCACCTGCTACGATCTTCCTTGATAATCCTTTTTAACCGATTTCAAAAAGAAAGAGGTTATCAATTCGACATGTTTACATTTATTTTTTCTTTCATGTATGTTTGGGCATAACTCCGTCATATATAAACGGATTTGCGAATTTTTTTTTTTGTTCGATAGGGTTTTATTTCGAAATAGTCCAATTTAAATTTTAAATAGATCTGATGATGCATTTCGGAGACTGACAACGGAACTCTTCAAAAAATGATAGGAAATCAACCGCGATTGCTGCTATCGCATAAATATGCATTGTTTCCACACCAATTCGAAATTTCAATATCATTATACTATAACTAAAAAGTTAAGCCTAATTTCGGAAGGCGGTGACAAAAACTTAAAATACATATCCAAAGTCACCGACTTTCGAAATTAATGTTATTTTTCACTCTGTAGTGTTTTTCCGGAACTCCTATGTATTTTTTTGGAAAAAGTTTTTGTGTCGTTAACATTCTGAAAACATCTGAAAGCCAATTCTCGTAATTAAAAACGTTTAAAATCTAGTCGCAGTCTCCTCTCGGCGACAATCAAATGTCAAAAATGTATGGAAAACTTGAGGTATTTTTGACAAATTGAGACTGAGATCAGACTGTGAACGTTCTTAAAATTACGAGAATTGCCTCTCTTGTAAGACACGCACATAGAACATCACCAATAAGGTCATGAGACACACGTCAGGTACCTAAGTGATACTTATTACGCTCTTTAGGGCGATTCATTGCAAACGGTACTATCCAGAATTATATCTTAAATTTTGACAATAGTTTGAGTTATAGCGGTAGCTCGCTTTATTCCGACACATCATCATAAGACACATTAACATTCCATGTCAAATAATAGAATTTTCGCAAAAATAACAAACCCACAATAGTGTGTAGTAGTGATATGCACAAACATCTTCACTGGGAACAAATATCCTGAGGGTTGCAAATATTGCTCCTTATGCGGGAATCGGAGCTTATGTACAAGAACAAAAACTGGGGTTTCGATTCGCAGGGACAACATAAATAAACATTTCCTTTCAAGGAATTGTTTCCATGTAAAAAAATATATAACACACCATCATTATCATCTGTCTAGCCTTTTCATCGGATTAAAGGTAAATCGCAACAAAACTAAAATGATGATTGTCGACCGCGAGTGTGAGCAAGATTGCGAACTTCTAGCGAGAAGAACTCGCCAGAAGTGACTAAGATTGCGAACTGTGACGTGGTCGAGTCCTACGTATACCTTGGAACTTTAATAACGAACAATGGTGGATGCATAGATGAGATATAGCGACGAATGGCTAGCACCTGATCAGTAGTTTCAGTGGACAAGATGAACAAAATATGGAGGAACAGGAACATCACTAAAACCACGAAAACTAGGCTCATGCGAACACTTATTTTCCCCATATTTCTTTACGCTGCTGAAACGTGGACTTTGCGGGAAGTGGAAATAAAAAAGATAGACGCTCTGGAGATGTGATGCTGGAGAAGGATATGCTTGGAGTTTCATGGACTGAGTTTCGTAAAAATGTCTCCATACTCCAAGAACTCGGCATAAAGCAGCGCTTATTTTCTATAGTCTCGCATTCTAGCTTTCTTTGGCCACATTTAAAGACTGATAGCCTTTCTATAGAGCGCCTCATCATCCAGGGAAAAGTGAAAGGTACTAGACCGCGCGGGAGGTCACTGACTAAATGGACCGACCGGATTTCAAATCTATTGTGGGCAGCTTCATAAAATAATGCAGTAGAATGACCTTCAGCAGAGACAGATGGCGGTACATCCTGACGACTACGACCGCTCTGCCAAGAGCGTACCGACTAAGAAGAAGAGAGCCTTTTCCCAACTACGTTAGGGTGGCTTCCAGTCTAACCAGATGCAGTTGAATACCAGTATTTTACATGAGGCGATAGCCTATTTGATCTCCACAACCCAGTTACTGGGTAATACGATATCCCATGGTAAGACTGGGTAGCAGACTTTCGGGTTTCTGAAGACCCGTAACGACTGTCAAATATCCACAAATTACAGCGGCTGAACGTGCTTTCCGAGGCATGGAGGGGTCTTGGTATGTAGAGATGGTCCTATCCACGGACCAACCGCGGCAAGCGTAGCTTAACCTGACGGATCAACCCGTGCAGCTAATATGACTTAGCCACGAGCCCCTCCAAAAACAATGTTTTTTTAAACAACTTTATAAGGTCATATTCATCTTACATTCATATTTCTATGTTATTTCTTTATTCCTTGTTACTTACTAATATGACATAACATTACGTGTTCTTTCCCCAAAGGGCTTGCCAAAGGTGTTGGTAGCTATAAGACACCTACATTTCTCAAGTTATATCAATCAATCAAATTAAAAATTTATTATAGTCTGGTCGAACTGAGAATCAAATCCAGGATCTCAGGCTCAGCTGTAGTGCTTGCCGCCACTAGACCAATGAGATGGTATTACTAATTTTCATAATATTTTCCCAAGTATTCGTAGTTTAGCACAGAAGACGCTTATTACGAAACGTACCTATTATGATATAAACAAATGGACCCAGTATGTTGTGATTTACCAAAAGTCACGATTAGTAATTAAAACCCATCTAGTAATGACATTGAAACTACTCATAAGTATTTCAGATCACTTCCGCTTCCAATAACCAATTCGAAAACTAAATAAACCAGACATGGCCGGAATTTGGTTCGCCCCGGTACAGTTGGCTACGATTATACTGAAAGACTGACAGCTGACCTTATCACGGCGTGACATAACTACGGGCACGCGAATGTCACGCTGACTGTAATGCTCAACTATTTCTATAGTTCTAGATGTTTCTCTGGAAATACTGCTGTTGAATATTTTGGTTGGTTACGTAAAAATAGGACTGGTAGTTTTATGATTAATAGTGGAAATCTCTGGAGGAGGCCTTCACCTTCAATTAAATGAGGGGTTCTTACTTACGCAGAAAGTTTAAAATAACTTTAACGTAATAGAATTTAAGAAAAAAGTCGTTTATTTCGAAAGTAAGTTTCATTGTTATTCATTTAAGTTTTTTTTTTAATTTAGTAAGAAATATAAGGCTTTTTATATTTATTTTATTTATTATAGTGGAATTATATCTATCTATAAGCACTACACACTACTGAAAACGTTAAGTACCTATACGATGAAAACGAAAACTAATGGAAATCTAAGATTTATTCCTGGTATTTATTATTGGTTTCCCAAAACTACTTCTAAGAAATAAATATGAACACAAAAATATCCCACGCAAACAAAATTTATATCTCTTTATAGTCCGTTAGATTTTCCATTCATTAAACAATTACTTTTATCAGAATCATGTTCTTTCATCTTCTGCCTCATTGACATTTAAGCGGCGATCTTCTTTTGTCCCCAACAATCGTAAACACAGCTCAAGTCGCTCTCAGTAGAAACACACTAATTTTTCATTCGCGCCGACAGGTAGCCGTATCTCTGTTTGCATCCTATTTACAACTCCCTCGGACAGTTAAAAGGAGTCAAAGAAAAGCCTATCTTTTCCGTTTACACGTTTGCTGTGCTAACTTTGCTTGGGAGATGTCTGTGCGTGTGTGTGTGCGGGTGTGCACACACGACACACGCTGCACCAGTGAACCAGGGCTGCCACTGGCCTACTTTTCTCCGCCGTGTCCGGGAAATGGGACGTTTGTGAAGATCCCTGGCGCTAATTACAAGCTTCCTTTCACACGCCCGATGGAGCTTTTTCGAATGTTTATCACGTATTCCGTATGTCGCTGAGTTTCTTTGGAATTCGGGATTTGTTTAACGTTTTAATCAAGTTTGCAGTGGGAACCCTAGGCATGTGCCTGTGTGCTAATGTGTGTCGGTGAGAGGTGCTTTGTCGTAATGCACACAGCGTCATTAGCATGGAGCAAGTCGTGGGTGCAGTCATAAAAATTTCATTTGTCAATCTGCAGGCTCGGTCACTGCAGGCATAGAGCAACGTCGCGCAAGTGGAGTCACTTTTTGTTATGAGCTTTTTCTTATTAGAATTTTTTAAACTAGTTTCTAATGCCTGTGGGAAACTAAAAATAAAGCTACACCAAATAACTTAAAAAAAACCAAGCAATAGCCTGCTGTAGCAATACAGCAGTATCTATTAAATAATAATATTTGCAAATAATAGTGCACATTTGTTTTAGCAAAGGTAAAAAATATTCATTTTAAGAACAGTATGACTTTTATGACCTCTCACGGCTGCGATTGGCTAAACTTTGCAAAATATGGTAGTTTTACTAGACAGTACGAAATAAACAGATTAGGTGAAATGACACAGCCCCCGGAATTAACCAGACCAAGCTGCAGGGAAAATAAATATATAATAGAGTTAAGCCCAGGTAGTACGAAACAGATGTTTACGTATGACCTACAAAAGGTGAGATTATTTTACACTTTTGGCCGATCATCAGAAATTATAAACATCCATGACTAAATCTAAAATAACGATAAGTACCTATGGTGCCTTTTCACAACACGAAACACTGAAGACTTTTTGTCATCGTTACGTAGCGCAAAAAAGAACAGGTGAAAAATATTCAAAATTCGCAAATGATTAGCGTGCGCTATCATCTAACAATTCTACCAATCCGAACGGTCGAAATACTCTTTGACGCGGGCCGCAGAGCTTGCGCGGCGCCAGTCAGTAGTCACCGCGACCCCGTGCCGAGCGAACGTGTCGCGCGCTCCACAAACCGCCTGCATCTCGCAGCGAGTGAATTGTGAAACGAAAAATATAAAACAACACCGCAGTGAAAGTGCATGTGTCAGTGGATTTAGATATGCATTGTGTTTGATGTGTATCAAAAACGTGGATTGAAGGTATTGTGTTCGAAAATTCAGTATTTTAGTGTGTCGGCATCCCGTATCCCAGGTATGTTCCGATTAAATCTTAAATGAAAAATGTATTATCAAAATATGATTATGAAAAGCGGTGTTAAAAGCTGTTTTGTAATGTATAGTAAGTAATGGAAATTTGATTGCAAGCCTTTCCTATTAAAATATCACGATGAGTATGCGTGTTTTTCCATGCACGCTTGAAAGGAAACCAACTTAAATAGCGAGCATGGGTTAACTACGTGCGGTCCCGCGCTGGGCGCCAATTTTCTTTGGTCCCACGGTGGGCGCCAATTACTTTCTGCAAAAAGGTACCACATGAAACCTTAGGGGAAGTTATTTCCGTTAAAAGACAGACACATATTCGGTGTATGTTACGACACAATTTAATTCCCTAAACAACACAAAAGCCTTTTAGAACAAATTATTTTCGGAGTATGCATTATCTAATGGCTTGTTAAACAACAAAAGGCATCATAATCGAGTAAATAAACCTTTTAGGCCTGTTTTAACATGTATTACGTGCGTAAAAAGGTAGAGAACGTCGTTAGTACTTAAACGTTTAAACGAATCTTTAATGTATTCGCAAAAACCTTCATTTTCAATTTTATTTTACGTATCTTCATCGTCATCAAATTGTTTAATGTTTTATTAGGACCAAATAAATAAAAATAATTTGATATAATCTTCACCATGCTTATATTTTTATACTAAGTTGAACCAAATTTGAGAATTGGGTTTTCTAAGATTATAAGGTCTTGGACTTGACATTGATAAATAACAGATTCTTTGCCATTTGAAGTTGCTGTTGTTAGAAGAAGGAATAATTTCAAACAGCTAAAATAACAGTTCGAATTTGGGCTTCGAAATGTTTAGATAAATGTATTTTAAGATATTACTAGGGTTACTAAGGCTCAGGCGTAGGCTCATGGTTTTGGATTAAACAATTCTTGAGAGAGAAGTTATAAAAAAAAAAAGATTCTCCATTTGTTTGCTACTGATCCTACATAATCTATATTTTTAAATCCTATAAATATTAGGTCTTTACCTATGAAATTGCCGTTCTGCAGTACTGGCCATTTCAAATCAAAATAATTTTTGTTTGGCTAAGAATTCTAATTTCAAATTAATTTTATTTTAAAAACATGGATTTTTTTTTCTAAAAGTAGTCATTTCTTTATTGATTAGTGTTACATTTTCATCGCATTTCAATCTTTTTCGTCATCATGGATACGTTAAAAATTCGAGTAATTATGGAATATGAGTACCGTCGTGGCAGCAACGCGGCACAAGCGGCACGCAACATCAACGACGTTTACGGAGCTAACACTACAAACCAACGCACCACCTGTTATTGGTTTGCTCGCTTCCGTTCTGGAAATTTCGACCTGAAAAATGAACCTCGCGGTCGTCCGAAGACTTTGGTCGACAATGACGAATTAAAGGCGATTGTGGAAGCTGATGATACACAATCTACGGCTGAATTAGCAGCAGCTTTCGACGTTAGCGTCAAAACAATATTGGTCCATTTGCGTCAAATTGGCAAGGTAAAAAAGCTTGATAAATGGGTGCCCCACGAACTCAATGATCGCCAGCGCGAAGTACGCGTCGAGAACTCGAGACGTGCCTTGCACTGCTCAACAGACACACAAATGAAGGAATTTTGAACCGCATTGTTACCTGCGATGAAAAATGGATTCTGTTTGATAACCGTAAGCGCTCAGCAAGTTGGTTGGATCCTGGTTCAGCACCTAAACAATGCCCTAAACGAAAACTTACCCCTAGAAAAGTGATGGTCACTGTTTGGTGGTCTAGCGCCGGTGTGATTCATCACAGCTTCTTACCAAACGGGGTGAGCATTACTGCAGATGTGTACTGTGAAGAACTGAACACAATGATGGAGAAGCTGGCGCATCTCCAACCAGCATTGGTCAATCGCTCGTCTCCGCTGCTCCTGCACGACAACGCGCGACCTCATACTGCACAGCAGACGGTCTCCAAGTTGCAAGAACTGGGGTTGGAAGCTCTCCGTCATCCGCCCTACTCACCAGACCTTGCGCCTACAGACTACTACTTTTTCCAGAATTTGGATAACTTCTTGGCGGGAAAAAAATTTAATACCCGAGAGGCAGTACAAAATGCCTTTGAAGAATTTGTTGCCTCCCGTCCAGCTGATTTCTTTAAGAAGGGCATCAATAAACTGCCACTGCGATGGCAAAGATGCATTGATTGCATGGGTGATTACTTCGATTAATACAAATAAAAAATTCATGAAAAAAATTCGTTTAAATTTTTTCATACAAAACGGCAATTTCATAGGTAAAGACCTATTATCTGTGCTACTCTAATGGTAAAGAATATTTCGTATATAATAATATTTTAAGTTCTTTTACTCCATCACACATTATTTTTACTTTTAGATTTGATACAACATAAAGTGAGAGAAAATCTTATAGATAAATTCATTATCTCTGGAATTCACATAAAACTAAGTGCTGAATATTTTAACGAAGATGGTACACCTAGTTTAAGCTGCAAGAGCTTCATTAAATAATTACTAATGGTCCAGAAATATCGAAATGTCCTCATTAAAATTTTCATAATGTTAACAGACATTTTGAAAATTTTAATGATGTTTACAGTTTTAGTTAGTGTTAGATGAATCAATGAATAATGGACAATTATATTTTAGGGTTTCCCATTTTTTTGTAATTTTATGGTTACATAGTTCAAGCACATAGTCAAGGCACTAGTTTTCCCGATTTTCTTCTATGGAGTTAGACGCATTCGAAATGTGGTGCTGGAGGCGAATGCTACGAATACAATGGACAGCAAAACGCACAAATGAGTCTGTCCTATCTCAGCTCGCTATCAAGACCCGACTGTCTACAAATTTCGTACAGCGTATTTTGAGCTACTTCGACCACATAATGCGAAGGGGAGATAGCAGTCTTGAAAAGCTGGTCATTGTTGCCAATACCGAAGGGAAGAGAGCACGGGAAGGTCGCCAACACGATGGTCTGACCAAATAAAGGAAGCTACCTCATCCAGCAAATTTCAGAAGGTGGTGATGGCAACTTCAGACCGGAGTCGATGGAGGCAGATTGTCCGCTTAAAGGCGTCCAGTGTCCACGATCCTTAGTAATGAGGGACCGACTATAGAAGAAGATAGTTCAAGCAAACCTTCACTAAAAATACGAATGGTTAAGATATTTCAATAGTGCTCATTAGAATTTCATAATATCCGCTAGTGCTTATACTTTTAGTTAGTGTTAGATACATCAACTAATAATAGTCCAAGGACCCAGGTTTTTCCATTTTTATAGTTTTTTTAGTTGTTTTTTCGCCATATTTTCCAAAGTTTTTGAACACCAGTAAATATTGTTGTCTTTATCTCAACTCCTGCAGTTTTAACTTGGATCGTTACAAACTTTGGGAACGTGTTTTAAAATATTTGATCAATGACTTTCTTCTTCCTTTTTTCTTTTGCATCGAGCGTTGTTCCGAAGTTCAATTTTATGTTAAAACGTGCGACCAAGCCAGTAGGTTAGAAAAACTTTCCTGACATTATATTTACCAAGGATGTTATTAATGTTGCTTTTAATAAAAATGTTTTACTCGCCGCGGAGCTTTTGATATGCGTTTAAATTAGTTTATACAATAATTCGGAGTAGTATTACTAAAAAAACATCTGTATAAAAAGCAAAATGAAATATGGTCAGATAATTGCTTTTTTAAATAAAGTAAATACCTACCTACCTAAAAATAAGTTTTATAGTAGGTATTGGTCAGCAAGATAAATATTTATCAAGTCGACACGCTTTGGTAATTGTACCTACTGACAGTTTGACAAGGATTTGAATACAAGTACGGAACAATTTAAATTGGTAGTCAATTTGGTACAAAAAAACGTTTGAATTTACAACAGTAACTTAATTAAATTGAAAGGCCACTCAATCTTTGTCAAAGAATGAAAACTATTCAAACCAAAATATTGTCAAAATCTTATCATGTATATTATAAATGTAGCCACTCTGTGATTTGAGTACTTTACCCGTAGAGGGCGTTAGTGAAACTAGTTTGAAGTAGTAGACCCAAGTTATGTGTTTAATAAATGATTAATTTGACGCCCCGGGCGACCCACTCCCACTTTGGTACTTAAGTATGTATAGAATGTGCCTGAAAAAGGACAGCAATACATGCTCTGAGAGGAAATGTGTGGCTTGTTTACTATACTGAGGCGATCATTATAATGTTATATCATGTCGTAGACGTTACATACGAGTAATATTTATCATTACATAAACAATGGCGCTGATTTCTTGCAGACTAGCTAAACTGAAGTCCACTTTTATCTTTTTATGAAAACAAGTGAAAAAGGGAAATTCGTAAAAACGAATAATTTAAAAATATCCACATTTAGCACATCTCCTCTAAATTTTGCTATCTGTAGCAAAATGTTACTTTAAAAAATGTAGTTTGACATTTTTCGAGGTATTTCTTCATCAAAAATAAAAAGCAGAATTATTAGTGATGAACAAAAGAATCAGCAATAACTTACCAAGCCCCCACTGACTGCAGCATGAACTATATATTCTGCATCATAGTTCGGGGCAACACAAGGCAACAAGAAATACCTGCATTATTTTTTACTATCATTCTCTACAGGAGACAATGTTAACCAGTCCGCAAACTGTCACCATGAATTTGGCATTATGGTTCTAGACCCCTAAGCGCAGAAACTTTTCGTCAGTTACAAAAAAAAAAAAAAAACTGCTGTTTCATAGAAAAGTGCAATACATACGCGGTTATAATATATGGACCCGTAAGTTTTTTTTTTGATAGCCGAATTAAAATGTGTAAGTACTTTAAGAGTCTAGAATCATATGCTGAGAATTCATAGTTACAGTTTGGGCCACGGGCGTAGCCAGGGGGGGATTTTGGGGGTTCAAACCCCCCCCGAAAAGTTCAGATATTAACATTCATAGAATTAAAATAAAACAGGCGTGCGGCATATCTCATTGATTACTAACTACTATTACCTACATTAAAATATACATTGTTTGGATTTTTGGAACATTTTTTTTATTTAGCTTGTAGTTTTTAATGTCCCACTGCTCGAAAAAGGACCCCTAATTCCTTCAAGGAGATTTTTTTCTGTAGGTATGTATTTTTCACATTTTTAATATTTTTCTTATAAAAGGGTTATTTTATGTACTTTTAGTCGTTTTATTTTCTTGAACCCTCCCCGAAACTAAAACCTGGCTACGCGCGTGGTTTGGGCTCTGATTGAAATTGTATCCTTCACACAATCTCCATAACCAAAATGATGTCACTAAAACAAGGTTTAGTTAGATGAAAATGTTTGTTTTTAGTACACTGCTACCTGAGGCCCCGCATCTGTGTCGATACGTGCATCGTGTATTTCGCGAGCTCCTATAAATAGGTCAGCCGTGCCATCTTCATATTGACTAGTGGATATCAGAACCTTACGTAGTACGTACGGTTAAGTATATTGCAATGTACTGTGCTCCTTTATATGTCGAATGAAGGGATCGGTATTTCTTATTGAGAGAAAATAAAAAAAAAACTTGTCAATTAATTTTTTGAAGTATGTCATTGAAGAGTTGTTTCAGTTCTGAAGGGTATAGGTAAGTTACGCGGGTACAAGGTGTAGGTGAGTGGGTTTTGGAATGGTCTTTTGAGAGGTAACGGTACCCTCTTCCATGTGTAGATAATGACCACCGGGGTGGTTTTAGTGAGGTAAAGTCCCACACTCCCTGGTCTTATGCCCAAAACCCGGGCGCTTTTTGAAGGTGTCGCCCCGAAAAAAAAAAGAAGATATAGGTGGGGAAATATTTCAGCTTTGTCTGTGGGAGACCGAGTATAGTTGCGGGCCAAATGCAATGATGATCACTTACAATGTTCCCTACTTGTATGCTTATCCATAATCTTTTGAAATTAAAGACAACGAGAATTAGGTAACCCTCGACAATTTATTTAGAAAATTCAATACAATCCTACCAAATAAAATCCGCCATAAACCGAATCGGGTTTTTCAATATTTCTCGCCATACGTAAAAGATATTTGAATATAAAGTTTGCGAGGGCCGACAGGATCCAATTCTGGCACCTCATCGATTACTTTCAAATTCAACTTGAGCCGAACTTGTGGGATGTCGATAATTTCTCCATTGATATTAGAATCCCGAACTTCGCTCCCTCGATCCGAATATTTAACAAACATTTTATACGAATCCAAGTATGTTTTTGAATACATTCTTGATGATTGTATCAAATACTTTTTGGGTTTGGATTTCATTTGGAATACAATTTGTTAAAATAAAATATTGTGTAGGTAGGAATTTTAATTTAGTTGGCTTTTTAAGGAAAGTGTTTGCTTGTATTTTGTTTTTAATTATTCAAATGAATTAGATTCTGAAAAATTTAACTGTACTCAATAATCTCTCAGAGTAGTTTTATTTATACAGCCGAGTATTTTAGATATTATGTTTAATATTTTTTTTTTTCTAATTCAAGAAAATCTTTTTGATAAAGAGATTGCTTTAATATTGGAGTACATAAAGATATTAAACTAAAAAATAAGTGAAAGATTAGTAAAATAAAATTATAGTTATGATTCTTTCTTTCTAACCGACTTCATAAAATGAGACGGTTCTCAATTCGGCTTTATTTTTATATGTAAGTATGTTTCCACAGAATTTCGTCATTTAAAACTGATTTGAAAAAATCTTCTTTTGTTTGAACCAAAATAAAATGGTACCGTTCGGAAAGTTCCATTTAATTATGGTCAAGTTTTGACCACTACTTTTCGAGTTAGCTTCAATAATACGTATTTGATCTCACTTAGTGTATGTTGATGATGTTATAATAACTTCCTCCCGCTGTTATTTACTTAGCAAGTGAAAGTTAAAACTTTGTATGGGCTAGATACCACAGCAAAAAGCAAAAAAAAAGAAGTAAAAGTGGAAAAAACAGACTTCCAAAAAAAGGATTTTTTTCTCATAGGAATATTTATCAACGAGCAACATCTATTAATTCCAATCTTCACCAATTTCATAAATTATTCACCAATCAGCATGAAGTTTCAAACAAGCGGCCGACTTTATCCTTCACGCCAACCCCGTTTGTTCAGCAACAACATCGCATTAGCAGTCACATTCTCATTACTAGCTGCTTATAGTAAACTCACTAATTAACCAGCCAGCTTAGCCAAAATCAATGTAATCCTACACCATACCGAGCGATATAGCACGCTATAGCACGATACATGTTAAAGGTAAAGTTCCAATCATCATTAAATTTCTGTGGATAGCTCGGCAATAATATCTGCGGAGCAATGCCCGAATTTTAAGTCGCATTCTAATCTCAGTCTCAATCTATCAAAAATATCTCTAGTTTACAGATTTTTGACAAGTTGTTGACATGATTTCATGATTCATCTGTTAATATAAGACATGTTTTTGCAATAATAATGGCACTGATTTTAATATAGATGAAAACTGGACACATTATAGCTGTCCATAGTAATATGTTTATCCTTGTGACTATGTACACTTCCACGAATCGAAATAAGAATTTGTAAAAAAAAAAAAAACTTTGATAAACTGTTTCTCATGTCGCGCTCATTTTATGACAAAAGTTGTATATTTTGTTTGACTTTTGTCAAAAAATCGAATGCGCAAAAAAAAAAAAACCTATTGACCGCTGCCAGATTATTGACAAGGGTCAATGGATTATTTTTTATTTGACGAACTGTAGAGCAGCTTAAGTAACGACAAAGATTATTAAACGCATTTATTTACTTTAATTGAAACGGTTGAAAGCCAATTACAGTACCTAAAGACACAGTTTTTCCAAAGTTTTTCTTTTTCAGAAAAAAAAATACAGAAAAAAAAAGTTAAGGACACATGAATGATTCTGATCTTTGGTACTTGTGAAATGTTATCAATGCGTTAGCAAGAATTGAACGTTTTAAAACTGAACGGGTCAAAACCGTTAAATAACTATTTATTCTAGTGAAAATAAGAGATTTGATTACTAGTTTTGTTTGTTCGATTAGGATCGATGGAACCTCTAACTTATGACGTACTTAATACTAAAGCAATTTCATAAGTAACGCTACTCAGGCACGCAGCAGAAATATTGAGGGCACTTCATTTAACTGAGGTGGCGTCTTTACTCAAGATGACGCCGAGGGCAGGAAATGTTGCTATTGTTGCCATTTGGGAAAAAAACTCATTCATCCTAATTTTGTTCCTCCGCCTACCGACCTGCAGTAAATGAAAACACAGTAAATTAGATCGTGGAGCTATGAAAAGGGCTATTGTTTTAGAGTAGGTGATGTTGCTGAAGTTTTATGAAGTTTTCTATGGACAACTGTTTTTTGCAATGGTTCTACAATAGCTTCCGCTATTGTTAGATTTTTCTAAATTCAGAATTCTGTTTCATAGTTATCTTTAGACACTTACCTGAATAATTATCTTACTGCAATGTAAAATCATCGTGAAGGATTTTTTACTCGATATTCAGAAGAAAAAAAGGTAAACATTTCGAATAAGCCTGGTGATTGAAAGCTCTTTATCATACAGTTGGTCAGTCACAGTCTGACATTATAAATACTCTTAAACTTATTTTCGGCGAGGCTTCCAAATTTGTAAGCCAGCGCGTGCAGTGTCACCGACTAGTTGAAAACTTTGAGAATCTAATATGGCGCTTGAAATATAAAAGTTGGGCAAACTACACAGCTGAACCAATTTGCGTATCATGTGTTGTTTTGGGAGTTTTCTATTTATATGAAAGTCACCTCATTAGTTCAATGTTGTACGTGGCTTATGTGCGACTAGTATTAATATTTTTGAAGTTTGAAATTAAATTCGACGGGGAGCAGAACTTGGTTTTGATTATATTCTTGCTAGAACAGAATAGAAAACTAAGAGATGTAAACCTGGAAGGTTAACTTACGTCCTGTGACTAACTGTGATCAACGTCATTGTAATTTTACAGACTTCTTTGTGTTGCGGTAGAAATATATATCATTAGGGGTCACTCACTCAAAAATGAGCATAGACTGGAATTTAAGATTTAATTGAAGGCACAATTTTTTACATTCTAATGAAGGATCCATGGTCAACTAGAATATTTAGGAACAAAAATCTTATCGTGGTGTCTAAGTGCTGTCATCAGGAAAAAGGTGGCATCGCTTGTGAGGAGGATTCGGGGGGGGGGGGGGTAGCAATAGCATCCAGAGTGTCGTGGCTGAGGACCCGAGAGCTCAGGTACTGAGGCATCTTATGCGGAATCATTGTCCGCATGAAATGCCTCCCAAGTACATGACTCACGAAGTGTTCTGTTCGAATTAATAATAATATGTTACTAAACCTAGTTTATATGATGTAGTATCTAAGGTACAAAAATGATGGGGCCCGCAAGAGCCGATGCCTGCCAGGGGTGCGGGTTTGTTTGAAAGAGATACCACAGCCCCTGGCATATGGGCTACTGAAGGAACACGGGTGGGTTTTAGTCAGTAAAAGGCTGACACGCCCTCCTGCTCCACCCAGAGCGGGAGAAGTTATTTGATGATTTCCCACCCAAAAAAAAAGATGTGTACCTACTAACAAAATTGGTTCCTATGTTATCCCGAATAAAACAATTTGAATTTGAAGTAATATAGCACCTTAGGTCCACCTCTGGTAACCAACCACCATATCTTAAGGTATGGTAATTTACCTACTGTAGCTTAAAAAATGGTGACTGACAAAATAATATCCTCTTTCTCTTTGTCTCTCCTACACTTATTAAAAACTCAGTTGTTTTATTTCCATGATAAAATTTTATAGCTTGAATTTATGTGAAATCCCTTATCCGACAATTAATTGTGTAGATTATTCGGCGCCATCAAGAGAAGCTGATATTAATCTTAATGAACTCGCTGCTACATATCGGGTGCTTTATCTTCATTTTTGAATAATACTTAAATTACTGGTTTGGTGATACCGGGTCATCATTATAAGCAGTATGATGGTAAAACGTGTAGAGAACGCTGCTGCCCATTCTCTAGTAAGTCCCTTAGTCGCTTTTTACGATTGTGGCCCACGGGATTGTGGTATTCTTTACGTCCGCACTACACGGAACTGGAGACCAGTTATCTGTGGTACAGTTAGTTAAGATGATAACTTGTCAACACTAGGCAGAATAACCTGTCATTTCATTCATCATAATCCCTCTATTCTTATCACATCTTATTAGTGGTAGCAGCATATTGTAATCTTCCATGTATCTTCATCAGGCGTCATCTTGGCATTCACCCCATTTTTATTCATTCATCTTTTGTCCGTGAATGTTCTCATATGTAAATTATTAGGCAATTTTATGCAGATGCATACACCGGTAACTCTGTTTATAATTACTGATCTGTACTCATTATGAGTTCTTATCATTGTACGAGTACTAGGTACACAAATAATACAAACACGTAGGTAGTTATCCGTCTTGTTATGTCAAAAGGAAACGCAGCGAAAGTTTATAAAAAGTCTAATTAAAAGAATTCAAACAATAATTTAGGTTATTTATAGAACTTTGTTGTGAAGATGCAGCTTAACAAGGGAAATTAGTAGGTTTAAAAAAAAAAAATTGTTACCTTTTCACAGAATGTGTCAAACTTTTTAATATAGTAGGTAAGCATTTAGAATGGTTGTGAAAGGCAGGTTGTTAAAAGAAATAAAAGTATATTTTTAGTAAAAATAAATTAAAAAAATACGTAAGCAAAAGTTTTGCTTGTATTTTGTTTCTCCTGTACACAAATCTTCTGTGGAGTTATTAAAAAGAAACAGAAAATCTAAAGAAATATTTTATCTGAGTCTTCGTGGAATCGGTCTCGTTTATCATGATTTTAATAATAGAAAAAGACATTTTCTTAGTGAAAAAATAATAGTTTTTCAGTTGGCTGAGATCTGTACAAAAACTTTCACTAAATCTACACCGAAAGAATGTTTAAATTGAATCTAAATTAAATGAAATAATAACAACTACATACTCTCGTAATAATTAAGTTTTTCCTTTGTAACGACCAAAGTAATTAATTTATCAACGTTATTATTTGTCCAGCACAGCTTCAGGTATTATTTTACTTATTATAACTTCGCTTATCCAAGTTCTAATTGGGAAAAGTGTGTTCAGGTATCGGAGCGTGAGAACTAGTTTATGGGTACCATTAATTGGGATATGGAGTCCTGCACTATGAATACGTTCCTTCGTTAGGAAATGCGACGGCTTTAACACTCATTAGTGGAGTTTCATTTTCTTGTTTTTGTTTTGCTTCGTATATTGCTGTTGTGACGTACTGTTCAGAGTATTTTTGTTACAGTTTTAAAAGAACTCCTTATACGAGGTTTTAATACTTGCAGTTTTAAATATCTTTGTGCGCTTCTTCTTTTGAAATAGGTTATTTCAAAAATGTTTTTATCACTCTTTAAGTCGATAAAAAGAGATATATAGTATCCCACCGGTTTATAATGTCCCCACTGCTGGGATACAGGCCTCCACTCTGTGAGAGGAGTGGGCCATACACCGTGCGGGGCCAGTGCGAGTTGGGTGTCACTTGTCTTCGAAATGTGGCTTCTATAAGGACATGCCTTTTTCCTCACGAAGTTTTCCTCCCACGTTTTGAGAGCATTGGTGACGAAAATAAGTACACAAAGTTTGTTTGCCTGAGTTTGAATTCACAACTTACAACTCGTAAATCGGGGTCAATTCCACTGGGCCATCACTGCTCTTCAACAAACCAGTCATAATTCAAAACTTATAGCAGTTCTCAATAAAATACAGAAATAAAACAACGTATGCTAAGCAAAACATCCGACCATTCTTTGATCCTCATGTCCATTTACCATAATATAACAACGAATAGATAAATCAAAGCAAACAAAATACATTATTCCGATACAAGTATAATATAAAGAGAATGTTAACAGGTAAATAGGTACGTGAGCAAAAAAAATATTCTAATATCGGTATTCTCCGGGGTTTTTCGGCAAGATGGTATTTTTAATTTAACTGAGCAGGCTCGTTCCATTCCTAAGTAGTTCTGTTCCTTTGGATGTGCAAGGTTCCAGTCCCTTCTATATCCTCATCACGCTCTGATGCTTCCTTCTTTTTAATTTAATCAGACTCTGGATGTGCTTTTGTTAATTAATTCCGTTGTATTTACATGTGTAGCTTGCCAGGTATATTGTGGAGGGAAAACAAGGGAAAAACATGGCGACTTATTCCCGCATCCCTATTGCCTTCATTTTAATACGTGTCGGTGGGATTATTTTATTTTCCTGCGTAATATTTTTCCGTAGGTAAATATCTGTGTTTGGCACTAAGTATTATTAAAGTATCTAAGTTAATATTTTGACTTTGAATAATTGTTTTTTTTAATCCATAATAACATTTTAAGTTAGCTCAAAAGAAAAATTAAACAGAATATGAAAAATTACAAAAGACTCGACGTCTAAACCTCCGATATACAATTTTGTTTCCATTGACGCCTTACTCGTCCCACACAAGAACCAGCAAACATTCCCCACATTTACGACTAACAACTTTGCACCATTCTATTTTAACGAGAACTAATTATATACCGTTCTCGTGGCACCCACTTAAGGCCTACTCAGCGATACACCCAGGGCGAGCACTGCACGCCCGGCCCTTTGTTCCGACGTAAACTTGGAGGAAATTTGACAGTTTTACGGTATATAAAGGCTGTAATGGATGAGCGGGTGTTTAGCGATAATTAGCGAAGAACGAAGCGTGCATAAATCATGCGACCGACCATTGTTCTAGGGATGCTGCGAGATCGTGGATGTCTTGTAGAGTGCGTGGGGCATTCTGAACTCGTCTTGATTTATCGCTTGCATATTAAACTGCGTTCTTAGTTTGTATGTCTGATGATGATGATGATGATGATGGGACTCCCTTTTCCGCACGTAGACTCCCATTCGGTCCGTTGTGCGTGGGGATGCTGGCTAGCAGAGCCAGCCTAGCTCCGCCCAAAAGCACAGAAGCTTCCTGGGAGCTTCACAGGCTTCGCGGAGCGACCTCACTGTTCCGAGGATTTCTTCGCGTTGAGAAGCCACGGCCTCGCATTCCAGGATGACGTGGGCGGCTGATTCCTCGGCGTCAAGGCAGCCCCTGCAAAGCGGGCTGTCTGTGGCGCCTATGTTAAAAAGGTGTTTGTTAAGGGTGTTATGGCCCGTAATTGTTCCTATTATTATTCTAAGGTTATTTCTGCTCAGGCTGAGAAGTTTTTTTGGTTAATCGCGGGTGTACAGTTGGTAAAGCCAATTTTGACTGTCTACAGTCTGTTGCCCGTGACCATCTGTTGTTATGGAGTTCGGTCGACCTTTGGCGAATCCACGCACGAAATTGTGAGAAAGGCAGGGGGAGAAGTGGGTACGGGCCTAGCACTTTCATATCAGAGCCTCTCTTCGCAAGTTCATCTGCGGCATCATTGCCTAAAGATCCACTGTGCCCTTTGATCCACTGGAGTGCAATACGATTGGACGTCGATAAACTCTCCAGGGCAAGATGGCACTCAAAAATTAGTTTGTTGTTAGTTTGTTTGTTTTCTAAAGCTTTGAGCACAGATAGGCTGTCGGATAGGAATTTAATGCCGTAGTTCCGGATGCCTAAGCGCTTTACTGCTGTAGCGGCTTGTGTTAAGGCAACACATTCACACTGAAAGATTGAACTGTGTGTGCCTAGCGGTATGTGAAAGTTGATGTTGAGGTCGAGGGAGTGTGCGCCAGCACCTGAACCGTTTTGTGTTTTTGAGCCATCTGTGTAGATGCGCACTTCATTGGCTCCCGACTGATCCCTTTCTTCCTCTACTGTTTGTATAATATAGTTTTTGTTGAACATAGGTTGGTTTGGTGTTCTATCACACGGGGCAGCGATGAGTGGCTGGTACTCAATCGCCCGGTCCAGGATTTTAGCGTGTGGGCTGGTTAAATTCTTGCCCCATATGCCCAGATGCATTAGCCTGATAGCAGCTAGTGCGGCCTCCTGCTGTATGTACAGGTCCAGGGGAGTTAATTGAAGGGCTATCTCCATGGCTGCTGTTGGGGTGGTTCTCATGCAGCCAGTGGTAGCTGAACAGGCCAGTCGTTGGAAGCGCTGTAGTCTAGTAATGGTGGTTGAGAGTTCGGTCCTCGTCCACCAAACCAGAGCGCCTTATGCCAACATTGGCCTGATCACCGCTTTATATAGCCACAGGGTAATCTTCGGAGAAAGCCCCCATGTTTTTCCTAACATTTTTTTACATTGGTATAGTGCAATTGTGCTTTTATTGAGTTTGTAGTCAAGATGCTTGTTCCAGAGCAGTTTGCTGTCAAGGATCACCCCCAAGTACTTGACTTCGTCTTTGAGTGTTAGTTCTGTGTTGAAGAGTTTTGGAAGCCTATGGGGTCCCAGGGTTCTTTTGTTGGTGAACATTATTAGTTCTGTTTTCGAGGGGTTAACCGATAGTTCGTGTTTCGTGCACCAACTCTCGATTATTTTGAAGGCACTTCTCATGAGATCACACAAGATGCCCTCAAATTTCCCCGAGATTAAAATTGCTATGTCGTCCGCGTATCCCACCGAGTACAGACTGCTGGCGTTGAGCTCTGCGATGAGCTCATTTACGACCAAGTTCCACAGTAGTGGTGACAGCACCCCACCCTGTGGGCAGCCTCTACTTACGATACCTCGCGTGGTGGTGTTCACGGTAAATCGAATAGCACGGTATTTTAGCATGTTATTGATCCATTCTATGAGTGTTCGCGCAACACCGTGCGTGGCAAGTGCCTGTTCGATGCTGGCGAAGTTAGTTTTATCGAAAGCACCTTCTATATCAATGAAGGCGCCTAGGGTTGGGGTTTTTGTTTTAAGAGCACTTCCTATGCGTGAAACTACGCTATGGAGTGCTGATTCAGTTGATTTGCCTGCACAGTAGGCGTGTTGATTAGGATGTAAGGGTCTATGTACTATGTACCGAAATTTGGGACCTAATCTTCCTATCCCCCAGCCTCTCCAGTGTCTTCAGGAAGAACGAGGAGAGGCTTATGGGTCTAAAAGACTTGGGTTGGGTGTAGTCACCCCTGCCCGGCTTCGGTATGAAAATTATTTTTACTTCTCGCCAGTTCAAGGGGATGTAGCGGTGGGCCAGGCAGGCTCGAAATACCTTAAGGAGGTAATCAGCCAGTAGATCTTGGCTCCACCTGAGCAGAGCTGGGAAAATACCGTCCAGCCCTGCTGCCTTGAAAGGTAAGAAGGTGTTGATTGCCCATGTTATCTTGTCTTTGTCAATTACTTCTAACGCCACCTCCCAATCCAGGCTACTCGTGGCCCTCTCCCTATGTGGTTCCCAGCTTTGCTGGGTGGCAATCTGGCATCCTGGGAAGTGGGTGGTTAGAAGTAGTTCGCTTGTTTCAGCGTCGTTTGTAGTGTAGGTGTTATCTGTTTTTTTCAGGCATCCTATTGAGTGGTCTTTGTCTTGAGCAAGACAGGTTTTAACCCTCATTGCCTGGTTGTTACTTTCAATGTTGGTACAGAAACGCCTCCAGCTATTCTTTCCTCTGAGGCGTATCATTTTTTTATACATTTTGCGAGCTGTTGTATAGTGGTCCCAATCTATCGGCGACAGTGTGTTCCTAGCTCTGTTGAACAATCTTCTCAGCTTTCGTCGATGTCTTTCCAGTTCAGGGCTCCACCAGGAATGGCGAGCTCCCTGCCTTGGTACCGTGAGGGGACACGACTGTTCATAGCTAGATAGGAGGATGGATGTGATGTTGTTTACATGTTCGTCTAAGTTGGTTACTGGTATTTCAGCCGGAAGGGCGGGTAATCTGACTATTTCAGCCTCGACTAATCTGACAAACTTGACTTGGTCTGTGTTGCGAGGAACCCTTCTTGGCTGTGGTTTGGTTAGGTTAAAATTAATGGTATAGCGGATCCATCTGTGGTCTGAACATGATATCTCATTGGACACATGCCAGTCCTGTATGGAGTTGGAAATACCTATGGTTGCTATTGTTAAGTCAATTATTGTTTGCGATCTCGCGTTTATGAAGGTAGGTTCAGAACCCTTGTTGAGTAAAACAAGGTTATTACTAAGAATAAAATCAAGCATTACCTCACCTCGGTTGTTGGTTTTGACATTACCCCAGAGCGTGTGGTGCGCATTGGAGTCTGTCGCGATGATTAGTTCCAGTTTCTCCTTTTCACAGTACTCTACCAGTGAGGCGAGCTCTGGCAGAGGCACGTCCTCATCACCCGGCAGGTATGCCGAGGCCAGTACAATGTCCGGGAGTTCCTGCTCGGTTCTGAAAAGCCTGATTGCTGTCAGGTCCCTCGAACAGAATTCGTTAATTAGAAGGTTAGGTACATGTTTTGGGACAAAAATGCAGGTGCGCGGATTGGTTACGGAGGTGTCTAGCAGCAACTTACCTCCGATGTTACCCAGACCGCATATTCTGCCACCCCTGATCCACGGCTCTTGGATGAGGGCGATGGTTTTACCTTGTTGATTTTCCAGCACTCTGCGCAAGGTGGCCGACGCAGATTGGCTGTGCTGGAGGTTGGTTTGCAAGATCCTAGTCCCGCAAAGGAGAGGAGCAGAGGCTGCTGTCCTCGCCCTCACTTCTCTCCCCTTGCGGAAAGCAGTCCTCGTCCGAAAGTAGAATGGACGAGAGTGGATCTTGTATTAATCCCGCAGTTGATAAAACCTCCAGCGCTGCCATAGAAGTCGCCAGATCCACCGCCTCCCCAGCATTACCCGTCGCGGAAGGCGACGGGGAATGTCCAGGTAGCAACGGACCAAGCTCCTCCTGAGGCGCGGTCGAGGTTGTTGCTTTTGATAGCGCGGCGGCATCCTCCTTGGAACTACTCTCCTCCAGGAAACGGATGTATATACTACCCATGAGGTAGTAAACCCGCCGCTGCTGGTCTTTTATGGTTTTCACCATGGACTCTGGCACACGATAGAAGAGACAGGTTCCCGGGGGCTCCTGTCTGACCCTTTCATGTGTCAGAGTCCAGGTGTTCATCTTGAGGTTCGGGTTCTGTCTCGCCAACATCCTGTGCAATTGTGATGTGTCCTCGCTGTTTTCGGGGACATACAGCATGCACAGTACCTTCTTAGGTATGTCGGCTTGAGGCCGAACGGTGAGCTTGGTCCCCGGTAACGGGGACGACATATTGGTTATGATCCCCTTGAGCCAGGCCAGCGTGAAGTCGTCCTCACACCATGTCTTGAGGACACCTTCGGCGAAGTGGGCCCGGCCTCTGAAGTGGATCGCGGTGCTTTGAGTTGTGTCGGTTGGTTCTGGAGTTGCCTTCAGCAGAGCACGGAGTTGGTTCTCAATCAACTGCCGGATACCCTCCGCTTGCTCCTGCGTCATGTCCATAAAGGGCTCGGTCATGACGGCAACGCACAGCTCGTTGTTCCTGAACGCCGCGGCCGCTTCGGCGTAGCTCACCGAAGTTCCATCACCCGTACGGGAGCGAGCAGGCTTACTCTTCTTACTAACACCGGTTGGTGTGATGGAATCGTCGGGACGCAAACGCTTCTGCGCCCTGGCCGGCGTCGTGCTGGTCTTTAATATTTTTTTCCGCCCTCTTGGCTTCGCACTGCGCTTGCGCTTAACGCCGGTGGCATCCTCGCCTTTCGGCGTCTCAGCCGTGGCGGAGGTCTTGAGGGTCGTCTTTTTGTGCGATATTGTTTGCCAGTTGTTGGCGATTGATGGTCCTGCCAGTGGGGCTTTGGCCAGATTCGTTAGGTCCCTCTCAGAGACCGCAGCCGTTGACGCAGCCCGTGTTTTGGGCGCATCTACATTTGCGTTACTCCTCGAGTCGCCTTGAGCGAAAACTGAGCTTGGCCTTTCGGTCAGGATTGTGTTAGGGGGCGCATCCGTGGACGCAGATGAGGTTGGGATTGCTCGGGACGCAGCCTGTTGTGGCGCATCCCTTGCGGTTGCCTTCCTCATCGCATCCTTGGACGCAGCCGAACGTTTATGTTTATTGGGTGCATCTGTGGATGCAGCCTTAGGCGGTTGCCGCTTAGGCGCATCTTGAGACGCAACCCTTGCGTTGATTGTGGAAGGCGCATCTGAAGACGCAGCCCATGGTGTGTTGGCTTTTGTAAGCGCATCCGACGAGCGGGACGCAGCTTGTGGCTTGGTTTTTGTCGCGTTTGTCTCGTTATCCATAGGTTTGGACGTTTTTGATTCACCGTTGGAGCGCTCCACCCGCCACGGAGCCCTCAGTCGGGGACGTCGCCCGTTCAACGAGCGAACGCCAGAGCTACTCCTTCGGTATAGGATCACCCTAGCAGAAAGATGACGAGCCCGCACACGACGGAGAATCGCGGGACTATATACGGCACGAGACTATGCCGCAACTCATCCCGGGACCCCACGTCACGCCGGCTGCCCCCCCCCACTAAGCCGATCCTTGCTTGACATCCCGCTTATGGGATGCCACAGCCGATTGATCGCGGGTAGCTACCCCGCGACCTCCCGTGTAAGAGGAAATCCGGGCCAAAGTGGTGTGTTGTGTGCAACCTGCTCCACTCAACCACCAGGATTCCTTCATCCCTCCGTACGGGTCCCCGCGCACGGCACAAACACGCGGGAGGTCATTGCTATCCATCATCTGCTCTTTTTCGATGATGGACACCCAGGGGCATGACCTCGCCACCCCTGAGGTTGTATGTCTGTATTATCGGATCATGGGTACAGATTGTTGAAGACAACTCGCGTAGTTGTTGTGTTGCGTTGCATAAATATGGATGACTAATTTCTGTAACATTTCATATTGCGTCACACCAATAAGTAGTTCATGATTTAACTTTAATGCGTTAGGCTGCAACTAAAAATAATGACGTGACTCTATCTATCAGCATTGCCGCTGCTGAAAACTATTCAAAAAACTTTTGAGTAGAAACCATCTTATCTGCCTCAAATAACCTAGCATTATTCTCAACAACTCTCAATAGCTTTGAGCCCTTTCAATATCAGCATTTTGTTCGAAGAAAATGCCAGCAAAATGATACAAATTCTCAAAATCGAAATATCATTATTCTGTGATGTTTTCCCAAAGTTTTCTTTGTTATACCTACATAATATCCCCAATACCTAGAATTTAGTTTTATAACACAGTACTAACAATTCATGTGAAATGACAAATTGAGAAGGAGTTATTTGTGAAGTTTTCTTGTGTTTTCTTACTTATTTGCTTGTAATAACAAATTCAAGTGCTTTTATCACGTTCAGTTGTGTAAAGGTGAACCAAAAATCTGAGAATTTTGTCTGATCGAGTAAAGTAAATGTGTAGGTGCCGAGCTGATATTGTGTCTCCTGGTTTCGTTTATCGTTTACATCTTTAAGACTAGTTGTATACAAAACTTGTAAAATAATAGTCCAAAACGGCAAAAATTTAACAAACTAGTTATAGCGCTACGAGATTATTTCGGCGCGTGGCCGAAATTAGAAGTAAAGCCATCTTGTTTTTTGCATACATTTTAAGTGACATTTCAACAAAACAATTGTTCGTTGGTCTAGTGGTTGCAAACATGAGCTCCTGGGTTCGATTCCCAGTTCGTACAAGTGTTATTGTTTTTTTCTGTCTGGAATTAAACGGTAGAAGACCGGTGTCTGGATTTGTGCCCAGATTATGGCAATAATCATCATCATTTCAGCCGAAAGACGTCCACTGCTGGACATTGGCCTCCCCCAAGCTCCTCCACTTCGACCGGTTCTGCTCTTCTCGCATCCAGCGGATTCCTGCGGCCTTTACAAGGTCATCGGTCTTATGGCAATAGGCTCGCCGATTATTACATGGGACTTAAACATAACTGGTAAAATGTGGGTGGACTATAGGTTCACCTCTGCACGACTCTTCGGCGAAACAAGGCGTGATGATATGTGTGTGTAATTCCAGAAATGTTTACCAACTGCAATAAATGATGATAACCGTCTTACACACGACATTTTTACTGAAAAGTCTCTTAACCCATCGGCTGTTATGCAGCCTCATTGAGTCTCATAACAATAGAAAACCAATTGTGTTAATTACTTGACACTTGAAGGTTGCAGACTTGATGAAAACAAGAACTGTTACAGCTTGTATAGTGGTGGCACTGCGGGTTTATAATCATCACCATCATCTCAGCCGAAAGACGTCCACTGCTGGACATAGGCCTCCCCCAGGCTCCTCCACTTCGATCGGTCTTGTGCTTCCCATGGGTTTATAATGTAGAATTATAATAAGTAGTAACATTCCTGAGGTACCAAGACCAAAATATGATAAAATAAAGTCAAGCACGAGTGTGTTCAACACTTTGATGTATCACCACACATTCACGGACGGAGGAACGGACGATCCAGCGACGCGTTAACTATTGAAATGACCGATGACCTAGCGCTCAAGCCTTCCAAACACGTGCTGAATAACCCGAGAACTGCAGACACAGTTAAATTGCCATCAAAAATGTTTAAACTGCAACATTCCGACTCAATTTCTCATCTAAAAACTACACGTGTCATCTCAAATAGAGGTAAAACAGAAATATTCGTGAAATAAACTTCCTAAGCTGGCATTTTCAGGCAAAGGTAGTTTAAATCTTTATCGCTTTTTTTACGTTATCAGGTGAGACTGAATCCAAATAAGATACTGCCGGTCTTTCTTGCTTAATGGACGTTTTCGGGGCTTAAATATTTTAAAACGGTTTGTGCACTCCTTTTAGAAAAGTAAATGGCTTTTATAATTTATGGGGTATTTTAAAACGATATTTTGAGAAGATGCTGGTTGAATGCAAAAAAATGGTGTAGTGTAATATAAAAAAGCTATTATTAAAGTGTATTCTTAAGAATATACTCAGCAAAAAAAAGTCGATTATCGCTTCAGTTATTTTCAAACACAATTTTCTAGCAAATTATTTAATAAAATTATCAAAAGATACTTATTGCTTTCAGATAATATAAACTTTTATTTATCCTTAATAATATTATAAACGTGATAGTTTGTATGCATGGATGTATGTATGGATGTTTGTTACTCTTTCACGCAGAAACGGCTGAACGGATTTGGATGAAATTTGGCATACAGATAGATTATAACCTAGATTGAAAAATATAATACTTTTTATCCCGGTAATTCGTTCCCGGGGTATAATTTCCGATTTCCACGCGGGCGAAGCTGTAGGAGGAGAAAAACTGAAAAGTAGTGTTTGGTATTTTTTTGGTATACTTAAACGATATATTGTAAAAGTGAGCGAAAGCAGTGGTGACAGCCGCTTACGAGTCGAAGGTTCAAACTCAGACAGGCACTTTATTTTGTGTTTTTACAAAAAAAAAAAATGTTCACTGCTCTCGAAACGGTGAAGGAAACATCACGAGGAAACCGGCATGTCCTAGAACCAAAAATGCGAAGATATGTGACATCTGCTAACCCGCAGTGAGCCGCCGTGGTAGATTACGGCCCACTCCCTTTCATGAACAGGCGGCCTGTGTCCCAGCAGTGGGAATGTTATAGGCTGGTTAGGTATGTAATGTAAAAGTAGCAGTGTTAATCAACTGCTCTTCCGTTTGTAAGTGTGAGAGATGATATGAAAAGTTGGGATAAACATGAAATTTATTGCGATACGGAGTTGGAACAGGCGAAATGCTTCGTCACCTCGTTAGGCAGTGAACGACGGGTGACGGGTACAAGTCATTATAACTATTAACGATGTACACTTATTTGCTAATGTATCAAGTGTTGGTTTAGACATTTTGTGAGTGTTTACTTGAGATGCTGTTTAGGTTGAGTGGTTGTAGTTTTTGGATGGTGATTAGATTTGCATCTGATTACATTGAGACAAAAATGTTCATAACATCTTTTGTTGCATTTTATCTGGTGCCTCCATCTTTGAAATGATACAGTATTATAACTTTTCATTTAAAAAAAACCATTTTGTTTTCTGCAATTAGCAAGCTTTTTTGCCTTATTATCAAATATTAAGTACCTTCAACGTCTTGGAATAATAATCACCTATAATATTAACTGTCTTATTATTCTCCATTTCTATATCTTCATGGACACTGCTGCTTACTCCCTAAGGGCTTGCCCCGCGTCATAATACGCACATAATCCGAAACATTAATTACGGCAAGTGTTTTCGGATAGTTCCTCTTGAGACCGCCGGTAACGAGCAGACCCTCCGAACACTGTTGTTATTTACATATTATTTACCTTTATATTACACGAAACAGGGTCAAATACAACATGTTATTTTGAACTTTCCGAAGGTTTTTGTTAGAAGTTAGTCTTTATAGATAAATCACCAACCAAGGACGTTTATAGGTAGGTATTTTGCCAGTCCCGTGTAGTAGCCAGGCGTAAAAGAATAGCACCATCCCACTTCTTCCAGTGGGTGTCGTAGGAGGCGACTAAGGAACTTACTAGAGAATGGGCAGCAGCGTTCTCTATGCATTTTTACCACCATACTGCGATCGCCAACCCGCCTGCCAAGCTTGGCGATTATGGCAAACCCCCCCTTTTGGGGGAGGCCTATGTCCAGCAGTGGACGTCTTTCGGCTGAAATGATGATGATGATTTTGCCAGTCTGTTTCATTATCTGGCAGTTATTGACTCACGGATTCGGTGCCTTTTTAATTTATCCAAGCTATTTTTTTGCCTGTCTCACTGCTTGGCAAAGGCCTCCTTAAGATAATGTTACTAACCAGGACTTAAGTTTCAAAAACGCCTCATAAATACCATTACTCTTCCTAATTCTAAGACATAACAATTACGTCCCCATAATAGCCCCACAATTCCCAAATTCGAAGATAACAGCCGAAACTAACAACCGTTCTATTTTTATCAATCTACCCTCTTTCCGCATATCTTTATGAATGCAATATATCAGAGCCGTTCCATCTTACGAGCTCTGAAGTGATCAGATAGAGGAGCCGAGGGTCGCAATAAACACATAATAAAGCGCGGCCACTCGGGCCGCACCTCCTCGCAAGAAATGCGGCCGTACGTGGCGGATCGCGGCCGACGTGCGTGGAATCGTGCTCCGACGCAATTGTTCACTGACAATAACGGACGGTGATTATTTGGAACCGGGTTTGATTTTGAGAATTGCGACCATTGTAAATTGTAATGAATATGTTTGTGTCGTAGATCAACGTTTTTCACAGTTTTTCACTGACTGGACATGACTGTCTAAAATGACCGACAGGCGATGTATAAGCGGGTGTTGAATAGGTCTTAGGTCATCCACCAAAATCAAAATCAAAAGTCATTTATTCAAACTAGGCTGAGAGTCAGCACTTTTCGAACGTCAAAATTACATAAGACAGTCCCCCAAAAAACGCCCACCCTTCGACACTTCCTAGTGCTTTAGCTGGGAAGAAGAAGTGGCGCAACAAACTCCCCAGCAGCACAGCTGTCTGAGGAGCTGTCTGTCACCTAAGAGATTTTGAAAGGTTCATGGAAATCTAGTAAGCATAAGAAGGTTCCAATTGAATTTTGCAAACTCAAATCTGTACTATAATAACATTCTATTAACAAGAACGGAAAGGCTCTCTGGTTAATCAACAGAACAACAAATTTTAAAACAATACCTTATTTTAGAGCCGGCTGACGCAAAACGTAAATTGGGAGTGCTAAAAAAATCTAGGATAAGTGTTAAGTGTGATATGTGTTTATTTTATTTTATTTATAATGAGACAAAAAACAGCTACAATATACCAAAAGTCTAGTAATTATAAGTGTATGACAATATTGCAGGCTACTGCAATATCCACTTAATAAACATGCAATATTAAAACAGCTAGGTGTCCTTATACATTATAAAATTATTAGTGTTCACAGGTAAACCGAAATGGTATATTACAATTACGAAACATTACTAAAACTGAATAAATCCTTACTAATATCGTAAAAGCGAAAGTTTGTATGTTTGGATATTTGGATGTTTGTTACTCTTTCACGCAAAAACTACTGAATAGATTTGGATGAAATTTGGTACACAGATAGATTACAACCTAGATTAATACATAGGATACTTTTTATCCCAGTAGTACGTTCCCGCAGGATATTTTCCGACGTCGACGTAGGCGAAGCCGCGGGCGAAAGCTAGCAATTACATATTTATTCTCACTACATATACCTATTTACTGCATATCAGTGGCTAATCAACTTATAATATCGTACAATAAATCTTAAATTGAGGAATAATAAAAATAATTATATTCATAGCACAGTCCATTAGTTAATAACGTACAAAATATTGGCAAATTATATTATTCATTCACATCATACATCATCAATTGACAAAAGACAGAGACATTCCTTTTGAAACCAGGTTTTGACTGTTGAAATATATCTACATCGCCAAAATTTTCATTATATCTTTTTCCGAAGATATAACAGTATTTTGTCACGCAAATAATATGTACATAGAAACTGTTGCTAACACTCACAAACCTTTACCTAATTATAATGCAGACAATGGTCACGAAATGAGTTCATGAAGAAATATAACATTCTGATCACATGCAAATACGTGTAATACAGTAGTATTTCATGAAGATTTCACATAATAGTAACTACATATTGGAATACTGGAGTATTTTACGTAAAATGTAAAACATACATATATCTAGCGCCAATAGCATAGCTTACTTAGGTGTTTTTACCGTTTGATGGGAGCAGGTACCTGTAGCATATAGCAATTACCTTGATAACTTAGGCGAGTATTTCAAAGCTCGAAGTTAGCTTACTGCATCGTCTTTATTATATGGACTGTAGTCAGGTGGTCGTGTTTTCGGCTCTAGTCGACGGTTTCTCAAAAAGTCTTTGACACGAGGTCACAGTTCACCGGGTAATTATTGTAAACCGGAGCCCTACGATCTCGTCAGTGCAGGAATGGTATGATAAGCTCCTCATGTTTGAGTGTCCCCACTGTCTTTGATAGAACTTTACCTACATGGTGTTTAAGCATAAATGTATAGAAAGGCAAAACCGTTTGTAGATAGTTGTATGTATGTTTCCACAGCATTATATTTCTAACACCTTTTCCATTATCTGCATCAGTAAGCTTACCACTGCAAATACGTCTCAAAATTGAACTAAGATCCCTTCAGACAACCCACTCTTCTTATACCTAATAACAGCTACCCGGTTCATCATTTATGAAGCAAACAAAATGATCACATTACTCGTGAGCATAATAAGGAGTTGTTCATTTAAAATGTTCCACAAATCGCCGCCTTTACATAATTTAATTGCTGAAAGAGTCCAAAGCTTGGCTTTAATAATTGATATATGACTGTGTAATACCTGAATATTCGTTCGCATTAACCTAATGTTTTTTTGCTGCCTTTTGGTTGGTAACAGGTTCGTTTATTTTATTATAGTATAATGTAGGTAGTTAATATTTGAGTGTTCGGTGTAGTTTTTTTATTAAGTTTCTAGAAATAGTTATCCACAATTGAAATATTGCTTTTATTTTTATGTGATATCTGCTTTAAAACAGTATGTCACGAATTCTGCACAAACCATTGTGAACTGATGCAATTGTTAAGGATATTAATTTCGATGAATATATCAAAAGATATCAATTCGACATGTTTATATTTTTTTTATGTATGTTCGGGCATGACTCCGTCGTATATAGACGGATTTACAAAATTATTTTTTTGTTCGAAAGGGGTTTATTCCGAAATGGTCCCATTTAAATTTCATATAGATCTGATGATGCGTTTCGGAGACAGACAACGGAACTCTTCAAAAAATTACAGAAAATCAATCGCGAATGCTGCCATAGCATAAATATGCATTGTTTTCACCCCAAGGATGTTTTTTTTTTTTTTTTGGGTGGGAAATCATCAAATAACTTCTCCCGCTCTGGGTGGAGCAGGAGGGCGTGTCAGACTCTTACTGACTAAAACCCACCCGTGTTCCTTCAGTAGCCCGTATGCCAGGGGCTGTGGTGTCTCTTTCGAACAAACCCGCACCCCTGGCAGGCATCGACCCTTGCGGGTCCCATCACTTTTTGTGCTGACATCTCTTTGAGGCGCGCGTGGAACACAACGCACCGTCGACTTGGGCTTGGTCCTTATCAATCAAAAAATCAAAATCAAAATATTTTTATTTCATATAAACCTGCAAGGGCACTTATGAAACGTCAGAAGCTAGGTGCACGGTTCCAAATTGTTGTTTCCTATGGAGAAGAGCCGGCAAGAAACTCCACGGTTACTCTTTTAAAAATAATTGGCTTTAACAATATTTTCAAATTACAGAGATTAAATGTATGGGAGGACAGCGCAGGCCTGTCAAAAAGTACCAGGTACTTAGACGAATACAGAATAGAACATCGTCTACAAATCTACAGTCAGTAAGGCCTACAACGTTCTCTCATTCACAATATGTAAAATAATCTACATAAATAAACCTAACTAAAATTGATGTATAATGTCAATTAGTGACGAGATTATGTCAGCATTGTAAAAATAAAAATAATAAAAAAGAACATTGTATTTGAGAGCAGTTAATAGACTTTCACATAGTTATGCTGTTAATGAGGTACCAGGGAAGCCACATGTGCAGAAGGAATTAATGCCAAACTTCCCTGTCTTCAACGTAGTCTTTTATCTTATAATATGCTTTTTTGATAAGGACACGTTTGATGTGCGTTTTAAACTTTCCATCGCTAAGTTCTGTAACCGACTTTGGCAACTTGTTATAGAAGCGGATACTGTTTATTAGAAATGACTTGCTAGTTTTAGTCAGTCTAAATTTTGGAATCACAATTTCATCTTTACTACGTGTATTCAGATTATGGAAATCGCATCGTTTTTTGAAAAGGCCTAAGTTTTTGCGAACATATAAGATATTTTCTAGGATATAAAGAGAAGGCAGAGTTAATATATCAATTTCGCTGAATTTGTTTCTAAGAGACTCGCGAGGCCCCATTTTATAGATTGCGCGGATTGCCCTCTTTTGTAAAATGAAAATTGAATCTACGTCAGCTGCCGATCCCCACAGCAGAACGCCATAAGACATAATACTGTGAAAATAAGCAAAGTAAACTAACCTAGCTGTGGCTACATCAGTCAACTGCCTTATTTTTCTTACTGCGTAAGCAGCTGAGCTTAATCTACTTGAAAGAGCTCTAATGTGAGCACCCCATTGCAATTTTGAATCTAAAGTAATTCCCAAAAATACAGTTTCCGAAATAGCATCCAGTTTCTTGCCATCAAGTTTTAAGTTTAGACCTACTTGGGGTACATTTGGTAACGAGAACTTAAGACATTTAGTTTTGTTCGCATTGAGTAAAAGATTATTAGCCGCAAACCATTTCGAAAGAACGGCTAGACTATCATTGACATGTAAGACATCCGTATCTTTTCTATCTATTCTAAAAATAAGAGAAGTGTCATCAGCGAATAAAATTATATCCGAGAATTTAGCCATCAGGTAAGGAAGGTCATTTATATAAACTAGAAATAAAAAAGGGCCAAGAATTGAACCTTGAGGCACGCCCATCTTAACTAGAGACCCCGAGGACGTCGCCCCATTAACGTTTACTTTTTGCTGCCTGTTTGATAAATAGGAAAGTACAAGATCAGCAGCTTGTCCACGAATTCCGTAGTGGTCTACTTTACAGATCAGTGTATTGTGGTCAACGCAGTCAAACGCTTTTGAGAGGTCACAGAAAATGCCAATGGCGTCGTGGGAATTCTCCCAGGATTCCAAAATGTGACTGATGAGTTTTACTCCTGCGTCAGTCGTCGACCTACCTTTCGTGAAACCAAACTGTCGACTATGTAAAATCCCATTTGAGTTAAAGTGTGACAACATCTGGTCCAGCATGATTTTTTCATAAATTTTGCTCAATGCTGGAAGCACAGATATAGGTCTATAATTAGAGGGATCACTCTTACTACCCGATTTGAAAATTGGTACTACTTTACTATGTTTCATTAAGTCAGGAAACGTACCGCTGTCTAAACATTGATTAAATATGCCTGTTAGGACAGGGGCAATTGTGTCAATGATATTTTCGAGAACCTTAACGGAAATCCCCCATAAGTCTTCAGTGTTTTTTATGTTAAGACTTTTAAATGCTGTTTTAATTGTGGCAATAGAGATGGGTTTGAATTCAAAACTTGGAATGTCCTTGCTGAAGTTTTCTTTAAGAAGAGATTCAGCTGATACAGATGATGAGGGGAGAGATTTCGTAACTTCTATTGGGATGTTGGTAAAGAAATTTTCTAGACCCTCAGCAACTTGTAACTTATCTGAAATGGTTTCATTATCAATTTTTAGAGCTAACTCATTCTGATCTCGCTGTTTTGTGTTTCCACTTTCTTTGTTAATTACCTGCCACACAGCTTTTATTTTATTTTTAGAGATACTAATTTTGTTACTTATTAATTTAGATTTAGCGTGAGCGCAGACTCTTTTGAATATCTTAGAATAGTTTCTTACATAATTATGAAGGGCCTGATCAGAAGTGAATGATTTTTCGTGATACAAATTATATAAAATATCTCTGCTTTTTCTAATGCCAGCAGTGGCCCATTCGCTAAATTTTGGTTTAGTAGCTATCGCAACTTTTTTTACAGGACATGCTTTATTGAATTCTTTGCATACTGTAGAAAAAAATGTGCCATAGTTTATATTGGGGTCTTGTGAATCAAAACTCGCTGTTGAGAGCTTGCTAAGAACATTATTATTAAAAGATTTCAATTTATTTTTAGTCAGAGGTCTCAATTCAATGGTTTTATCTAGATGTAACTTTTGATCTAAATCAAACAATACAAGCTGACCAGTATGGTCTGACCTGACGCCACTAATTAAGGATGAGTCCTTTATTTTGCAATTAGTAAATACGTTGTCTATGCATGAAGCTGTGGTTGCTGTTATTCTAGTCGCTTCATTAAATATACATTTTAAATTGAATGATTTAAACAAAGAGATAAGCTTACTCTTTTCTGGTGAATTAACTAATAAATCAATATTTAGGTCACCACACACAAAAACTAATTTATTATCTTTGAAAAGTTTACCTAATATTTCTTCCATAACTATCAAAAATGATGACAAATTCGTGGCTGGTGGTCTATACACAGATAAGAAAGTATGGCCCTCAACCTCCGCACATGCTACCTCACATAAGCGATCAACAGAGCAAGCGGTGATATCCTTTCTTTCCTTATATCTAAAACAACTATTACACAATATCAAAGTACCACCCCCTAACGAAGACCTATTGTACGCACTGGCAACTGAAAAATTATTTACATTAAACAACATCCTATCCGGTTTTAACCAAGTTTCAGTAAAACATAAGATATCCATATGATATTTATCTATTAACATTTCCACGTCTAGAATTTTGCCAGAGAAGCGATTTATATTTTGGTGATACAGTAAAATACACTTATTATGCTTCTCTTTTGTCGCGTCTAAAAGTTTAAAGAATTAATTACAGTATTGTTAGAAGTACTAGATAATACTGTTTCGTCACTTAACCTAGTCTCAGTTAAATTATCAATAACTGCGTGTATATTATAAGCTAACAAAGTAGCTAATACATGTCGACTAGTCTTGGGAAGAAACATATGTTCCCGAACTAGTACAAAATCTCTAACAAAATTGTTAGTATCAAAATACAATAAACGGTCACTATGACGACATGTCAAAATATGCATTAAATTATTTAGGCTAAAAATGTAATCATTTTCTTCATAATTCAAATGATTTGAATATGGCAAAGCACATAATATTATTTTACCTAATTTTAATTTAAGTAGGGTGTCAATACCATTAACTATGTCCCTTTTAGTTAAGCTCAGACTGTTACCAATTAAAAGAACTACCGTTGTCTGCTCATTCAATTTTGTATGTTTTATTTTATGAACAAGCTCATTAAAATGCAGGTTATGGTAACAACAATTAGTTATAGTAAGTTCGGTGGGCAAGAGCCGCTTCAACGCAGCCCCGGCCCGCTCCAGTCTGGGAGCCAAACGGCGGAAATACTCCGCGAAGTTCCACCGGCTGTCGAGGACGAGTCCCAAGTACTTCATCGTCGACTCGACGCCGATGTGAACCCCTCCCACCGTTATCTGGGAACCCGTCGGTGGCGCATTCCGAGGACCATGAAACCACATGGCCTCGGACTTGTGCAAGGCCACCTCGAGTCCCAGTTGCCGGATCCTATCGACGATTGTCGCAACCCCTTGTGTCCCTAAATCCGCCGCCGCCTGGTACGACCTCCCTTGCGCCAGGACCAGCGTGTCGTCAGCGTAGCAAACTACACTGACGCCGCTAGGGAGGTCGGCGCGCAGCACCCAGTCGTACCCGATGTCCCACAGATGCGGCCCCAGGACCGATCCCTGTGGGACACCGCACGACATCTCTCGCCGGTTCCACTCTCCGAGGTGACCGGGGTAGATGACGGCCCTGTCCGTCAAATAGGCCTCGACCACACGACAGAGGTAGTTCGGCATCCGGTGATACCGGAGTGCCTCCCTTATGCAACTCCAGGGCAGGGTGTTGAAGGCATTGGCGATGTCTAATGACACCGCCAAGACGACCCCACCCCGGGCCACAGCATCCCCCGTCGTGAGGGCTCGCACGCGCATGATGGCGTCCACCGTGGAGCGCCCCCTGCGGAAACCAAACTGGCTCTCCGCCAAATCCGGCCCCACCCGCACCAGCCGCCCGACGAGGCGGTCTGCAATTACTCTCTCAAAGAGTTTGCCCACCTCGTCGAGCAGCACGATGGGCCGGTAAGCGGACGGAGAGTCCGCTGGGCGCCCCGGCTTCTTAATGAGGACCAGTTTCCCCGTCTTCCAGCGAAGTGGGAACTGGCCCTCCTCCAAGCATGCGCTTAGGAGCCCTCTTAGTCGAGGCCCGAGAGCCTGCAAGGACAGGACCCAGGCTTTTCCGGGCAAGCCGTCGGGTCCTGGGACGGTATTTTTGGCATTCAGCCTACGTACCGCCACTCTCAGGTCTACCTCGGTCACCTCTGGAGAGTCGTCGTCGTCGTCGGTGTGGTCCGCATCGGGCACCGCAGGAGGCGGAGCCATAGGCGGGGGAGCGTGCTCCCCTCGCGAGGGGAACAGAGCGCTCACCACGTCCTGCACGAGCTGAGGCCGGAGACTCTGCGTCAGCGGGGGAGCCCACGGGCGGATCTTGTTCCGCACCGTTACCCTCAAGGATGATGAATTTTCGAATTGGTGTGGGGTAGGTAACTAAAAGGTGAAAAATAAAAACTATTTTCAAAAAAAACAAAAACAGCCGACTTCCAAAAAAACACTGCAAAGCGCAAAATAACTGTAATTTCGGAAGGCGGTGACAAAGAATTAAAATACACATCCAAAGTCACCAACTTCCGAAATTAAAGTTATTTTGCGCCTTGTAGTGTTTTTTTGGAAGTCGGTTGTTATTTTTTTGAAAAAAGTTTTTATGTAGGTATCAATCAATTCAGCCAATCGCTGCCCTCTGCTTGCCATACACCACCAATGCTCCACAAGACCCAATCATGAACTTCCTTTCCATCTCAGTTGACTATCGAAATCCCAACATCAATTAATTTAAATATATAAAATGATGTTCGTTGTGCATGGGAGTGACGCGAGCATATCAGGGAGGGTGCGGTATTATTTTCAACGTGGCGACGAGTGGAGGAACGATAAGCTTTTAAAATTGTTACTCACTTTTCACAATTTTACGCAGGTACTAAAAATATACGAGTAAAATTTTGTGGCTGCTATCAAAATTTTGTTTCTGATGCTGTGTATGTACAATGGAGATAGATGGATGGAGAGCAGTGGTGTCCAGATAGGCGCTTTATTTTGTGCAAATTATTTCATCACACCGTGTGGTGCCGGACGTAAAAGAATAGCACCATCCCATTTCTTCCCGTGGGTGTCGTAGTAGGCGACTAAAGGACTTACCAGAGAATGGCCAGTAGCGTTCTCTATGCATTTGACCACCATACTGCAATCACCAACCCACCTGCCAACCGTGGCGGTTATGGCAAATCACCCCCTTTTGGGGGAGGGTTATGTCCAGCAGTGGAAGTCTTTCGGCTGATATGATGATGATTTCATCACAACTGCTCTCTAAACGGTAAATTAAAAAATCGAGAGGAAACCGGCATGTTCTAGAACAAAAAAATCGCAGAGTGTGACATCTACCAACCCGCACTGGGCTAGTAATACATCGATAAAAATCTTGACCCCAACCAACTACGGCTATCCTCAAACCCTGTCACTTTAAGGTGTAATGTAGCGACAAAAAAACCTTTCAAAAACATTATAAAGTTAAGTGCCGTTTGAGAATTTGGCCGTTAGCCCCAAAGATCAACGACACCCATTACTCGCCCCTTAAACTCCACAAACTCATAAATATCTTCACAACAAATTCTTACTTACCTTCCCGTATTATTAACATAATTCACATGAAAATATAAGTCATTATTATTGGTGTGTAGTGGGTATATATCAGTTTATTTTGGCGGGCCGCGAGCGACCGGCCTTTTATTGCCTCGGTTATGGCTTATGGACATTTTCGGCTCCCAAGTTGCGTCACTACTTGCCAGATATTGAGCTCAGTGTGGTGGCCAAGCTGGAAGAAACTGGGAGACTTATAAGTTTAAAAGGGCAAATAAAATAATGTTGTTTTCTTATTCTATTAATAGACTTGCTTTGTTTTTGTTTTTCTAAGCCGCTCTTATCTTAAAAAGAAAAACATTAATGAAGCTGGTTAATTTTGCTTTTTTCTTGGACAATTTTGTTTTACCCCTAAACAAAGGTCACCCTCCATTTCTTTAATCTTCTTTCATGTTTTGAAAAGTATTTACAAAATATTAAAAAAAACAATGCCAGTTACTCAAAGTAAATGCATAAACTGTCTCGTTCTATATGTCACTAAGTAATCTTCACGCTTTATTAACTTGACTAACTTCAGAACTCTAAATGCCTCCAATTAGGCGTAAAATTAACGTTCCAAGTTGCCAAGTTACTAGATTTAGAGCTATTCATAGTGAACTACCCTTCGATACTGTTTCGGATAAGTTTCAGCTCGGGAACAGATTCTCCGATGAAACTGATTTGTATTGGTATCTGAGTAATTCAGTATTACATTGTTTATTAGTAGGTACTAGTAGTATAAACATTGAAAACTTGTAAATTTAAATTTGCTGATAAACTAAATCAATCAATCAATTAAAAGTAAAATTAAAAGTAAAATCGACAAGGGAGGACTCAATCAGCGGTCTTGTCTTATAGCAAGCAAAACACAAACTTCATACGATTCTATTATAGAACATTTCTTAAACAGATATCATACTCAAAGTAATATATCATATTACAAATTATTAATGTTTGATCTTTGAATCAAACATTAATAATATTGTAATTACAGGACATACCTCCACTTATTAAAATTAAAATAATAATAGTAAATGCAATGGAATTTACAGAAGGAAGATGGTCACCCTACCGACATGTCGGGAGTAGGCCAGGGGAATAATATATGAGAAAAAATATACACTGTATTATACAGTACACAATATACGGCGCTGTATAACTTTATGCAGTATACGGCGGTTATGTTACACGGCTGATGAGATCGCACTTGTTATGTGCGTCCCGAGCTACGTTCTTAGGTGTTGCTGACTGTACAATTTGCATTTATGTTGATTCGAGAAATTGTTACATTTTTTGTGTAGTCTTTGAAGTGTAAAAAAGTCGTGTTGTTTCCTCCCAAATTCCATTTAAGAGGCTGTGAACAAACTTATGTAGGTACCATAAATCTTCTGTATCAGCAATAAAGTGTGTTAGTTCACGTAATAAGTCGGCCAAGTCTTACTTGCGTACCGAACCTACGCGCGTAGCCCCGCTACAACATCGGTCTTCATTATCGAACTAATAGCGCTACGCCGTAACTAATCGCTACGTGCGCAGCCTCTACGAAGCTACGCACAGCTATGCCGCTACGACACTGTGCGAGCTCATCCAACACTTTAGTGTCATTTAGTAATAAATATTTCAAAGGCAGTTTGAAGAATTCATCATTATGCATTCAACAATAATGTCGTCCAGTAGTGCAATAAAAATAAAACCAAGTGCGTGCCGCAAGAAACAAGTGATTTTAAAGACGTTTACGCAGAAATGCTTGTAATGTGGTCATTATTTTGACAACCTTGTATGAGCAAAGTCGACCTTTCCGCGCGACTTGAAATAGGCGCTTGCAAAGTTGTATGGAACTTCATTGCTTTTGAGTTTTAACCACCAGCAATTTCCTTTGAAAATCCATTATTGTCGAGTTGTGTTTAAAAATTGTCCGTTGATTTTTTTTTTATAATTTGGCTGTATAGGTCCGTCCTTGCGTCGTATTCCTCAATGCTGACGGTCGTGATCTCCCTTCAGTATCACCTTTTCTCGGATGATCTTTCTCCATCTCTCTCTGTCACTGGCTGTGTGAAGGGCGCTGTGCACTGTGGAGTCAAGGGCCGTGCGGATCTGGTCAGACCATCGTATTGGGCTGCGTCCACGAGGTCTTTTCCCGTCTACCTTGCCAGTCACGATTAACTTTTCCAGGTTGCCATCGTCTTTCCTCGCAATTTGGCCGAAGTATTCCAAGACTCTGCGCAGGCACTCGGATGACAGCCGTGAGGAGATTTTGAGCTCTCGCAGTATGGAGACGTTTGTCCGATATGCTGTCCAGGGCAGCATCTTCCTCCAGCACCACATCTCAAAAGCGTCAACGCGTTTTCGGTCAGCAGCTTTCAGCGTGTATAGGTACAGGCGGACCAATTATCATTGCTTGATGAAAAAAAAAAAACATAAGCGCGGGAAGAAACAAAAGCGCGGTGCGTTGAAATTTTTTGCAGTTCTCAATATTGTTTTCCATAAATTTACGTGATAATTAAAATAAAAGTGTAAAAATGTACCCTTTAAACGACGAATTGTCTAATTCAATGTGTTTAACACAACCACATTCAAAAAGGAAGCGAAATTACTGATTGAAAATTTATTACTACCGAAGTTAAAGGAAAAATACAAACTTGCCTACGAAGTTTGCGCAGTGGGAAATCAAAAGGAAGTCAGTCTTTATCGGAAAATGTATTTTTTTTGCTTATTTTAACGACATTGCAAAGAAAATGAAGCCCTCATCTCTCTGGATTACTTACTCCATGCTGAAGTGCATGGTTTCGCTGAAGCACAATTTGAGCATATAAAGCCATCACAATCTGACCGGTAAAGAAAGTCAGACGAATATAAGTGAAAAAAATCAAGTCTTGACAGGAAAATGTGGAAAGTTAATAAATGAAGTCCTCGAGTACTTGGAGGTGAAAGTAAGTATCATTAACTGGAGTGCAATGTTTATCTCAAAAAAAAAAAAAAAAACAACAAGATGCGAGTCCTAAAAAAATACCTACAAACTTTTGTTCTTATTTTCGGCATAGATATATCTAAATTGCAAATATCATAGTCAATGATTTAGAAACTTACAAAAATATCATAATGACACTAAAACCAAGACAGATCGATGCTTCGTCGTCCGTGACACCTCATTTGCAGTGGTACAACAATATGAAGCACTCCGTCTCGTTGGTGGTAACACAGACAGATTTTTTCTCAATTACGTATTATATATTCTAAACTAAACATTTACAAAACTAGTAATGGGAAGGCACAAAATTCCACAAATGTCCAAAATGATTGCGACATACTTAAACTTGCCCAATCCAGAATTTAAAGGTCATTTCCGACGATCATCAGCCACTCTGCTTGCTGATACTGGGGCTAACGCATTAACACTACAACAGTATGCAGTACGGTGGATAGAAATCTGACAGTGGCCGAAAGTAACATGGGAGAACCAGTCGAAAATAAAAGTAATGTTACAAATAAAATCTGCAAAAGTATGTACTTGAATCCAACAACGTCTCACCAAGAAGCTTCCAAATCTGCACAAGACCCTTTTGAATCATCAGCCGCTGGAGAGATGGAAATCCGCGATGAAGAAATGATCCAACAACTAAACACCTCACTAAAATTATCACAAACTATAAGTAATATAAACACTGAAGTCTATCACATACAACCTGGCAATCACGCAAAAACGCTGAACAGATTTGAATGAAATTTGGCACACAGATAGATTATAACCTAGAATAACACATAGGATGCTTTGACTACATCGACAGATGTAGTCAAATCGTTAAAAAATTTACTGTACCAGCCTGAAAGGAAGAAGAACCATTGGTACCTGTGCACATATAGTTTCTATAATATGGGACCTTCGGTTTGGGACGACATGAGCCGCTTAATGCTCTCGCGCGTCTTTTAGTCATAGACTGAAATAGAGTTTACTTGGGGACTTTTTTTTTTTAAACATGCTTTTCATTCTATAACAGTTCATTTTGTTATTATTTTGTATTTAATCATGTTCCTGTAAATATTGACGTATCGTTATAGTTTTATCCCTACTAATATATAATATTATATAATATTATAAATGCGAAAGTAACTCTGTCTGTCTGTCTGTCTGTCTGTTACGCTTTCACGCCTTAACCGCTGAACCGATCGTCATGAAATTTGGCCGAGATATAGCCTGGGATATGGGTAAGGACATAGGCTACTTTTTTACGCGATAACCGACATCCACGCGGGCGGAGCCGCGGGCAAAAGCTAGTCAACAATAAAACGATACGTAATTACATTTTTCGTGATTTATTTCATTTTTAAACAACATTTTCAAGTAAACCCAGTGGATATGGCTAAGGTTATTTATATTATTACGATTTTGGAATTGGGTTGCAGTTCTGTCTTACGTCCAGGTTTCATACAAATTTGCACATCATTCTTTCTTTTAAACTTGAAATACCAAGCAATAGGTTTATGAAATAAAAACTAACTTCGGTGCTTATACCATCTAAATATTCAACATTACTTATAAATTACGTTTACAATATGCTCCCCAGTTCCTAAATAAAACGCAAATATGATGACACTTCAATTATATAAATTAGTAGAGCCGTACGATATTAGTCGTGCACTCGTGTTACGGTTTTGTTCATCGAAACGTAACCGAGTATTACCGAAATAACCGAATTTAACTAATCAGTCCACAGAGGGCCTGTCGTGTAAACCAGGTCAGCTAGTCTGGTTTAAAACACATTACTACCAATAATGATTTTGAAACAATGATGTTCCGGTTTGTACGTTGTGGGATGCAAGCAGAAAGTACGAAGTTAGGCTTATTCGTTTATTAACCTTGTAAAAATCTCAATCCAGGGCAAAGGCTTATTTTCTTATATCGCCTGGTTTGAGATTTGGTTAATAAACCGTGGTTTCTTCACGATTGTTGCTGGCTGGCGAACCTTTTGTTAGCCAGTACCTAAACAATGGTTGCAGTAGGGCTGAATGCCCCAAAATAGGTTGTTTTTCATAGAAATGGTTACATGATTACCAAACATTAATTTCCATTTTCAGTTTACCTGTTTAACAACTATTTCCAAACCAATAGGGTCTACTCGTATTTATTTCTCTTCTAAAAATAATAAACTCCTAATTCAACATTCTCTTTGTCTCCTAATTCCATCGTTGTTCGAAATTTGCTCAAGCCCGCTAGAAATAGATTCCGTATTCCTCCATCTGGAGTGTGACGTAAGATAGGCTCACATATTGAACTTTGTAAGCCTCCAAATTTATTCGCAGACGCGAACTCGCATGATTATAATGGGATGAAGATAAGCTTAAGTTTAATGGTACAAAGCCAATATAAAACGGGGTTTAGTTGCGTACTTAGGCGATGCAGCGAAAGTCCCTGTAGGCGCCATATGCTACGGGCGCGTTCGGCGCGACGGGCATACTAACGCGTGTCCCCCTCCCCTGCCCCTCCCTCTACACTGGTAGGGTTGGCGAGCATTTTATTATATCGTGTGTGCAGAGGAATTTAAGCGGATGTTGTTTCGCGAATATTTGCGACAGTGTGTTGATTTTGTTTGTCACTGGATCCAGTAAATGAAATTGATACTTATGTTTGTCAGTTTTGGGAGTATTGGTACAAAGATTGTTTTAAATTTGATATTACAAAAATTTATGTTCATCTATCTCTATCTATATCTAAACATTATAAACCTTTTATCTTGATTGTGGTGTGAGCTCCCAGTTTGTAACTTTAGCCAACTCTGAGGCTTTATGTTATAAAACGAACTCCATTTGAAAGCTAAAGTTCATAATAATTCAAACACACAATAGATCCGAAAATACCATTTGCTATTATATGAACAATGAGCATAATAGGCAGCCCTACAGTCTCGACTCCCACACGAAACATTACGAGAAATGGCAAAATTTCAATGATGCATTAACAAGATACAAATGTGCGGCGAAATTTATTAAATATCTCATGCGGCTTCCTTATTGTCGTTATCATTCGTATCTCCAAGTTTCTACTGAGTTTTGATAGCGAGATCTTAACTCCACGTGCTGCCATCTGCGTGGGAGCTGAAGATTTAATATACATGTGCGTTTTGTTGATCATTGTGCCTTGGATTATCTTCAGTTTAACGAGTACGTATGGTTAGGGTGTTAAATAAATAACTGTAATTTTCTATTTCGTTTACAATTTCCTTGTCGGTTTCTAGTACGCTTTACTTTTTCCTTATCTGGAAATCTGTTGTCTCTGGTCATAAGTGAAGCCTTCTTAGAAATTTTTCATTTTCTGTCAAACTGTTACTGACTTTATAAAATATTTCCAAAATTTCGAACCTTTTGCATTTATTACAACCTGATTTACAGCTTCCATAACCTTACCTTCATTATTCCATAAATCAGGGACATCCTTTTTTTATGGAATTACAATATATTACGTCCTTGTTGTCATCCGTTAATGGGTTGGCGAATTTTAATGTGGCGTCGAGGTAACGAGTGGGTGCCCATCAGAATAAATTCATACGAGGCACTTTTTAGACACTCTATTACTCTCGCTTGTTGGCTGCCAAAGCCTCTGCTTAATCAAGTAGATAACAATAAAAAAAGATTTAGATTTATGAGGTTATTGGGACAGTTGGTAGTGCTACAGATAACTAATTTAATTATTGTTTGCCAGAAACTTTTGTAGAGAGAAACTTTTTCATGATATTACTTCTGAAGTTTAATTGACTCTTCAAATATAATGGTTCAATAATTCTGATAAAACAAAAGACCTAAACGCCTCCGTCGGTTTCAAGTTCTCATCGCGTAAAAGCATCTTAGAATTTCCTCTTCAATTTTATCTCTCGTCGTCTTTATTTTGATCGAAAGCCGAGTAAAAATATTTCCACAAACTCCCCAGCGTCGTCTGTATCAACCGCACGGATGTTTTATTTAATAACGTCAGACATGATGAATTCAAAACGCTGACAATTACAGGTGCGGGTGACTTGTGACGTCACACCGCATATCAATTCGCTGAACGGGAAATATTGCGGCGTGTCGCGGCCGCCCCGAATATATACGCGCTTTTTTATTCCATCCGTCAATTTATCGAATTTAGTCACAATTTATTGTTGTGTCTCATCGATAAAAATATTTATTGGTCGTTTGTCAGTTTTTGGAAAATTTAGAGCTCCATATTGATATTATGAGTTTGCGACTATGTTATTGGATAGCCAATCTGTTTCGACTAATGTTTTTGTTTTTAGAGGCTTATTTTTTTAACTGATGTTGCAGCATTGGGCTTTAGACGTAATATTAATTGGAGTAGGTGCTTATTACGTAATAGGTTGAAGAGGCTGCTAACGTAGGTACTATGTTGTACTAGGCACTTCATCTTCTTACGTAACAAAGTAGACAATGTACTGGCGGTAGATGTTTCCGACGCCCCAGGCCTTAATATACAATCTATTTTGAAAGAAAACTTCCTCTTTTATTATAAGACGTAGGCTTATGGGATTAAAAACTGAATGGCGCTTCTGCGCGATGAAAGAAGCTGTTTAGGTATCTGTAGAAATGTTGATAATAGCGTTAGCGTTCACTATGTCTTTGTAATATTTAGACTGGGGAAGTACTGAAGACTTACGAGCAACTCACGATGACGTCATGATGAACCTGTGCAGCGATCAGCATTCTCATGCTCGTAACATAATTTAATGGGGTCCGAGAAAAATGTCTTATTTCTCTATACTTTTCTATAAGCCGTCATCTCGATTGTCACCCCCTTTCAAGCCATATCATCATTCATACATTCCATCCTTTTTCCTTGTAGGTACAACTGTAAAGTCTAAAAACAAATTCTGGAGTTCGTATGAGAAAGTAGAAATGAAGTTCTAAGCGAGGCGTCTACTGGTAGGTAAGTACATGACTGTTAGTACTTTAAAATTAAATGTTTTCTTTTATGAATACAATTATTAGAATATCTGTTATTCTATAAATTTTTAACAGCTTAGTCTAGACGTAGTAACTATTACGAGCTATTACCGTGTACCGATCGTTTAGCTAGATATTTGAATTTTGAGAATATCTGCCATTTTATGATTCACCATAAAGTCTAGATATATGGGTCAGTGAAACATTTGCTCAATGTCCAGTGCAATTGGACCCCTGTGTTAATATGGCAGAAGATGCTTCTATGCCAAGATATTTACTAGAATCATATAATTTAAAAGCCATTATTTACATATGGTAGAGTTAGATATTGCAGCTGCAGAATTTATTAGATAAGCAAATATGTAACTGTGTATAGGCAAATTATTTGGTAAATAAATAGAACATGTAATATAATAATGTAATATAATAATTCAACATTTAAATCTGATCTATTATAAATGTATCACTATTTCTTAATCATAATATTTTGAACAAAATATCTCCATAAACACCTATTCGATTTCTACAATTTACAGTGTCTTTAGAATTTTGGTTTATTATTCAAACTACGAATACCTATGTACATTATCAAAACAAGAAAAATAACTCTTACCACATTAAGTCCAAGGCGGCATTTCATACAAATCTTTAGGCAATAAGTTAAAAAGCAATTTGTTCCATCCACCTGGGCGGCGTGTCCTGCCACTTTTTACTTCAATCCTCTTAATTAAACCGTTTGAGGGGTTTCAGGAATTAAGGCCCCTCCTGCTTCGCAACTTCCCTTTTCATAACTTCTTTAATTTCGCCGCGGATTTGCGGAATAGCAATGCCCGTTGAATATTCCATCGCCATTTTATGCAGGTACGAATAAAAGTTTTATCGTTTTAAGAGTTCCGCCGGTTATGTGGTCATCTTTTTTATATTTTTGTGCAAGTTCTAGTGTTCAGCCGCTTTGGGATGCGTTCTAATGAATTGACGGCTCGTTCGGGTTTGAAAGTGCGATTTTTTCAAATACAGCATTGTATTTTTTGCGGTTCAGTTGATTGAGTGTTTTTAGACAAAAATAACTTAGGAAGGTTTTGCATGTTTCAGTAGTTTGAATGAATTATGAGCAGTGAATAGTCTATGCTTTCAGTGCTTAGTGAAACATGGTTTAAAGGTTTTTTACCGATTCTAGCCCTTTAAAATTTAAACACCATTACGTTCATATGAGTTTTGTATGGATGGATACAAAACTCATATGAACGTAATGGTGTTTGTCAGCAGTTCCGTTTTAAGCAACGGAAATAGCGTGATCTATCATCATCATCATAATTTCAGCTGGAAGTCGTCCACTGCTGGAAGGCCTCCCCCAATTGGGGGGGCTTACCATAATCGCCACGCTTGGCAGGCGGGTTGGCGATCGCAGTATGGTGGTAAAACGCATAGAGAACGCTGCTGCCCATTCTCTAGTAAGTCCCTTAGTCGCCTCCTACGACACCCACGGGAAGAGATGGGATGATGCTATTCTTTACGTCCGGCACGACACGGTACGGTGCGTGATCTATACATACGATTAAAAGTTGAATATTGTATGAGATGAATACATAAACCCCCACGTAGTTTTATCTGGGAATGTATTAAAAGCCTGCGTCTCGTGATAAATAGCCGAGCTGTAGCCTTATTAGGATTCCGTACTGTACGGAACCCATGTTGAGCGGGGTCACGGTCAGCCTTTCGGGAATGTTCTAAACAGGTAGGTGGCACCTGTGGGAATGTTAGGCTTGAAGTGTTTGTAGCGGGTTGTTATTTAGAGATGTTATGTCGGGTTTTAGTTTTATGTGACGAGTGTGACTTTGAACACGAGAAACTCTGATATTAATATACATCAGAAGTGAAAACATGGTTCTGTTGGAAACAAGTCAGTTATAAACATAGAGCTTACTTAAACTTATTCTCACTTTATCCGTACACCTTAGCTGCTTATCGAATAACATAGGCCTCACAAAGTCTTCAGAAGGCCAATTCTCGTTACACAATCTTGTCGCAGTGTCATCTCGGCGACAAGCAAATGTCAAAAACTTGTCAAAAATGTATGGAAACTCGAGGTATTTTTGACAGATTGCGACTGAGATCAGACTGTGAACGTTCTTAAAATTAGCAGAATTGCCCCTCTCATCTAATATCATAAACCTGCGCATCTTTAGTCAACATTAACAATTCAATCCACAATTACTGAATTGCATGTAACAGAAAATCGTTCCCAAAAAATGAGCAAAGAACAAAACTAGATAAAATCCTATCTCCAAACTCTGGTCAGTCTATAAAAACCGTTAATTAAAACGATCTAAAATTACCTTTACCCTATTTGTAGCACTGTCCTATCACACAATAGATGAGCACAGAAGGTACATGGCAAACTGCAGGAGCTCTCACGACTTTTAATTTAACGGTCGATATCGTCAGGTTTTCGACCAAACGAACATAAAACTAGAGCAAAAGCATTCCTGACTCGATTTTATACATATTTTACTCATCATTTCAGCTGAAAGGCGTCCACTGTTGGACATAAGCCTCCCCCAAAAGGCGTGATTTTGCCATAATCGCTTGGCAGGCGGGTTGGCGATTGCAGTGTGGTGGTAAAATGCCTAGAGAACGCTGCTGCCCATTCTCTAGTAAGTCCCTTAGTCGCCTTCTACGACACCCACGGGAAGAAATGGTGCTATTCTTTTACGCCCGGCACCACACGGAACACAAAAACATATTTTAGTACCTATAGATAAAACAACGAAAGAATGCTCTTCCTCTGTTCATCAGCATCACCATCCGCAGCCCGACTCCACCCACTGCGGGCCATAGGCTTCTCTTTTGTTGTGCCCCAATCCCTACGCTCTTATGCCAGCCTTGTCCAGGTTTTTCCGGCGACGGCAATAATATCGTCTTCTCTTTACTTACACTAAGACAATTTGATATGGGATAGAATGCGCATTCGCTTGTATAGCCAATCTAATTGTTAACATAATCTGAGATCACCGTACACACGGCTACACATCAAGCTATATATTTCCAGTATAAGCTGATCTTGCATTGCATAGGATTTCCGTAAAGTGCGAGATCAACGTAAACTGGAAATGTATGGCTTGAAGTGTAGCCGTGTGCACGTATGGACGCAACTATGTGTGCGAGCGTTTTCGTTCACTGAATAGAACAGACCTTCTATACCCATCTATTCAATGGCAGGCCAGTATCACCGAGTCAAAAGTTTCACTACAGCTGAACGTACGAATGGCGCGATCGGAGCGATTGGAGCGAGCGAAGCGAACCGAGCGAGCAGTGACGTAACAAATTAGCGGATTAATTTCGTTATTTATTGTGTGAGCTTTTGTTTGCTATGGAGCTATGGTGAAAGGTTGATTTAATTGTGTTCTCGCCTTGCGGGGTGGGGTAGCGGTTGTGGAGATAGGTTATGTGGGTAGGAAATGGAGCTTCGATTACGATTTTGTTGGTACAGGAAAACACACAACCGGAACCGGACACAGAACCGGTTGAAGTGGCGGTGCTTGGGGGAGGCCTATGTCCAGCAGTGCACGTCTTTCGGCTGAAATTATGTTGATGATGATGAGCTATATAGATACTTAAGTAAATCAGTAAAAATCTACTTATGTTAATCTGTAGTTTTTAACTTTTGTGGTGTAACATATTATGTCTCATTCAGTAAATTATTTTATCTACATAACATCACGCGTTGTTTCCCCAAGGGTTATGCAGAGGTGTACATGTTATCGTAGACCCACATTTTGCGAGTCAAGTCTACTAGATTTATGTGTGTGTAGTTTTGTCTGTTTTATGTACAGCAAGACAATCAACTGTCTTTAATAAGATTATCCAAAAATATCTTATTATTAGATACCGATATCGGTAAACATAAATATCTCATTAACGATTATATACACCCACAAACAGCGGGGTTGAATAACGTCACCGTGTTCGTACCAGTAAGCCTGCACATAATCCTCTGAGACGGTATGTTACATTACGTTATTGGGAGCGAGGCATTTTGATACTATTGCTGCAACTTAGATACATAAAGTCATCGAAATTAAAAAAAAAAAAACAATTCATAAAACTTTCAAAAAGTGATAGTTGTATTAAGTTTATTACGGACAATTTAAGTGGGCAGTAATTTTTTTCTTAATAGTGAATTTCCGTAAATACTAGAGATAGTTAGTCCTTATGGTATCATACCTGCTGGTGAGTATCTTTTGTTTCTGAACATTAAATTAAATCGTGAAAATTTTCAACAATCTTTGGATGCCAAGATGACTTTTTCTGAGTGTATCGATGGCTTAAAGTTCAAACATCTTTGGCCCAAAATTCAGCTGCGCGAACTCCGCTTACTGACGCTGTCTTAGGATCATCAAATGCACAGGCCGTGGAAAATGGAAGTTGGGTCATTATCAGTGGGGAGGTGCCGCATATGCCAACATGACTGAAATATTGTAAGATAGTCGTCTATGTGGTGAACTCTTAAATATTTTAACATGTATCTATACTAAGTAGGATAAGATAAGATCATTTTTATCTGTCCAAAACATGAGTATACACACAGCATGCAAGATGTTACATCAAATTATGATTAAGACAGTCATGTTTTCCCTGAACGGCGTACAAATATAAGATGTCGGACACTACACAGCATCGATTGTTTCTAAATTCGTCTATTACACACAGCAAATAATACAGCAACTAACAATCCAAATTAGACCATATTTAACTAAATGGTACAACAAAAATACAGTAAAATAGTGCCACTCATCATAGTAAATAATACAAATAAAAAAAAAATACAAATGTTAAAGCAATTATTAATAAAATTAGAATATCAATGTACAAGTCAAATTAATTTCTCAGTTAGAAATTCGAAATACCAAGGAACCAAGGAATCAAGCTGCTCTACCATGAATTCATTATTTCATTTTTTAAACTTTTCGCCTATCTCGGGATATTTAACTACAACAATAATCAATTACTTTAGTTATGTACAAAAATATAGTGACTACTTTGAAAGTTAATGTTTCATTACAGTTCTGTTACTTACGTACTCACCTCTGTTCTAATTCCACGCGCCAGTCCCGTCACTACTTATACTTTGCAACGATTTGAAATTCTCTTCGTTATTGCGTCCTATGTAAAAAGTTTCTCCAGACGAGGGTCAAACACTTCTAAAGGAATAACTTTTTACCTTACTTTACTTTTAAAGGTAAGAAACCGCACGTCAGGCTTTATAGTTAGTTATTTTCACACCTTCTTGTGGTTGTTTCAGTGAAATAATATGTAGGTGATCTCAACGGTTTCAGTAAAATTCAGTATTCAGTTAAATATATAGAAGAAACTGATAAAATAGGTATGCTTATCAATATCTGATCCTTTTCGTGACAATTCATTTTAATTTATTAAAACTGTATGCACAAGTAAAAATGTATACTGTACAAAGGCGGACTTAATGCCTAAGGCAATTTCTACCAGTCAACCTTAGGATGATGCAGAGAGAAAACATGGCAGGTGCAACTTACGAGATAGATGTCTCGGAGACAACTGAAATACAAGACTCAATGCCAGTACTTAATTGGTACCCCCAGATCTTATTCGCCTGTTATGTAAAAAAGCCCGCCTTTTACCGGATAATGTTTATCTATAAGATTTCATTTTAATTGCAAAAAAAAAAATATTTTTTCAAACTCGATTTCCTAAAAGTCACATTGCGAAAAGCCAGAATATCACCTGTAACTTTAAAGAAAACTGTACACCCATTAGCAACAAGTACCTTCAGACCTGAAAGAAAAACGCCTCCCCTTTAAATCAACACAACTGAACCTAAAACAAACTCCTTTCAAAAGAACTCTCGAGTCAGATGTTTTTCTTTCAAGGTCGGCCCTAATGCTACGTCATTACACACACTTCACTTTAAGTAAACGTCAAACGCATTTCAGTGGTGTAATCGATCACAACCACCATGCCCGACCACCATGTACGCACATTTGGGATGTAAATGGCCCATCCTTATCCCGGTTTTTGCGAAATATCTAAACAAATTTATTCAGTGAAAAAAATCAGGGAGCCTGTGATAGTGGCGCACGATGTATTGTTCTTTAGAGGTAAAAAATCATTGCGCTTATGTCTTATTGGAAGGAGGCAGGATGGTTAATCGAGCGTGTCGTGGCAAATGTTCGCTTCTTCGTTCGGTAGTTTTTTCTGTGGCCTTTGATCGTGTCATTTGTTTAGATGGGGTTCGATTGGATGGGTTAAATCTCTCGTGATCGGCTTCAAATATTAAAAAAATGAAAGTTGGCAATTGTGTTGGCATAACTGTAGGTATTTTGGACCCTTTTAAGAAATTCACAACTGAGTTGCACTATGCGTAAACACACTGTAGTTTACTTACTTTTAGGGGCAATAGTAACATGAGTATCTACATATTGGGCAACACACGTTACAAGTTCAACTTGTAACGGCTGTTGTGAAACATAATGCTTATATCTATAAAAAAAAACATATTTTTCAAGCATATACATCGAATATATTCAATTTCAACTTAATTAAATCTCTCCACTGGTACGCAGTAAATAAAACAACCAACAAGAACAAATGAACATAGATATTCAAATTACATTAAAAGCTCATATCAGTTTTCTCATTTAATCTTACTATTTACGTAGTTAAACAAATTTTTAGTACCACAATTTCCAGGCTATGAGTATTAAATATCGGGCGTTTAACTCTGGAGGTTATAACTATAACTATGTAAGTATAGTTAAATAGGTCACCATGTATAGGCACGCGGTTAAACGGTCTCCGCTTGTGTGTGGAGTTATTTACTTGGGTAGGTATAGCTATGTTACTATTACGAAATGCATTTGTTTCTGTTCACTGTTTTTTTTTCAGCAAATAATAACAGTCTCTAATTGTAACATTTTTAAGTAAAAGCCACCTTTCAAGCAGAGAAAGAACGAGAGTTCTTGATCCGATATCTTACAGGGTGTTGACGGTTCTAAACCGAATGTATTACTGTTTTGATTACTATTACGTCACCTTTTCTGTGTTTTATTACAATTCCTAATCAAAAGTTTAGTACACAACAGAGCGGTTTTTCATAATTTAAGCTTTTTTTTTGTAAAATTGGCAAATTAATCAAAACAGCGAAATATTTGACGGCTATGGGCGACGCTGCCAACTTTTAGTACTCTCTTTGGGTATTATTTATAGACAATATTAACATCCACAATACCTGTCTAAAATAATGACAATGAAAGTACTCAATACACATTGGTATTTAAAAGACTTCTTAATCTCTATATATTCAATCTTTCAACTCAGTAAGTCGATAAAGACTTGAGTTACCTTATCTCTATCAATCATGTAACACGTCTCACTATCACCCAATCTTCATGTTCACTTCATGTATATTAGGAGTCACCTCAGGCCTCTTGCCTGGCAGTGAGTATCGCCTACCCTTCCTACCCGCCTGGTACCCGTCTCCGACTACCCGCAGTAAGCGCCACGCGACGTAATGAGATGAACCGGGGTTACGGTATCAACGCCGGATGGATGGATGAATGCAAATCAGTACAAATATGTTCGGAGTTCCACTATGTTCAGAAGTTAGAGGTATTATAGAGGTAAATCTATTGACTAGCATCATGGCAGTTAAGTAGTGTATGCGTTGGAAGATAATAAATATAAGGCAGTAATTTTGTGACCTGAATTTCTTAAATGGGTAATTCTTTTCATGATTCTAAACAATTTTTCCTACAAATCGCTTATTTGATGGGTTAAAATTAGAAACATTTTTGAACTGAATGTTTATTGTGCGTACGCGCTAACCTACAGATACTAACGGCAATAGGCAATTAACTGTACTTTACACACAGTTAATGATTAAATAAGTAGGCAAAAAAGATAAAAAAGAAAGTTAACAATCATATTCCACACCTACTTAATTATATTTTTCCTCATATTTTATCTTCCTCATACTTCAATAAGCATAAGCTCATATTAATAAATAATTACATAAATGTATTCCGATGTTTAAACAGCAGTGGTCACACGTAAGCCGCTCTGCCGCCGCGCGCCGCACCGACGCGGACGTAATGAGTAGCTATATACGTATTTAAAATATCCAATCACATAATAAACAACAAGTGTTCATAACTGCGTGAATTTATTTAAACAACTTCGATGAAATCACTTCATTAAATAGCGAAGTGAGTCCACAAAGTTGTGGAATGGAAGCTCAATGTTACTGTTATCATTATAATATAGGGTGTTTGTGTTATAATACCTACTTCTTTTTCATTTTTATTATGGAATTGGCTTTGGATTATTTCAATATATTTTCTCTTTCCAAAGGAATTTTATAGTCTTTTCATACTATTAGACAAAGTCACTTTTCGTGTTTGTACTCTTAGATCTTTTAAACTACGCAACGAATTTTAATGTGGTTTTCATCAATAGACAGAGTGATTCAATAGGAAGGTATAAATGTATAATACACCGAACCCCGCGGGCAAAGCTACTGGCAAAAGCTAAGGAAATGTAAAATGTATAAACTATGAACCATCTACCTCTTACTATTTATTATTACATAATTTAATTAAAATTTACTTTCCATTAATGCTCGGAATAAGGCTTATACTCGTACATATGTTCATATTGTACTTTTATTAATAAGAGAGATTGAGTGATTTTGATTAAGAGTCCCTTCCTCGCTTTTAGTATCGTTGTTTTTGTAAGTCGTAACAATATCCGTTCATATCGACGGTCTTTACGTATAATCCCGTAACTACAAATGACAAATTTTACAGGAGAGTGCTTCAAAGTTTCAATCACGTGTACAGTACATCATGTTCTAGTTAATGTAATGTCAAGTGTATTTTGCCATCTTTGGCATATTTTTGTTAAACTAAACGGAAGTTTAGGCTGGTCTGAAGGTCACGAAAATAAAACATGCAAATCACGTATATACCACTTAAGGGATTGAACGTAGGGACCGTCGATTCGTACATAAACTCACGCCTTCCTATGGGAATAGCTAGAATTACTGATCGCTAGCATTTATTATTTGTTAATGAAGTTAATGTAAGCCCATATCCAATCGACATCTGAGTGATGCATATTTAGTGTTTGACACAGTTAAGACAATGAAAGTCACTCTAAAGGTCTAATATAATTTTAAAAAGAAATATTAAATTCCCAGTCCTTAGCAGTCCGTTTACCTTATTTTGCGAGGAGTATCTCGGAGTGCGAAAGTTTCAAACAGACATAATTTGACGTCGGATCGCAGCCCCGACGCCTCTTTTTTATCATTATTCTAAACCTTCCCTCTTCAAGTACACGAAATAAAGAGCGTCTCCGTGATTAGAATAATATATTTCTTCAAAAAAGTAGGACGAGAATAATTCTAGAAATGTGCTCGCATTTCGTTAACTTCCAGACTTGTTAAAGGGTTAGCGTGAATACCTATCAAATTATAATATGCTGTAGAATTTGAATTACAAGTGAGTTTGAAAAGGAAAATCTTATTTCTGGGAGATAAAATATGAACGTAGTGAAAGTTTGGTAGATTTGGTTGAAAGCTTGCAATCATTGATTATTCTACCATCGCACCAACAAAAGATTTGTTTATACTATCTATGATGCATGCAAGCAAACAATAGTCTGTAGTCTGTAAATCATTAACTATACAAACCCCTAGAAAACCACAATCCCAAGAACAGTACACCTCCTAACCACATTTCAAGTCTCGAATTATACCACATTAATGTTACAAGAGGAGCATGTCTGAACACGCTCGAAACTCTAAACTAATCCGATGTATCAGGATCGGTAATAACATGAGTTTCAGAACACATCCTGTATTACACATAGGGAGAACACACTCTGTATCACATATAGTGTGCTTGGAGAGAGTTGGCGTACGAAGTGTAGTGTGTAAGGTGGGACCTGGCCTACATATAGTACGTAAGGTTTGGCCTGGCCTACATAAAGACAGTATTACAGCGCAAGGGCTCCGACGATCATCGATACCGTGTTATTTCAAGTTTCGGCGGAGCAAATTGGAGAGCCGCGATTTGAGAGAGGAAGCGGGTGGATTGAATAATGGTTGGTAATTTTAGTTCAAAAATCGCATTGTCTATAACCATAGACTACCGTTAAGTTCTCTCCTAACCCGCAAGGAACTTAACACTAACACAACTAATTAATCAATCTATCAGATTCCTGTGATATTTTGTTTGTGTTTATGTGTCTATCAGAGAGGTAGATACACGTGACTTAAAAAAATATTTAAGCAGCCAACCATATAATTAAAGACAAAATACAAAAATAAAAATAAAAAAAAAACGTGTGGGCTCCCACATCCCGTAAGGAAAGAAATTCCTTGCGCCTTTTTTTAATAATAATATTTTTTTATTCATAATATTCCTTACGCTATAGTCATAGTCATAGTCATTTATTCATAAAACAAGTAACTTGTGAAGCTATGATGAACAATATAAATTTTAGCCCAGTCGCCATATTGGATTTTTATTTTGATCTCACTATTGGCTTCAGGACCCTTGAAATCATGTAAACGAAACCCATGATGACCATTTTCTGAGCCGCCATCTTGGGTTTGAATTTTGACCTCACTATTGGCTTCAGCATCCTCGAAAATGAAGAAAACTGTCTCACTTTCTCTTTCTTCTATTCAACAGTCGCAAGGAGCATAACAGTTTTTCGTTACGTGACGATTTCTACAAGTTTAGTCTTACCGAAAGCTGCATTAAATAAATTTATTGATTTATTCTTAGTGCAGTAAACTTTCCTTTCATAATTGCAATGATCGGCAGGAAACCAACTAGATTTTCTAATTATTCATCATGATTTATTAATCGCATTCGCTCATGCCTGGTGTCCAAAAACCAAGCACCGCAGTTCCTGCCTAGCGCGGTCGGCCCGCCCGACGCCGGCGCCGGCGCGACCGGCCGGCTGCCGGCACCGACCTCTTGATCCAATATTATTCTATGATAAATTACTTACCCTCTGCCGAAGCTTTGTCCCTCCCACTCCTGCTCAATGGAATCCAGTGCCATTTGTCTTTCCCTCCATATCTGTGCTAGTACTCCTCCCAGATTTCTAACAAAGTCTGGGTTATCTATCTTGGATGAAACTTCACTTAGATTGACAGTTACCCGAGATTCTGTGTACTTTGGATGCTTTCATGTTTGTAAACTAAGTAAATGTTTTCTGTGCAATAGATTGGATCAGTGAAAGTGTGTTCTTTAGAGAACGGGTACAGTTTTACTAACCCTCATCGACAGAAGTTTCTTATGAAAATTTTGCCGAAAGGCCTGTGTTTGACTATGACATATCATATAGCTTGTGTCAATGAGGAACGGAAATAAGAAGTAAGGATGATTCACATTTCGTAATATTTATTGTGTGTGCTGAGCTCACCCATAAATGTCTATTTATAATAATTATCAATTGGAAGATAAACGGTAGGTTTAACAACCGCCGGTATAGAGCTGATACGCTGATGATTAAATTACATAATATTTTGATTGACAGACCCTCCAGAAATAACTTCCACAGATTCAATTTCCGTTATGCTTCCATCTGATTCCCCTCCGTAAATTATTAAGCCACAGCTAATATTTGCATTAAATACCGAGACTCCATTCTCTCAAGAACAGGAAGCATTTTAGATGGATTTCGGCTGAAGTGGATAACGAACTCACAATCAAATAGAAACAATTAGCAAGTTATGAAGGAGTGATTCGTCGCATCTCATCTCCCCGAAGGCTCCATACATTAGTATCGACAGATGTGATTGCATATTCAAGCACGCCCTTAGTTAAGGACGTGGGTCCAAAACACTTATGTGGACAACCCTCCGTAGGCCTGCAAATCGAATCAGACCTACCAACCCTCAGGGCACTCGATGGACGACATAATTCCCTATTTGCTTGCCCACGAGATTTCATCCACATCTCAGAAATGATAACGTTTGTCTTCCAAATAAAATACACTACGTCTTATATGAATACGCAGAATTTTGTATGGATGAATAATATTGTTGTTTCCGATGGTTCGTCTTATGACGTCGACGTTTCAAGATGTTGTTTCAAACAGGAACGAGGGTCGTGTTTCAAAGATGTTTGGAATTACCTGAAATTATTTTACATAAAGAGCCTTTAACAGATTATGTAAGTGGCAGGTTACCATTAAAAGCTTTGTAGTGTGAAAGTGTTGTTTTTAGTTTGCATACTTTCCAACGTTCCTAATAATGTGAAATTATCATGAAAACCTCTCATTCTTGAGACTCATTAAAGTTGGCACCACCCTCATCTAAAACTATATGACAAGTTGTCCGTGCATTTGAAATAAAAACACCAGAACCCAACTAAATATAAAAACTTTGAATGTAACGTTATCCGTCGTCAGAATTAAAGCGCTGCGAGCTGCACGAGCGGCGGGAGCAGAGCGGGCGAGCCCACCTGCGATATTAAAAGTCACGTCTTATCCCGAACAAGTGGTAAAAAGAAAGGGTAAAAGTTCCCGTTGCCGGTAAAATATTCACCTGAACACATAACGCGCGGGCCGTGATCTTCACTCTGAAATTAAACAAGTTATGAATGGGAAACTTCCAAGTACGGGATTTAATAGTCGTGGATAAGTAATAACTGAGTTTCATTAGTATTCGAAACATTTTATGAATAAAGTTGTGGTTATTAATGGCACTATTCGCTGTCTCGTATCCGCGCTCGGCTTTAGGTTTATAATTTAATTTGTGAACAATATTCAGGCGGGTAGCTTAAATCAATGTAGCTTATTACGGATGTGGTTGGTTACGCGATGCGACCACGGTATAGTGATACAAATTGTAATTCCTATGAGTTAAAATTCTAGTTTCTCTTTGAATTTTTTTTTCCATTTTAAAATAAAACTCGTAAACTGTACTCATATATTTCTGCAGTAGAAAATAAAAGGAAATTAACATCTATTTCTGCGTTACTGCGACGTTTAACGCGAAGGCTATGAGAGCCTTTTTGAAAATATTGTGTTCACTTGAGCGGGACGCTACAAAGGAACTTTGTTTTTACTTGAATGCATATTCATTATTTGAAAAGCGTCGTAATGAAACCTGTAAAGTTATAAAATAAAGGGGTGAGAAGAGCCCTTTTATCGTTTTGAGTATTAGTTTAGTACTGCACGGGGACAATAAACCAAAATCAAAAGTCATTTATTCAAATTAGGCTGATAATCAGCACTTTTTGAACGTCAAAATACATAAGACAGTCCCCCAAAAACGCCCACCCTTCGACACTTCCTAGTGCTTTAGCTGGGAAGAAGAAGTGGCGCAACAAACTCCCCAGCAGCACAGCTGTCTGTTTAGTCGGATGAACTTGATTCTATACATACATAGGCAAAGTAAACAATAAAGCATAATACCAAAAATAATAGCCTAGGGCGTGATAGCTAACATATGCAATGCTGGATTATTGTTAGATCCTCATTCATTTTCATTTATTTCATTCATAAAACAATTTACATTGTGTTGAACATAAACACATGCAATTTACTTATAAATACAGAGAACAGCTATGAAATCTTAATTAACCTCCAAATGAAGTTCAAGTACAGTGCTAAAAAACTTTTTAATATAATATGATACAGTTTTAAATATAATGTCGAGGAGGTTTTAAATATAATGTCAAAAAGGTTTTAAATATAATGTCAAAAGGAATTAAAATAAAATGTCAACAAGTTTTCAATATAATATTAAACAGTTTCAATAATAATGTCAAAGAATCTAAATTATATAATGTCAAAATAAAAACTAGATCATTTATTATTGGACGACATAAGTTCCGATACACTATACAGACATTTTTCTAACAAAAAGGCTTTTAATTTTGTTTTAAACAGGTGGATGTTATAAATCAGGACCTTTAGATCAGAAGGCAACTTATTAAAAATCTCTACAGCTTGGTACTTCGAGCAATGCTTTACTATATTAAATTTTGGTGCTATTCGTTGTTTAAAAAAATTTCTTCGCGTGCTCTCTCTAGTCTCACGTTCTTCTTGTGATTCAAACTCATGTAGATACTTAGCAAAATGACTTAACAGCACAAATATGTATAGGCTAGGTACTGTTAATATTCCCAAATTTTTAAAGTAATCTTTGCATGAGATAACTTGTGAAATTTTTACTATTGTCCTTATGGCTCGTTTCTGTAAGACGAACGCTCTCTGCCAGTTGTAACTGTAACTGTTTCCCCAGAGCACGATGCTATACCTTATTCTAGACTCGACCAGCGCATAATATACAGCCTTTAACTGTTCTATGTTCAAAATGTACCTAAGGCTCCTGAGTGCGTAACATGCTGACGATATGGATGATTCTATAACAGCAAGCTCCGGTTTCCAATTTAAAAGCGAATCTATATTAATCCCTAAGAATTTAACCCTATCCACTGATTCAATCCTATCTCCATTTATTGCTACATCTAAGTTGTCATTTTGACGAGTAGTAGTCTTAAATAATAACAGGTTGGTTTTACCTGTATTTAGCAATAAGTTATTGGCTGTAAACCATTCGCAAATTTTTTCAATAATTATATTTGTATTAAATGTCAATTTTTCTATGTCTTTTGCCCCAATTATTATGTTAGTGTCATCTGCGAAAACAACAAGTTTCTCGTTCGGCTGGGTTTTATTAATGAAGTTGAGCAAGTCATTTGTAAAAACAATATATAGTATTGGTCCTAAAATTGAGCCTTGAGGGACACCACGTTTTACATATGTCATTTTTGACTTGTATATCAATTCGTGATTGTTCTCGTCTGTACTTTTAATTTCTATATACATTCGTCTGTTTTGTAAGTACGATGTCATAAGTTGTAATGTCTTTCCTCTTATACCATAATGTTCGAGTTTAGCTAGTAGTAGTTCATAATCTATGGAGTCAAAAGCGGAACTGAGGTCAACAAATAGTCCAGCTACTTTCATTTTTTCATTTAGTTTACTAACTATGTCATTTATTAAAGTGTTTATAGCATCCGAGGTACCAACGCCTTTCTGATATCCAAATTGACTCAGATTGATAATTTTGTGAATACCCAAATGTACCGTCAGTCTACTTTTAATAATGTTCTCGAAGAGTTTTGATAGGGTGGGTAATAAGGATATGGGGCGATAATTTTTCGGATCGGTCTTAGTGCCCTTTTTGTGTATTGGAATCACCTTGGCCAATTTCAACTGGTCAGGAAAGATTGACTCATCGATGCATTTATTGAAGAAGTTAGAAAGAGGAGAAGCTAATATCTCTATGTTCTCCTTTATAATCGATATCGGTACGTCGTCGAAGCCGCAAGAATGTTTATTAGCCATTTTACTAACCATCTTTGCAATTTCATTTGGTGTAGTTGGCTTGAAAGTTATATCACTATCAACTTTATATCACTTTCAACTCTTTTCGTCGTGTTCTTAAGAAAAGACATTGCTCCATCTTTGTCTTTATTCGCTATTGATGATTTGAATAAGAAACTGTCATTAAATATATTTGCAATATCCTGAGGATTAGTGATTACCTTATTGTCTACTTTTAAGATAAGATTTTTACGTTTCTTGCTTTTCTTCTTTTTAGTATGTTCATTTACAATTTTCCATGTTTCTTTCACTATATTTTTTGCGCTGTTTAAATAACGTGATACAGCTTGCTTTTTGGCTTGCTTAATAACTCTTCTATGAATTCGAACGTAGTTGATTTTGTAAATTTTGATGCTGACGTTATTTAATGTTCCAGAGCACAGGACTCTTTTCATTTTACTTGATACTTTAATACCTTTAGTAATCCATTTTATTGTATTGTTATTTTTGGACTTTATTCTAATTGATTTTTTGGGATAACAATCTTGGAATATTTTGTTGAAATAGTTTAGAAACTGATTAATTCCCATATTAGTCCAATTTTTATTACTAATGTTTCTTTTGAAAACATCATTATTATTCTTATTAAAAGATCTTTTGGTTACTGTGGTGTACTCATGGCCTTTAGATTTTTTGTTGATTTCATCAAGAGCTACATAACAAAAAAGTCCACAATGCCCATCAGCTAAGCCATTATGATCAACAAAACACTGCTCTATGTAGTCACTATCAAGATTTGTGATTATGTTATCTAAACACGACTGAGAGTTATTTCGGATAAAGGTCGGAGTTCTCACAAGGTATCTAAAATTATTACATGTCAATGTACTTAAAAACTCAGAAGATTTTTTGTTTTCAACAAGAACGTCAACATTGAAGTCTCCACATATGTATAATACAGTTTTTATCAATAAAGTGTTCTAACAATTTTTCTAAGGTAGAAATGAAGCTATCAAAGTTTTTATCATAGGGACTTCGGTAACAACAACAAATGTATAACCCTGTTGCAACATCTTTTACACCACATATCTCGAAACTTTCGGCTCTGTAAAACTTACCGATTGGCTCAATGTTTTCGCATTCTTTCAATATATGTGCCAAAATAAGACTGCCTCCCCATTTCTTGTTCGTCCTTGTGTTACATGCGACTAAATTATAATTTGACATGGTAAATACATTGGCCGATTTGTCATTTAAGAAATGTTCTACACAAATAGTCCATGAGATTACCTAATGTTTCGATATATAATTCGAGTTCTGTTGTTTTATTGCTTATTCCACAAACATTTTGATGAAAAATCTTTAAACAACTAGTATCTGATAATAGGGTGCTATTACTTGCGTCATCTGGTATTGCCTTTTTATTCTCAAAAAAGATCATGTCAATAACTAATGAGATACTAATAGCAATAGCATGTTTAGTTTATACAGGGCGTAACAGAAACCCTATTGCTATGCTTAAGCACTAAAGATACAGCTGGTATAGAATACTCTAAGAGTTGATACCAAATTTTCGGTTTCATAAGTTTCTTAAATTCAAATCATAACTAACGTGTCATAGCACTACATAGGTCAATAATTTTCCACGTTACTTGCCAATATCACGATAAATCTCTTCCGAGTGATGTGTTTATTTCAATATAGTTATTTGTTTTATAGTATCAATGTATTAAAAATTCTCATAACTTCCGAACATGAGATAGGATTAGAAAACCCTTCCAATATCGTTTGATATCATCCAAAGAAGCCATGCCGTTGATATTTATATACCCTTTCTGTTACACGTTGTATAATTAAATAAGCAATTTATTTTCGTTGTTTATTTATGAGTAACCTAGCTTTTTATGTTTTGTTTTTGTTACTTTGTTGACCAAAACTTGCCTAAAATGTTTATCTAAAGACTTCATACCTTATTATTGGACTATAAATATCTTTTAAACTCCAAACTTTTCCAAACCGAACTCTATTTGTTTAGAATGCATTACAGGCATTAGAATTAACTTGGCTTGGTCTTAACTAACCTAATTAACTTCCGTAAAAAAAGTACTTTCAACTGTCAATTGGAAATACAAACGTTAAAAAGGAGGCTTCGAGAATCAGGGAAGGCTTCCTTTATTGAACTCGAGATTAACTATAAAACCTTTTCGAAAGAAAGTCAACAGCACGAGGATTTAGATTTGTTTTATCGGTGGCATACAGAAGGACGGCAATCGGTGCTGGCTCCCTAATGAATTGACCTGCGCCCAATGGTTCGTGTAATGTTTGACTGATTGCTCGGCAACCTTGTACCTATGTGATTTACTTTGCTTTTTTATTGATTGCTTTGAATTGTTAATGGACTGTTTGTTTTGTAGGTTTGTTTATTTTTAATTTTAGATACTTTTATTTCGCTTGTTTTTCTTTTTCTATGTTGTAATGTATTGAATGACCTCAAATTGTCTTCTAAGAGATTAGCACTTATCGGCGTTAAACATGTCGGTTTGAAACAGTTAAGGTATGTATCCCACTTTCCTAAACGTGTTTATGTCGCAGATTCACCATAAAGAGTAAATTTTTTCTTTGTATCATCAAATTCAACCTTAAAATGTACATTACAGTTGCAACATGACAAGAATATGAGTGTAACAAAATTTCCGTACAGTCGGAGAGTGTCCGGACTGTCCGATGTATCCGAGGGTGTCCGGGGGTGTTCGAAGCGGACATAATTTAATACATTGACGACATCTTCGTGCTGGCGGGTCCACGTTGCGTGACCCACGTACCTAACCGTTGACCTGATAAAAAGGTGATCGGAATCCTGGATTTATGGGATAGGAGCCAGCGGGAATGATTTTAAGAAAAGGGTTTTTTTAATTCAAAAATCATATGGATTTTTTGAGAAAAGGATCACTGTAAATAACAGCTTTAGATATTTAAGTAGAATGTAAAAATTAGCCCTAGTTATTTAAACAGATTTAGTCCTATGTGTTAAGTTCCTTATGTAATAAATTATAAGCATGCAAAGCTAGGCATCTAGAGTTAAATACATGAAAACCTGTTGTAAACTAAAAGTATACCAGAAACTTATTAGAATCTAGGATTACTAAAGTATAAAATTGTTATCATAAGACTAGAATAATATAAGCTATAAGTTTTTATGTTTCTCGGCATTCTGTCTAGTTTTAAGTGATTTATGAAAATAAAGTGCTGCCTTCCCTACACTGCACATTTCTAACAACGCCCGCCCAGCGGCGAACATTATAAATATAAGGCGCGCGTAGTCCCGGCGTTCATTCTATCGCCGCGCGCCGCCCACGCAACACATCTTTACACTTCACTCGCAGCATTGTCTTGAAACTCTGCAGTTTTATTTACCCGTGTCAAGAAACCTATGGTACTTCAAGAAAGTCTACAAAAAAAGAGGAACAGCAGTTACACCTCTTTCAATCACTGTTAGGTACTTTTTCTACGTCTGGTACCGTGAACGTCTGTCTGAGTCTATTATTAATAAGATGTTGCGTTACATTTCTATTAGATACCCCAAAACAGGCAATTTAGCTTAAGAAAATACAAAAGTGTTTGATGATTAATTTTGGTGTAATGGTAGTAGGTAAGATCATTTATTTTCATCAGGTATGATCATTTATTAACGTGAGTTTCAAAGCTTTAATTTGATGTTTTGTAATAGTTTCTTCTAGTTTTTGGTAAGCCTTCAAAATATGAGGAGCACAAACAGCAGTTTTAAGCGGTTAAATATGGCATTCCTTTTTTTTGTTTGTATTTTCAAAAGGGGTTTTTAAAAACGTTATGTTGAACATAATGTTAAATGTTAAAAATGTAGTCTCGTTCACATTTGACCAAAATTCGCCATGTTCTCATACCAGACGCCGCCACCTAAGGTCTGCAGATACAGCAATCGAAGCGATTTCGCCCGGCTCCGAATAGATTGTCCACTCGCTATCTTTTGTGCCACTTATCAAGGGCGGCATTTTGTGAACAAATTCTTTACTTTTTTCTGCGCTGTTCACTCGAATTTATTAAAATAAGGTCTGATCCAATACATTGTGCGTAGTAAATTACGTCACGATTGTTGATCGCAGATTTCCCTACCGAGAAGGCTGTAAGAAGAGGTATACGTACCTATATTTATAACTCTTGGTGTAGGTGTAGAACAAATGAAGAACATGGATGGAAGGAGTAGGGACTACATTTTTGTCACGTCTATTTTGGTCTTTGCGTCCGGTTCAATATTTCGGTCTCTTGACCATTTCAACCTTGAATTTAAGACATAGTATTTATGGAAGCACAGAACCGGTCGAAGTGGCGGAGCTTGGGGGAGGCCCATGTCCAGCAGTGGACGTCTTTCGGTTGAAAATTCTGATTTATGGAATGGACATGCAATTATTGGTTACCTTGTTTACCGTTGCTATCGAGCATCAGCATCTGGATACGCTAACCAGTTTTGGCCAAATTTTATTAGGAATCAGATTTTCGTCCTATTATATGGATCGAAGTGATTGTTGATCGAAAAAGACACTGACTGGACTGGTCCACTCAAATCTGTGTTGTTCTTTCCCCAAATACCATTTCAGACACATTATTCACATAATCTGACCAAGATTATGTCTGTGGAGTATATTTCCCCATTTCTTCTCAGGGGTAGTCAGATAGGAAAAGGTTGCCTCCGTCGAGCTTATTCTTTTTATAATAGGTAATTTAGACGTGTGAAACATGACTCCGATATGCTATTTACACAATAAACAATATCTTTTGGGCATATTGGAAGCTAAGGGCCGCAGGAGTCCGCTGGATGCGGGAAGCACAGAACCGGTCGAAGTGGCGGAGCTTGGGGGAGGCTTATGCCCAACAGTGGACGTCTTTCGGCTGAAATGATGATGATTTTGGAAGCAGCGATGTGTAATAACTGTATACCAACGTAGGTTCAAAAGGAAAGTGGCAGTGTCGTATTAATCTGGTGCATATTTTGGGAGTTATAAGTTGCTCTCGCAAGGTCAGGGGCCGTCAGCCATTCTTTTCAACCATTAATTTTCGTAATCATGGTTCTGTCATGAAATCTACTGATACCGATTACTGATAAATGAATTAGTCTGGTTCACGACCCTCGAAATTATCGTTTTTGAACCATGATTACTTTCGTCATGCACCTTGAAACAAGAGTAAAATCTAAAATCGTTTGCGATCATCGCCGTTTAGGGCCAACAGGGTTTAATTATTCCATACTCGTGCTACTAATGGATATTTCTCAGAAAAACGTTGTTTTTAATTTCTTTAAAACGTATTTTTCACCTGTGGTTTTTGTAAGCTTGATAAATGATACTGAGAATTTTATGGCAATAATGTTAATCTTTTGTTTATTTTTTTTTAATTAGTTTGCTACCAATATATGTGGATAATTTAAACTAAACAATCCATTAGTGTCGGCTGTCCACACTGAACCTTCTATTCTAAGATTTATGGGGTACATTCATTTACTCTCTAGTAAAAAAAGTTATATGAAATTAGTAAACCTAATAAATTACTTAAAAAACAGATATAAATACCAATTAATCCTACTTATATCCTAATATAATATTACTAGCTTTTGCCAGCGGCTTCGCCCGCGCGGAAATCTCATCCCCTATTTAACACCCTTAGTCAGGACTTCTCTTTTTATTTATATAGATGTGAATTTTTTTATGTGTAGATGTTTGGATGTTTGTTACTCAATCACGCAAAAACGGCTGAACGGATTTGGATTATCAAAAATCAAAATCAAAAGCCATTTATTCAAACTAGGCTGAGAGTCAGCACTTTTCGAACGTCAAAATTACATAAGACAGTCCCCCAAAAACGCCCACCCTTCGACACTTCCTGGTGCTTTAGCTGGGAAGAAGAAGTGGCGCAACGAACTCCCCAGCAGCACAGCTGTCTGATAAGTTGGAAGAACTTGATTCTATACAGTGATAGGTAAGTAATTAAATTTCATCAAGAAATTAAAAAAAAAACCGGTCAAGTGCAAGTTGGACTCGCGCACCGAGGGTTCCGTACAAACCTGTGGGTATATAAGTAAAAGTTCAAAATTGTCAAAAATATTTTTTTTTATATGACGAAACTAAAAATTTTCGGTTTTCGTAATTTTTCCTATATCTGTACTATAAGACGTGACTTCGTACAAAATTTCAAGATTCTAAGTTCACGGGAAGTACCCTGTAGGTTTTGATTCCCGTGCGAGTTTCGAAAATTTGCGGAATTTTGCGGCCTAAATGGCTGTATCTTTTGATTGCGTTGACTTAGAAGGTTGATTTTTCTACAGCTTCCAGGGACAGTAGAACTAAGTATCATATAGAAATTTCAGTTTGATACCTCCACGCGTTCCTGAGAAAAACGGTCTTGACAGACGGACGGACGGACGGACGGACGGACGGACGGACGGACAACAAAGTGATCTTATAAGGGTTCCGTTTTTTCCTTTAGAGGTACGGAACCCTAAAAATGGTTTATGCAGTCAAATAAAATAAACAATGCTATGGAGTAACTCATATAACCTGTCAATAGGTAAGCTAATTCTGGTGAAAGAACATAAACGTTGTCTTGAGTTAATCACAGCGACCAACAATTCTTATCGTTTAAGTAGTCGTTTGTTGAATAGTATGCCTTCGAACAAAAATTTGATTTTACTTTAGCTTTAAACGCATTAAAATGTAAATCTAGCAAAGGAGAGGGAAGCTTGTTATAAAAGGTGATACCGAGCCCAACGAATGAGTTATGAACTTTATGAAGCCGGTGAAAGGGACCACGTAGTTTGTCCTTATTTCTGGTTTTAATATTATGAATATCAGTTTTTAGTGTATAAGTGTATGAAAGGCACACATATATTTTGTAACCTGGAATAACATACAGGCTGATTTTTTTTAGCGTCTGGAAAAAAATTGGGTATAATAGGTGAACGGGGTAGAAGCCTGTGGTACGGAAATTACACTTTTTTTTTTTCCAAAACTAAAATGAAATTAACCTATGAATGAATACTATTACTTATTTGTAGTAAACTTTTCATACTAAAAATTAAAAGTAAAAAAAAAAACAAAAAATCGGCAAATAATATCAAAATCCAATTTATAGGCATTACTCTACGCGCAGAAATTATCAATGAAAATTCGTCGCGAAATTCAATCCTTTGAAGCCGGCCGCTTTTTTCGCAGGCGTAGGTACCGCTCACGTTTCACCGCATGCGCATCCCCTCCCGCCCGCGCGCGCCGCTCTCCGTTTCTCCAGTCACCTGCGATTGGTCATAGCGTGACGTCGATCGCTGTTTTTTCCGCGTGTGCTTCAACTGCACAGTGATTGTTTTCAAAATGACGTACGCATACTCCAGCGTAGAGTACCTTGCCATGATGAGGTATTATTTTTTTGTCCGGTGAAAACTTAAATGGTGCGAGGCGAATGTACGCCGACGAAGAATATCCACAATCCCTTACACGTAACGGAATCCCTAACCCCCGGAACCCCAACACAGACTTGATATTCCGCACTTATCAGCAGTTACTTGACCATGGCCAGTTTCAGCTTCCCGGTCATGCCAGGGGCAGAGGCCGGCCACCCTTGTCCATACATGTTGAAGACGCCATCCTGGAATATTTCCAGCAACACCCGAGGAGGAGGAACACCCGGCAAGCAGCTCGTCGATTTGGCGTAAACCAGTATGTGGTATGGAAGCTACTCCATTCAATGGAAATGCATCCATACCACTTCTTTGCATGCTCTGGATCGTATTAAGTTCTGTCGCTGGCTGCAGAACCAACCGCAGGAGAACATTCTATGGACCGACGAGTCCATATTTACCCGCGTTGGTATCTACAACGTACACAATTAGCACTGGTTGAGTTTTCAAAACCCACATAAAATAAAAGAACACGCAGCTAATCGCTCAACCACTACACTAACGAGCCGTCTTATTCTTACAGCATTTTTTGGCAATTCGCTTAGTGGACACTACGCATTTGTTTCAATGGTTTTAGACCACAATAATAATTATTAGGATTCTTTTTTTTTACACATCAAGCTAAAACCTTCGAAATACAGATGAATGTGAGTGATTGTTATAAGAATTTAACATCAACAGGTTTGTTTACACTTCTATCAAAGCTTTACCGATCTTACGAGACGTAATTTATTTTGTTTACGGTTTCAAGACACGCGTCACACAGTGTATCAAATTATTTGCCTACCACAACTCCACACAGCACGGTGAGGTGTGTAGGTACACGCGTAAATGTATGCGTAGGGATCAGTTGCAAAGATGTACACTTCATCATTCTTCATTCATGGGTGATCGCAGCTGACGCTCGTTTACTATTACTATTTTGGCTATTATTAGTTTTACGCGAGTGTCGTAGGATGTATTCTTTTTCATGTATTTTAAGGATATTCCGAACTTTTATTAAATCAATGATACCAGGGAAAGGTCAGCGTATATGAGTTCTATTCTACTTACACAACACGTCATATTGTTGTCCAGACGCTAAAAAATGTCATCCGTATATGATACTTTTAATTCCAGTAGTACGTTCCCGTGGGATATTTCCGACTTTCGTGCGGGCGAAACCGCTGACAAAAGCTAGTTTCAAATAATATACTTTTTTAAAGCTTTTTGTGACGAATGATTTTGACGTGCACTTCTTTCCATGACGTTCTCACATGTATAATTCCAAATGAATGATGTTACAACAAATATTTTGTAACAAACTTAGTTAAAATGACCGTGCAATTTCTTCAATTGCCTCCCTCCTACTATGCTTTAGAATCAGTAACTAGACTGACTTCATTTTTCAGACTGACCGACCCGACAATTCAAAAGTGCCTGTAATTGGGTTAATTGAAATAAATGCTTTGAATTCAAGTTTCAATTAAAGATTTCATTTACATGGGTGGCCATTAATTGGTTAAATGCAACTCATAGCTTTCAATCATGTCTTGCAGTCATTTCTACTATGGGTGCAGAAATACATTACTGCATGACAATGAAGTGAAAGCCTTCGACTAGATTGATTTAACCTGCAATACGAGCTCTTTAACAACTACTGAGACATTGCAATGATATTATATGGACTATGTATTTGCTATAAATAACCCATTGATAGAACTATTTATCTCAACACTTTAAATAATGTATCCTCCCATCATAATTTCCTTCAGAACTTACAAGAATTGAATACAGCTGTCGATTGGTAACTGACTACATCTATTAATACAGCGACCAAATTTCCTGAGTTCTACTAGTTATACATATTTCGTAGCATTCACACTTCGCCACATTTCGGGCGGTATCTCACTCAATTTATCTGCCTCCGCGATAAAGTAAAATACATGTCAAAATTGAGTTTACGTCTAAAAACCAATTTGGATTATCTGATTTGCGAGTTTATGTATAAAAATGGATTTTCTGTGCTGGGGATACGTTGCTCGGTGTTTATTTATTTTGCTGAGCAGCTTACAGGATGGAACTAGGCTTCAGTAATGAAGTTTTCATGTAACCGTAACTGAGCCAGTGATATTTATATAAATAAAAATAAAAGTCCTGACTGACTGACCCATCAACGCCCAGGTCAAACCCTTGGACCTAGAAAGTTGAAATTTTGCACAGAGGTCCTCTTTCTAATTTAGATACGGAAGGATTTTTCGAAGTTCAACCTCTAAGGGAGTTAAATAGGGGGTGAAAGATCCGCGCGGGCGAAGCAGCTGGCAAAAGCTAGTTATGTATATTTTTATTGTCGTGCATAACATTCGATAACCTTGCTATGTCCAAAGAGAACCTTTCCCGAAGTTTGCCTTATGAAAGTGTTCAAACAGCAAATTGCCTAAATCATCACCCTCAAAGTTCGTTGACCACTTTGTGTTACTATCGAAGCTTCCTATAGTTCTTGATCTTGTATAAACACGCACATTTAGTTGTGCACATTTGAGCCACCTTTGTTTGTTAATCAGAACATGAATCTCCTATCATAGTTTAGATACCTAGACCACAAAATAAACATAAATTCATCACGACCACTGACAGCTGATTATATTTGTATAACCAGTCACGCTACACTTCGTAGCGTGTTAATATTGCACTTCTAAACCGAACGTGCAACCCAAATCAGACGGTTCCGATCAAGTGCCGTTTAGGGCGTGAACTTATAAATTCAAAATCGAAACTTCACCTATCGCAATCGATCCTTGCGATCGTTCGTCAGTATCGAATCGACTCGGTATACCGACCCTGGTCACGTAGGTAGCGTATCTTTATTCCGCGACCTATTTGCCGTATCGCCTCCCAATCGTTTAGTTCTCGATTGACTTTATTAGTTTTGTATCGATTCAGCTTTGTTACCGTCATTAACGCCGAGCGTTGAATCTTTTTTGTGTTTCGTACTCGTGTGTAATTCGATTCGTGAGCAAAGTACTTAACAGCACGAGTATCACATAACAGTGTTGTTGTCTTCGCTGTAATGTATCCTGCTATAACGTCTGACGTATAAGCTGTATGAAAATATACGAGTATTTCATATTCTGTTTTATTATTTATGAGACCCGTGTTTATGAGTTCTTTGTGGAATAGCATCTGTAGCAGATATAATAAAATAAATGCAAACTTGAAAAATGATTAAATTATTTTCAAGTTGGCATTTATTTTATTATTTCTTTGTCCATGTGTTTCTAAGTTGATGCTTTCTAGTTATATTTAGAAAATAATGTTAATTAGAATTTCATTATTCCGAGCGTGCTCACAGACTTGATGCCGAAGGCGACGACAGGGTGTTGTGGTGCAGCCTGGGAGACGCCTATGTCCAGCTGTAGACTGCAATAGGCTGCAATTGAGCTTGTAATTGAGGTTGTTTACAGCATTTTGTAATAATACACTTTCGAGACTATGTTTTTTCTCACCTTTGTTTACTTATTCCGTTTCTACAATGAGTCTTCTTGACCGTAATTTTATAAAATTCAAGTACCTACTTAATTATCTCTCTCACACAATATTCATCAGATCAATTTCTTGAGTGCGAATGGAGTATCATAAAAGTAAAGATGTCTTGTCACAATCTTGTATAAAACTAGAATACGTCATAAATAATTAAGTCTCTCTTCTGATATCCAAAAGAATTGGTAAAGTGTACCTACTGCTCTACAACAAAAATCAATTTATGGACTGAGCCCAAAATAGAAGCTAAAGAATAAAATTCCGAAAGAAAAACAGCTAAATTACAAAAAATAGTGTAGGTACGAATCGGTCACGCGTAACCAACATTCACAGCTTGGTTCAATAGTTATCTCTTTGTGTGGAAGCGAACTCAAATACGATGACTCGCCTCTCTGTATAGTCGAACTAGCACTGTGCCGCTGTCCTGGTGGAATGTGGTAAAGCACGTACCCACTTAGGTAACGAATGGATCTTGTCGTTGTAAATATGGGTCAATTAATATGGGTCTAAAAGGTGTGTCAAAAAACTTATTTTGGCTTAAAAACGAACCTTGTATGACAAATATCTCTGTCTCCATTACCTAAAGCCAAAGTTAACTACACAATCACGAACACCGTACCCGTTTTTAAGCTAATATTACCTACTATCTGTAATCTGCAGTTCTCGTTTCACGTATTGAAACAAGTTCGAACGAGTCCAGGGTCTGTATGCTGTTTAATTTAATGCCAACGATTTCTCGTCGTCCATATCAATTAGGTCGCTGATCCCTCCCATGTTGAACGAAAATTGCGAATGCCCGAACAACAAAGTTAAACAAAAAGTAGAACGCGGGTTGTATTGACACGATTCGACACAACTATTCCTGCGTGGACTACAACTTCAACATATTTTGTATTTGATCTGAATGAAAATAGACGCGCTTTTCAGTTTGAATATACATCGAATTTTATATGAAAAATACGTGCAATGATGTGTCTCTATGGAAATAAAATATAATATACATGGCTGTGGTGCAGCTGGAATAATATGTCGAATTTCAAAAGTAGGGATGGGGATTTGGTCTTATTTTTTTAAGCTAAACGCTAAAAATAAAATATAAACATTATGTCTTTTGGGACCAACAAACGGCACCTCTGACTCTCATTTGTTGTAGTCAACCTTTACTTTCGCTTCTAAATCTGCGATTTCAAGTCCCAAAATCTGTTCGTAACAAAGCAGCATCTATTAACAAACATAATCCCGGGGGCGGTCAGTATCCTCGCATATCCCATTAAAGAGGACAAACAATAAATTCGGGATAAAAGTGGGCAAATCCTTCGGGCGGACGGAGTCGATCCGTCGACCCCGAAAGACTGTCCAGCCTAGAGATAAACATCGATAAGGGTCCGACTATCGGGCGGTGTGTTCATCTGCGTACTTTACGAAGGTACCTCCTATTTATGCAAAGGTGGGAACTTTCCACTTTTTATAGCAGTAAGTTGGACTGAAATATCGTCCGTTTGATGTAGGTACGCGTCGACGTGAGCAGTCGAAGGTCTGTTGAGATTCTTGCTCCAACTTTAGAAAATGGGTCTGTTATTTTTTCACGCTTGTTCTTTTATGGGGTGCGAGCAGAGAGGTGAACAACATATTATTACGACTTATCTTTTCGTTTCAGTCTAGAACTTTCGTTATTTGTTCAGCGAAATTCGAGCCAAATTTAATTTGCAATAAAATATTTCGGTACAAGCTAAAAATAAAGTTCTACAAGAAAGTCCTTCACAAAAAGCACTTCAGTATCAAGGCTTCGCGAGCTAATAATCCTTCCAGTGACAGGTTGCTAACCTTTCCTCTGTGTAAGTACCTGAGTGAGAACCCATTTCAGTTAGTTCACTCTGAATACGTGCGCGGCGAGCTAAGTACTAGGCGTTGAAATATCTAGACCCGCCGAGAATTGATCATGATATTGCAAAGATGTATCGTAACGATATCCAATTCTTGTAACTAGGTCTCACCAAACGGCTTTTTCACTTTACCTTGTAAGAGTTTTTATCAGTATGTTATCCGTTTCGGTTGAGAATTAGGCATCAGGTTTGTTAAACTTAAAATCCGTATCTTAATAAATCATCTGCCTAGTCAGTCTAGCCGGATGCTGCTGAATACCAATATTTGACATATAGGGCGACTACTTAAATTACTTTTAGAACTCAGTTACTGGGTAATACGATAACCCTTGGTAAAACCGATAGTCATACTTTCAGGATTGTGACGACCCGTAACGAGTGTCGATAACGAATGACAGCCAGGATGTGATGTGACGTTAACGTGCTTTCCGAGGCACAGCAGGGTTTTGTTACGTAAAGACCCATCCTTGGACCAACCGAAGCAAACGTAACTTTCCCTGATCGATCGATCTGTGCAGCTGGTATTACTAGCCTACGAACCCTCTTATGAAATAAGTACCTTGATACATTTATTACAAAAACCAGAAGCTCATTGCAGCACATTGAAGCACATACATATTATTTACTTATCACCCACCAAGATATCTATCTATAGATATAAAAATGAATCCCTATTTACGTTGGTCACACACACACGTGAACGGCTGGACCAATTTTGCTAATTCTTTTTTTGTTGTGTTTGTTATTGTCAGGAAGGTTCATAAGAAAGAAAAAAAGAAAAAAGTTGCGAGTAACAAATAATTACAATACATAAGCCGAATTCAATTTTCATGGTTAAGACAGGACAACGACTGTCAGGTCAGCCAGCCGCTTATAAATCTAGATGTTTTTACATGACGCCGTAATAATAAAATGGCCCGTGCGAAGCAATGGCGGGTCACTTGCTAATACTACTAGTTACTGAGTTTAAAATCGAAACAGATTTTTTGTTGTTAGAAATGCCTCTCTCAAGAAATACCAAATTGTGTTTAGGTACATAGTGTAACCTACTTTCATATTCAATAAGGACTGCGGGAATCTATACTGTTTATGTTCTGGACAACTTTTATTTTCGACCTTTCTTTTGTTTTTTGTTTTCAATTAACTGTTAGCTTGTTAGTGAGTGGATAAGCAGCGTTCCAATGAAATGTAGATAAGTTCAGGTTTGTCACTAGTGTTTCATTTTAATATTATTTGGTAATGGAATTTAGTTTATGTAGGTTTATTATTTTTGTAACAAGCGTTTTTAAGTTAAATAGTAGTTAGTGTGTTTATCAAAATATTTTGTGCATAAGGAACACAGTGATTAGGTAATTAATAATTTTATAGAGACAAAATTAAATGAAGAAGACGCACGCTACGTGTAATTAGTTAAATATACCTAAAATTAATGGAAAAGCCTAAGAATGAAATCATTCTATCGAATTTCGTAACCCTCTTTTGAAAGACAAGCCGGTTTCATAGAATGATTATCACAAGATTTACGCCTACATTTTCGGAATCTGAATTCTTTATCTTACTAAGCACTTAGGTCAGAGTCATTTTTTGCGTCGACCCTCTCAAATTGGACTCTTTATTTTGTTGATCTCCTCAACACTCGTGAATATTACGGAGCTATGCCCTCTGAAGAGTGTTAATAAAATATCGATTGTTACCCTCTTGCCTTGGAGGACTATCGCCAGTTCCCTCCGAGTTAGTTCCATTCCATGATTTATGAAAATTATTTTCTTTGTCTTGCGCCGCATATTTTACTAAAAGGATGGAAAGTGTTGAAAACTTGTTGAAATGCTTTTGGCTACTGTCATTATCATAGCTTCAACGTTTTCGTTTTATGGTAAAATTATTTACTTTTCCTCCGAACTATAAGTAAGTCATCTTTTTCTTCAAGATTTGCAATTGATTCTACTTATTATCAATTTTTTTTTGTCTGTTCTGTCTTGAAAAATAACCTATAAATTACTCATTTTTTTTTCAATAATGGCTTTATTGACAACATAATATGTATCAGGTCCTAGACGAGTCTGGCAAGTTTTTTAAAGTATATATTCGCATCTCGCAGTCACTCGTAGACCATCAATGGATTGGCACAAGTTCTACAATTTATTTGCCACTCAATTCAAATGTTCCATTAGGTATGCGTGTTCGATAGTTTAACTTTGCTACTAGCATTTTAATATTGGAGTGTACAAGGTGCATAGAAAAAGGTCACGTTAACTTTTACTATGTTCAAAGGTTTTATTGGTCTTGAAGCAAAATTTAGCTAAGCTTGGAAGTACCAAACATCTAATAGGCGTAAATAATCATTATGAGGTAATTTGTTTCATGTTTCTATAGCATTTTATTTGAATTTTACACTTTTACTTTCTTATTTTCTGCATCTCAAAGAATATTTGGTAAACAGTTATGAAAGAAAGTTATTTAAATCTGGACGTTTTCTTTGATTAGTGAACGTTATTTGGACTCTTGGCTATATTTTCCAGTTCCAATTTTTTTATTGTTACTACACAAGTATAAACTAACTTAAAAATTTAAATGTAAAACTTCTAACTGATACTGCAGAAATAACTTTCGTTGTGAAAAAAATGTTAAAGTGGCTCCCAAGCATAGCTGTTTCTCCGACCGGCTTATTTATTTTCCGGTGCTTAAGCATTGTTATGAGTTATTTTTCGATTATTTTCCTCGTATACGCCGTCAATCGCCATCTTTATTAACAGTAGCATGAGGGACACACAAAATGGGGTGTTGCCATGTTTTTGTTTTTATTTTTATTGACTCTTCTGTCTTAGTTGCTAGCTTTTCCTCGGGTTGGTCGGTTGCACAGGATTCACGTTTTGTGTATTTTTTGGGCTTTATTTCGATGAAATGTTTGAGAGAAAATTCATTTACAGCTACATAAACCTAGGTACAAAATTAAATGCCCTAGTATGTAGTATTTAGTAGATGTACCTAACTCTAGTTTTGGAACGAAATTGTCTAACGCGGCTTGCGAAGCAGTAAACTGGTAGAAATCGTCAAGTTACGAAAAAGCGTTTTGCCCCTTCTATACAACTTTCTCAAAATAAGAAAGAGACAGGAAGAGGGAGATATCGTTTTCATGGTTTACAAGGGTACTGAAGCCAATAACGAAGTCAAAATAAAAATCTAAGATGGTGGCTGCGAAAATATGAAAAAAAAAAATCCTGGGTGTCGTTTTCATGGTTATCGAGGGTACTGAAGCCAACAGTGAGGTGACGCACGTTATCATGTTATCTTGCATTCTTTTGTAGCCTGGAAATTTTAATTCAGCTTAATTTCATTTAAATGTTGGTTAAACATGAACAAAAGATTTGTAATACAGATTCTATTATCCATAACTTTTATCCATTTTATTCACTTATTTATATCATTGTATACTAGAGTCAATATCCCGGTTAATATAAGGAGGTTCAATTTATGCTGTCTACTTATTCCTTAGTAAAGCAATAGTTTCGAGGCTAAAGTTAACAACGGTTTCGACCAAACTTCGGTCACTTGCTTGCCAACAAACTGCGTACTTTCATAGATTTATTTCAACGAAATTTCAACGAAACATTCTTACTATTACTAAAACTCCCATTTTTCTATATCATTCTGAACTATGAGAGGTATTAAAGTAAGGAGAGCTTGTAAAGTGAGAGTGTCTAAACATTGCCCCGAGCCAAAGATAAAATGGAAAAATTAAAATGGTTTTATGATGTTACAAGAGCACAAGCTCGTGCTTTTCACAGCCCGAGTGATTCATCTAAAATCAATTTCATTGGAAGCAGCAGCAAAGTTATATTTTTCTATTTGCTCTCATCCGGACATTCTTAAATGCCGGTAAAGTTATTAAACCGCCGTAAACTGTCATTAGCTTATTTAGAAATCCGCAGTCGGTCTCGGCGCGACAAAAATTAGATAACGCCGTGAATGGGGAGAGCGCTTCAATTCGCTGCCTCGCGACAAGTGTATAATTAAGAAAATTACAGATGCCAACTAAAACAAAACCGCGCCGTAATGGCGGACTGTGAAAAGGCCCTTTTATACTTTTCCATTTGGAACGATCCCCGTTTGAATGGATTTCAGGTCTTTGGACGTGAATCCGTTATGTTTAATAGATTCAAAATTTCAAAGACCTGTTAATTCTGTAGATTCGTCGAAAAAAATGTTTTGCATTGCCGCTGAATTACAAGTAGGTTTTTTTTAAATTTTAAATGAATTTATTTGTATCATGTTTGCAATAACATTTTTTACGTGTTTGTGAATTTTTAACTAGGTTGTGCCATGAATACGTTTCGAATTGAATTTATTTGTGTCTATGACGAACAAAATATGAAATGGCGAGATCTTTGTAGCAGTTGCAAATTGTGTTAACCACAGCTTTGATTTATAGTTTCCAAGTTTAACCAGTAGAGGCTCCTGTTGTCTTTAGTCAGAACTTTGTTGATGTGGTGGCCTACATAATTCTCAACTAAAATACATTGTGTATAACTACATCATCAATTAAGTTTGCTCCTTTGTTTGTTAAATCTTGAGTAGCAAGAGTAGGTCGCGGTCGCCCAAAAGATACTTGTTGTATGGAATTATGTTCCTACTAAAAATCATGTTGGTTAAGCCTACCTGCAGAACTGAATAGAGCTGGTTTTTTTCAAGTAAAAAATTACCTAATACTGTTATTAAACACAAACCCTCATAACAGGTAATTAAGTTTTTTGGTAACATTACATGCATGAGAATTCAGGGCCTGTTCTATTGGTATTCCCTGAAGGGTATACAAGTGGTCCTGATGCAATACAGCCTCCCGAGATAACAGACCATTTAATTCAGGTCATTCCAGATAAAATTTAAAAACTCAACGTTTTCTAAATTTAAATATTGAATGGGTCGTGACTGGATTCCGTGTAAATGAACGCCAACGAAATCAATGAGATTTTTTTTAAATGTAATTCATTTCTCTTCCGTAATACTTTTATAAGCCTTTTTCAAAGGTATCGCAGATTTTAATGTTGTTCCAGTTTTATACAATTATATCTACCTTTTCTCTTCACTTCGTTTCGCAATTAAATGGAACTGGATGTCTTCAAGAGTATTTGTATCAGAATGAATGTCCAACTTGAAAATTCGCTCCAATGACAATTATGACATTTCTAAACATGATTTTAATAATATCGCTGTCTGTTTGATGTTTATTGGTTTATATTTGATTCTGTTTGTTTCGAGTTATGATTGGAAATAAAAAGGTATTGCTAACGATGCCTTTGTGTCTAATAGACCAACGAAGGTTAAAGTTGATTCGTATCAGGGCTTTATTTGTAGATAACTATTTATAAATTTATTGAAGGGTAGTCTGAATGATCGTTATTTGGTCTTGTATTTGCTTCGGTTTCAATAACCCTTTTTAAAGTATTTACACTGATTCGGTTAGGTACCTATTGAACTGGACTTTACATGTACAAGTAAATTGCTTTTATTTACTAAACTTCTAACCTACATTTATGTACTTAATAAACAAGTTTCTCCAAATCTTCTGTGCACCTATTTTTGATGTTAAAGTCCCGCAAACTTATAAAAATATGGTTCGGTAGTATAACCTTGGCATGTAACACTTAACCGACTTTAAAGAAAGGTGCAGTGACTTTGCGTGCGTTGCGTATCGGATCAGCAGGTCGCACGACCTGCGTCAAGGTCACATGAAAAAATAACCCTGTGTTAAAGAGTTTATTTGGTAATGGACCTACTTTTTTAACCCTATTTATTAACAGGGTTAAAAAAGTAGGTTAGCTACCGCTGCTCGTCTGTCTATCAGCGGGCTGTATCTCATGAACAATAATAGGAAGACAGTTCAACTTTTTACAGGGTGTATATTTCTATTTAATTGCCGATATAACAACTAATAATAAAATTAATAGGGTCACACTAGAAACGGTTTTTTTGACGTTTTTTCTTTTGTGCTAGGGAATCCTTTGTGAGCGAGTCCGGGTCGCACTTGACCGGTTTTTCTTTCAAATGTGAGATTGATTGACGTAGGTACACTATGGCAAATATAGTGGTTTCAGGTATGTTGTGGTCTTCTCAGTTCCTAATTTGTTACTTTTAAATAAAAATAAAAAATATATTCTTTCAGTATTTTGTATTCATTGTTTGTCACTAGTATTAAAAAAAGCGCTTTGATGAGTTATTGAACAAATTTGCTACTCAATGGACATTTTGGGATTTGAACATTTTGACACCGTTGGACATTTTGCCCCTGAATGTTTTCAACGCATAATTTTATTGGCTTAATTCCAATTATTTCGAGTTGGTAAAGCATGTCTTCTGTTTCCATGCGACAATGATTTATTTATTTATTTTCGATGATCTCGAAAATATTGCTTAGAAAAACTTCTGGGTAAGTGAATTACCTAATAGTAACAAGTTATGAATAGTAGACCGTGCGTCACCCTTACACAGTTGTACACCATTCGTAAATCAAAGTAAAATTGAAGCAAAACGTCGGTCGCCCACGGCGACACAAATCGCCGTAGGAGCTGCCGTCCGGCGGGTGGACCGGTGCCGGACGGCCGCCGGTCAAGCACCGCCGCAAACGATTACCATAACGAACATCTGCCTAACAAACAAACATTGAAATCCCAAGTTTAAATGGAATTTTGATTTGATTTCTTCGCGGCGAATTATAATTTCAAATAAGTCGGGAGATGAAAAATCTGGATCGGACCATCAAAGTTTCGGACTCGCTCGGATGAGGGGAGGACTGAAGCGCACGGGGCACGCGGGGCAGGAGGGGTGAGACGCGAGCTTCGCAAATACTTCGTGTTTCAAAATCAAAATCAAAATCAAAATATTTTTATTTCATATAAACCTGCATGGGCACTTATGAAACGTCAGAAGCTAGGTGCACGGTTCCAAAATGTTGTTTCCTATGGAGAAGAGCCGGCAAGAAACTCCACGGTTACTCTTTTAAAAATGATTGGCTTTAACAATGTTTTCAGATATAAAATGTATGGGAGGACAGTGCAGGCATGTAAATAAGTACCAGGTACTTAGACGAATCCAGAATAGAAAATCGTCTACAAATCTACAGTCTGTAAGGCCTACAACGTTCTCCCATTCACAATATGTAAAATAATCTACATAAATAAAATGAACCTAATTAAACATAGTGACATGATTAACATGACAATCACTAAAAAATAGTTGATATTAAAATTGATGTATAATGTCAAATAATGACGAGAATATGTCAGCATTGTAAAAATAAAAAGAACATTGAGAGCAGTTAATAGACTTTCACATAGATATGCTGTTAATGAGGTACCAGGGAAGCCACATGTGCAGAAGGAATTAATGCCAAACTTCCCTGTCTTCAACGTAGTCTTTTATCTTATAATATGCTTTTTTGATAAGGATACTTTTGATGTGCGTTTTAAACTTTCCATCGCTAAGTTCTGTAACTGACTTTGGCAACTTGTTATAGAAGCGGATACTGTTTATTAGAAATGACTTGCTAGTTTTAGTCAATCTAAATTTTGGAATCACAATTTCATCTTTACTACGTGTTTGGATCGCTTTATGTCTAAACTGACTTTTAATGTAGGTAATGTTAAAAGTTTTAATGTAATACCTATTTGTAAGTTGAACGCGATTTTTCAAGAGTGTACGGAGCTGCTAATGAGATGTTTTACAAGCACTAATGGGACTAGACTTTGTAATGTCTTAAGTTTTGTTAAAGTACGAATGCAATTACGAGTTCGTCAAAGTTGTCAAACGTAAACTCAGTAATTGGTGATTAGACATGTCACTAGGTCTACATGTTATTTTGAAACTGATTCTAATAGGCTTGAACCGAAAGTAATTTGACAGTCTAGGTATGGGCTCCTCAGAAACTCATAACATCTACAACCTTATATTTTAGACTTATTGTAGTCAAACGGCCTTAGAGATGTAATTATACGTGTTGTACATCTAAAACGAGAAGCATTAAAACCATGAAACTAAATACAAATTGGAAAGAAACGCAAAATAAAATAGCAGAATGGGGTAAAACGTAGAATGAAATGGGAAAGCGGGGTAAACATGCCATAGGATGGATCCCAATAAAACGTAACGACGATCTGCTTAACATTCAGTGACCGGTAATTTTAACAGTATCCGACGGAGGCAGCTATCCGATATTCATGGGAGACATGAAATAATAATATAAGAATAGAAACAAGAAACGAAGTCTAATGAAAATTGTAAAATGATAAATGTAAATACTAAGATACAAAACCTAAAATAGTAGGTTGAAGCAGGTAACAAGAATACCTAACGAAACAAAACTTTGTTCTTTCATTTTCTTTAATTTAGTTGGAGTCTTTTCTCCGACACAATTTCATTTTCCATCTTACCGCGGCCTTGCTGAACCCACGTAGGGTTTTAAAACAAATTCTAAAAGCACAGTAATAAGTTATGAACTCATCGCGATATCTCACAACAGGTCATCATTCATGCATGCTCTGCACGATGCAGCACGATCTCATCCTTGTGCTGAGCCCCAGTTCATTACTCCAGCTGAATGTTTGATGGACGCTCACTATATTTAATTGAATGTGTTATGAAAAATTTGTTACTGTCTGGAGTCTGTATGATCTTGGTTAATTATCTGGACTATAACGTCTTGAGTCTCTAGGGTGGTATTAAAAGATGTCTGGGATGTAGTAGCGAGTTCATCGCAACTGACTTTTAAATCCCGTTATGAAAAATTCTTCGCTTTAGAAGAAGGTTTTATTGAAATAAATGTATTTATTTATTCACGATTTGGAGCGAGTTTCTACATCTATACACGGCTATATCCGTCAAATAGATTCGCCCGGCTTATCGCTCAGAGTTCCTATTACAATTTCCTTCGCTTCAAAGCAATAATCGGAATCGTAACGGGAACAAATTCCTAATCCAATATTAAGAAAAACAATGATCAGCAAAATGGTTCTTTCAATATTTAATGGGCGCTTACGCGATTGGGATCATGACTTGAGTATCTCCATCAAATCAACTTGAACGACTTAAATGAAACAATTAAGATTGAACTGAGTCGACTTGTGAACTTTGCCGAGTGGGCCGGATCCCCCCAAGCTCCTCCAAGCCGAGCCCATTAGATTCTTTATAAAACAATTTATGAAATCTTCTCAACTGCGGCTAATCAATTAAGATCGATCTCCGTTAATTGCTTGAAGCTCGTGTTACCTTAGTTTCAGTTTTGGTCTGAAGTTACGATACGATGATCATCTTTTACGACCTAAATAATGCTGCAAACAAAGCAAAACAAATCTTTGTATTCTTTAACTACACTAGCTACGAGTAAATAACGCAAATTTTCCGTCTTTGACATACAATTTCACTTTGCTTAGCTATCAATAGGAGCCAAAAATCTTTAATGTCTCCCGAGGTATTTGCTCTTGGTACATAATATAGTACTTACGATCCACAGCAGCTCACATAGTATTCCATTTAGTCCCCAGTCTCGTAGTGACACGCTGATGGATGGATATTTTACTCCAGTTTTGCGGTCCGCCCCAACAGCCACGTTCCTAATACACAACACTGATATGTAGGACCCCAAATAATTTAACACTCGGTGACTAGGAGTTTCTCTCATAGCACTTTGTTCATGATTACCTAATAATGTTATATTCTACTCCGCAATTTATATATTATAATGTTACTATTCTGTAATACGTTTACGTGTATATAATCTGTAACAAGCAAAATGGAGTAATTTCCATGTAAGACTAGACAAGGAGCACCGAGGGAAATATTGAACGCGATATCATCTTTCTTAGAGCTAAGCCTCACTATGGATTCCGTTAGAACGTCGGAAACAGCGCACCTTTATTAACTGATGCGAATCATCAAAAGGGCTTAAATCCTTCTGAGAAGTTTTTATCTCTCAGATTTCTCCCGTGAGAGTTCCTGATTAAACTAATTTCTGAAAAATAAAAATCTCTCCGCGTTCCGCACTTGGAGTCCTTACATTTTTATCTTTCGTGGGAACCCTTTTAAATCTTCAGAGTTTTATCATTACTTTAATTATTTTAAAAGATACAGTTCCATTGATTATATGAAGCGTAGCTTTTATCTGCTTCGTGAGATGTCAGTGCCGGTCGCGGATGGCTGCCTTCCATCTGCAAATTGCCAAGCGATTAAAGTGCTTACTCAAGTTTAATTCTTTGATTATAGAGCAGTCGAAAGTTTGCTCCTAAACAGCAGTTGAATAAACCGACTTACATGTTCGTGGGAGATCGGGGTTTTAATCAACATAATTAGAATATAAGAAGTTTGGAACTTCGCTATTTAATTGTCACATTACAGTCTCGGGTTGATGACGTTGAATTAAATTACTTTGGTATTACTTTGCTTCTATTTTGGAGTGAAATTAAGTACTTGGAAAGAGTTTGTGAGACAAAATTCTGTGATAGTCAGGGACAGGGTTACGCAATAGAACCGTGTTATAAATGGAGCGAAAAAACGTCGAGAAACTTCAATATCAGCAACACGTTCATATTTCACTTACATGTTCGTGGGAGATCGGGGTTTTAATCAACATAATTAGAATATAAGAAGTTTGGAACTTCGCTATTTAATTGTCACATTACAGTCTCGGGTTGATGACGTTGAATTAAATTACTTTGGTATTACTTTGCTTCTATTTTGGAGTGAAATTAAGTACTTGGAAAGAGTTTGTGAGACAAAATTCTGTGATAGTCAGGGACAGGGTTACGCAATAGAACCGTGTTATAAATGGAGCGAAAAAACGTCGAGAAACTTCAATATCAGCAACACGTTCATATTGTCACGTGAGTTGTCTTCGTGGCTTGTATTTCTTGCGTAATTTGTTTTTTTTTTTCAAGTGGCAGCTATCAGTATAAACGTTTCTGCAATATATCACGTTCCTCTCCTTTAGTCAGAACTTCAGCCGAACGTAGTCTGAAACGTTTCATTAATCAAAGCCCTAACAAATTACAAGAAACACCACTATTACCATAAACAAGTCTCACTAGTTCGGAAGCGCTCCAACATGCTCCAAGTATCTACTTTCAAAGTCAAAGTATCCATATTACCGCCCCTCCACCCACCCGCCTCGCCCCGCTGACCTCACCCCCTGCGTCGCCCGGCCGTCGGCTACAATTTGGCGGCGGTCACGAAGAAGCACGCACGCAGCACCTTGCAAGCCACCGGCGGAAGTTGTTCGAAACTTTTCCTTCATACACGCCCTGTGTGTTTATTGGTAAATATTGTGGAAGAATGTTGATGAGGACGTGAAAGAATGTTGTTCTGTATGTTTATTTGAGAAAAACGTGAATATTTTAATGGAAAACTCTGTCAAGGAGTTTTAGATTTGGAATTGCAACTGATACATAAATGAAGCATCAAGTTAATAGCTTCTAATGAGATAGTCTGTTAATAAGCAGCATACCGACATGCTCTTAGTTACTGAAACATGACAAGGAGAAGCGCTACTAAACTAGCGAATGCATGACATCAGTTTCCTCCAATCATCTCTTCCTAATGATCAAATTCCTGCAATCACGTCGAAGCCCATAAGGGTGGATCATAATAATCCAATAGCTCTTCAATATTACTCCCGCAGATGAGTATAAGACGTCCGTCCGTTGATTAAAATTGATGAATAAAGTTACCGCAAGTATTGAGTGCGGGTAGTCGGACGATGTTCTGATAATAATCATATTGAAGCGACCACTTCTGATTGGAGATTATGAGAGGTAACGCTTAGGATCGATCACTGATGAGTTATTGATGAAGAATACATAATATTTGAACTTGGAAGACCGTGAATATAGGTACAAGCAAAGAGGGGCCTATGGGCAGTACTAGGTGTAGTAACGGTGCATCCACACTGAAGTAACATTTTGCAACATGATAACATTTAGTAACTTTCTATAACTTTTGCAGCCTTTACTGTAATTTATGTTATCCTTTGGTGTCCAGTAACACTTGTAAACGTTGCTCATCAAAAAGTAACTTTGGTGTGGATGCACCTTTAGACTGATGATGTAAAATATAATGGTAACATATTTGCACTTCAAAGTCAAAGTTACGATGTTAGTAGGGATAACGAAATCGAATGGTTTTGTGAGAAACCTGAATTTTGTATTTCATCATCATCATTTCAGCCGAACGACGTCCACTGCTGGACATAGGGCTCCCCTAAAAAGGGGGGTTTTTCCATAATCGCCACGCTTGGTAGGCGGGTTGGCGATCGCAGTATGGTTGTAAAATGCATAGAGAACGTTGCTGCGCATTCTCTAGTAAGTCCCTTAATCTCCTTCTACGACACCCACGGGAAGAAATGGGATGATGCTAGTCTTTTACGTTCGGCACCACACGGATTTTGTATTTATGTAGCTCGAAATCTCTGAAATAGGCAACAAAAGCTATTTAACAGTCATTGAAACTGTCGTGACCTAAACCAATCAATCAGTCTACTAGCATAACAGCGGTCCACATTACGTATTCACATCGTAACCCGAGCAATTTCTTTTAATTAAAAAAGTAAAAAATAATATTTATAGGCCTTTTAATTTTAACGTAATATTTTTATCAGGGCATTGTCAAGTCTGGGGACGGCTAGGCCTCTGTTTGGCGTTTTCATTGACCGTCCCCCGACTTGACTTTTTTGAGTTTTTTGAGTTTTTGTTTGGGTCGGGGGTTTTTTAATATTTTTATTTAATTTTTTTGTATAAATTCTTTATTTTTCCTGTGTTCAATGAAGAGCATTCTATCTACCTATACAGCTGATGTGAAAATGATTTCGTCATCAATGTAAAGCTTTCCCATAGAGCTAATGGACCCAAAACGTTACTGCTTTCCAAGGCATCCTATCAATAACATATCTACTGAATGCTATTGTACGCTAAAGGTTATGAATCGGCTTGCTATCTCCAAAGAGACTCGGATATACCCCGAAGTCGGAGCGACTCGTATGTACCTCTGAGACCTTTGACTAGACAAACAATAGACTCGTGACAAAACAAGCCCCGGTTACGCGCCGTATAGAATCATACAGATATGTGGAAGCCATACCAATTCAATTCACTAAATTCAGGAACTCGGCGCTATTTGATTCCATAACAGGGAATGTCTTTGTACTCCTAAATAATACCGAATAATCCAGTTTATTGTCCTCAATTATGAATTAAAAATATAATAGTTTCCTGAAATATTGATCCGCTTTGCGAGTTGCACTGCATTGCAGAATTAGCAACCACTCCCTGACTAATTCGCTCGCATAGTTCTTTCTCAAATTTCACTAAACGTTCAATGGGGCTAATCCCAAAACTTGAAGTTTTTCTACCCTTAGTACATGGACTATTCAATTAATAGTAAGGGAGTGGAATCCATGTGGACCCCTCCCCAACTAATAAACTAAACTTGGCCATTTATATCGCCCGGGCTTTAAAAAGTCCGATGTTATTATTAAAACAATTATCGCGCTATGACAGCCGTTTAAATCGCGGAAGCGTCAGTTAGTGCTGTCACTAACTGACGCTTCCGCGATATAAACGGCTGTCAATTACCTGTGTAATTGACACTAAAAACCGTTTCTTGTATTTAATTGATGATGGCAATTAAAAGAAATTGCTCGGGTTACGATGTGAATACGTAATGTGGACCGCTGTTATGCTAGTAGACTGATTGATTGGTTTAGGTCACGACAGTTTCAATGACTGTTAAATAGCTTTTGTTGCCTATTTCAGAGATTTCGAGCTACATAAATACAAAATCCGTGTGGTGCCGAACGTAAAAGACTAGCATCATCCCATTTCTTCCCGTGGGTGTCGTAGAAGGAGATTAAGGGACTTACTAGAGAATGCGCAGCAACGTTCTCTATGCATTTTACAACCATACTGCGATCGCCAACCCGCCTACCAAGCGTGGCGATTATGGAAAAACCCCCCTTTTTAGGGGAGCCCTATGTCCAGCAGTGGACGTCGTTCGGCTGAAATGATGATGATGAAATACAAAATTCAGGTTTCTCACATTTAAATCGCGGAAGCGTCAGTTAGTGACAGCACTAACTGACGCTTCCGCGATTTAAACGGCTGTCATAGCGCGATAATTGTTTTAATAATAACATCGGACTTTTTAAAGCCCGGGCGATATAAATGGCCAAGTTTAGTTTATTAGTTGGGGAGGGGTCCACATGGATTCCACTCCCTTACTATTAATTGAATAGTCCATGTACTAAGGGTAGAAAAACTTCAAGTTTTGGGATTAGCCCCATTGAACGTTTAGTGAAATTTGAGAAAGAACTATGCGAGCGAATTAGTCAGGGAGTGGTTGCTAATTCTGCAATGCAGTGCAACTCGCAAAGCGGATCAATATTTCAGGAAACTATTATATTTTTAATTCATAATTGAGGACAATAAACTGGATTATTCGGTATTATTTAGGAGTACAAAGACATTCCCTGTTATGGAATCAAATAGCGCCGAGTTCCTGAATTTAGTGAATTGAATTGGTATGGCTTCCACATATCTGTATGATTCTATACGGCGCGTAACCGGGGCTTGTTTTGTCACGAGTCTATTGTTTGTCTAGTCAAAGGTCTCAGAGGTACATACGAGTCGCTCCGACTTCGGGGTATATCCGAGTCTCTTTGGAGATAGCAAGCCGATTCATAACCTTTAGCGTACAATAGCATTCAGTAGATATGTTATTGATAGGATGCCTTGGAAAGCAGTAACGTTTTGGGTCCATTAGCTCTATGGGAAAGCTTTACATTGATGACGAAATCATTTTCACATCAGCTGTATAGGTAGATAGAATGCTCTTCATTGAACACAGGAAAAATAAAGAATTTATACAAAAAAATTAAATAAAAATATTAAAAAACCCCCGACCCAAACAAAAACTCAAAAAAGTAAAAAATAATATTTATAGGCCTTTTAATTTTAACGTAATATTTTTATCAGGGCATTGTCAAGTCTGGGGACGGCTAGGCCTCTGTTTGGCGTTTTCATTGACCGTCCCCCGACTTGACTTTTTTGAGTTTTTTGAGTTTTTGTTTGGGCCGGGGGTTTTTTAAATTTTTAATTTAATTTTTATTTCTTGCTTTTTAAACTTAATGTCTCCCTTAAATCACCATTTATCTATAATCTATTCATTGAGACCTTTTCAATGAGCCCAAACACGATACTTCTGCTGTTTGTTGGTGAATAACTTGGGTTTCCTGGAAATTCCAGGTGTTGCTCCAGCATCAGTTCAAGGTTATTTTATTCGTCTAATATCATTGAAGTAATAGAATCCCAAATTTTGAGTTGATCAGAGGCTAAAATCCGTTTTTCAACCAGAAAAGAGCTGATAATCTTCAAACGGCTGAACCGATTTTGATGAAACATGTCTAAGAACACTCCCGACTAATACACCTTTCAAACAAAAAAAACTAAATCAAAATCGGTTCATCCGTTCGGGAGCTACGTTGCCTCAGACAGACACACACACACACACACACACACACACACACACACAGACACGTCAAACTTATAACACCCCGTCGTTTTTGCGTCGGGGGTTAAAAAGGCTGATTGTGCTAGAAAAACTTTTAGGATAATAAAATTGGCCATAAATACTCGGAAGTAATTATATTGAATAATTGAGTGCGCATGCCTAAAAGGCAACCGTATCCATAGATCCATATCCAAACCACTTCATACTTTGGTGAATATGTGAAACTGATTAGGAACGAAAATCTGATAAAATATCGGTATCTCTTTAAAAGGCTTGAATAGTATTCAATTCTGATGTGTAACTGAATCGGTCGAGGAGAGCAGTGATAGCCCAGTGGTAATGGCCGCGACGTACGAGTTGTGGGTCATAGGTTCCAGACTGGCGCTTTACGTTGTGTAAATTATTTCATCACCACTGCCCTCAACGGTGAAGGAAAACATAGTGAGGTAACTGTCATGTCATAGAGCCAAAAATTCGAAGACATGCGACATCTACCAACCCACGGGGGGATTACGGCCTACTCCTACTCACTGAGAGGAGGCCTGTGTCTCAGCAGTGGGAATATTATAGGATAATTATTATACTTAATCGGTCTGATTTACAGACTTCAATAAACGTCGTAAAGAGAACAATAGGCTTACTGTATGAAGTGTCTAAAACGATGATCAATTTATTTGTTTCCCAAAGCAATAAAATAATATAAAGGTAGAAAAACTATTGTATCTACATCCTTAGAGAAAATTAAAAGCGGTAACAAACGAAGTCTCATTGTTCGGACTACAATAATGCTACTCTGAAACTCTGAAAGTCCTGTTAATCTAAACCAATGTACGCTAGCATAAGGTGCTACCCATAGGCATTTTGATTTCATTACCCACACGCAATACAGAAACACAATCAGCGCCGTACATATTCATCAATCCAAAAGCTCATTGATTTCTTACCTATCCACACGTCCTGGCTAGTTGGTCAAGGCCCTCCCCTGCCAACACACTGAATAACACCTAATAAACGCCCGCGATGAGCCACTGTATCAATCCGATTTATTTCGTTATTAGTCCGCCGTTCGTGATAAGAATTACTAATAGTATTCCATAGCGATTTATATTGCCTGCTACGCGTTTTCACGCCGTATACATTTTTATAAAAAAAGTAATAGGCAAACTTTAGCCAAGTTTTTGAATGAAACGATTTTGTAACAGTTTGTTAATGAATCTGATCGGACAAAGTTGTGGGATAATGTCTAAGAGGTTGGAGTTTTAAATGCGTATCCTTGTGAGACAGTTTTTTTGTAAACCATGTAATGGATAATGAAAGTGCTGTCAAATGAAAGCGATGAAATGGAAAATTGGAACCTTGATTTTGTGTTCTCATGCTGGAACGAAACTTTATAGTAGGGAAATATTGTTAATGGATACTTGTATAGCCGGGTACTGCCTAAGATACAGGCCTAGCCTAGTTTAGGGGAAAGGGTTGAACATATTGTGCTTACCTACCTAATGCTAAATTAAGATCTTTAATCTGTATACAGTGCAACGTAGTTGAACTTTGTGGTAATAAACAATTATTTTATTTTATTTACTTCTGACGGCTAAAATTCAACACTCATAAACAGTGATAGGAATAGGTAGTGCCTATTTGCCTAAACTTCGAAGAACAGAGACAAGAAACGGAGACTTCCTTAGGACTACATTTTTTTCCCCGGGATTTGGGAAAAATCTTCAGTAAGTTAAAATTTGCGCACTGGATAAAAACTTATCCTGTATACTCGTAAGATGTGTAAAAGTTATTTTTAACTACAGCTATTCATGTATTCGAATTATATTTACGATCCAACTAACCGTTGTATCTAATCATGAATTAAAGTTAGATTATTTATTACGGGAGTTTACGTGAAAATCCTGAAAATTTGGTGGTTGCAAGTTTAGTTAAATATATAGCTTTTACACATCTTAATAAAGCTTATTTTCAACTTACTGAAGATTTTTCCCGAATCCCGGGAAAAAGAATTTAGTCCTAAGGAAGTCTCCGTTTCTTGTCTCTGTTCTTCGAAGTTTAGGCAAATAGGCACTACCTATTCCGATTACTGCTCATAAGAGTCAAACTCAGACTCTATCTCTATCTTCTCTCAGTGAGAAGTCGCACAACAAATGTCACACACATACCAATTATTTATTCCTAATGTCGTATTTTTCCTTAGTTGTTTTAAACTCAAACTTAAAGCGTTTTTCTATATGATTTCAGACAGAATAAAAAATAGCCTTGCAAATTAGTTAAAAACAGAAAAATACCCATATTTACGTATGTACAAGCCACACCCAACTAATTATTCAAGTCACAACAGTTATTAGCTAACTGCTAATCAGATAAACTCAGCCATCACAATCAATGCAGTGCAAAATGAAACCTATTTATTTACACATAAGTGTTATTATTTTACTGAGGCGTGAGCTCTAATTTGTTTCGCTCGACGGTATATTCCAGTTGGCGAACGCTTTTAAGGTAACACGTCACTTCAAATAATTTGATTGGCTCTGTAATGATGTGGGAAACGGTCACAGTCAATAATTTTCATTTTTGTTTTACAATAACCGCATCATAGAACTATGTTAATGTCTCCCTTTGTTGAATCTTTGGTTACAACTATTTCATTTGGTAACAATATTTTGTTTAAAATGTCAAGGCCTGGCAAGGTTATACCTTAGTATAATAATTCTTATAACTTCCTTGATCCCCATTCAAACTATCTACTGTATATTTCCTTTATAAAATTATTCATTCCATATTTTTCTACTTCAGAATAGTACAATTCAGGTGTACAATTCCACAGTTTGTTCTTCACAATATTAACAAACTTTCAAAACAATTGCCTTTCAGAACATCTCTGTACAGCTTCGAACCATTCCACATTTTGTACAAAACAAAGAAGTACGAAATTCAAACAAAAACATGCATTGTTCTGAGCATACTTCAATTTTCCGCATTCACCGCTAGAGGGCACTACATACGATTGTTTCGATTATTTCTAGAACAATTTCATTGGCTCTCGATCTGCCAGCACCGATGTTACAACCGGCTTAATGGGAAATAGTTTAAGAGTACGTTGCTCAACCCAGCTATCGTATTCAGAGCCGCGTTTTGAGAAATTCCGGATTCGGTTTGGCAGTATTTAAATAAAACATGAGCTTGTTCGTTGCTCTTTTTATGTTTTGTTGTTGTTACCATTATGCTCAATAGCTTTTTGTTAATAACCACAATGCTTGGTCATATTTCACACAAATAAACTTGAACAATCACTAATCCCATTATTTCAGTCCCCACTCTATAATCGTCAACATCATCCATCTCATGTTATGATCCTCACAAAACACATCTATCAAACTACGAACACAATAAACACAAACATCTGGCTTCGGTTTAATCAAAATTTCAATCGCATTTGCATTGAGACTAACAACAGACGAGTTTATTAGAGTTTCAGCCGGTGATTTATAATGATTGGCCGCTGTCGAAGCAAATATCGGGAGCGTCTCGCCCATAAATGTCACAATCCATTACGCCGGGCGATGTCCACATGAGTACATTCGGCCGGAGACTCGACATGGTTGGTTTATGGACGAAAAAACGCTGACGAAACCGTTTGTTGGGCGGTGATGAGATATACATGGAGGCGGTCGTTTTGTACGACTATTTGTTGCGTTTCGACACTGTGATGAATATCTGCGGTTTTGGTATTTCGTGTATACAGAAAGAATTTTTAATGTTGGATCATTTTTGGAGGTCTTAACCATGACAGGTATACGTAGTATAGTACAGTACTCATGTATACAATTGTTGATTTTAAATTATACTGCAATTTTGTGACGGAAATTGCGGAAATCTTTCAACCAATTTCGAGCTAAACACAGTAATCTAAAATCACAGAATTCCAAAACAAATGACCTCATGCATACAGAACGGGAGCCACTTCCTAAACGTATCGGCTTTCAATTATAAATCAGCTTTGTTACCGAAATGCTCTCTGGTGGTGTCCATGCCGTAGCTTCGGTTTAATTAAACCATGTGACGCAGTACTCGGGCGACACATTACGGCTACTATCTCAGTTGGTAAATGACGCGGAGGCGACGCCTAGCTCAGCCCGGCGCAACTAGTGCAAGAGTAGCTTCATATCGATTGTATGATCAGGTTACATAACGTTAGGTTAGGTAAGATTAGGTTAGCTGTGGTTTTAAACGTATAAGTTAATCGTCTAAACAGTACAAAACCGGGATCACTTAAGAATGTTTTATTGGTTTAATGTAGTTTTTTTGTGGAAATATCAGTGAGAGTATTAGATTTCCTAAGACAGAAAACAGGTCAATTACGACTTTTAGATATATGTTTTTAATTAAGGAACCCGGTGAAAACCACGGTAGAACTTTCGCGGATAATCCGAAGTTCTGTACAAAACATTAAAATTCAAAACCATGCAACTTCATAAAAGATCCTTTTCAGATAAAAACCAAAGCTATTAAAATCAGTCGTGCTATCGACAGAATATCGATATAGTTGCTAACTGCAGCACTAGAAGGCGCATCGTCATCACTCACCTCGGCCGCACAAAATGCGCTCGCCTCCAAAACATAAACTGAATGTTAGTGTTCCTATGTCCACATTCGTTACACTTCCAATTATTTTATTTCGTGGTCCGACTTTGTTCTAGTTGTCTTTACCAGATATTTTTGAGATGTACTGCTGCTTTTTCTCTTTTTTTTAATTCAAAATCACTTGAAATGTTATCGGGACATCTTGAATAACTTACATACTTACGATTAGGTGCTTATACATTTATTTATGACAAGCTATTGCCTCGTGGCTTGGTGGTCGAAAATTATCCTACGAGAACGTAGTACCGGGATAAAATTCCTATAGGTTAATCCAGGTTATAAGCTATCTGTGTGCCAAATTTTATACAAATCCGTTTAGTCGTTTATGTGTGTCATCCATCCATGTTTGTCTCACAAACTTTCACATTTATAATAATATTAGTAGGATAACCCTTAGAGCAATACAAATCATGACGGCAGTAAATTATATGGAATCGATATCCTCTAAGAGACATGATTATTAAAATATCGGAAAACAATGTCACACCGATGATGTTTTGCAAAACGACGACAGCAAAATCCCCTATTTTGCTGTCGTCGTTTTTTTAAAATTGTGGAAAATGGAAATTCTCGTAATTTTAAAAACGTTCACAGTCATATTCTGTCAATATCTCGAATTTCAACACATATTTGACAAGTAGGCTAATTCTCGTAATTAAAAACGTTCACAATCTAGTCGCAGTCTCATCTCAGCGACAATCAAACGTCAAAAAGTTGTCAAAAATGTATGGAAACTCGCGGTTTTTTTGACAGATTGACACTGAGATCAGGCTGTGAACGTTCTTAAAATTACGAGAATTGTCCCTAAGTTCCAGACATTTGACTGTTGCCGAGGTGAGACTGCGACTAGATTTTGAAATTACGTGAATTGGCCTTCCAGGTACGTTCACATACCGGAAAACTTTGCTAATTGGGACACCGAAGCCCACAAATCAGTGAAAAGTATTGCTGTCGAAAAGGTGGCCATGTAGTAAGGGTTAATAATATTGAATAGGTCGTGAGGCCGCACGTATGAGTTCGACAAACAGCCTGTTTTGTTTATTTTTCGTCGCTGCAAAAACACGGACTCTTGCTCATATTTTCTGGGTAATATTAATAAGAGTCTAAATCCATACCAACATTGGAATTTTGATTTGTAAAGAATTCTGTAAAGCAAGTTAGTGTTCTTCGGTTTACAATCCTTAGTTAGGTATTTTCCTTCGTTGATTAATTATATCTGGTGCTCTTAACTTATTATTTACTTAATTGACTTTATTGGTATCACTAAATGAAAGCCCAATCAACTCAACATATCGCAGTCCACTGCTGGACAGAGGCCTCTTCGCGCCACAACACCCTGTCCTCCGCTTTTCCGTATCCAGTCTGTCCCAGCCACTTTCATGCGTCAGGCCATCTTGCTGGGGGCGTCGCACGCTACGCTTACCGATACGCGGTGTCCACTCTAAGACTCGTCGAGACACCACAGCCCCTGGCTTAAGGGCTGCTGAAGGAACACGGGTGGGTTTTAGTCAGTAAAAGTCTGACACGCCCTCGTGCTCCACCCAGAGCGGGAGAAGTTATTTGATGATTTCCCAACCAAAAAAAAAAAAAAAACTCGTCTGCTCCAACGGCCATCGGTCTTTGGACAAACATGGCCGGCCTACTGCCATTTCAGTTTGCTTACTCTGCAAGCTATGTCGGGAATTCCGGTTCCACCTACAGAACCGGACTTACCGACATAGCATAGGTAGGTAAAAATGTACGGGCAATTTGTTCGTGCACTAAGAGTCGAGAGTACGTCTGTAGGTTGTTGGCGAGTACGAAACACAAGTAATGTTGAAAAGAAATAAAATCACGGTTTTGTATCCGTTACTGATTGACCCCTGAATAGGTGGCCGGACTCCAGGGTTATCGTATCCTCCCCCTATTTTCGGCGTTCAGATAAACCCAGTATATGCCAGTAATGCGCCCTGACTCTACCTCAAGTTCGGCACGGTGATGTCGGCCTCATCGAACGTCCATTATACGTAGCCAGATTTAGTCATCGTTGGTAGCCTGCTGTAACCTGCAGATTCTTCGCATCCCCCGTCCCGCCGTTACCGTGGCCGATACCTTGACCAGGAATAGTGGGACCACTGGGAACTGGCAACGGGAACCAGCGATGATGCTGCTGCCCGTCATAGCTCTGAAAGATTTAGCTTGGCTTGTTGGATGGCCGTATCGCCAACAGCCGGTCGCCAGCGCCTCGTCAGTGCATACCGCGTGCCGGTGAGGTTCACTTTTGAGGAGTCCGGTTATTGATTGCTCCCCCTTACACCCCAATTAAAGACACTTTGTTAGTAAATTTAATCTTCTAACTTTTAATGTACGATAAAAACTGTTTCAATAAAAACATACGTCATTAATATTATCAGACTTTTACTGACTAAAACCCACCCGTGTTCCTTCAGTAGCCCGTATGCCAGGGGCTGTGGTATATCTTTCGAACAAACCCGCACCCCTGGCAGGCATCGGCCCTTGCGGGCCCCATCACGTTTGTGCTGACATCTCTTTGAGACGCGCGTGGAACACAACGCGCCGTCGATTTGGGCTTGGTCCTTACCGGACAGCGAGCTACCCATTACTCGCCGTCCGCAAGCTCATGCCTACGGTGGCCGGAAATCGGCCTGGGATTCCCGACGCCCAGGGCGTCTCCGTATCCTGCAGTGACTAGGGTCGGGAGGGCGCATATGCTGCCTCTCCCTCACGTGCGCCGCCACCCTCTTCACGAGCATCACTGCTTCACTGAAGGAGGTGACGGCTACCCATGCACTCTCGCTCCGTACCATGGCTTGGACCAGGACCGGACGCGAGAGATCGCCGCCGCCGATCGCCTCTACGAGGACACGGCGGTGCGCCGCCCAACCTGGGCAGACCCCCACCGTGTGCTCCACCGTGTCCTCAGGGTGATCTTCGCAGTGGAAACACCCGGGCGTTTCCTCCCGCCCTATCCGAAACAGGAACCTCCCGAAACAACCGTGTCCGGTGAGAACCTGCGTCAGGCGGAAGGTGAGGACGCCATGCCGCCTCTCAAGCCACTCCTCAAAGAGGGGCCTTACCGCCGCAATCGTGGCGTGCCCAAGTATCTGTAGGGGTACGCCATAAAAAAAAGTATGTTTTAAAAGAAAATTCCGTCTGAAAACTTAAACTTTTCTTTTTTTTAATCAAATGTTATCGTAAAAAAATAAATGAAAATAGTCTTCGTTTCGGATAACAAGTTCATCTGAAGACTATTAAGAAAATACTTTAAAATATTTTGACGTTATTTTATTTGCACTTAGTTTTATGCGTGGGCTATTAAGAATTTGTTATCAGCCAAGACTGCTAGATATAGTTAGATATATTTCGTTTAAATACATATTATTGTTGGAAACAGGACCCTAAAAATACACATCTACTGAGTTACTAACCAGCAAAACAAAATGAACTTCGACTGGAGCTATGCTAAGAAAACTACTTTGGTAATGATTACTCATCCTAATTAAAATGAAACAAAACAGTAACAATAAAAGTCGCTTAAAATTCACAAAATAACCAGCTAGCGCTTGTACCTACTCTAATAAAGCTATTATTTTTACAACGCCATTTTAAATAAATCTTACAAAACTGTAGAAATAAACCATCCAGTAACTGGACCACAGACTGCGCTGCCCTTTGAACACAATAAAACCCTTTTTTAATGATCGAAGATAAGGCCAGTCACAAAATTTTTAATAACCATAAAATTTGGTCCTTCGCACCAAGGTTCGGTACGTAAGGACCAGGAAATGTCAGATGACGTCATAAAATGTGTAGCACGAGCGAGGTGTTATTTAAGTTGCAAATACACTAGCGCCGTTAGTTTGGTAGATTTAGGGGGTGCAATTTTTAATGCAACGGTTTCCTCCGGGACCATGACAGTTAAACTAAGCTAGGGAATGTGGAAATGGAAAAACATGGAGTTTAAGCAAACTCTGCAAGATGTGAAAGATACTTTTCAATTATTCTGTTTTCTGTTAAAGCATAGTTGGAATTATCCTGAAAAAGTAGTTCGATAGTGTTTTTTTTTACTATGCAGTTATAGCTGGTACCTGTATCGGATTAACCTAACTGAATTTAGATACAGAATAAAATAACGAGTTCAGGTCATATCGTTGAGTGCCTCTCGCGGTCGACTTAAATAGAAGTGGCACTGACATTAATAATGCATTAGCAACTGATGACATTCTTGTACCTAAGTTTCTTTGTTCTTCTGAAATACAATGTTTAGTGAACTCTTGAGACATAACTTACTTTGCAATGTATTTATGACTTGTATTTTTTTATATTCTAATGCATTATTTACTAATTGTATCTTGAAGATCTCACTGTCATTGGCTAAGAATAGCAAAATGATGATACTTCTAAAATAAACTCTAATGGTTGTGTGTGCAGCTAGAACCCTCGTTCAATAAAAAGCGGGTCAGTGTGTCGGAAGTGATTGATAGCGTGTCCGACTATTAGTAACACAAACCGCAGTCCACGTGCCTCTCCGATGTGCTAACGCCCTTAAAATCAGCCCTAAACGCCCGAAATAATCCACTACCTCAGAACCAATCACCCGTCGACGATATAATTTAACACAACATCCATTGCTGCGCGAGTACGCCACATGTTTATACCATCGCGCACTAAAGCGGCGCAGTAAATCGGTCCGAGGGTTTAAAGTGTCGTTATAATTTACGAGGTGCGACGCGGTGGTCCCAACGGTAGAATTTATTCATGGCGGTAATAAAATCTGTCGTTGTGTCCAGGGAGAGAGTCCAGGTTAATTCCTTTTTGAAATTCTGCTGCGAATGGGACTTGGAAGTTTTATCTGGCCTTGGAGCTGAGTATGTTAGTGGATCTCATTTGAAATTTAGACACTTTATGTTTCTGTACTGCTTCGTATTGCGATTTCGCTTTTTCGTTTGCAGTAGGTTGTTTTTTTTTTGTGCAGCATACATTTGGATAGAGTAACTAAAATCTTCGTCGACGAAGCTATGTAGTTAAATAATATATAGTTAGTAGCTAGTTAAATCGTCGGAGCTATGAACGTAAATGTATGTTTGGTGCCATTTTCTGCACGCGAACAATATGAAACGTGTGTTAATGAAAATGTCAGCGAGCAAAATATGACATGAAAATTGAAGCATATTTTGCGTATGAAAGTTTAAAGTCGACTCAACTTGATAACAGCTCATTAATTCTGCTAAATTTGAACAGGATACTGTCGTCAGTTACCGAAACTTAGCACTACCCTCCAAAGGTCAGGTCGGAGTAAACTCGACATCAAACTTAATTCTACTTTTAAGTTACTCACTTAAAACTCCAAGTTAATCTTAAATTAATAAGAGCATATCATCCGAAGCTCGCAAACTCTCAAAGTCTATTTTCTGTTCCAATTAATTAAAATGTCCATTTTTTATTAGCTTCCAAAAAGCTAAATTGAATATAAATGTTGATCTTCTATTATACTTTTGAAGGTCTTTGCATATTTCGAATAGGCAATATTCATTCTTAGAAAAATCGTAATATATTTATGACAATATTTAATTTAATCCTATGTCTCTCAGATGTCGAGTTTAATTTCGAAATTTAGTCATGAAAAGATTTCTGGCTCGGCTATAGTAAATAATTTAATTGTTTTCATGGCAAATTAATATTTTAAATGATTAATGCGATAAAAACTTCCTTATTTTCCGTTTTTGCTACCTTTCGTTATTGGATGACTAAAACAGGGGTTTTTTTATTGTTCCTTGTAACTATACCAAAAATCTTTATGTTTGTTTATTTTCGTCACAATATGTAGGTACCTGCATTATTGATCTATAGGTGCTCTGATTGACCGATGACTTCCTCTGTTCTGTTACAGTAACGGCGAGGCATGTACCGACTCTGGCGCAGAGGCGCGGTGCACCCCCGCTCCCCGCACACGTGACCGCGCCCCGCCGCCGCCATGGCGCCACACGTTGCACTCTTTCTCATCCTCTGCCTCGTCCACTGCGACACCGTGAAGACCGTGCTGCAGGATAAACTTGGTGAGTCCTCTTTTACATTTTTTTTATGAAATTCCTTCTGTGATCAAAACGTACGCTCGACGCAGTTAAAGATGGTTTGGAGGACAATCATGAAATCTTACAAGAAACAAAACGTCCTCCATTAATCATTTGTACAACAACTTCATGTAAAATTCATAAGGATTCCAACAGAAACTTGTTTGTTATTTCATGAATAAAATGCCAGGAAGAGTAATCTTCCCCGTCCACATAAAACTTCGCTAAACATTCATACGGTCTGCTGCAGAATGCGCAAATCTCGAGTTGATAGTAGCACATTAAGTTCACGTAATGCACCCAGCACCGAGACTACGTTACTGAATGGAGCGAGTCGCTCTCAAATCTCATTAGGAACAACAAATTTATACCAGCTTGAACCGTAATGGAGATGTTTTGTCCCAATGCGCCGGATGAACGCAGAGTGACTAGTTTAAAAAGTTAGTAGTTAATGGTGTTACGGCTCGAACGTGGGGATATAAAGTTGATGCAGGTTTGGTGTGTCAAAGTGAGTTTTTTGTGTGAAGTTCAAAGTGCAAGCCTTTAGTAACGGGTAGCTCGGATATTTCCAAGAGCTCTTTCCGATTATTTAATTTTCAAAGTTATTTATTTATTTATTTATATATACTTTATTGTACACCACAAAAAATACATTACAAAAAACAAGTTACATTACAAAATATACAATGGGCGGCCTTATCGCTTTCCGCGATCTCTTCCAGGCAACCTTGGCATGGACAGCGATTCGTCTGGATATAAAATGGGGATGTTGTTGGCACAAATAATAAATATAAAATATACTAAAATAGATACACAGATATATACATATCCTATCCTATATAATAGATACATAAATACATACATACTAAATATATAAGGAACGAAAATAAATGAAAACTTTACATCGAAAATTACAGTAAAGTATGAGAACTAGATTACAACGACAGGTAATGATCCTTGACGAGTCTTTTGAACACATTTATAGACTGAACGCGTTTAATTTCAATAGGCAATGCATTCCATAAACGAGCGGCCTGGACAGTGAAGGAATGGTCGAGGAAAGTTGTGGAATGCATAGGCATTTTAAGCCTTCTTCTTATTTTTCTTTTGCTTTAATGTTCAAAATTAAATACCTAGTTGTACTCACCTAACTTGATCGATTTAGGATCAAGAAGAAGGTAATAAGTCTAAAATTAAACCAAGGGAGAAAGTATTTTTTATCTCTTACGAAAATTCTCTTCCATTAAATGATCACCACAGCCAACTTTTCCAAACATTCAAAACAAAACTTACAACTACTTTAACAAACATTCCATAAACAGGAGTGGATTCTGATCAATTAACTGTTGTTCATAATAATAAAAAGTTGGTTGATTCTGACTAAAAGCGTTTAAAAGGCATAAAATGGCTGGTCGTCGCAGACGGTTCCGTGCGAGCGATCAAAGCGGCGCCCGTCACTACAAGTGCTGTGCTATACGTTCGTACACAACTAGTGTAGTGTGGCACATGCTCACATGTTCTAGTTACAGTGCGAATGGGAAGCCGTGCCGGTGAGTTAGGATGTAAGAAAATTACAAAACATGGTTTGATACAGTTTATTTTTGAGGTTTCATGGAAAAAGCAACACTCCCAATTAAGACTTACTATCCCGTACGCATATTATTCTAAGCTCCATAATCAATTGTTGTTGTCAGCACATGTGACATGTGTCAGTTCGGGAACCCCCATCCAAACACTCGCTATTTGATCGGAAATGTTGACCTGATTTAACAAATGACAATAAAATAGTCACAGCAAATAGTCCACCCTATCACGAATATCTGCGACGAATTTAAGGCAAACACTAAAAAACCGCGTCCGTATATATTCGAATACGTAGCGTTTGACGTTCTGGGCACGTTCCTCTACTCTTATGGGGATAACGCGTGATCATGGCGAATATCATGCGAACATGCAATTTGCTAGGTTTTTTGGCCTTTTAGATATATTTGGCAAGGCGGCGACTTTGCGATTCCCCCGCGACGTAACGAATAGTTGTTTGGATGCGGGACATGTCGAGGTCACAGCAGTTCTCTCCAGCCGCTCGCTCCAGCCGCTTGCCTGATAGATTACATACGTCCATTAAGATGTTACGCACATTCAGCCTTAGTTATAAAAAACTCGCTAATCACTCACTAGCCACTGTTTAGCTTATCAATTGGTTACCTCCTAATCATTGATTAACTTTTCTTTATTTATAAACGCTAGTTTGCAGGTGATTAGTAGCGAAACGAAATAGAGGTGAAATTATGCGTTCAGCGCAGATTATAATCAAAATAGTCGCCTAAAAAACAGGATTTTAAGAATCAAGTTGTCAAATGCATGATTTTTGTATCTGTCGTGACTTCGACAGACCTATGTCAAAAATTTCATTGATTTATTTGTATTTGAATAAAATAATTTATTGTGTTTATTTTATTGTGTTTACGATGGAAGCAAATCAGCAATGAAAATAATACGCTCCCATGATTGGAGTAAACAGGAAAAGGTAATGTATCGTCTGAATTTTTATCTAGTTTCTATTGTAAAGTGACCCAATTTAATGCTATCGTATTAGCTGATAATAACTATGTATTTACAAGTTCTTTACGTTTATTTACATGGATATTATCTTTTAAAAACATATGCGTATATATGTATGTATATTCTATGAAAATTCCTAGTGCTTTTGCAGGGTTTCAGTGTATTTAATAACAATAAAATTATACTTGTTTACAGTTACAATTTTGACTGCTGCTATGAAAGCTACTAGCACGTAGCACCAATACTATTCAATCTTGAGATGGCAACGATGGAGATGATGCTACTTGAAAAAGATGAGCAATGATAATAATATGCTCCCAAGAAAGGAGTTAACAGGAAAAGGTAATGTATCTCTGAATTTGTACCTATTTACTTTCTATTGTAAAGTGACCAAATGAATGATAACACAGTAGCCGATACAGCTATGTATTTACATGTTCTTTAAACTTGTTAACATGGATATTCTCTTTGAGAAACATATGTAGGTACTTGTGCCTATTCTATATAACTTCCTATTGCTTTTGCATTGGGGTTTCAGTGTCTTTAAATAACAATTATTATTCTTGTTTACAGTTACAATTTTGACTGCTGCTATGAAAGCCACTACTTAGCAGTTAGCACCATTACTATTCAACCTTGCAAAGATGGCAACGGGGGTTACCATGCTAAGTGAAAAAGATGAGGAATGAGAGTGGCATGAGAAAATAAATGCACCCGTCTTTGGACAAAGAAGAATTGGAAATCAAAAATAATGAAATTATAACACAAATATGGCTTTATTGCGTATCGAAATAAATTGGTTTTTATAAAAAGTATCTTGTTTTATTGTGCATGACTGCCATAACGTGGCATTTCTTTAGTTCTGGGCCCTAGAAGGCGTCATCAGTATCGTATAAAGTACTCTCTGCGTCATAAAACGAGGGGTACATGGGATAACAATGGATAATCACTATCTCCGATGAGCTTCCTCACGAACTGACTGAACCTCCTACTGATTGAACTACCCTATAAATCCTATCATCACGTGTACTTAGAATGAGGAATATGTTTTTTTCGTAGCGGATTTGAACGAGTCTTGTAGGTCTTCCTCCGTTTAATAACAATAGGCGCCCGCGGCGTTTCAAAACTATTTAATTCTTCGGTGTCGTTCTGAAATCCCGTAAAATATTATCGAAATTCACATTTACTAATGATAATTCCATATTTAAGAACAAAATAACCTTGAAGTACACTTAAAATCATTTTGAATCGATCAGCTGATTAAAATAAAATCCGCCATGTTGCCTCTTAGCAAGTTAAACAGGGCACCGGTGGTGTTTAAATATGACAGCTACAAATCATTTGCTTAGCGACCTTATAGCGCTAAATAGCGTTTATAAATAAGAATTTTGCTAATCAGTTAGTTACCAATTGATTAAAAGTTACAAGGCGTTTATGAATAAGACCGTTTATGTCTATAGTTACAATCTCTCTTTCTACATAACGGTTTTGCGAATGGAATTCTCTGGAATCACATTAAGCTTTATGGGATTACAAAGGAGACTCGTATTAAACTTGGCTTGATGTATTAACATTGATTTTTTCGACTTCGGTGGGCATAAGTTATTTGCAACCCACGATGGGCGAAAAAGGTTTATCTTTGCGTTTGTCTAATAGGCTCTGCCAAGTTACAAAAAACGCCTACGCTTTTTTTCTTTATACAAATTTAAACTTTTGACTCGTTAAATACCATACATTTGAAACTGGAAAAGGTTTTATACCAAGAATTGGATTCAAGAGTCTTTTTAACTATTCAATTACAATGCATTGTTTTCTTTCAACCCTTTCAGTGTCTAATTGGACGAACTAAATTAGACATTTTGTTTAAATATACAGAATTTGATAAATATCTCGGCGCTGTCCGGAGCTCTGTTCAAGTAATAGCTCCGTAATTTTTCTCAAGTGAAACACGCCAACAAATCTAGTCTGATAAATTAATTGTTGAAAGAACACCGGGAGGGCAATTCTAAGAGGGTATTACGGCCCCTCGCGGGCCTATAAACCGGGAACATGGCAGATGGTGACTTCGTGCCATAAAGAACACACCGCGGGAGAAAAAAATTTGAAAACTTGAAATACGATTTCCGAATGTTCGTTTTATTGCATTGAAATGCGTTTGCGGCTATAATTTGATCGTTTTACGAGCACGGCTATGTTCTAAAATTTGCAATTGTATTCTGTACCACCGCTCATTTTGCTATAAAAACTGAATTTATTACTTTACAAGCGTCGAGGCATTAACGTCTGATATTATTACGAGCTCTAGGTTATTTCCCGTTGAATAAATCAACGAATTTTTAACTCGGCCCTCGTGAAAAATTGACGAAGTTTGTTTTTTCATTACATTGCGTATTCTTCCCTTTGGGATGAGCAGAGCAGTAAAAGGCGATGGGCCGGCAACCCTTTAATAATTAATTATGTACGGCTGTAATCTTTCAAGCCAATGGGCTGTTTCTGTGGGTAGCTTTGAGTCTCACGCATTCGAACAATTGAGTGCTCCTCGCCGCCATTATGAAGAATTTCTTCAAACCATTTTGAAGATTCTTGTAAACAAAACCTGAACAGATTATACATAACAACTTCATACCAAAACCTACCGCGATATAGTTACACAGCACACTTGACATAGCTACATTACACGTCGTTAAAAAGAGCTAGCATACAACAGGTAATTAAGTGATCCCTCGGAGCATTGTAATTAAACCATGTCATTTATTAATTAGGTACCGTGCTATATATAGCCACGAATTGCTTACTTTGAAATCGTCGTCCCTCACAACTTGTATTTCTTTGATATTTTGTACTGAATTCAATTTATCTTGATAAAATCTATACGCAAAAATAAAACCCAATAAGTACCTATCGTCAAGTTGGTTCTATTTAAACATAATTGTACCGTAACAGCCGTGGATATTTTTAAAATCAATGCAAAATCAACGGTTTTAAATAGATAATATATATTAGAATCTAGATATTTTTTTATGACTGATAACTTTTTACACTGTCTAGCTTTAGATTTAGTTTGAGACAGACTGCAGCGGGACGGTAACGTGCCGTTTGCGTGACGAGAATTCATTTTTATTTCTATCGTTTCACTTTGTCTGTATGTTTAGCTTATATCATTTATAGTACTACAGAATTAATGTGACATTTACAAACCAGTCAATCTATTTAATATCAGTATTAACCAGGTTAACTCGTTTTGAACCGTTTTTTTAAATACTACGTTCGCACATAGTTTATTTAGACTGATCTTGAATTGATAAGAATAAGAATATAATAAGTCGGTACTATTTGCTATTGAATTGTAATAACAGAAAGTGTAAGTAACCATCGGGGTGTACTCGTAAGTATTAAGGCGCGTGTACACCACATTAATGCCGAGTTTTTAATAGTAAAGCACCGACCACAGTTTAGTACAGAATTGCCAACAAAACTGTTAGTTTTACAAAAGTTTGTACACATTCTAAGATACTCAAAAAATTGCTTTATCATTTCTATTTTTTTCTAAAGCACCTAGAATTCGCCCCATACATTTCTGCAGTCTAAAAGAAGAGGTACCCAAAATAGTATCTTACGTCTGTGAATTTGTTTTTTTTCTGGTTAAAATTATCATCATAAGTTATATCAATATCATCCGATCCGGCGCCATCACTACATACATCATTCTATTTATTCTAATCTAAAATACGATTTTACTGTAGACATTTTATTGTAAAATATTGAATCCAATGATAAAAACATAACTCCATGAAAACAAATGTACAAAAATGTACGAAAAGGTAAAAAAATAATTAACGATAATGAATATTTATAAGGATTGTAATGTTTCCGCTTGATTGTAAGCAGTCACGCACGCCCGCGACTTTGCGGCGAAACGATTGGCGAACGTGTGTGGCGAGTAGGTAGGTACCATTGGCCTGAGGATCACGCTAGTTCGATTAAACGTTTGTGTGTTGCTTCATAAAGTGCAATCAAGTGCAGGTTTTCAAAATATTTAATGCATACAAAAAAAAAAAGTTTTAAAGTCTACCTACTGATTGACTAATAATTAAAACCAGTCGCCAAAAGGTTACCCAACTTTTTCTAAAGCAAACAGAAAATCATACTACATTCGCTAATCCACAAAGCAGCAGCAATACTGTTATAGCCTCCGAACAAAATGAGCTACACAACAACAAACCGATAGAAAGAACCAACAGAATGGAAACAGGAACAACGAGAACAAGAACAGATTACATTTGTCGATTTAAAAGTAAAATTGTGCATATTTCACGAACTTCCCGCAACTAGGTGTGATAGCGAGTCCCAATTCTTTTTTTATGAAAGAATAGATGGTGTGCAAGTTTTCCGTCTGATAAAAACTGCATACAATGCCAAGTTTTTAAAGTTTCTACTTTTTCTGCTGGAAACTGTATTGCATTTTGTAGTATTCGTGGCGTAGGTACTTTGAAAAGTGTGTAGGAGAGCCGGTATTAAAACGGTAATACATTGAGGTAGTGGAGTTATTTGCTGTGAGAAATGAGGGAATGTTTGTGTCATTCTATAGCCCCTGGCGATAGAAAAAGGAGTTTAAAAATCAAGAAAGCTGTTTGAGAAAACAAAGTAGGTACAGCACCTAAGCGTTGATAAGTAGATACTGTTTGTTCAAAATATTATGACAAAAACCAATAAAAAAACATCGCTCTTCTATACAGTAAAAGCCAGGAGGGGAAAATATTTTCCATCATATACCACTAGATACTAAAATTGGAAAATCGCTATCATTTTACTCGAACATTCTTCCCGCAACCAGTAAACCCAATACCATTTTCTCAACCCTCAAAACGAACCCGCAGGCTAAACCAAGTCTTAACAAAACCGCTGACATAATTGGAGTCACAAAATTTGTCGCCACAAGCGTCTAGCGGGCCGAATGACCCGCCTTCGATGATCCCAGACTCCGTCCGCAGAATCCATAGCTACAGAAGGTTTACTCCATCCGTACAACGAGTGGATGCAAACGCACACATATACACACGTCTACGTATAGCTAGTACAAATGGACTCGGGCGGCGATTGGCATTTGTTTGATATAAGGCCAGTTTTGTCAACCAATCGCAGTAGTTTCGGGCGCTTGACAATTTTTCATAATAACTTTGCGATAATTTTCATTCATGAAACTGACCCATTGATTGAGATCGCTGTACATACTCGTCTATGTGTGCTTGCGTCTGTGGTCGCTCGTTCTATGGACCCTGCCTTCTGTATCTACCTATTCTGTGGTCCGGCTCTCGGCTGATATACCCGATATTCTGCTTACGTCCGCGGGAGCAGTCGATATGCAGTAAAATTGAATTGATAGTCGTCTACAAGACGCGCAGTTTAGGGTTCGCGGCAATAGAACGGAAAGATTTGCTTTATGTGGAGTTGCGACTTTGTTGGATTTCGATTTAAAGTCGGTTTGTTGTTGATAGGATGGACGGACATAATGTTTTCGAAATAAAAATTCAGCTTCATTTAATTGTGGCTATGAAGGGCTGCCCATGTGTCGAAAATAAATTGACAAATTATCATTTCTCAAACAATTTTCCGCATAATTTCATTTGCCAAATTATTACTTAGCAAAAAGTCTCTTCACAAATACACCTAATGTTTGTCAAGTGAACGTTTAAACAATAACTCGTTTACCAACTAGTACTTTTACCAATTTTTATGTAGTCAAATATTTCAGTTGAAATAACACATTTTACGCAAAATAAAATAAGGCAAACATTTAGTATGGTTTTTTTTTTTTTGGGTGGGAAATCATCAAATAACTTCTCCCGCTCTGGGCCAGCAGGAGGGCGTGTCAGACTTTTACTGACTAAAACCCACCCGTGTTCCTTCATTAGCCCGTATGCCAGGGGCTGTGGTATCTCTTTCAAACGAACCCGCACCCCTGACAGGCATCGGCCCTTGTAGGCCCCATCATTTTCGTGCTGACATCTCTTTGAGGCGCGCGTGGAACACAACGCGCCGTCGACTTGGGCTTGGTCCTTACCGGACAGCGAGCTACCCATTACTCGCCGTCCGCAAGCCCATGCCTACGGTGTACATTTAGTATCGTCAGTTTTTATTTTACCATTTCTATTCAGTCAATTGCTTAGTTAATGACAAAATTGCATCTATATGTCAGTTGCACAGAATATACAAATTACATTACAATGTGTACTGTTAAGTAGGTAGATGGTAAATCATCTAACTAGTTCAGTTTCGAGTGGCGATTTTTTAGGTTTTTTTTCCACATTTCTTTCTATGTAACCTAGTTCTTTCTTCGTAGGAGGTCACAGTTCTAACCTAACCTAAACCTTTTTTTTATAAATTCCATAAATAACCTAATAACCATAAATTTGACTTGTTTCAGACAAATTCAAGCACAAAAAACAAATCATTTGACCTAACGTTTATTGTCTGGTTTACTGTCTCTTTGCTGTAATAAATCATTTGATTATAGACTAAATGCCATAAATGACATTATCTTTGGTAATATTCTGCCGAGTAAAAATTTGACCAAATGAAAAAGTGTGTACTAAAATCATTTCAAATATTACATTGATATAATAAAAGGTTGCCAAAATTTGTTTGGGTAGTGAAATTTTGTCAAAATCTTTTCGGTAAAACGGCAGGCTCCCGGCTATGAATTGTTGAACTTCCAATTTGTGGCACTGTTCTCATACGGACTATAATATCTAGATCTTGTTTGACCAACTTCCCAACTTAATTGAACCGTCTTCCTAATTCACACTTAATGAGGAGTTTTACAGCGCAATGAAGATGAAATTACCGCATAAATATGTCTGGCATAAAAACAATATTTATAGCAATAACTGTAAAATTCTTGGAACATAACTCAGAGTACGTTGGGGGTCATTAACATCATGTGCTTCGGCGCCCATTACTTCGCATTGTGCATTAACTGCGCTTTATTTAAATAAATACGCCGTTAAAGCAATTAAATTAAATCACGCGAACGACCACCTTACATTAGATGGGCCATTTATAGAAAAAAAAATATTTGTTTATGTTATTTTTTTTGCACAGTGGCGTATGGTTAGCGAATTCTGGCTGAAATTTGGTAAAAAAATCAAAGAACCTAATGAGCACGTCAAATATCCGGAAAACCATACATCAATTAAGAATATCTTATGTGTTTTAGCTATCAAGTTTCGTCAAAAATTAAGAACTAAAACACGCCTATGTGATATGCTGAAGTATGGTCACATAGCACAGACATTGAAAGCAAATTTTGCATTTTCCTTTCCGTGTTGGCTAAATCCCTACTCATGTTCTGTGAGACACGTGTCTACGTTACTTTCCCCCATGACGTCACGACTAACACTCGCACCTAAAGACCATAAATATATACGTACGTATCAAAGGACCAAGTTTCCCGATGTTTTCCTTCTCCGATTAAACGTGTGAAGCAATTTATCAAAATAAATTGCTCACACGAAGGAGAAATGTGTTAATGTTCGAAGTAAATGTTGTGTTACAATAATATAAGCTATTACTACATAATTGTAAATAAACTGTTTGGCTGACAGTCGCGAAGTATCGATTTGTACTAAGTTGAAGGTTTTTTTGGTGTTTAACTGTGGTAAGAAAAACATGTTTTTCTGTAAACGCCTGGTAGTTATTGTAAGTTTATGCCACTATTACACCGAACTCAAAGCATTAATTTCAAATAAACCAATTCTAGGCACTTTTAAATTGTCAATGGGTCGGTCATTCAGAAAGATGATGCTAGGTGCTCATTCCAAAGCTTAGCAGGTACCTACATAGGGAGAAAAACGAGCACGAAACTCCACGGACACTCTTTTAAATCAAAATATTGTTGCACAAAATTTTAAATCAAAATATTGTTAGGAAAATTGGTTACATCATTTGTGTATGTGTTAAAGCATGTACGATGTAAAAAATACGTGCACGTAGCGTTAGTTTCAAGTTGATAATCTTTATTTATGATAAATTTTTTTTGTAAACATTAGACTTAATAATTTACCTAGTAACTTTACCTAAATTACACTCGCGTCTATCCAGTGGCCAGTCTTAGAAACATCAGAACATGCGTAGGTGTTCATCTTGCCTTATCCATACATGTAGGCAATAACATTCGCATGAACGTGTACGTAGGGTGAGTGAATCTCTTCTAACTTTCGTAACTGGTCAAAACCAAAAATATCCGTGTCTTGTTAAATATAGTTATATAACTCATACCTAAGTTTCGCGCAGAGATCCATATGAAATCTCCACGTGCCCTCTAGTTAATGGTCCAATAAATTGACCTTCCAACTCTAGTAATATGTGCACAATTCTCAAAGACACTTAATAACTGGCTCCTCTAAAGACATCTTCAATAACAATACACTTCGATCCAAACTTTACATATAAATTACATAATTACACACACATGAACTCGCTCAACATCGGTAATCTCACTTTAAATAAGCACAAACACTGTAATATTAATTACTCAACTGAAATTACACTTGCTAAAGTGGTTTTGTTAAAGTTTGCAATTGTTGATTACAGCCGAGGAGTCGATTACAGCCTTTAATTACAGCGAGTGCCAACTTGTACTGATTGTAATCATGGTAATCTGTTCGCCTTTTCGTGTAACAAGTCAACTTTACTGCAGGCTGGAGTGAGCTGATTTTTCGTCCATTCTTTTGATGGAATGCGAAAGAAATACTAAAGATTTTTTTTTAGAAATTCTTTTACCTATTTAACGTATGGCGTTCATTAGAATTTCGAGTGTGAACGCTTGTTTGAACATCACATTTCAAAAGTCCTCATGCTAATTTGATGCCTTTTGACCTTCCAAATTCAGTAAAAGTCGACTCTAACCCGGAAAACAAAGTAACTGACACCACTAACAAGCGATGACCTTCCAACTCGCTTTCTATCCTCGCCCACAAAACACAGGTGCCCAAAACGCAACGCAACTTCCTGCAATGGGGCGTTTTTTTTGCAAATCATCTGGCTCGCCTGTCACTATCAATCTTAATTACTGGAGGCGCTTTCTTTTACGGAAAGGGCGCGAGCTCTGTCGATCTCCTGAATTATGACCCGAAGAAGAAGTTACTGTAAAGGTCAGCAGAGCAATGAATAGAACTCAAAACAAAGGTTTGCTATACTAAAAGAGTTGTAAATTTTCCTGTTCTCTGACATTTACGTAAATATTACACTCTTAAATTGGAATGGTCAGTCACGGTTAGTCAACCTGCGGCTATGAGTGCTAAAATGCTTGAAACGTCAGCCACTGTTAAAAGTTATGTTGACCTCGATTCCGCCCGCAAAAAGTAATTCCATTCTATTTGCTCCTGTTATTTTCAGCCGTTTCAATAACGAAAAATATCAACGATACCAACAAAGCTTAACAAATAACTTTCTATTTTAAATGCAACTACAATTACCATCATATTTTATAATACGCTACCTTTCGTGAGCTGATGTATTTTCAATAGAAAAGTAGCAACATTAATAAATTGAAAACAAAAGCGATCCCGGAACGTTTCCACACAGATTACAATCACTGAAAAAAAGGCAACAAAAGGGGCAAGAGCACGAAATTGTCCCGGACAATGCATATTGCGGGCCCGGGGGACAGGGCTACCGGCCTTGAGTAATGGATTGCACTTTTTGGAACAATTTGTTCTAAAACCTTCCCATTTTTTTATTAACCCAGTCCCGAGACGTTCTCTTCACCGAGACTTCCTTTTCATGTAATCATCTCATGCAGGCACAACCGGGACTTACGGGTTGCATCCACCGTCTGGCGCATTTTTTGAACAAGATTGCCTATTACGATTTCCTCGAGCAAATTGGGCAGCCCTGGAGGATGTCGGGGCGCAGTGTCGGCCGCTAGGAATCCCGACCTCGCCTGCCTAACGAAATTGCATTTTGATTGTGTTCAACCGCCTTACACGTGGTTGGGCGCAATTATTTGACATTATTACTTTTTATTACAGCTGAAACGTCATTTCGTTCGGATTCATGCTCCGCTTGTAATTTGAATTTCGTCTCGGTGCGCTCTCATTTTCAAAAGTGGAATTTGGCCTGAGAGATTTCTGCATTGCAGAGATGCTTGGTTCCGAGCTATGTTATGCTTTATCGTAAGTAACATACTTCGTGTTTTCCACATTTTATGGGTTGTGGTTCTGAGCTATGCGAGATCGTATCGTAGATTTCGACTTCTATTTATTCGAATATACCTAAATGGTAAATGCGGTATAGAATCAGTCCTGGAAAATTATTATCATAAAATATTATGTTTGTTTGTTACACTTGCATGTCAAAACGGCTAAACGGGTTTGTATAAAACTTGGCATATGGGTAAACCATGACCTGGAAAACGACTTGGGCTACTTTTTATGCTGGATCGCAGAAGAAGTCGTGGGCAACAGCTAGATATATTTTTGCGTAGTGAAAATTCAATTTGCATTCGATGAACAAATAGAGAATATTTACTTTATGCAAAATATTATATTTGCCTTGGTAAAACTTGTCCAATTTTAAAGAAATTGCATTCAAAATATTTAATATCGAACGCGTGGCTAGAATTTTATTGCATAAGTACTTAACTTCTCGGCCTTTGTCTCCTTATTCGAAATTCTTTTGTACAGTTTTAAAACGAAACAATAATTGCAATAATTGTGTCGCGCGCAATTACCTCGCCTAAGGAGGTGCGAGCGTCCAATAGACTCTTATTAAATATTAAACTGAACTGAATAATAATAACACGTGTAGGAAGGCAAGGAAGCCTTTGCATTTTAATAAGGATTAAAAAGGCCATTTTCCATAAAGCCAATTAGACTCAAAAGGCGTGTTACGAAGCGAGTGATAATTACCTAATACATACCTATATTTATAGGATAGCTAACTATTTGCCAGTCCCAAACACTAACTCCATTACAAATTGAGAATTTACTTGGATTCGAGTGCTACGGGAAGTATCTAAGTTTGAAACCGACTGATGTTAATTTTAAGTTTTATTAATAGTTCCCTCCTCGGCTTTTATTGCCATCGTTTATGCTATAAAGATACGCTTAGAGACGTTACAAGTAATAGGTGAAAGTTGCTGAATTATGTAAGATTACATTGAGATTCTTTATAAAACAGTAATATATAAATACCGTTATTTAAACATATAATTGATACTTTATATTATAAAAATCATTCCACGGCACGAGTTTGCATTAAAAGCGTTGGATTGTCAACTCTGCGAAATATACTGTCTATCAACGACACACTATGTTCATTTGCCGCGTTATAGCCAGTTCATAGAACGTTCAAATAATTGCAGATATGATTTTAATATATATCTACGGACAATTTATATTAATTGGTAGTCAATTTGATAAATACATATTAAATTTCCCTGACTCTATTTATTTATCTATCAATGTAAAAAAGTAATGAAACTCGTTATTTCTCGTTTTCAGAAGCATATTCGAATCTCGAATCAGTTGTTTAGTCATAAGGTTACCTGAATAAATAACTACTAACAATAATAACTAGTAAATAAATTACGTAATAAAAACGGTTATTTAACATGAAATAAATCTTTAGATTTACTGCTCTGGAAGTATTGGTTACATTTCCAGAAGTCTGAGTTGAGACTCTTGACCTTATTTTCCAGTTATTATGAATTATATATCAGTGATTCCTAGCTTCATTTAAATTCCATTTCAATTTGCAATAACTTAGTGACAGCCAAAGGCGAGCCTACTTTAAATCTATTATTCAATCTCCGTACAAAAGGACCAAAAAAAAAACTCTTTTAAAATAACCCGAGGAATTCTTGGACATCTCTTCAGAATATCTCGCAATTTGCGACCGGGATGAGACATTGATTTTCAATCCCCAAGTTTTTCACTCCACTTACTTAAGTAGTCGTGAAGATAAACGGATGAGACGGAAACGGTCCGTCGGTCCCCTTTCGGAGCTATTTGGGCTATTTACCGCCCCAGGCTGTTCGGGCTATATTTGTGTTGGTTCGATTCTTCGGTAATTTGCTGATGTAGATCAATAGGCGAGGAATGTGGCTGATTGGAATACTTTGATCTTTTGAGGCGGTTGTAAAGGGTATTTTGATTATTTGGATTGATGCGTCGCTCTAGAGATTAAACATAGACATGATAAAATAAACGATAAGAAAGTTATAAATAACACGCTTGCATATATCTATTTGCGAGATACTTTGTTTAAGGCCCTGGTAATTTTGAATGTACTCGTTGTATTGTCGTTATGAGCGATAATAGTTCTTACTGCAATGCGATACGGGTTAAAATCTATTGTAATCAATTCGAATAATAAACGAACAATCATTGTCGTAAAAATGCAAATAAAATCGTATAAAATTTGATATTAACTATTTGATAAAAAATAATCCATCACTGGATGCAGTTTGGCGTCGAGAATTTTATGGTATATTTTTAACTATAATAATAATTGTTATTGAAGGGATAAACTGGTTTTAAAGATAATTAAGACGTGACTTTGATGATTATTTTGATGCAATAAAGTATGCTTAATTATGTTTTCAGTACTATCACTGTATGCAAAAAAGACTCGAAAATATCTTACATATTTTTGCTTTCAAAATAATTTACGGTTAAAGAAATACACTGGTTTAAAAAACCACCATTTTGAGCGTTTTCAAGACATCTCCGCCTTAAATCAAGTTTGTACGTAAATTATTATAAGTTACGTCTGCAATATGTTATTTACTGCACACTACTTAGGTAAGAACTATGCATACAGTGACAAGGCGCCCTCGTTAATGTATCATGGTTTATTCAGCTAATTTACTTTCAGTGCCCAGACATTTCTATTATTGGCACACCAATTTCTTAGTAACACCGTTTTCGTAACAAAACGAGGTGATCGCTTTAAAAATGTACACAACTAACTTGATAAGAAGAGCTCTCGTTTATTTTTAGCGAAGTGTAACATAAATTATGTACGTTACAATTTGGACAGCGACTCTTTTGTTAGGCTATAGAACAAAACGAGGCGCAAAAGGACGCGACCCGCCAATAAATTATTTACCTGAAAACCTAACACCATAAACCGGTCGGAACAAAAGCGGCCACATTTGTTAGCTACAGTGCAAATGTCCGCAAATAAATAATAAATCGTATTTGGGCGAAAAAGATCCGATGGCATCCATGAATAAGAATAAACAGATGGTATAACAATATTGTGCGGGTTTAATACGCGGGCGGGACAATACGCGGCGTGGCACGCTCGGCCGCCGGGTACTAGGGTCCGAGTACTCGGGCCTCGGGTACTCGGGCGCGCGGAGGAGCCTTCCGTTCCACTCCGCTGCCAAGAGCGGGGCCGACAGCAAAATTTCTAGTTTCGTACACTTGAGATTTTATTTTCAATGTTTACAACGATATATTTTTAAAATTGAATTTTATATTTGTGTGGCACATCTCTGTACTGTGTTACAGTTTGCTTTGTTAGCATTGTTGTTAGTAGTAGAGGGTTACGTCGTAATTTGTGTCTATAATGGCATGGAATAGATGGTATAATGGTATATTTTGCTAAGTATAAGTTTGTAGGTTGTGTGTGCTGTCGTTCATCTTACTTGACACATTAATTCTCGGTATCACACTTTGTACCATCAATTTTCACTTACCGTCACACATTCTAATGCTTTATCCTTCATTGAATTCATTCATACTTGAATATAAACTAGCTTAGCAAACAACTCCGAATTTCGAAGCACCAACTGTAACAAAATTGAATGTTGCGAGTGTCTATCGATAGGTGCTACTCATGTGCTACTGAGCACTTCCAAAATCTACCGGAATGGCCGAATAAGGGGCAAGGGTCGGGTGTACCAAACGCCGTCACATTGACGACCCGTCACGGGAGCCCGCGTGACGAGCGGGACGCGCGTTTGGTACACTCGATGCTGATGCTGCCACTTCTGTGTTGTAACGTAGAAGGCACATACCATTCTGTTAAAAAACCATATTGGTAATATTATTAATCATTTTAATTCAAAACTCATTATCACATTCCATAACATGTTAGTAAAAAATACTCAAAACTATCTTAGTCAAATTATTAATCTATATATATAAAAAAATTATGTCACGATGTATGTTCGCGATAAACTCCGAAACTACTGAACGGATTTTGATAAAATTTCGTAACCATTTATAATATGGTCCAGCTTAAAAGATAGGATAGCTCACATCTCAATTTATGGTAGGTAGGGTAGTGTAGGGTAGGGTATGGTAGGGTAGTGTAGGGTAGCGTAGGTAGGGTAGGGTAGGTAGGTTTGGTAGGGTAGGTAGGTAGGGTAGGTAGGACAGGTTGGGTAGGTAGGGTAGGGATTTTGTATGAATGACTTTTGGACGGACAGGACAACGTCTGTCGGGTCAGCTAGTTATATTATAAAAAATTGAGCTACTTAACATTATATAAGCCACCATCCGATTCGAACTGTATTCCAGTGTCTCACAACCGAGCAATCAATCATTTCCAATATGGTATTCAGAAGGCTATTGGTGCTGCCCGCACGCGGCGCATCATCAGGCCACTCTTTTACGAACGATTACCCTAAATAATCCGTTTTGGCCTTAGCAAACATACCTGATGCATTGCAAAAGCATATTGCTGATGAATGAGGAACATGTAACGAAATCAGGGCAGTGATTTTGATTGGCAAATATTGATTTATGCAAATTTATTTGGGGTTTCAGTTACAACAATGTTTTCTTCTCAGTATAATTAATATGATGTTACAATTTCACAGGAACATTATCCACGCTTTCATTAACTTGTTGGTATACATATATTTTGCATCCGTAATATGTGCGTCCAATGGAAGTTTATTGTTATTATTTTATTAAACACTTATGAATAATATTTTAAATTTTTTTAAATGTTTTATTTGAATCATTATATATTATTTTATGTTTAAACATCGTGAGGAGACTGCGCCCCAACAGTGGGAACATTATGGGCTGAATACGTTTATATGATACTTATGTTTTTAAATAAAATCAAATCAAAACGTTTATTTCGGACAATAATAATCCATATTTGGTTAATAGGTACAGTAGGTATTTTACACTATGATACACATACCATTGAAAAACAGAATAAACTAAATTAAATTAAATTACAACTAAATTAAAATAAATCAGAATTAAGTAAAATCAAATTAAAAACAAATCAAATTAAATCTAAAACAAATAAAAAACCAAATCAGAATTAAATCTAAATTAAAATTAATTAAAGCATCAGAAACATAATAAAATCAATTAAAATTATAAAAAAACCCCTACCAATCGTCAGCCCCCGAGTACGCAGGTGCGTGTGCATCCAGTGCCCAACGATTGGACAGTCAAATTTGTCCCTTAATGTCATCAGGATGACGTTGGTACTCTCCCTCACCCTACTCATTACTGATGCGGTTCTCTTGCGCATAATAGCAAAGAAATCGTCAGTTTGCGTATAAGCAAACATTTTTGTAGCACTACAGTATCTAGGGAGACCCAACAACACCCTGAAGGCATTATTATATTGCACACGTAGGGCGTTGTAGGTCCGCTGCGTATATTTCACCCACAGGCTGCAAGTGTAAAAAGATTGACAATACGCTTTGAAAAGCGTAATCTTTACACCCTCCGTACAGCGTGCAAACCTGCGGGCTACCATATTACATCGGACCGACAATGCCCTACGCTCCCTCTCCTGCATCGTCCGAGAGATCTTCCGTCGCCACATGACCCAAGTATTTGAATTTTGATGCTCATTTTAAGGGAACACCATTCAGTTTAATCACAGGAATCTCGGACGACACTGGGTTTCTCCCCTTAAAAACGCCACGAGCCACGAATATAATGTGGTTGACAATTACTGTTGTTCAATCAGCATTCAAGTACGTATATTAAAAAAAAAAAACATTTTAACACAACATCACGCCTGTTATTCCTGAAGAGATAAACAGATGTGAACCTTTAGTACGCTCACATTTCGCCAGTTATTTGTATGTCCCAAATAATACCGCTTTCAACCGGGGATAAATCCAGACTCTGGACTGGTAATAAGAAATTATAGATGGAAAAACCCAATAACATTTTACCTGACCCGGGAATCAAACCCAGGACCTCATGCTCAGTAGTAAGTAGTGTTTGCGAATACTAGACCAACGAGGCAAATTAACCAGTAATAAACTCAAATCGCAAGTATGTACTGTACAGTCTAGGAACGAGAGTGTACAGCAACTATCAGCTGAAATTTTCCATATTGTAGTCACAACTTTCATTCTTCATTAGCTGTATGAAATTTCATTTTTTTCATCAAATTTACACATTTTCTTGAGTTTACCTCCTCAACTAAAACGCTATTATGTATTTAAGTATCAGTTACGCAAGTGATATGAAAATTCGAATGACGGTGTTTCGACGCACGCTGCACACTGTTTAGCAAAAATTGTGAGACTACGCCATCACCAGGTCGAAAAAGTATTGTATCTAAAACCGCTACATTGAAAATCGCGAAAACGCTGATGTTAGATAACAATAAAACCCTTTATTTATAAACGCTGCTTAAAGAATAATGATTACCGACTGTTTCACCATACATTTGTGACGTTGACAAATCTCTTAACTTTAATCAACGTTTATGAATAAAAAACCCCATAAACACCACAATAAACGGATAGGTACTTATTTAAATTTTCCTTAATATAAATTATCGTTCACTTAAGGAATATTAACTCCACGGTTCCACGAAAAATATTATAAAACCACTCCTTGGGCAAGTTACTCAAAGAAATCTTCACAATTCTTTAATGACTTCATTTTAAAATTACCTCTTTCATTCAGCTTTTAAATGAGAGGAAAGCGTTTTCTTTCTACTTGTGAAGAGCTGGGATTGCAATGTTATTGACGTCACGAACTTCTATTAGATTATGGTCGATCAATTGCATTCTTTCATTATATAATGGCCAATGGGTATTAATTCTTTCTTTGTATAGTGGCCTGTGGGTACTATTTCCTTCTTCATATAGCAGCCAGTGGGTACTTTTCTGAAGAGTTTGAGTTACTTATTTTGCTTGTATAGTTGGGTTATGTTTTTTATTTTTGTGGTATTTTTACACGAACATCAGGTAGTTACATACTCTCGAATAAGTAAATGTTATTGTCCATTTAGATTTAAGATGATAAAATTGAAATTTATTAAATTACTTACCCCTCGGGGAATAAAGGAGTGATGTATAACATTATAAAGGAAGGTACACTTATAGTCTCGTAGTACAACTGAAACTGAACCCTACTAGTTTCGTGTATTTTTTACTACGATAATATAATGATAGTAAATACCGGAATAAGTGGATAGGCATGTAACGTATAAAACCAATACAAAAGGTCCTGTCGATTCGTACGAATTTACTCCAAATCCAATCCAATTTACGCCCAAATCCGTGAAATAAACACTTTGAAATAATGGTGCCAATTTTTAGTTCATCACCTAAACTAAAATAACAGTACCTATTGCTATCTCTCACTGACAGACCACGAATGAAAAAGAAAAGTGACGCTTTAGAACTGTAAAATAAAATTTCTCCTCGATTGCCTTGAATTTGGCATGATGAATTTAGTTCGTCCTAGTTGTGCCAAGAAAAACTTAGTTCAACTAAAGACAGCTCTTATTTATTTCCATCTCTTACTTGTATCAAGAGAAGAAAAATGTAACAATCGCTTTAATTAATTTTAGTTGATGCACAACAGAATAATCACCAATATAATATTTTCTACAGGTCAGCATGGCACGTTTTGAATTTAATGCAGTTCATTGCAAGTAATTGCTGCCACTTTCTGTCATAACTTCATTGCATAAAACCAAAAAATTTAAAAATAAACCCGCATCCAAAAATTCGAGAACATGTGACATGTACAGTGGCCAGGCACATCAAGCTACCCCAATCTGTCAAATTTCTTTGATATTTTTTCAACTTTATCACAAAGGAATAAGGTTTATGTTCAATTGGGAAAATTTGACAGTTTGGGATGGCATGACCTGCTGGCGACTGTACCAACCCGCACTGGGCCCCCGTGGTGGATAATAGCCCACTCCCTCTCACAGAAAGGAGGCCTGTGTCCCAGCAGTGGGAACACTATAGGTTGATTATGTATGTGTGTATGTATTCAATTAATTTCCTAATAGAATTTTCTGGAGTGGTCGATTCGCTCACCAATAAATTAAATACCTATTCGGGCGAATCGCCTACCTATAGAAAATAATCTCTCTAATTCAACTCCATATTTAAAAGTGTCGATTCGCCCGATTCGGGTGAGTAAATTCGTGCGAATCGACAAATAAGCGGATATTTGAATCCACTCGGCTTAAAGGCCACTTAATCCAAATGATCAATTCAAACCATACAACGAATGACAATCGCAATTACTATGCACACACGAAGTCCTTGTGTTACTACAAAACCTACTCGTAGGTATGTATTGTTTACAATAACCAGCATCCTAGTTGTTGACCTACCCTCATCTATGATGTCACAGCCTGTCTCTAAAACAAGCGAGTCACAAGTGTTTGTGCCATAATAAATTAGCACCCATCATACGCTGTCAGTCGGCTGTCCAATTGTGTGCGACGTCACGACGTGTATCGTTATTGTACGCGTCCTTCGTGTCAGATGGATGCGCTCGTTTATGTGCTCCTGGTAGTTTTGGCTTGTGTTTATGTCTGTTTTAGGCGAAATTATAGAATTTTGGATGTGTTTGCTTGCAGTTTGGGCAAAGGGCGTTAGTTCATCTAATAAGTCAGTTGTAAAAAAATATTTTGCCAGATTTAGTAGACCAAGTTATGGCTTCGAATTCGATATCTTAGTAGGCAATAGCTTGTCTTGCCATGCAGTCATTCAGTGGCCCATTGGAGTAACAGCAGAAGAAGGATTGCAATATCTATAGGATAACTTACCACAAGAACCCACAACTAACTTAGGTGCTAAATATGTGAACACAAAACGTAATGTGGAAAAGTTGAAGAGAACTGGGCCTTAGGTAGTAGACACGGGAAACACTAAAAAGAAGTCAACAAGGAAATATTCCCGTCGCCACCACTTGTTGTAATAAACCAACCAGGAAAGTATCGAGAAAATAACGTTCTTAAATAACTTAGGGCAGCGCCTGGAGCTGTCCAAAAAAAAAAAAAGCTGTGATCACATTGAATGTAATGACCGCTAAATAGGTACTAACAATGCGAACGATATACTTCCGATGTTAATCACGTCGTATCAATAAATTGGCGACTGTAGCGACCAGCTGTGTCGGTAAAATGTTGGTATTTGTATTTTAATATATGCGCGGTCACGCCACCTTTATTGTGCTTTAAGCATTTACATACATAATCCCAGCAGTTGTAACAAACGAAACTGGTCCTTATCTCCCCGGACTAAGATCGTTAGATGCGGCACAACTAAGATGGTTTTTCTGTAGCTGCATTGCCGTTGTATAAACGACATTGGCTTTTCAATACGGAACAACAATACAATAATTATCGAGAGCGTACAGCGGTATCATTTTAACGTAATGAAAATTGATATGACAGCGTTTTTTCCTTGCGTTGCTTTGAAAGGTAAATCAATGTGGCTCGTGCGAAATAGAGCACGCCATTTGGAAATAATGTAGCATATATTTTCACTTTAGACGAGTGACATTCTTAATTTGTGACAGCACGTTAAGTCTTTTTCAAAATATTTTTTCTGACACGTTTGCGTTCTGTTACTTTCAATGTTTTGACGATGTAATATCGTTACCATTTTATTTATTCTACCCTAACTTAGTACTGGAAAAGTTGTCTGCAAAACTCGACCTTATGTTTTATAGGCTGGCGAAACATATTTCTAGTTGCATTCAATCAGTCAAGCAAAATAAATTGAAATAGCTGATAAAACCGCAGACGTGAGATTTGGCTGACATGCCAAGACACAAGAGAAAATATAAAATGTGTTAACGTAAAACGATTTCCTAACAATGATCTATAATAACTTGTGTTAAACCGACTAATCGCCGAGTAGTCGTCCCATTTTTTTCTCGTGCTTAAAAATTTAAAACACGGTGATTGAAATGAGATGGAAATCTCTTATTTTTACTATAGAATCAATTTTTCAGTTTACTTTCAGTGCAATCTAGAACAGGATTTGAAGAAACGCCGGCTCGCACTTAAACAATGATAGAATAAATGCAAAGCAAATAAAGACATGTCCTGACAATTCCGCCTGGTCGCCGGGCGCCCTAACCGACCTAGGACCCGAAAGCGTAGTCACAAACATTACCGATGTCACTCGAACTCAACCGAAAGCGATATTCGTCTTGGTCGCCTAGTCGGCTACAGTCATAGTCGGCCCATCTCTAATGATAACTGAAAGTAGGTACCTGTCCTACAGTACCTGGTACTGCTTCTGCACTATGAGCTTATCTCAAAGTCATATATTCAGCAACTGAATTGGAATGGAGGCTAAATCCAAAAGAAAATCAGTGAAGCTCTGTACCATCATTTTGCAAAGAATTGGAAGGCCAATATGTCCTGGGAAGGACATTTAGATAGTCCGTAACGCGACAAATACCTACAATACTCCCCCATCATAAACGGCTTTACCTTGAGAGCCGGTACAACAACTAGTTTATTATCACAGCACCGTATGAAATATGTGGCGGTTATTTTTCCTCATTCGCGTTATTCCGCCCTTATGTCATGGCGTCGGGAAGGGGTCACGGCAACTTTCCTCTTATAAGTCATTACAGTAAATTGCTCATCGTCTTGTGAATGTTTTTCCTCTATTTGTCTTCTCATATTTTTTTTGCGGAGTTGGTTATTATGAGTGGCAGGAGATTACCGTTTATTTAATAATGATATCAGAGTGTAATAAGTTATCTTTTGTGGTGTATAAGTATGTATGTGTAGCTAAAGTACAATTATTCATGTATTAGTATTAAGTAGAGGGTCGTAATAAACCATTCGTGGCGTACACATGGTCGTGATTAGTGGAGTCGTGTGCGTTCCTCTCCTCATCATTTGACACGTTCAGCATCGAGTCCAGCGAACCGCTGCTATGAGATTGCAGAGACAGTCTATCAATAGAGAGAGCCAGTAGGGAGTTGTCGTTCGCTGACTTACGCTTAGGCGGCAGAGGTGGGGCCAACTCGATTTTCCGGTTGGGCCTGGCAGGCTTGGGTGGTGGTGAGTCGGGAGCGTCTAGTACGGACTCGGACGAGTGCGACGCGCGCACGCCGCTGGATTCCGACCCCGCCTCGCCCGTCAGCAATGACCGCTCCTTCGGCGTCAGCGGAATATCTGGCAAGGAATTCCTTTGTGTTGAAGACCGGGGCGAGACGAGTGCGGGGCGTGGGGAAAGCGCGGGCCTCGTCATGTGTTGCTGCGCCAGAGCTGACACTTCTTCAACAGCTCCCGTCACCCCTTTCACTACTGAGCTGACATACTCTGGAGACAACGCTTGATCCGAAGTATCTAGTTCCTCATTACTAGCATCAGCTCGCAAGCTCAGAGCCGTGATCTCGTCGCACAGTCTTATCAACGTTGCTAATGCCGCGCAGAGGCGCTTTACGGCACTTGTTAGTTGAGGGGATCGGCTGCAGTATGGTTTTATTGCTTTATGTATATTTGCGATTGATTCAAAAACAATAGTGCCATTGTCGGGGAGCATTTCCAGTTTCCCCTTTGTGATAACATCCGAAAAGTGTTTTAAGCCGAACGTAACCTCTTTGACTAGCCGTTCAAGTTCTTTGGCAGGTGTGACTTCCCCATCCTCATTGGTGTTATTAAGGTTTTTCGCCATATTCCGAATTTTCGGGCTAAGTGGCGAGTGCGATCTGATATTGGAGGAGAGATGCGGCCGGTGATGCTGTTGCGCCGGTGAGCGCATGTTTGAGATGCGCTCGAGCAGGTCGTCCTTGAATGAGCGTGCGCGCTTCGCCAACTTGTTGGCGCCGCGCAACGACCCGCGGTGCCCCGAGCTACCCTCGCTGCCCGATTCGTTCTCTTGTCCGCATTTGTCAGTCTTTGGAGTGGAAGTCATTTTATTTCAACTGTATCTACTATGTCATATTAACACCGTTAACAAAGTTTTTATTTGATTTAAAATTAGTTACTAGGCAGAATTCACAAAAAATATCATTACAGTCGACCGGCAGCCATGTTTAGAAAACATGGCTGCCGGTCCATTCGTGGCGTACACACGTGTTTTGCTTGTCTTCCCGCAACCCACACACTTCATGGCGACCCTGCCATGCGCGAGCGCCGCGGCGTCGGGTTGCTACCTACCGTCGTCGGGTATCGCGTAGCGAGCGAATAGTGCAACTCAGCGGATTCCAGTGTGCCTCGGTGCACTGATTTAGAGCGTTTAAAATGAGCTCGAAAAAAACAGAGACTACGACGGGAACATTCGACACGATTAGTCACGTACAAAACCACGAAAATGGGAAAATCATACTCCAAAACAGGAGATAAGGAGGTGATAATCGCGCAAAATGCATCGGGAGGAAGTAATACTACAGTTGAATCATACATTCAGATAAATAGCATTTTGTTGGCGTCGGCCTTGACAATTATTGCCGTTGCAGCAATCATAATTATTTGGAAAAAGGTCAAGGACAAACACAAGAAATGGATCGGAAAGCGAGTTGAATCCGAATTAATAAGAAAAATGCGTTTGCGGTTGTCGGGGAGGCGAGAACGTGAAGAAGGAAATGATAATAATGTGTAAAAATCAAATCAGTGCGCAGTGAAAAGTGTGAAAGTGTATTTAGAGAGTGAAAAAAAAAAATATATATAATAAAAAATGAACTAACTGTCTCACAACACCCATTATGGAAAAAAAAAACATTCGCAGTCCCTTTAAGAAGAACCTTAAATGAACAATTAAGTTTAGTAATAAGCCCCTATAATTAATACTTTTGTTATATTACAGTGTAACTTTGTGTCTTACAGCAACTTACAGCCTAATAATATCGGAATGTCACATGGGAAAAACAAAATATATAGGAAATATAAATTTAAATCATATGGACCAACCTACTAGGTACATTATTAATTTTATTAATCAAATGTAAGTATGTTTTAATTTCATTCTATTCTATGGAAAAAGATTTAGAAAGCAATTTAAGTGAATTAACTGATATTCAAATTAATTTAAGGAAGTTAGGTCCAAGTAGACGGTTTCAATATAAAGAAAAGGTTGAAGAAAAAATAATAAAAGCTAAAGAGCTATATTCGTTTTATAAAACTATTATAAGTATATTTACCGAGCAAAAAAGCTCGTTAGAATTAGCGGAATATATTTACGAAGTCTTGAAGGAGAGAATAGATTCCGTTTACAATAAGATTCTGACATATCATTTTGAAAGTGAAGCAGAAACAAATATATTAAACATGGAGAAGTTCGATCTAAAAACAGCAACATCTTTAATACCAGAAATGGATGGATCAGAACTTACAATTGAAAAAATTATAGACGCTGTAGAATTATACAACAGCTGTCTCAAGGACCCCGAACAAACAAAAATGTTAATTTCGTTTGTTTTGAAAACACGACTGTCTAAAACAGCAAAGTTAAAATTAAAAGGCGAATATGAAAATATTACAAGCCTTATACAGGATATCAAAACTTATTTATTGACGAAAAAGTCAGCCAACTCTATACTTAGTCAATTAAATAATTTCAGTCAAAATAATATGTCCATTAGTGAATATGGAAATAAAATAACAGAATTGTTTATAGACCTCACCATTGCTCAAGCTGATGGTAACGAAAAGGCAAGAGAAATACTGAGACCTATAAACGAGAAATACGCGATTAAAAGATTTACAGATGGATTAAGGTATAAACGTTTAAGCACTATCATTTCAGCACGGAACTACTCAGAGTTGAAGGATGCGGTGCGTGCAGCTGAAGACGAGGAGCTGGGACAACCCACAACTTCCAACGGTATTTTCAGCGCAAGGGAAAAGCCGAATAACAGGTATAATAATAAAAATATTAATTTCAACAGAAGAGGACGAAATAATTATTATAATCAAGGTTCGCGGTACCGTGGAAATTATAATACGAGTCAAAGTTACAGTAATAATAATAATTATCAGACTAGGTATAATGGTAACCCCAGAGGTAGATATACATATACACGCGGAAGAGGTACTAATTATTCAAACTTTGGAAATAACCAAAATCCAACTAAATATTATCGTGGTAGAGGTACTCGAGGTGGATATAATCCACGAAGAATGTTTTCAGCCCAAGCGAGCGAGGACCCCCAAACAGAAAACGTAAAAACAGAGGACGAAAATCAGTTTTTTCGTTCCTAAATCATATAACATTTTAACGTGTAATAAAAATGTTAGGTACGTACACTTTAACATTAACAATACTAGGTGTTCATGGTTACTTGACACCGGCGCGTCCATTTCCGTTGTTTCTAAGAAGGTGTTATCGGAACACATTCCGGTGTATGAAGATAGAATTGTAATAAATGATTTCGGTGGCAAAACTTATTCGCAAGGTTATGTTAATCTTACATTGCGTACTCAAAATAGTACTTTTAATCACAAATTTTATTTGTTCAATAATTTACCGTTCAAGTCGGATGGAATTCTCGGATTAGACTTTTTATCGAAATTTAATTCACATATTAACTTAGAAAATGATACAATAACACTACATAACGAATGTAAAAATATTATACCACTTTATGCGTCACCAAATATATCACGTAATTACTTGACTATTCCTGCAAGAAGTGAGTCCATTCATTATATACAACTAATGAATAATAAATTAAATAATGATTGTGTTGTATTGCCAAAACAATTACAAGAAGATTTATTTTTAGCAGCTTTAATAGTAAAGCCGGTAAATAACGTAATCCCCATCAAAATATTAAATACTAAAGAAGAATCAATTACTATACCAACTTTTCAACCAGAGATACATTCCCTAGACGATTACCAAATCTGTCAGTTTAAAAAATGTCAGTCAAACGCAGAGAGAGCTAATACCTTGTTAGGATTACTAAAATTAGATCACTTACATCCAACTGAGCGTGGGACGATAGAAGCAGTTTGTACAAAGTACAATGACATCTTTTACCTACCGGGTGATAAGCTTACAACTACTAAATCTTATGAACATAATATTTATTTAAAACCGAATACTAGTCCCGTTTATACAAAACCGTATAGGTTGCCAAACAGTCAAAAACCAGAAATAAATAAGCAAATTAAACAAATGTTAGTCGATGATATTATAGAGGAAGCTCAAAGTGAGTGGTCTAGCCCAATTTTACTCGTGCCCAAAAAATCTAATGACGACAGCAAAAAATGGAGATTAGTAATAGATTACCGTAAATTAAATGAAGTTATACAGGATGACAAATTCCCCTTACCGAATATTACTGATATTCTAGAGTCACTTTCAGGTGCCATTTATTTTACCCATTTAGACCTTAGTCAATCATATTACCAAGTGACCTTGAACCCAGAGTCACGAAAACTTACTGCATTTACAACTAATACTGGACAATTCCAGATGAAACGGATGCCAATGGGACTTAAAACCAGTCCGAGTTCTTTTTCAAGGGTAATGACTATTGCCATGTCAGGTTTAACGTATGAGAAGTGTTTCATATACCTTGATGACCTTGTAATATTTGGACGTAATTTTGAAAGTCACAATAAAAACTTAATAGATGTTTTCGAGAGACTTAGAAAAGTTAATCTAAAATTGAACCCCAATAAATGCAATTTTTTAAAAAAGGAACTTTTGTATTTAGGACACACAGTGTCAGCAGAAGGAATAAGTCCGGATAAAGCCAAAATAAAAGTTGTTGAAAATTACCCAACACCAAAAAGTACAGAAGAAGTAAAACGCTTCGTCGCATTTTGTAATTATTACAGAAAGTTTATAAAAAACTTTGCAGAAATAACTATTCCTTTAAATTTCTTATGTCGTAAGGATGTTCCATTTATATGGTCTGACCAGTGCGAAAATTCATTTAATTTAATGAAAAAAGCGTTAATATCACCACCCGTTTTACAATACCCAGACTTTTCAAATGAAAACGAGTTCATTTTACAAACTGATGCTTCAGGTATTGCTGTAGGAGCAGTACTTTGTAATAAAGACATGCGACCAGTCGCTTATGCGAGTCGACCACTAAATAAAGCAGAGAAAAATTACCCAACTATACAGAAGGAGTTACTTGCGATAGTATGGGGAATAAAATATTTTAGGCCATATCTTCTAGGTAAGAAATTTACAATCATGACAGACCACAAACCACTGTTGTATTTATTTGGAATGAGAGATCCATCAAGCAGATTATTAAAGTTTCGATTAACATTAGAAGAATACGATTATGACATTATATACATAAAAGGAAAAGATAACGCCGTAGCAGACGCGTTGTCTAGAATTCCAATAAACTCCGAAGAATTAAAACGTATTAATGAGAACATAATCAATGTAATGACTAGAGCACAGAAAAGGAAATTAGACGAGACAAAAGACAGAAATGCAACTCCAATCACCAATAATGACACAGACGATCGGCCTGATCAACCGAGAATCGTAGAATTATTGCGAATGCCGAGTAGTGCAGTAGAAATAATTTTAATAGAGGGAAAAGAGTTAAATAGGATAAGAAAACAAGTGGATATAGATGTAGAAACCGAGTGTTTTGCATATTCCCAAAATAAAAAAGTATTATACATAAATCTTGATTTCAAGGAACAATACACGCGAGCCGTTTTTGTTGAGAAATTAAGTCAATTGAGTAAAAATATAAATGTCGACGAAATATGTATAATAAAAGGAAAAAGTAACGCGTTATTCATAAAAGAACTTATCGAAGAGATTCAAAATAAGGAAAAGTGGACCGGTCCACGGATATGTATTTTACGAGGAGTAGAAAAAGTAAATAATGAAAGAGATAAGAGATTTATTATTAATGACTATCACTTACTACCCACCAGCGGTCACGCAGGCGTGCGGAGAATGATGAACAATATTAAGAGGAAATATTTCTGGCCAGGCATGGAAGCAGACGTCAAAGACTTTGTAAATAAATGCGAAAAATGTCAAAAATCCAAATATTCGCGAAAAACCAAGGAGCCGATGGTAATAACCACCACAGCTTCATATGCTTTCGAGAAAGTGTTTTTAGATCTAGTTGGACCCTTAGATAAAGATATAGATGGTAATAATTATATACTTACGTTGCAGTGCGAATTAAGTAAATTTGTTGAGGCTTATCCTCTACAAAATAAGGAAACGGTCACCGTTGCAAAGGCATTTGTTAATCAATTTATTTTAAGGTTCGGAATTCCAAAAATAATAGCCACAGATAAAGGCACAGAGTTTATGTCATCTACTATGACAGAAGTCTGTACACTTTTAGGAATTGAAAAATTAAACTCAACTTCATATCACCACGAATCAATTGGTTCACTCGAAAATACGCATAAACATTTAGGCTCATTCTTAAGAATACAATGCGATAATTTTCCTGAAACATGGAGCCATTGGCTACCATTTTGGTGTTTTACTTTTAATAACACTATACATTCTTCTACAAAATATGCCCCGTATGAATTAGTTTTTGGAAAACCCAGTGAAATTCCGAGTAGAATAAGTAGTAGTATAGAACCTTTATATAATCCAGATAATTATAGTTTAGAATTAAGATATCGTTTACAAGTAGCACACAGAGATGCGCGAAATAATCTGTTAAAAAGTAAAGAGATGAGAAAAACTATGTATGACAAAAACGTAAACCAAGTGCGATATGACAAAGGTGATTTAATATTGTTAAAAAATGAAACTGCAAATAAATTGGATACTTTGTATAATGGTCCATTTATTGTTATTGAAGATAAAGAACCAAATGTAAAAATTATGAAAAACAATAAAGAAGAAATTGTACACAAAAACCGCACTAAATTGTTTAAAAAATAATGTATTACTAAATGTATTACTAATTTTATATTCTTAATCACTATACTTAGTAATTCATAGTTTAAGAAAAAAAAAAAAAAACATTTTTAACTCTTTTATATTTTTTATTTTTTTTCACCAACCCCTGTGGTGTGGTGTATAAGTATGTATGTGTAGCTAAAGTACAATTATTCATGTATTAGTATTAAGTAGAGGGTCGTAATAAACCATTCGTGGCGTACACACGTGTTTTGCTTGTCTTCCCGCAACCCACACACTTCACTTTGAGCAGCCAGTTTTTTATCTAAACTACGTTTTTTTTTATATGTTTGTTTGTTATGCTTTCACGTTAAATGAATGGATTTACATGAAATTTGGCACATGAGTAGATCATGACCCAGGTTGACCCAGAACATGGAATACTTTTTATCCTAATATTCCGTCAGGATCGAAAAATATACGGGTGAAACCGCGGGGCGTACCTAGTTATTTATAATGGTCAAAAAATATAAAGTTGAAGAACACTTCAAATTTTCTGCGAATAGTCGCTAGAACGAAAAGATATATAGAGTAAGATTCTATATTTTTTGTAAGATTTGAAAGAAAAAGAAATGTTGGTATTTATTATCTTGATATGAAAAAAAAAAAAAAAAACGAGCCAGGTTTTCTCGCGCTACTGAGCCATAAGTTGTATAATTATCAATTGCAATGACAGAATAATATCTGAACCTCTGACCCAAAATGATTTCTTGAAGTCTATGAAGCACAATTTATGAGACCAGTCAGGTCCCTAAACGCACTCGCCACGGGCCCATTTCAGGTGTCACTATCCGTATACTATGTTATGAGTAGCTGCCCTATGTAACCCCATTGGGACTCGCAGGCTGCTTACATACATATCGTGGGTTATTTATTGTAATTTTATTTGACAGCATTCATGCCCCATTTGGTAGTCGCTAAAAAGTAAATTAAGATAGTTGCAAAAATGATTTTTATACTATAAAAACAGGTATTAAACTTTTGTCTTTCTTCAATGACGAGTATTATTCAATGTGGATAAAAATGAGTCGAAATATTAAAACAACTTTTTGTTTTGTTGTGACTTAGGTACAAATCTTTGGCTAACAAACTAGAAAATACGCGTAAATAAAAGATTGGGTTCAAAGTCAAACAAATTGGAGACAAACAAAATAAAATTCTATATTATGTATTTGTTTCACCTGGCCCTTTCGGGGTAATAGAAGAACAAGTGCTCACAAATACGCGCCGCCCAGTACAAAGCTACTAACGAGGTCATACTGGACTTTATGCTTCGTTCACTGTAGTAGAGTTGCTATGAGAGTAGAAAAGCTGAGTATTCATTCTAGAAGGGTTAACTTTTGAGCACAATGAATGAATGAATAATGTTTATTTCGACCTATAAGAGATTGAAGAAAAAAACACAATAAAACAGTAGAATTACCATAATCGGCCTATAATGTTCCCACTGCTGGATCACAGGCCTCCTCTCTGTGAGTAGGAATGGGCCATAATCTGACTCGAAGGCCCAGTGTGGGCTGGTAAATGTCACATGTCTTTGAAATTTTGGTTCTAGGACATGCCGGTTTCCTGACGATGTTTTTCTTCAACGTTTTGAGAGCGGTGATAACATTATTCATACAAAGCAAACCGTCTACCTGGGTTGAAACCCATGGCCATCAACACGTAAGTCGAGGCCGGTACCACTAGGCCACCACTGCTCCTTAAATAAAAAATTAACAATGTCACCATGAAAAATAATGTCTAGCCACTCCACTAAAAAATCCAAGGAATACATATACCTACGTATACCAAATACTTGGGAGAATAGTACTATTATACATTAATCTATCATATAATAAAATCATTTTGTTATTGCCAGTTGTGTAATCTAAATATGTATTACAGTTCGCTCTCTCGTGCCCACAATAGTGCAAGTGCTCACTTTGGTTAAGTGGTATGCTGCACTACACACAGTAAGCACTCGGGCAATTACTACAGTACAGTAAAGTGGACGAGTCGAGTTGCAGACGAATATTTTTAAACTATCCTCTATTTAAGTAAGTAGCATTGTGCGTACGACCACCTAAGTGAGCCAGTGTACTCTGCTAATGTAAACTGGTCCTAATAGAAAAGATCACTTCTATTAGTTCGGCTCTCCGCCATAATCCTTGGATGGAACATAGATTGTGAGTAAAAGGAGCAAGCTCTTCAGTACCATTCATATGTTTTAATGTCAACGGATTGTAAGCTATTAGTGCGATGAAAAAGTTTAGATAATACTCGTTGTGTCTGAACTGGTCCTTTGATGGTTTCTGGTCTTTTGTAGTTCTTTTTTAGAAAGGTTTATTAAAAGGGATAATACTGATAATTTTTTCCCAATCCTGTCTGACAAGGGATTGATAAAGTAAGTTTTTTTGTTGCTTTTTATAATCAAAAGGTTACTTAAAGATATGAAAACAGGACCAGTGATTTGAGAGGAAGAATGAACAATGTTTTTGTTATAGCTGCACCAAGAAACTGATACAAAGCTGAGTTGAATCCATTAAAAAAATAAAACCACTCACATTTCGTCCATGGCCCTTCCTAGCTGGAATACATGTGTGTTTTGTTTACATTGTAATACTATAACGATGTCCCTTGTTAAATACAATCCCGAATCTTAATACGTTTTGAAGAATTTTACTTTAACAAAATAATTTTGCTTAGCCTAGGAATTAGAAATAGGATTTTTGGTTCTGGTTGCCACGCTACTCTTGAAAAATATTCCAACGTCACATCAAATCAATCTTATTCCATTCATTTAAGTAGACGCCAAAGAAGCACATATTACGAGCATATATAGTAATCATTCTGCCTAGCCTTTTGCCAGTCTAACCGGATGCAGTTGAATACCAATGACTGTTATCTTACCTCCACAATCCAGAAACTGGGTACCTACCTATTACGATACTTTGGTAAGATTTGTTTGTCTGTCGGGATTCTGATGACTCGTCACAACGGTCTAAGATGTCTAAATGACAGCCGGGACCAACGGCTTAGCGTGCTTTCGTGCAAGGCACGGAGGAGTCTCGAGATGTTATGGCTGGTCACCCATCCACGAATCGGCCGCGGCAATCGTAGCTTAACCTTCGACCGAACCGTGTGGCTATTATTATTTAGCCACGATCACTAATTACGGAAACATATATTAAAAAAAAAACTGTACGCAAAGCAAACAGTCGGCAATGATTTAATAACGACTGCTATTACAGCGGGTCATCATTCATTTTCGCATTAGGATGGGTCGCGGGTGGGCCACGCAGCGGGTAGCGGGGAGGGATGGCCCATGCCCAAAACTGGACCACAGACTAAATAGGTACAGAAGGTTGGTTCCATCCAACGGTTGAAAACAGCCACGCCGAACAGACGCGCATTTACCGCGATCAACAACAAATGCCGAACGCCAGCGCGGTTGCACTTACTGTAAGTAGACACATGTCTATGCCTTCGTGTGTATTAACTCATTGTATGGAGTTACCCTTCTGGACGTATCTATTCCGTGACTTGGCTCGCTTGTCGCCAGTCATGCGGCAGTTAACGGTACCTTCTAGGTGACAGGCTTTGAGGAACTTGCTCTAAATGAAGAGAGGGGTCGTATGGAAGGATGCCGCCGGTAATATGTGCTCCGAGTATGGTTGAGTTAATTGTTGGGAATTACTTAAATGGCTTGTGATGAAGTTTTGTTGTCAAGTTGTGATTTTTGTTCTATTTGCTTTTCTGAACAACTGGTATTTTTTATCTATACATTATATCTCTTTGTGGTGTTAATTTAATTCCTGAAACACTTACAAACCTAAATTATTATTGTAGTCATTGTAAATGTTTTGACAACATACCAAAAAGACTTCATAAATTCTCAAGTGGAGGTAAGTAGTAAGTACACGTATTAAAAAAACAGACAGAAAATAATAATAATAATACTGTTAATGGGAAAAGTGCCCAAAAGGCTGGCAGCATTGCCACGTTGTATGGCAATGCAGATTATTTGGCTAAAGAATAGGCCAACCCTTTGGTTACGTGAGAATCGACTAACCACTTGGCGATCCCTCGGAAAAACAAGTGGGCACTCGGACCCCATGGCCCAAGTGTTTCAAACCCAAACGGCTCGAATATACAACGTGTAACGGAAAAGGTATATACATACCAAGGGCACGGCTTCTTTGGATGATATCAAACGATATTGGAAGGGTTATTTAATCCTATCTTTACATGTTCGGAAGTTATAAGAATGTTAATACATTGATATCAGAAACAGAACTTTTCAAATTGAAATCAACACATCACTCGGAAGAGATTTATCGTGATATTGGCAAGTAACGTGGAAAGTTATTGACATACGTAGTGCGATGACACGTTTGTTATGATTTGAATTTAAGAAACTTATGAAACCGATTTGGTTTCAATTGTTAGAGTATTTTATTTTGAGCTGAAACTGTGTATAGTTATTGTATATCACCTGTTATCTTTAGTGCTTCAGGATAGCAATAGGGTTTCTGCTACATCTGTATAACTCCCAATAAGATTGGAAAATTTTCGCCGTTTGAGGCTTTCCACACCTGCAACAGCCGCCCCGGCACACCCCGTCGTACTAGGAAGATGAGATGACGCAATGGTGTCGACACATCTTGCATCCCACTCCAAAGGTCTGCCCAACTTCCAGGGCATTATGGTCATTCCATCTGGTCTGTTCCCATCGTCGCGTGCTAAGCCGTTGTGTTCTAAAACAGCTGGCACCCCGGCGGTGACAAGAGCACGACGGATGATGTAATTTATGCTGGCGTGCCGAGACATACGGCCTGCGCTCTTACTGAAAGATAGGCCATGGTGTCCGAAGCAGTCGACAGCTTCACCACACTGGCAGCGATGCGAAGCCCCAAGGAGCGCCCAGACGCAGCCAAGTAGCGAGGCGGAAAGTGATGTCATACAACATAGTGCCTATTTTGGGTGACGGCAGTACCTGACGCCAGAGGCCCGACTCCTATTCACCCACAGCCGACAGGCGGGCACGCTCAGCAGTATTAGTGGACGTATTGATAAGATTATTCCGTACGAACCTGCAGAGCGGCTCATCCCACTGTCTCTGGGAAAACGGATTCTTGGGCTTATCTGTAACCGGGCAAGTCGCTTTCCAGGAGTTCACAGCATCAATCAAGCACGGCACTTCGGAGTCAACTAGGGAGAATGTAAAAAATTTCTAGCTCAACTTTTCAGTGCTGTGGACAGAGGACAGGAATACTTGTAATTTTGCGAACGCTGAGGCCATAAAAACGGATGGGTAGTGTGGCTTGAAGCCACGCTTGGTCGGCCAAAGCCACATTTAAAAGACTATAGGTGCAAAGACAGAACATGCAAGTCATTGTTCACCTCAAACAGAACTTAATTATAATCAAGTTATGTTTACGGGACACCAACTTGAAACAAACCATTCATGCTGAAATAGATAAAGTTACTTTGATTAAATTCACGAAAACTTCAAATCAAAGGACAAAGTTACAAGTTGGTCGGAATTCTGTGAATTTGCCAAATTCCTAGTTTCTGGCATCCTGAGTGGGACTTATTTTACGAGTACCCAACATAAGGGTCGTGATGTTTGGCTAACATTAAAATTGGTTTATGCAAATGTAAATTACATACATTAGTTGTCGCGGGACGCATGCGGCTTATGGCTCCAGCCGGCTTCCTACGTGTGCTTTATAAAATATCAGTTTTAAATGTTAATTTTTGTGTTTCTGTTCCAAGTTCTATTTACGGAAGTGCTTTAGTTATTAACCAACCTGAATCTTGAAATGGAATCACCATAATTTTTTTTTTTAATGATTTTCACTACATAATTATTTAATACTAGTTTTTGCCAGCAGCTTCGCCCGTGCGGAACTGAATTAAACTGAAAAGGGGTTGAATTTCGAAAAATCCTTCCTTATTCCTTGTCTAAATTATAAAGGGAACCTCTGTGCAAAATTTCAGCTTTATAGGTCCAAGGGTTTGGGCTGGGCGTTGATGAGTCAGTCAGTCAGTCAGTCAGGACTTTCCGTTTTATTTATATATTATATAGATTTAGAAGTCGCATAATTGTTATAATAGTATACAGAGCTTATACATATAGTGCATCTTAGTAGAATCGGCTTTTGGCTAGTCGCTAAGTAAACAGGATCGGCTACTATTCACTTCCACTACTAAGCACTGATTAAACATGATATTAGTGTTAGTGACATGTACATAGCGAAACTCGATAAACTAGTGTAAACTATTCATGGTAACTTAAGACTAAAATAAGCAACAAAGTAAAAGTTCTTCACCAAACAACAGTTAATCAACGAGACAACACTCGCAAGTCCACTCAAAGGGAGAGTGTGTCACGTCACACCCTCCACACGCCCCCAACAAAGTGATCTACACGGAACATGTCGCGCTGACGGCCCAGCAACTACACTGACAAACGAACTGCGCCGATGACGCGAGCCTTCACTACCGACTCAATCTCTCGCCCATTACACAACCACAGGTAACTTTAATTTACGAGTTTACGATCCCCGACATCGTTCGTGACCACCAAATATAACCCCGACCGTTAATGTACAGAAATCATTTTTTTATTCACAATCCGATTGAATATTCCGTCTAGAAATCGCTATCGGTTTAAAAACGAAAGCTAAAACGGATCGCATAAATTTGCATGACAAACGCGCGCCGCACCGGAGGACATTACTTTTTTTTAAAGAAAAATATGACGACTTTCCCCCGATGGAGTTTCCAGGTCTATTTCCATAAATAATAAATAACGATCGAGGACGGAGCAAAAAGTATTCGCTGATATTTATTCTGTTCGCGAATTTTTATCCACTTATCGGGTTTTTCTGTCGTTTGAAGGAATTGTCACACGACCCCGGACGAGACCGCGGCCGCACTGAAATGAATCTATGGAGGTATCTTAAGTTCTCAAAATATTTTATGAATATATACAAATATAATGATATGAAAATATGCCATGATCACCCAGTGGTTAAGGCTCTGTGTCTCATGATTGAGGTTACGGGTTCAAATCCGGGCAAGTACCAATGTGATGATTACATATTATACATTGGCTAAATCCACAATGATAAACAGATCCAATGAAGATTGGATTGGCAATTGGCGGTGACGTTCTTTTGTTAATTTACACTGGCTATGAACAGCACCCTTATTTTGTGTAACACACTATTACTCAGAATGTTAATCATTAAGGTTATTGCTAATTTTATTGCTTCATATATTCGAAAGTTGGTCTGCACAACAACGTAAATTCAGCATGTTTTAAAACATTACTTCCTGTCCTTTACTTCTGTCAGTTGTCAAAACACCGATAAAGCTGAATTATCTACAGAACCCTACAAACATTTAATATTTGTATCAGATCTGATAACTACTATCAGTCCCATGAATCAACACGGTCCATTAATATAAAAACAATATTAAATGCCTCCACAGTCGTTCATTGTCCTGAACATTGATTATGAATAACTTTCGACAGCTCTCGTTAATTCGTAATAGTTCCGAATTATTAATGTTTCATGTTTTATTGACGAACAAAGAATAACATGTTGACATCGAATGTAAAAATGTTTTTGATCAAATAATAAAACTTTGTTCATGTCATGTAGTTATGCTGTTTGTTTTATTGTTATTGTGCTTATAAATGATTAATAGTCAGTTAACCCATTCAAAAAAAAAAAGCTCTTTATGCCGTAGGTCTTGGCTGTCATGCGCAGATCTTTGAAATTCGTTACGGGATGACTGAAGCTCGAAAGTCTGACAACCAGTCTTATCACGAGCTATCGTATTATCCGTTAACTGGGTTGTGGAGGTCAGATAGGCAGTCGGTCCATGTAAAGTATCTACTAGTATTCAGCAGCTGCATGTGGTTAATCAGAATGTCACCCCACTAGGGAGATGAGTCAGTTGACCACAGTACTCCGAAATAGAAAAAAAAGCGTGTTAAAAAGACGTGTACGTTGAGCTAAATGAGTCATATTTAACTTATTTCATAAAAATATAGGTACATAGTGTAGAAAAATTAAAAAGTAACATTATACAATTGCAGTTAAAATAAAATACATTTAGAAAAGTCAAGAAAAACAACTTGTCCACATTTTTTCCATACAAACTTCGGGAGGGTTTTACTCCACTGTTTGACTATGGACATCAAAAATTAAACATGGTATGGTTTTGTCTCATTATCAATATTGTCTGTACAGAAACAGACTACTAAAATAAAAAGCCATTAAAAAGTTGTGAGCCAACAAATATTCGTTTTTCTTGCTAATTTAACCTAACTTTGGGCATGTTTAAGTAATAAAAGCAGTGTAAAATCTCGAAAACCAAGTCGGTACTGACAAAGCTCAATTATCGAAAAGTTCAATAAATTTAATTGGTCATTGATTTATGCAGTGGTTTTTTCATAAAACCCGTTCTTCCGAAGGACTTTTCTTAATTTTTTACGCGCCTGTTTTACTCTATCTGATCCTGCAGCTCACTCAATAATGTTGGGCGTGTAGACTAACGTCTAACTGCTTATAACGGGTACTACCTCTATCAGACACGAAGCCTGGTGAGACAGCGTGATTTTTCGCCAGGCCTATCAGTGAGTTCGAGCCCGCGACTAGTGTAGCCTTAAGAATTCAAGTACAATAGTCATAAAAAATAAATGGCAAAGTAATAAAATCAATCATAGGTTACAATGTCATATGTCATCTAGGAATTCATTGAGACTGTAGTCTTTCCCCAATAAACAGGTCCACAATATGTTTTTAAATAAGTTAACACTGTTTATGGTTTTAGATTATATAAGTAACTTGATAATATACTGACTGATACCTCGGGCTATGTTTGACAACTTTTAATTTCGGTTGAATAGTGTTGGGAAATCTTTCCTACGCATGCTAGCTCTAGTTTGTCTTTGCTTATCAAATATAACTTATGTATACGTAAAGGTAGCCGTATCTTATTTCGGGAAGAAAAATAATAATTACAAACAGCTGCCCACTCAAATAATTCCTTTGTGAAAAGATGTCAATTATACGAAACACAGTAGAGATAATAATGGAGTGGGTAGTGTTTTGGTTTCATTATCATTTTCATCTTCTTCGCTATAATTGTTTTGTATTAAAACAACCTTCTTAATGGCCGAAATTAAATTGCAGAGAAATTTATTTATATTTAATATCCTTGTTTATGGACAAAGGACTCAAATGGGTATGTAAGTTACAATATTTCTTTACAACTACGTGTATATTAGTAAACTTAACCTAAACACTAAACCTACATTGAAACTTAGGTTTGAATTAACTTAGACGGGCAGGGTCACTACCTAACATTGTAATCCCGAAACATCAATACTTGTACTTGTATTACAAATGTTTTAGAAATCCTTTATTTTTGGGTACTTTTGTATGGATAATTTACTACGTATAAACGTTATATTAAATAATTAATAATAAATTTAGGTATTTAAAATACTTATAATAAAAATTACTGCCATATGGGTATTGCGAATCCCTGCTACACGCTCAACACTGATGTGGAAAGCTAGCAGCAGCAATACACACACGAGGAGTCCAGTCTGCTAGCCATACACTGCAGAATCACGTTGGGGCTGGCCCGCAGCCCGGCGCATCGGGGAGGTGCATCTTTTTCGCATCGTAGCGTAGAAGCAATCGACACAAGCTTGACGCGCTGCAAAAGCTTCAACACCCACGAAATCTTTAAAGCACGCCATTTATACCTACGAACAATGACAGTAACAGTTAAATGGAAATTAACTTACTAATCTAGTTTAGTCCACCTAATTTCTACAGTCTACTAAATCCGCATCATATTCAAAACATAATTAAGCTGAAATAAACTCGCTGTATTAATAAATGTGTGCTTAATCCAAGGCCTCTATAACCAACCTGTTTACAAACTTTTAACATGGAAAAAGTGTACGAGTAATTTTCCTTGTCTTATTTGGTAAACAAACAAATGGCTGGTAGCGTTTTATATTTAGACGTTCGACATAGGTTTTGATTTGATGGTAATTCATACCGTTTGATGTTTCTTACAACGTTCAAGGCGAGTATCCCTGACTTAATTTGTTTAATAATCACGTTTGTTTACCGAATATGAGATATAAGAAAACACACTCTATAACACGACACACAATGCGCCTATTAGCACCACGAGTTAGGACGACGCCGGCACTAAGTCAAATGTCCGCGGTGGTGCCAAATAGTGTGCGATGAGCACCATACTGACCCCGTTCGGTCAATCGACTCCAACAATTTGTTCATTACGCCCCGATTCCCCCGCGGTGCACACTACAGGGTGGGTATTAAGCTATTCCTGTTATGATATGCTGGAGTTTGTGGTAGCACGTTGTATTGATTTGTGGTTATTAAAGCTATTAAAAAATTATGTGCACAATTTTCACATGAATTTATCTGAATAAAGCAGTTACGAGTGTGTTTATAATATTATGTTCGTTGAAAGTTAAAGGTTTATAGGTTAACGTAATTTGCCGCAAAAATATGTTGCTTACGTTTTTTCTCACATTTTCGCTGTTTTTACTCATATGTATATCCTAATTTAGTTTT